>JAVLUX010000012.1:19970000-20570000 GCA_032164185.1 Moxostoma hubbsi
CTGCTCCACCAGATAGACCAGCACTAACCAGCAAAAACGGCTGGGCCAGCATGGAAATTCATGTGGGTAAGCTAGTCCAGGCATAATGGACTAGTTATAATGGCACAATTTTTTTTGATTGTACATCCTGTGAAAAGCATGTCTACCTTTACATGTTTGGGATGAGTAATTTTATTTCTATGTTCTTGTATGGGGTTACACAAGTAAAATCAAGTAGTGCATTTCCATCATAATGCCGAACAGTTCAGAACACGATACATACTAACACACAGTACCACTAACATTATAATGAGGTTTAATACAGAACGATTACAAACTGCACATCGCATTATCTAACCATACTTAGAACAGGAGAACCCAAAATGATCACACAGGAACTCGGCATGTCATTAAATGTTTTTGCACAAATTCTACAAAAATCAATAATCACCCTAAAAAAAAAAGTCGCCAAATTTTGCTATGCGAAGTTAAATGTGGCCAAGCCAAGAAGTAAGTTCTTGTGCTTGTGCAGTGCATCACAATTGTAGTTCCAGTTTTGGCCACTGGGAAAGTCAGTTTGAACATTCAAAAGGAATACACTGATTTGTTCAGACAAAACATTTAACCTCCCATCACAGATTTTTCATGAGATCAGTCTGAACCATGTAGGAGAAACAGCTTTAGTGATGTTGTGACTCACTATTGGATGCTTGTCGGTTACTATGATACGCAGCACATAAATACAGTCAGTAGGCTGCCTCCAATCTGCTCAAAAGACCAGACAGGAGAGATAGGATCAAAATTACCATCAAAAGACAACTTCTTTTTCACACACTCTCTCATTATTCAGAAGGTCAACATTGTCTTCAAATCTCTTTACAGTATGCTGACAATGTCAGTTAGAGACAAGTTGCTTTCCATGTTTATTGTAGCACTGTTGTTAACCAGGCATTAAAAACTTAACTCCAAAATACCCCCAAAAAGCCTGTAGGTAAACAGGTTATCCACGCTCAGACTAAACCTTGACAAGATGCTGTGCTTCCAAAATCATGTATATGGGTTTAGTATTGATTTTGCATCTGTGACATGAATCTCACAAACCTGACAAGAGGAGTCTGTCTTAAAAGAGAATCAAATGTGACTCTACAGTGCAAAATCAAAGAAAACTTGTGGCTTCGAATGGATTTGCATTTGCAAATAATTATTTGGTGCACAAATATAAGAACGGGTCTACCCATGAAACAGTTCAGACACACAAAATGTTTGGGACACCTGATTGAAATACAAAACATTTAATTTAATTCCATTTTGCGACACATGCGGCACAGAAATTATGCACTAAATGTAAAACTTTTCCAAATACTGTGTTAACCTATCACAGAATAATGTAATTGTTTTAAATTGCCTCATTAGAGCTGCGAACAAGCTTCCTACTATCCACAGAAATAATTTAGGCTTGTGAATAGGGTAGAAGTTATCCTCCTGCTAAATGAAATTCAATTAACATCTGTTTATCAGGATGAATCAACAGCCATACATTTAGCAGGACTGGCTGTGACATACAATTATCACTAATTACAATGTATGCAGCAGAGATTGTGTGAGTTTTCGCAAAATAAACAATGATAGCTCTATTGTATTCATTCTCTCTATATGTTGCACAAAGACAAGCCCCTTTAAAAATAAAATTTCACGTTACCTACAAAAACTATGTGATGAGGTGATAAGGTGTACACTACAATAGGACACTTAAACACTGTTCATGTTTCCTTAGGTGGACCTGAATACATTGTTCAGTTGAACAGATCCAAATCCCTGTAGGCTCTCATTAGAAATTATTCCATTGTAATACCAGAGATTTCCTTTTCATTATTATTTCTAGTGTGAGAGAGGAAAATTCTAAGGCAGATGAGAGAGATGTAATCTTTTACTATCCTGAATCTTGGCTGGCCTCCGATCTGATAACAAGCAAGAAAACTCACAATGCATACAAAACCTGTACAGAACCACAACCCATCTGTTTGGTTATTAAACATCCGAACTAACAGCTTCTTAAGTACAATATACAATAAATACAAAAACACTGTTGTCTTATTTTTAAAATGAGAGGTGTCTAAAAAAAAAAAAAGAGCAAGAGGGGTAAGAGTAAATTGGATTTACAGCCTTTAGTACAACTGCATTTAATTTAATTGAAATTCAATTCCATTAGAAGGACATTTCATCCCAACCTTGAACCTTGTGTGACTCAAAAAAATCAATTTACAAGCTGATCTGTAAGCCGGTTATATAGACCAACTGCAGCAGCATAGCTTAGATGTAAAAGGACACTTAATATGCTCCACCTGGATAAAATGAAACTATGTTTCAAAAGTGAACTGAAATATTTTAATAGAATAGTGTTTTAGTGAATAGATAAATGTGAAGGCATTGATAGAGAGAGATTTAATGAAGTGTTCTTGGACTGGTGACCTTGGATAAAAAATGATGTGAATATGCAGAGCTAGAAAATGCAGAAAAGTTGCAAGCGTAATCTTAACCTTTTCATGAATTGGGTCTAAATTCCCCTTATGTGCCCCCTGGAGTGAGTTATTTATGCACGTGACTGCACAGCCAGTAGATGGAGGTAGAGTGTAGACTAATATTTTTTTAATAAAACAAAATACATAAAAATAACTAAACTGTATAAAATATAGTAAACATGAACAAATGGGTTAGGTCTGCTGTTCTATATTTGTTTTATTTATTTTATCGTTATAGCTGTAAAAAAAATAAAAAAATAAATAAACAAGTAATATCAGCAGTCCGGTTTGCCCAGAAGTTTGACTTCTCAGACATTGTGTGTGTGTGTGCAGGTTTAAATGGTTGTAACGTAACTTGATGTTCCAGAAACACATATGTGTGATGCTACTTTGCAGGGCCAAGTTATTAACTGCGACAGTACATATGAAAGTGTTAAACCAATAAACTGACAGACTCTGCCAAAACAAGTGTGACTTGTGCAGATAGAATCTCCATCTAAATATTGAAGTTGACCATTAAAAAGCAGTCTTCTGTCAAAGATTTCCATCCTTTAAGGATATAAATAATTCAAACAAAAGAAAAATCCAAAACCTTGTGCTAAAATCATAAATCCAACCAACACCAACAAAAAACATTAAAAAGCACCTTATGATGTTACACAAAATAACCATGATAATGTGTAATAATGATACGCAAATTTCCAAATGCATGATGTGGTTCCCTGTGAACTCTTGCCTGCATAA
This sequence comes from Moxostoma hubbsi, assembly GCA_032164185.1. NCBI lineage: Eukaryota > Metazoa > Chordata > Actinopteri > Cypriniformes > Catostomidae > Moxostoma > Moxostoma hubbsi. The sequence continues at coordinate 19,973,243 of JAVLUX010000012.1, forward strand.
TTTACAGTAGCCATAACTAAATTGATAGGATGTAACCATAAAACTCTCACAAAGAGCTAAATGGGGAATCAAAGGGGGATGCTCAAGTCAGATTCTACTCCAGTCACACTCACAATTTCTCATTCACAGCATGTATTCTCTAACAGCACATCTCACACATACCCTCTTTGTATTCCATTAAAGTGTCAGAGAGCCCTTGAAGTGTCACCTGTACACCATTAGCTGTTTCATTTCATTCATACAATGCTCTGGGGCCATGGCCAAATGATTATGCTAAAGCTAATGTTGGTTTTCAGAAGTCAGCAAGGGACATGTTTGAACATCCTGTCTTATGAGAGTAAGTTTTGCATTTGCATGACAAACATGCTTTCAAGAAACATTCTAAGACTTGATAATACCACATTGAGACTTGTAATGGCTTGCAAATTCATATGTAGGAATACTTGATATAAGAACATCCAAAAAGAAACACAATTTTTATATTAATTTTTATATTAAGACTTTTTAATGCATTTTTGCATGCTTAGTATGAAAAATTAAGTCTGATGTCAATTATTAAAAAATGTACAGCAACACAAGCTAAGATTACATTGCTTTCTGATGAATAGCATAGTCATATCTGTTATTCAGTACCTTTTGATATTATGTAACATTTATGTAACTATTTATATTAAAGGGTATTCCCCCTTTCAGATATATGCTGGTCAAGCTGAGGGACTTTATTAATATTAACTTGATTAACTTGAGACAGTGGAAAGAATGTTTTATGGTTTGGATGCCTTACAAAATGCTTTAAAAAATGTTTACTGATGTATTGCTGCCCTCTACTGGAAAAGGTAATGTTATACTAGCAGCCTACCTTCTAAATTCCCAAACCTCACTCACCCAAAGTAATCAGGTCTTTGATGTTCTTAGCTAACAATTAGGTTTATTTTTATTTTATTTTATTTTATTTTTTTATGTAGTTCTAAGATGAATAATGTTAATGCAGAGTATTATCAGGTACAGAGAAAAATGAATAAACAAATCACTCTTGATGTTATGCAAGAAAACGAGGGCCATTTGAGAGCAAGAAGGATAATGGGGTTAATTTGTAAGATAAACATTTGAGTTTATTTGAGTTAATTTGTGAGAGAAACATTCACAGTGGCTTGTTAAAAAGAAAAACAAACCTAGCATTTAATTCTACTTTTTACAATAGGTGTTTGGAAACAAAATGCAATAAAATTAATATTCAACTGCTTGGCCTAGATCATACATTACTGGTCAGAATTGCGGAAACAAAAGATTAAACCCCAAAAGGATAAGATACTATATGGCTCTTTAGCCAGATAAAGGGGAAAAATCCATTTTGTAATCTTTACTTCAGTCTGAGTAACCAAAAAAAAAAAAAAAAAAAAAAAAATTATATATATATATATATATATATATATATATATACACACACACACACACACATACACACACTCACCTAAAGGATTATTAGGAATACCATACTAATACTGTGTTTGACCCCCTTTCGCCTTCAGAACTGCCTTAATTCTACGTGGCATTGATTCAATAAGGTACTGAAAGCATTCTTTAGAAATGTTGGCCCATATTGATAGGATAGCATCTTGCAGTTGATGGAGATTTGTGGGATGCACATCCAGGGCACGAAGCTCCCGTTCCACCACATCCCAAAGATGCTCTATTGGGTTGAGATCTGGTGACTGTGGGGACCATTTTAGTACAGTGAACTCATTGTCATGTTCAAGAAACCAATTTGAAATGATTCGAGCTTTGTGACATGGTGCATTATCCTGCTGGAAGTAGCCATCAGAGGATGGGTACATGGTGGCCATAAAGGGATGGATATGGTCAGAAACAATGCTCAGGTAGGCCGTGGCATTTAAACGATGCCCAATTGGCACTAAGGGGCCTAAAGTGTGCCAAGAAAACATCCCCACACCATTACACCACCACCACGAGCCTGCACAGTGGTAACAAGGCATGATGGATCCATGTTCTCATTCTGTTTACGCCTAATTCTGACTCTACCATCTGAATGTCTCAACAGAAATCGAGACTCATCAGACCAGGCAACATTTTTCCAGTCTTCAACTGTCCAATTTTGGTGAGCTCTTGCAAATTGTAGCCTCTTTTTCCTATTTGTAGTGGAGATGAGTGGTACCCGGTGGGGTCTTCTGCTGTTGTAGCCCATCCGCCTCAAGGTTGTGCATGTTGTGGCTTCACAAATGCTTTGCTGCATACCTCGGTTGTAACGAGTGGTTATTTCAGTCAAAGTTGCTCTTCTATCAGTCAACCCGTTCTCCTCTGACCTCTAGCATCAACAAGGCATTTTTGCCCACAGGACTGCCGCATACTGGATGTTTTTCCCTTTTCACACCATTCTTTGTAAACCCTAGAAATGGTTGTGCGTGAAAATCCCAGTAACTGAGCAGATTGTGAAATACTCAGACCGGCCCGTCTGGCACCAACAACCATGCCACGCTCAAAATTGCTTAAATCACCTTTCTTTCCCATTCTGACATTCAGTTTGGAGTTCAGGAGATTGTCTTGACCAGGACCACACCCCTAAATGCATTGAAGCAACTGCCATGTGATTGGTTGTTTAGATAATTGCATTAATGAGAAACTGAACAGGTGTTCCTAATAATCCTTTAGGTGAGCGTATATATATATATATTACACTGAGGCCTGTACTCTGGAGCAGGATCGATTTCGAGGTGGCGGGTCCGTCATGGTCTGGGGTGGTGTGTCACAGCATCATTGGACTGAGCTTGTTGACATTACTGGCAATCTCAATGCTGTGTTTTACAGGGAAGACATCCTCCTCCCTCATGTGGTACCCTTCCTGCAGACTCATCCTGACATGACACTCCAGCATGACAATGCCGCCAGCCATACTGCTCGTTCTGTGCGTGATTTCCTGCAAGACAGGAATGTCAGTGTTCCGCCATGGCCAGTGAAAAGCCTGGATCTCAATCCCATTGAGCATGTCTGGGACATGTTGGATCGGAGGGTGAGGGCTAGGGCCATTCCCCCAAGAAATGTCCAGGAACTTGCATGTGACTTGGTGGAAGAGTGGGGTAACATCTCACAGCAAGAACTTGCAAATATGGTGCAGTCCATGAGGAGGAGATGCTCTGCAGTACTTAATGCAGCTGCTGGCCACACCAGATACTGACCGTTACTTTTTTATTTGTTTTTATTTTTACCAAACCTGACAGGAACAAACATACCAACTCACAAAATGATCTGACAAATACAAGAGGGAAGAGGGAATAGAGAAAAAGCACATGAGGAACAGGTGAAGGCAATTAACATGATGAGGACTAGACAGGGAGAGTGACGAGGGTAACGAGTAGGTGGGGTCAGGGAAGCACAAGGCAGACAAACACAAAGCCATGTGCTAGCACATGAGACTAAAACAGACACGAGTGTACGTGGTAATGAAGGACCAAACTAAGCCATGTGCACTCACACAAAACACAAGACTGACAGAAGAGTACAATGCAAGAGGATCGAACCCAAAGCCATGCGCTCACAAAAGACGAGACATGGAACTAGAGCATCCTGATCCCAACCCAGAACAGAAACCGAACTAGGCTGATGAGACAGGACCCAGACACCATGCTCAGGAGGCAAACCTGGAGATCAAGGCAAGGTCCGAGCAGCTGGGTTCAACAACAGATAGTCCTTGACCACTGGACAGATGGGGTCAGTGGCGGCTTCTGGGCACAGATCAGTGGTGGCACAGGAAAGGGCAGACCAGGCAAGGACCCCAAATGGCTGGAGAGACTGTGTAGACTGTTCGTTGGCTGCAGCTGGGCAGAGGGTGAGTTCCGTGGTAGCCGCTGGGTAGAGGGTGAGGTCCGTGGTAGCCGCTGGGTAGAGGGTGAGGTTTGTGGCAGCCACTGGTGTGGGGTCAGAATGTGCTGTGGCTGCTGGTGTGGGGTTAGAGTGGGTGGTGGTCACTGGAGTGGGGTGGATACCACTGGTGAGTGGTCCAGCTAGACGGCAGCCACTGGAAAGGGTCAATCTGGGTAGCGGCCACTGGCATGGTGTCAGCCTGGTTGGCAGCCATAGGGCAGGGGACAGGTTGGATGGCAGCTGCAGGACCACTGTACAGACAAGTTATTGACCACAGAGAGATGGACGCAGTCAGACTAAGTGGTGGCTGCTAGTGACTGGACAAACTCGTCGACGACCTCAGGGGACTGGACCGGCTCGTCGACGGCCACGGGGAACTGGACCGGCTCGTCGACGGTCACCGGGAACTGGTCTGGCTTATCGACGGCCACAGGGAAGTGTACCGGCTCATCGACAGCCATTCGGAACTGGACCGGCTCATCGATGGCCACACGGAACTGGACCAGCTCGTCGACGGCCACAGGCAACTGGACAGTTTCTTTGATGGCCTCAAGAACTGGACAATAGTGGCCACCCAGGGAACAGCAGTCAACTCTGACCCCTCCAGGGGTGCTGCAACAGACTCGGACCCATCCAGGGGCTTTGCAGCAGAATCAGACCCATCCAGGGGTGCTGAAGCAGACTTGAACCCCGGTCAGCAGTGGGCTACTCCACATCCAGACGATCAGCAGGGGGCTCCTCCGCCTCCTGGCACTCTGCATAAAAACTCATTACTGCTGGTTCCATGGTTGGTCAGATCATTACAGAATGTGTCAGGTATGAGGACCCTAATGCAAGAATTCGTAAAAAATGTATATTTTATTAAACAACAGAAACAAAAACCAGGAAAAGATATAAACAGGAACCGACCAGAAACTGGAACACAACAGAAACAAACAAACCAAATCACAAACTTACAAAACGATCTGGCAAATACAAGAGGGAAGAGGGCTCATTATATAGAGGCAAAGCACATGAGGAACAGGTGAATGCAACTAACATGACGAGGACTAGACGAGGGAGAGTGATGAGGGTAACAATGAGGCGGGGTCAGGGAAGCACATGGCAGAAAAACACAAAGCTATGTGCTAACACACGAGACTACAACAGACACGACTGTACATGGTAATGAAGGACCAAACAAAGCCAGGTGCACTCACACAAAACAGAAGAGCACATAGCAAGAGGACAGAACCCGAAGCCATTCACACACAAAAGTCGAGACATTGAGCACGAGTGTCCGGATCCTGACCCAGAACATAAACCAAACTAGGCTGATTAGTCAGGACCCTGAAACCATGCTGTGAAAACACAAACACAGAACCTAGGTATCAGGATCCTGTCACCACTATAAGCATAACTGACAAGGTGACAGGATCCTGACAGTCTAACCATTCAGATGGGGGACTGCAGCTGATACTGTTTACAGAAACACATCCAAGTTAAGAATAAGCCATTAAACTTCAAAGTTCTCTTGATGACACTGCTCTAAAAATGTATCTTCTGTTTGATGCCATCTTCTCCAGAAACTTTGGAGAGCAAAACAGCGCACATATTGGTTGGTGGTATAGCTTAGTGGCTTAGTCTAGAATTAGGCTTGAAAACAATAGCTGAAATTCAACATTTTGTAGTCTAAATACTTGAAGTTAGGGTATATTCATTAGTGCATCTAACTGCAGATTTCAAGCTCAAACTTATATGTGCAAAACTAATACCTGTATAGGATCTACCAAAATACATTCTAACAAAGATTTGTACTTTGTGCCTTATAACCTTATCAGGGAAGAAGCTTGTGAACAACAATATTCTTTAACATATTCCCTTCACCCACTATCTTAAGTTATTTTTATTTAATTTTTTTCTGCATTGAGGCAAAAATCAATACTGCAGTCTGTTAACAGTTAGGCCTGAGGGGAGAAAAAAACTCTAACTTTTATTCAAAATCATTAAATATTTACAAAACTAGATTACAGAGAGGGGCTGGGTCTTGACATGTGTATGCAAAATCTGTTAATAAACTGTTAAAATTATGCAACAATCCTACTCATCTAATCCTAACAGACAGCCTATAAAAGAGTAAATAATATGAGTAATATGCTGCGTTTTTATTTTTTTCCTGCTTGCTATATATTTATTGTAATTTTTTTGTCATCAGTTTTACATCATTTTTGATACCAAAAAGATATCACTGTCCATAAATAATAAATGTATTATCTAATGTATTTTGAAGCAGTCAGTTTGAGCAGAGAAGACACCTGTGATTGTTACATTTGATGCAGATCTACCCTCAGCCATCACATGGTCATTGAATTGTGATGCACAATGAGTCTTGCAATCCAGACAGCAGATTACTATACTTTTTTGAAGGTTCTTTCTACCAAATTTTGTGTTTTGACATTTATTTTCCTGTCTGCCAACAAAAGTAAACATATAGGACTAGTTTTCACATTTGTTTATTGTGTATAGTTACATTTTACAACTAGTGGAGCATTTCTTCCAAGCACACACTTACAGTAAGAATTGTAATAAAATAAAACTATCAAGGCTTGGAATAGAGCACATAACACTTGTGATGCATATTTAAATGGAACTTTACCAGAGTTGTTAATAAAACCATAATCAGTTTTTATATGCATCTTTAAATCTCCTGATTTATTCATTACAACTATTACAACAACATAATATGTAATAAATGTATGCAACAAGCACATAAGAGAGTGCCATATTTTTATAAAAATGTATTTAGTTTTTATTCAATATGTAAACTTTTTCCCCACTGAAATGCATACAAAAACACTCAACTAAAGATTTTTTAATGGTCATTTGAACATGGTAAATTATCAACTACAATTGATGCTCCTGTAATATCTTCTGTAACCATGATATGCTAAACATTTAATGCATCAAAAAAAAAAAAAAAAAGTTTAGACATTCTTGATCATTACACATGAAAGAAAACAGTACCAACTCGATTAAACCTCCAGTCATATTTCCTTTAAAGTAAACAGCCATAAACTCAGATATGCTTGTTAAGGCACTTAGTGATGTTTAGAACAGCAGATTGGTATCCATATCCTCTGTAGGAATTAAAGATTTGAAATTTCATCAATGTTTTTCATAAAGTTATATTTATATAATTAAACATACTTGAAGTTTATTTTATTTTATCAAATATACAGGTAACTATTTCAGCTGTTAAAGATAAGGATTCTTACCTTCCTCGATTCCAAAGCAGCTGCACCACTCCCTGAAAGAGACCTGTTTGTCCTTGTCAGCATCACACTTCTGGAAAAATACTGAGGTGCAATGCTCCATGGGTACTAGGGGAACGCGCAGAGGAGCCAGCTCAGAGTGAGAAAGGAACCTGTAACAGTTTTCCCAAAAATGAATATCATAGTAGTGAAATATCCTCCATAATGTTATGATTTAAATTTACAGCTGGAATTAAAATTTCCATTTGTCTAGATCTCATGAGAACAAAATTGGCTAACACAGGTAGAAAATATATTATTTTAATGCGCATTGGGGGAAAAGATAAATATAGTTGCACCACAATGTTCATGTCAAGTTTATTTGAAAATGCATTTAAAAACACTGTAACGACACAGTTATGAGCTAAATCAGACATGATATGTCCTGAGACAGAATTGTGCTCAGATTCATGTACATATCTCAACAGTTTTGTTTTGATGGACAAATAAAAAAAGAATTGATAAGTTTTCAGTTTCAGTGTTGCTGTAGTTACTGCGCTTTGCAATTGTACGACTGCCCTGGCCTAGCCTGTTCCCCTCCTGGGATCTCTCTGTGGTCCTCTCGGGCCTTCAGAGACCCCCCCCCCTCCTCCCCCCCCCCCCCCCCCTTCTAGCCGAGCTCAAGGCCTTCTCCCTGAAGACGGCCCTCCTGATTGTGTTAGCCTCCATCAAGAGTGTTGGGGACCTGCATGCGTTCTCTGTCAGCGACACCTGCCTGGAGTTCGGTCAGGCACATTCTCACATTATCCTGAGGCCGTGACCTGCCCTGGGAGGAGGCAGACCCAGCCTTCTCGTTGCTGTGTCCAGTACGTGCTTTGCGTATCTATTTGGACCACACGCAGAGCTCTAGATGTTCAGAGCAGATCTGTGTCTGCTCGGCGTACGGCGGAAAGGGAACGCCATCTCCAAGCAGAGGTTAGCTCACTGGGTCGTTGATGCTATTTCCTTAGCTTATCACCCCCCCCCCCCCCAACGGGGAACCTAAGGTCTGTATGTGACACCTCTATGGGGGCATTGGGGAGGGCTACATGCAGCCGACACAGTTGCCTCTAGCACACAGTAGCCTGCTTGCACCTGTCTCGGCAGTTCACGTAAGACGGTCAGTTCGTGGCGTTTTTATATGGGACACCTTGTGTCACTTCATTCGACACAACGTCGAGTGAGTGACAGAAGGGGAACGTCATGGTTACTGTTGTAACCTCCATTCCCCAAGGGAAGGAACGAGACGTTGTGTCCCTCCTGCCACAGCACTAGACCTACCACTGTAAGCGGCCGTACCTTATTTTTGGCTCCTCAGTGCAAAATCCTGACTGGCACTCGCTGCCCCGCTTCCCTTTATACCCGTTTGTCCGGTGCGGGGCATGCAAATTTTGTCTGCCAACTTGACATTGGCCTTTTCTCAGGTTCAGAGGTACGTTTGGCGTCCCAGGAAGATCCCTTGTGTCACTTCATTCAACACGTGTCGTTCCTTCCCTCGGGGAATGGAGGTTATAACAGTAACCATGACGTTTTTCTTGGTTGTTGGCAGACAGGATGTTTAAAGCTTCTTGGAGAATTTGCCACAGTTCTTCAATTTATTTAGGCATTTGATCTCAATTGCTTCTGTCTTTTCATGAAATCCTAGTCTGAGCTGATGTTCAGTGGGGGGGGGGGGGGGCTTTGTGGGGGTCATGACATCTGTTGCAGGGCTCCCTGTTCTTATATTCGATTCTATTTGCAAAAGGAATGTTTGGGAGTCTAATTGTATATTCCCTAATGACATACTAAAGCTGAAGATATAAATAACCATTTTAAGGCAATTTTTTTTTAAAACATCTTATTTGTCTAAGACACATTACTGTATTACATAAGCCCTTCTGAGCAGGTTTAAACATGAGCAAAGAACAATATGCATAATTTTTTTTACAAACAGACAAGTGTATTGTAAATGTGGTATGCTTCAAATTTTAAATATAATAATTTAATCAATAAGTGCATTAATCCTAAAACATTTACAAATATGGTGAAAAATGGAATTCTCCATTTAAGCCAGGAAACTGAGTAGCTTGTAATGTGTAAATCTAAAAAGCATTTCCTCTGTAAAAGTTTTTTTTAGCCTGTCTTGTATAGTTGTATTTATATGCATATGGATATTTGTTAAAATAAGTTAGTTTATGTGAATGAATATATCTTGCATTGTCTTCACCTTTAAAAAATGTTTTTGTTACACCATGTGACATTGTCATGTAACACCAATTAGCCACACCTTATAAAAGGAAATTTTCCACACACTGATGAAGGCTTTGTAAGCCGCAATGCGTCGGTTTGTGGTATGTTTTAATCCAGTTGCCATGATTTAATAAAGGCTTTTTATAATGTAATCTCTACTTTGAGTGCCTTGTATTACTAGAGAATAGTCTCAGTCTTAGACAACATGTCCACAAACTGCCCATGGACCTTTCAATGACTGTCTGATGTATAGCCTATGGCACACAAAAATCACTAGCAAAAATCACAAGATCTGATTGACTGGCTGGCTTTATGCAGTGTGCAAGTCTGCAGTTTACAAGGTACCAGGCTGCTAATGATCACTTTTGAGGTAGAACAAGTTGCGAGTTTGTTAAGTTTGTAACATTGAATCTATGAAAGATATTCAGAGTTGTGTTTGAGGCACTTAGGCTATTTCCAGACTCTTAGTCCAAAAACAATTTGTGTATCAAATCATAGTTAGTAAGACTGAACAGCAAAAAATCATATGAAATCCAATTTTTACAAATCCGTTTCAAGTTACATTCATATATATTACTCTAAACTAGAGTAGAAATGTATTTTTCAAGGCTATGAGGATTTGACCATCTATTTCAGATTTACATAATGTGCTGGAAAGTGGGCCAGATTTTATGCTAGATTAGAGTTTGAAGAACATTTGCCAATAAATGTCATGTGAATCAGGTGGCTTTTCTGAAAGACATTTGGGATTTCCCTTTTCAATTAAACTGAGGGAGGAATATTGCAACAAGAAGAAATTGGTACTGACAAATAGCACCCACCTGTCTGAAGGATGCTGGTCCATCTGTGCAAATTGCCAGTGCACTGGATAGATGTACATGTTGTAGTTCTTCTCAAAATCCTGCAGTAGAAGCTCAATGGGGTGATCGCCTCCACGAAGACGCCTCTCACTCTCATAGATCTTCTGAACCTGTTGGCCAAAGCGTTAATTTACCAAAAAAGAAAGAAAGAAAGAAAGAAAGAAAGAAAGAAAGAAAAAAAATTACACTAATACTCAGCTGTTTTTATTTATTGTCATAGTACTTTCATATGTCTTTATACAATCATTGTCAAAATTCATTGTCATAAATCCATTATATGTCTTTATAAGATAAATAAAAAATGTTTTTGCAGTATCTCTAAGAGACATACCCTTATTCTTTGTTTGGCTGTGAGAAATCCAGGGGACATGGAGTCGTGTTCATATAGCTGCAGAAGTACATTCTTCAGCCAATCTCGCATGCGCAGAGGAAACTGGACTAGCTCTGACTCTTGGCATGGAGCAATAACTGCCAGACAAAATAAACAAAAAATAAACATTTGCTCATGTATGTGGACTTTTATGTGATATGTGTATTTTTTATGGAAGATTTTCAGAGCATTTGCAATATGTTCCTGAAATGTTTTTGTGTTGGATGTTAGAACATCACTCAGCAAATGCTTTTGTGACCTTTAAGATTTAGAAAAGTGGTTCTCAACTAGTGGGTGACAACCAGAAATGGGTCTGTTCTGATTAGATAGTAGATAGAAGGGAAAAACAATGCTAAATGCAAATAATACAATTCAGCATTTATAATCATGCATTTAGGGTTGCAAAGTAAAATCATTTTAATGAGTTTTTATGGGGAGTTTTAGGGACTTTTAAAAGGGAGGAGAAAACAGTTGACATATTCTGTAGTTAATGGCAAAAGCTGAACATCCAATGAAACTAATTCATCTGGTAGAAGCTAGCCAAATTAGACAGCTGCCATTGTGGACAGGTTGCATGACATGCTGTCATACTTGATTGACTTCATGAAAAGCATGATGCAAGGGAAAAAAAGACCTAGACTAGATTAAATACGGCTTTGTTTGCAACATGGATAAAAATATAAAATTTTGTTCTGAACTTTGTTTTATTATTGATTTGATACATATAATTAATAAATAATGTCCATATTTGATTTTAAGGACATTTTTGTTTAATTTGCATATGTTTAAGGTTGCTACAGTACTTGAAGAAAAACTAAGGGTGTGCCTCAATTAGCTCCTTAGCTCCCTATGTCGTGAATTAGTATAACGTGAACACGAATTCGGGCACAGGCAAGGGTGTTCATCCACTGAACATTGGGACACTTATGACTCAATCACCTGTAACACATTAATGAGGTTGTGCATTGAAGTGCAGCTGTTATTAGTCAACATTGCTGTATAAATAACACTATCGTTCATTGTCTTTAAAGATATTCAAATGTACAGTGTTATTAAAAAGAAATAAAAAATATAAGGACCGTATTTTAAACCTTCATTTAACATCTCAAATATTTATTGTTTCCCTTCCATTGTAATTATGAATTACAAACAACATCTCTTTTTAAGAGAAAATAAGACTTTGTAATTTAACTACTTGAGAGACTTCAGAAGAAATGACGACATTTCTGGTAAGAGAATATAGCGAGCAATGATGCTCCCTGGTTTTTACAATGCATTGTGTGATTTATTTAGTGAGCAAACATTTCAGTGCAGTGGAAAGTTTTGTGACTGAGACAGCCCTAGAACCAGCCGTCTCCCTGATCAGTGCCCTGACTATTGAACTATAAAGCTGATTGAGACGCACCCTATTGAGAACCAATGATTTCGAATGTATGTGAATAAATCCAATAAAGATATTTGTCTGATATCAGATATTGTTACACAAATATGATGTTTAAAATAGCACACAACGCTTTCCAGGGGACACACTTTCACAGACATCTTAGCAATGCACTTGTTCTTACAAGGGTTGCTAAAAGTTTTATCCACATTGGCATCATGACTAACTAAATTTAGCCTCTCGTATGCTGACTTTAAAATAAGCGTGTTAGACGTGTGTAGCACGGAGGAGGGCGTGGTCGGGACGGGCCGGAATGATGCATGCCCGGACCCCAATCAGCCTGATGAGGGCAGCTGCCCATAGTTCTCTCTCTTTCTAGAACTGCCATCCCCGGTCGCCTATATCCCACACACACCTCATCAGGCTGAATGGGGTCTGGGTGTCACGATTCACTGTTGTCTGCCCTGTGTTCTCCCCTGGCATCTGTTGCCCATGGACTACACTTCCCATATTTCCCTGCCCTCATCACTGCCAGCTGTCTCCTATTGTTCTCACCTGTGTAATTGACCTTGTGTATTTAAAGCCCTGTTTGTTTGCTCATTGGTTGTCAGTTGTTGAATGTATGTTCTTGAATGTGTTTGACCTACCGTGTTCTGCCCGTGCCCTTTGTGGATGTTTTCTCTTGTTTATGTTTTGTTTGCCATCGTGGACATTTTATTTGTTCCTGGTTTACCCATTATTTTGTATTTGTTTATTATTTCATTAAAATCCTTCGCCGCATCTAGATCCAGCTCTCTTGACTTTTTCCCTGCGTTACAGAACAACTGAATAACCGATGAGCAAACAAACAGGGTTTTAAATACTACACAAGGACAATTACACACAGGTGAGAACAATAGGAGACAGCTGGCAGTGATGAGGGCAGGGAAATATGGGAAGTGTAGTCCATGGGGAACAGATGCCAGGGGAGAACACAGGGCAGACAACAGTGAATCGTGACATAAACAAGAGAAAACATCCACAAAGGGCACGGGCAGAACACGGTAGGTCAAACACATTCAAGAACATACATTCAACAACTGACAACCGATGAGCAAACAAACAGGGCTTTAAATACACAAGGACAATTACACACAGGTGAGAACAATAGGAGACAGCTGGCAGTGATGAGGGCAGGGGAATATGGGAAGTGTAGTCCATGGGGAACATATGCCAGGGGAGAACACAGGGCAGACAACAGTGAATCGTGACACTGGGCTTGCGTCATTCCGGCCCGACCCTGCCCTCCTCTGCGCTAAAAAAAATGTCTTACATTTGCAGGATCCAGTGTAGTCCAGGTGAAGTCTCTGGCCCTTTTTGGTACCCTCAAGGCTACACTTGATGGCAAAGAGCTGACAGGATGTGTCATATGTCTTATTGTCAGTTCCGCACACCTGCAATGAAAATGTCACAATGTTATTTTTAGCGTATTGTTTTATCCAATACAGTTAATCATACTATCATTATCTATGAATTAAAGGATTGATCATTAACAAATACAACTTTTTCTAACAACTCTTCTGGGCTTGCAACAATAGCTCTAATTGAGTTTGTGGCACATTACCAGTTCCAATTTAGCCTAGGTACTTTGAAGTCCTGACTGACTAGACACAACTGTAGAAGTTACAAGAATTTCCCTTTTTTGAGCAGGCTCTTCCTGTTCATTTTTAAAAAGGTTTGTTCAAAGGATTTTAAATCAGTACCAGAGGAAATGAAAGTAGTTTTATTGTTATCAGTAAAGTGTAGCTTCAGTGAAAATACTTACATGGTCATACTCATTTAAACTGGGAGGACATGCTGACGGCTCCTGACAAACACAGCTTGGCTTGTTCTCGTCGTTCATTTTGCATGTTTTGCCTCTTTTACAACGAAAGTTCTCACAGGGGTCTGGATAAAACAGTGACAGAATGTGCTTGTTGGGATAAACAGTCATATTCTTTCCAACTAACTACAGATACTCAGACATTTTACTGTAAGTACTGTATCTTCAATTCATACATCCATAACTTACTGCTTTAAAGGGCTATAAAAGATAAATCTATTAAAAGTGACATCCTATTTACCACCCCAGTAACCACCCTGTTAAAACTGCCAACATTCTTTTGGCTCTGTTGGTTTGGATAGTGCATAAACCAGGGGCTACGGTTCTCATTGACTTCTTAAGCCGGGTTGGCTTAACAGTCTATGGTGAAGAAAAACTCTGCTCAGCAGATTCCTAATAAGAACTCGGGGCAATGGAGAAACAGTGCTAAAATAACACTCACCGGCTGGCACCTCCTGTCCACTGGGTCGATGAGTAGGTCTAATGTCAGGGTAAAGATCCATTGTGGCCCTGATCTGTACTGGATTCATCCCCACCAAACGAGCCTGTAAAGAGGCAAAAACCAACACTTACCTTTCTTTGCTGATGAGTTATTTTCTGTTTATTCCTGATACACTCTGAAATTATACTTCTATTCGATTTTAAATAACTTGCATTATTATTTTACATTATTTTTTTACTTTCAATTTCAGAGTTTTTATGTTTAAACCCTCTAAAGCTGAAAACGAATTATTTATTTGAATGCTTTTATTCTAAACCCATTCAAATCTATATTGTATGTTTAAACTACTATTACTTGTACAAATCTTACAGTATGGTTGTGTTTATCAAGAACAATTGCACTCATTTTATTAGGGCCCTTATTACCATAGACATTCTGGGTGACTTGTACCAAACAGTTTGGGCTTTCAATGCTGGATACTTTAATTATTGGGCCCCTCAATCCTGAATATATTGCTCTAGTCTTTTCTAAATAGCTTTTACAATTATAACAATTATAACAAAATGTATGTGTGATGCACGTTCGTACCCATTTCCCATTCTTCCTTTTGGGATTCGGTGCAGTGTTTTCAGTGGGCTCAACTACTTTCTCTGGATCTCTTCTCTGAACATGTTCCTCAGTTACTTCTATTGCACTGGCCTGGTCACTCTGCATCTTTTCCATCCGCTGGTTCTTTCGCTGCTTTTTTGCTTTGCCCGTTTCATGGCTTGTACTCTTATTCTTCTGTTTCTTCTCTTTCTTTGCCTTATCACCACTATAAATAATAGCAGTCTCAGATTCAATGCTGTTCTTCCCATCCTGTAGATCATTCTTCTCATTTTCATTGGGTTTGTTCTCACTCACATTGTTTTTGTCATTCTTAGAGTCTTGAAGTGGCTCTTTCAGCTCATCTTGGTATTGTTGTTTTTCTGCAGGCACTTCCTGCTCAGACCATTTCTCATCTGGAATGTCTTCTTTGGAGTCCTCAGAGTCATTGTTGGATTGCTGAAAATCATAATCTTCCATGGCTGTTGGGACCACTTCTATTGTTTCTTCCACCTCTTTCTCCAGAGTGTTGGTGGTTGAAGCTTTAGCTTCCTCCAGTTTGCTAGGCAGTGGCTTTGAGGCATCACGGTCAGCAGCATAGTCCACGAACATTGGTATCTCTGCCTCAGTACTGCTGTCAGTCTCCATTCCATCCTCTTCCTTGTTCTCACCTTCACTCTTCTCTGATCCATCTCCTTCCTCAATAATGGACTCTTCATCTTCCTTACTCTCCTTTGTCTCCTTCACATCTTTCTTCTCTTCTATTTTTTCATTTTCATCCTCCTCAACAGGTTCCTCTGCCTGCTCAGAGTCCTGCAGGAGTTGAGTCAGTGCCGCTTCACTCAGGAGCACAGGGGTATTCTTCTCACCTCCCTCTGAGTCTTCTAAAACTTCCACCCCTGTTTTCTTGAGCTCCACACGACTCTCAATCTCATCAATTGTGTCCTCCTCTTCCTCTGGGTCCTGAGTGCTGGACTCGAAAGGCAGAAATGTGGGCAGAACCTCATCTTTACTCTTGTGAAGCTTTACTGACTTGTGTTTAGAGAAAATAATTGTGAGATGTACTTATTAATTTAAATTAAAAAGTTTGAGAACTGATTTATACCAGCTATAAATTTGATTTACAGATTTTCTTCAGACATCTCAAGATCAATATTTCATATTGTAACATTCCTTGGACATTTAAATATACATTTTTGGAGGTTTGGACAGATACTGAAATGAACCATATGGACATTGACAGCATCTAAAACATATTTTTATTATTTATACTTTTTTTTTTTTGCGCTAGTGTAAAATACAACTTTTAAAAATTACCTGGTCTTCTGGAGTCTGGTTGTGTTTGGAGACATGCTGATTTTTTCCATGCAGCATACTTTGTACCTTGACAAGAATTTTCAAAAGGACAGTGAATTGTTTTTGTTTTTTAAGCAATTTCTTTGAAACTTCTGAAAAGTTTATGCATTAAATGTCCATGTGCTAAGATGGTTTATTCTAGCTTGGTGCCAATCTAGCTGGTGGACCGTCACAGCCATGCTTCTCACCAGCAAAACTTAGCTGGTGAAGCTAAGGTCACCAACATCCAAAACACAACACACAGTATGCTGGTGATCAGCCATGATGATCTTGTTAAAATCTCAGGACTACGCTATTAAAT
The DNA here is from genome assembly GCA_032164185.1 of Moxostoma hubbsi. Lineage (NCBI taxonomy): Eukaryota > Metazoa > Chordata > Actinopteri > Cypriniformes > Catostomidae > Moxostoma > Moxostoma hubbsi. Next base: position 19,989,773 of record JAVLUX010000012.1, read on the forward strand.
TTGACTTTCATCTCACCAGTTCCAGTTCAAAAATAAGTATGATAGCACACTGATTGACATCTATGTTCAAAATGACAACTTCACAACACATGTTGATGTTCACTACTTTTTATTTACACTCTTCAGAATCAACCTCTGAGTTGAAGGAGAATTAGCCAGAAAAAAATACTGCTTCAGCAGTAGGTCAGTCTTCTCCATTCTGAGCTTCAGTTGGGTTTACTCCATACAATTGCTTTGCTGGTCATGCCTCCTTTCAACCCACTTGTTGTCTGTGTGGCAAACATTGATCTGATAAACATTTATTTCATGCATCAAACAGCCTGTTTACCAATAACACTAATTACATCTGGAGTTTTCATTAAGGCAGAACAAGTAACTTAAGCTAGAGAGAGTTGGTGGCTCTCGTTCAGCCATGATCCCAATTGGCACTATTTAACAGCAGACCCTTTCCCTTACAAGTTCACTTTTATTTAATGCTTAGATCTATAAATGCACTTTTCAATGATTGTTTTCTTTACCTTTGTTCATTTGAAATATGTTTGCAATATGTTCTTGGACTGGGGTTGGACCTGTTGTTTGACCTGATTTGACTTGATTTTGACATGATGTAATGGCTTGTGATTGTGGCATTACAGAAATATTGTTGAACATTTGCACATTTTACTTACATTTGCAGCCAGTGCTGAAGCCAAAAGGCCAAACAGAAACAGATATTTCTTCATTTCTAGGAAGAAATCAAAAACAACATTTGTATTTGTTCATAACAACTTCTTTTTTTTCAGTATGAATCAGCAATTTACATATTTTAAACCCTTAGATATTACAAGTCTTCTCCATGAAAAGCTCTGAACACCCTCTAACTCCCTGAAGATGCCATCTCACCATCTCTATTCTCACTTTCTAAGAATTCTGATTTAATGTCCTCCAAGCCATTCGCACTGAGAGTTCAGAGTTCTCCATCTGTATTCTGGACATACTACTGCCATAACACCCCAGCATAAATCAGCTGCCTCAGCTGTCATGGCAACAGGGCCCGGGAGATGAGCCCCACTCAAAAGTCACATTCAAAGTCCGGAGGGACAAAGCAAACATCAGAGGCTACCAGACTGGAAAAAGACTTGACCAAGTACACAATCTTTCTGCCTCCTGCACTGAGATAATATGCCCATTATATTATGTTGATGTGGACAATGATTCTTCTGCTAAGGTGCACATGCATGAAGATATTTCATGACTGAAAATGATAAATAACGACAGTTTATTTTATTCGGGAGATGCTGAAATGTAGAAAAGTTGCCTATTGAGTCCACCCCAAGTTTCCACTAACAGGGACGCTAAAGTAAATTATGTTCTTTAATGTATGACATTTGTATGACAATTTTTTTTTTTCCATTTTGTCTGTAATACATTTATGTTTAAAAATAACATGCAAATAAGCCAAGGTATACAAATTAAAGAAGCATAATAAAATCTGCATTATCTTTGATTACACTGCATATATTAATGGCTGATTATTAATCATAAAAAACTTTCATAAAACAAACAATGAATACATCGTTTCAGTTCTTGCTGGACATTCTAATTTCCATTAAATAAAAATAATAAGACAAAAACATAATATGTATCATGGTTTTTTATGATTATTATTATTAGCTTTGCATACAATTATTATTATGGAATTGATTTACACAAATCCTTGAGCAATCATCTAATAAATTATTATTAATTTATTAGATGTAAATTATTATTATTATTATTAACAGGACAGAAAATAAAAACATTTTTTTTTTTAAAAATAGAGAGTTTTACCTGAGCTGTAAGTTTACAGATGGAAAGGGGAGGAATCTTTCAGTTTCAAGTTGCAGAGAGTAACTGAGAGGTAGTCAGTCAAGGCACCTCTCACTCCCTAATGCCCCCTTCTCAACACTGTGATACACTTCATCTGCAATGGGGCACACAAACAGAAACAACCAACTGAATCTGCAGATGGGATGGGGTGGGGTGGGGTGGGGTGAGGATCATAGTTATGCAAAGTGACACAAAAACACTGCAGCAATTTTACGTAGTTCAAACATTACAAATTTATTATATGTTTGCATTGTATTACAAATAAAGGATTAAAAAAAACTAATAAAGACTATTGTTTTCCTTTTCTTCTAATTTGATTTTGAAAATCTGAGCAGACAGGAAATCTTGACAGATCTTCATAACTTAGAGCAGATATTAAAAGCCACCTCTAGATGGTGCTCACTTTTTATTTTGGCTTTGAATCTTTACCAACCTACCCTGTTAGCACATTATTTTCATAATGATTGGTTTGGATTTTTAATTGTGTACAGTATTACACCTATGTATGTTTCTGTGCAATAGTACGTTATCTTATCAAAATATATCAATATTTTCTTTTCTTTTTTTCAGTTAAAATTTAATTGGATTGGATTGTTTCATACATTTAAAAGCTCAATTGCTTGCTCAGTCACATTATACTCCAGAAAACAGCCTGGCATGCTCTTTATCTGTCTAAATTAAAGGGATAATTCACAATTTACTCACCCTCATGCCATCCAGATGTATATGACTTTATTTCATTTGTTGAACTCAAACAACGATTTTTATAAGTATATTTCAGCTCTGTAGGTCTTCACAATGTAAGTGAATGGGTACCAACATTTTAAAGCTCCACAAAGCATATAAAGACAGCATAAATATAACCCATATGAGTCCAGTGGTTAAAATCACATCTTCCAAAGTGCTATGATAAGTGTGTGTGTGTGTGTGTGTGTGTGTGTGTGTGTGTGTGTGTGTGTGTGTGTGTGTGTGTGTGTGAACATATAAATATTTAAGTACTTTTTTACTATAAATCCTCTACCCTGCCCAGTAGGTGGCGATATGTACAAAGAGTTCACCATTCAAAACCCATTCACTTGCATTGTAAGGTCCTACAGAGCTGAAATATATATATATATATATATATATATATATATATATATATATATATATATATATATATATATAGATATAATAATTTTGTGTTCAGCAGAAGAAAGAAAGTCGTACACATCTGTGGTGGCATGAGGGTCAGTAAATAATGAGAGAAATTGCACTTTTGGGTGAACAATTCCTTTAAATTAACATCGATCTGAACTTTCCTGGAAATCAAACTCAAATATTACTGATGATTCCCTAATCCTAAACTAATTGAAAATTCAGATATACATTAAAGGGATATTTGACACAAAAATGAAAATTCTCTCATTATTTACTCACCCTCGTGATACCACAGTTCTGTATGATTTTCTTTCTTCACCAGAACATGTTTGAAGAAAAATGGAAAAATATCTTAGCTCATTCGGTCCTTAAAATGCAAGTGAATGCAGATTTCTTGTTTGAAGTTACAAAAAAACCATCATCAATATGACTCCAGTGGTTAAATTAATGTCTTCTAAAGTGACGCAACTGCTTTTGGTGCAGAAAAAAAATATCAATAACACTCCAACACTTCATGAGAGGTTGGAGTCCATGCGGTCTCTTGTGTGACGTATTCGTGTTGCTATGGATACCGATGTAATTTCACGTTCTCTTTTCTCGATTGAGACATCCAGGATAAGCACACAAAAGTACCATTGTTAGTAACGAAACAGATAAATACAGATCTAAACCAAAACCAACCAAGCTCCTGTACAACTTTCCTTCTTCTCACTTGCAAACAGTGCAGCTCTTCCGGTTGGGATGCATGTGCAATTGTTCTTGCATGTTTCAAATGCCAATGCGATTATGTCACATGTGTGTACCGCTGCTCACCGGAAGCATGATTAAGAGTTAAAAAAGTTCTTAATATTTCTTTTTTCACACCAAAAGCGATCGTGTCTCTTCAGAAGACATTTTAACAGCTGGTGTCGTTTGGAAGATGTTTATGTTGACTGTCTGTTCATTTTAGAGCTTCAAAAGAGAAATCTCCATCGACCTGCATTTAAAGGACCTACTGAGCCAAGATATTTCTGTGTTAAAAAAACACAACCCCTTTCGGTAACACTTTATTTTGATGGTCCTCCTACAGATATTCAACTGACTATAAGTGGCATATCAACTGACTTTCTATAGCTAGTAAACAGTGTTTCAACAAACATTCAGTAGACTTTCAATAACCTGTATATATATATATATATATATATATATATATATATCTTTATTAATGACCTACTTACATTATTGTTGAGAACATTAGTTCATTAAAATTGTTGGACAAAACAATGACTTCTGTACATTTATATTTCTTTTACATACAGTCTCTGTGCTGGTTACAGTGTGGGGCTGCTATTCCTGTGTGTTATTATCAGTTTTTGGTATTTATCATCTGTTGATTGACTGTTTCAAAAAAGGAGACATGTAGCAGTTAGTTAACTGTATTCCTTAGACGTTCACTTTATTTTGATGGTCCCTAGGTAACTATAGATGAACAGTTTATAATACCTTAAGTAAAGTGACACTGTACTGATAGGAAATTAATATGCAACAAACAGTCAGTGGAGCATTTCCAGATAACCTTTGTGTAACTAAAAGTGAAACAAGAAAAGCAAAGAAGGTAAGTAGGTCATTAATAAAGATCTATTTACAGGCTACTTAAAGTCTACTTAATGTTTGTTGAAACACTGTTTACTATCTATAGAAAATTGATAAGTCACATAGTCAGTTGAATATCTGTAGGGGGACCATCAAATTAAAGTGTTACCCAACTGGGTAGATACTCTATTTTGCCTTTTGCAGAACTGTGCCATATACGTATGTTAAGATTTCCAGGTATATATGAAATGCTGAAATTGATAGAGCTGAATATTTATTTGTTAACCATTGTACATTGTTTTATATTCCCTCTAGTAATCTACTCTGTTGCCAGTAAACATCTAGGAGTGTAGTTATATACATGGGTTTTTGGCTACACTAATGATTACAAGTCTGATTATGAGGAATGTTTGTGAAATGGAAATATTTCACAACCAACACCAAAAAACAAACAAACAAACAAAAAAACAAACAAACAGAGGCATTCCAAATATGGAGCAAGAAGTTCTGGTATAATTCTTTTTAACAACAAGCCTGGTTGGGGATAAGCTGATACAGAGATATTTATACAGGGATATAATTTTATGCAAAAATTACAAAATTGCTTGTTGTCCACAATACATAAATACAGAGGTTGTTATGCTCTAATCTCATTATGTACTTCCTGTTCCATTGTGGGATCAGACACACTCTTACTCAGTATTTAGAGGCCACATACCCCATAGTTTGGCATCCTAAAATAGACACTTATAAAAGAGGAAGTTCAGGTTAGTGCACACTATAGTGCATGTCATTGCATAATGTAAACATTCATATTTTGGCACTCTCATTTTCTTGTGTGTATATTCCCACTCCAGTTAGCATGCCCCCACAGCAGTCTGAGTGTGGAGACACGAGGAGAGTGTTGGTGAGCAGAAAGTGATGCTGTTACCATAATGAAGAGTCATGTTGATAAATAACTTGTTCTCCAGACATTCTGTACGATTAAATCCAGCCATCAGCTATAAACACAGTAGTCTATGATCATTTAGTGGATTTCTGCTTCTTTCTTTGACTTTACTTTCACACTAAGAGAAGAGAAAGGTAAGGTTTTTAAACCTTCAGCCCACATATAATTTATTTAGAAACAGAAATGTTTTAAGAAATCTTAAACATAAGACAAATAATTACCCTGAACAGTTTTTATATTAGTTTATCCTCATAATTGTGTATTTATGAAACCGGCCATGTTTTGTGCCTGCTGGGAGCAGTCGGTGCTAATCCAGTGTGTACTTCAGTGAACAGCCTTAATAAACTTAAATTACAATCATTTCAGTGGCAATATGAAGAACTTTGTCATATGTTACAGAGTAATAGCATCTTCTTGTGTTATTTTTGTGCAGATCTTCCAAATGACGATGGAGATGATTAAACATGCATCCAATTCTGTAAGTTTAAGCTTATCTTTAACTTCAATAAATCACTTTTTGCATTAACTTTTGTGTACTTACAATCTTTCATATTTGACAGTCAGAAAGTTCCTCTATGTCTGAATTTTCAGAACAGAGCAACACATCGGAACCTTTAGAAGAGGTATGTGTGGCAGGGCGGAGGGCGGGGCCAGGTCGTGACGATACACACCCGGTCCCGTATCAGGCTAATCAAGCCTCCGAGAGGGATAAAGGCCGATGGCAGATGGTGGTACGACGAGAGAGAGAGATCATTTACGGACATGTCCGTCATGTGTGTGTTTGTCTTTTAAATTGTAGTGTTTTTTTGGGGGGGTACTACACTGTTACAGGAAGTACCCCCCACACACATTTTAATTATTTTTGTTTCCCTCCCCTTGTCCCCTCCCTCATCCAGGTAGACGGGGATGAACTGCCGAATGACAGCGCGGAAGGCATGCCCCTCCCCAGGGAAAGGGGGTAGGGGGTGTACGTCAGGCCGGGGGCTTCCCGGCCTGAAAGAATGAGGGAGGAACGTGGCAGGGCGGAGGGCGGGGCCGGGTCATGACGATACACACCCAGTCCCGTATCAGGCTAATCAAGCCTCCGAGACGGATAAAGGCCGATGGCAGACGGTGGTGCGACGAGAGGGAGATCGTTTACAGACATGTCCGTCATGTGTGTGTTTGTCTTTTAAATTTTGTCATTAAAATATTATTTATGTTGACAAGCCGGTTCTCGCCCCCTTCTTTCCCTTAAATCACGTTACACTGGTGCCGAAATCCGGGAAGGAGGAGGGATAAGCCGTAGTAGGGTTCTCGCCACTACCGTCCACCCCAACGGAGCACCTGCGGCCATCTGCCGGGGGACGAGGAGCCCAGCCGCCTGGAACAGCTGCCAACTGCGAGGGGAGAAGGGGCTCCTAGCCAACTGCCTGGAGCGGTCAGGGCCGCTGCAAAGGGCGGAGGAGTCCCCTACCAGCCGCTGAAACGCGGCGGGGTCAGAGACTGCCGACCGCGAGCTGGGAGGGGATCGCGACCGACTGCCTGGAGTGGGAGAACCGCTGCCAGGGGCGGGGGAGACCCCTTCAGCTCCCCAAGAACGTGGCAGGGCGTTCCATCCGCCAGGGACTGGAGGACTGCCTCCGATCCGCCTGGAGAGGCGCAGCTGTCGTCTGTTGGAGGGTGGAGGAGTGGCCGAAGAACAAGCTACGACATATCGGAGAACTGGCGAGTACGTTTTTTTTCTCTCTCTCCGCTCTCTCTCTCACTGCCGCTCTGTGTTGGCCTTTTCCCTCTCTTTTAAATTGTAGTGTTTTTTGGGGGGGGGGGGTACTACACTGTTACAGGAAGTACCCCCCCCACATTTTAATTATTTCTGTTTCCCTCCCCTTGTCCCCTCCCTCGTCCAGGTAGACGGGGATGGCCTGCCAGCAGATGGGGCGGAAGGCACTTTATTCTGGAATGAGCCGTTTATTTAGGTACGAGGGAACCGTCTGAACATGTATAACCACTGATCAAACTTCACTTGTTTTTAAGGTAGGCAATGTTTTAACTCTGTCAAACATTAACACAATGTAGTTTGACATATATTTGGGCATATCTTGTTTACTTGCTACTATATGTCTAAAACAAACTTTTTAAATACCTTAGAAAGATACAATGTCAATATAGTGTCGGAAATTAATGGGGACTTGGGGCAAAAATATGGGGGCAAAAAATGCCCACCTAATGAGTTCCCGTGCTTTATTAATATTATTTGATGTAGTTACAATTCCATAAAATATGCATGGAATAGCCTTCATCTCTCTAAAACATTAGACTTTAGGAGAAATAGAATTTCAGGAGAAATGTGTTTCTTTTTGCCTATTTTTAAAAGCAAAATTTGACTTGCATAGTGTAAAGCAACTTATAAGAAATCAATACCTCAGCAAACGTGTGTGGGAGTGGGGGTACTGTATTGATAGTTCCTCATGGTAGTGCAACCATTTTCATTTGTTCTAATAATAAAATGTTCTTGAGTACCAAATTAGCACTTTAGAAAAATTTTGTAAGGAATAGGTGATACAGTATATGTTTGCCATCACAGGTAAAGACAAAATTGAATAAATACCACTTAAAACAATTATTTAAAACCTTAATAATCATTTGCAATTAATGATTTTGGCATCCTTGGTTTCTTTCAAGAACAGAAATGTCTTTGTGTTCTAAAAATGGAAGTGTATATGCTATATATAATATAATTTTCATAAAGTAACATGTAACGTAATTACTTCGTTTTTCAGCAAACTACTTATTTACTCTTACTTGAGTCATAATATTTCTCAGTATTTCTATTTGTACTCAAGTGAATTATTTCTTCTGTAGCAGTACTTAAGTAAAAAATAAAATGTAAAAAAATCAGTACTCTTTCCACCACTGCTAAAATAATTGGAAGGCCCTGCTTTCGCAACAAAAGAGACCAATTTCATTACCTATAATATCACAGATAGACTTGATACCTTTGAAGAAGCATGTCTAAACAAAAGGCTGACATGCAGTTAAATGATAGCTGGCTATGCAAAAGAGCTTTCAGCAGTAAGCTGATTTTAAAGAGTATTGCCTCACTGCTGCATGAAGTGTCCACACATTTTTTTTCAACATCAAGATTTTAGGTTAAAATGTATGTAAATTAAGTTTAAACTAGAAATCAAGAATATTGTTGAGTAACATTTTTTATTCAGTAGGCACTCACCTAAAGGATTATTAGGAACACCATACTAATACTCTGTTTGACCCCCTTTCGCCTTCAGAACTGCCTTAATTCTACGTGGCATTGATTCAACAAGGGGCTGAAAGCATTCTTTAGAAATGTTGGCCCATATTGATAGGATAGCATCTTGCAGTTGATGGAGATTTGTGGGATGCACATCCAGGGCACGAAGCTCCCGTTCCACCACATCCCAAAGATGCTCTATTGGGTTGAGATCTGGTGACTGTGGGGGCCATTTTAGTACAGTGAACTCATTGTCATGTTCAAGAAACCAATTTGAAATGATTCAAGCTTTGTGACATGGTGCATTATCCTGCTGGAAGTAGCCATCAGAGGATGGGTACATGGTGGCCATAAAGGGATGGACATGGTCAGAAACAATGCTCAGGTAGGCCGTGGCATTTAAACGATGCCCAATTGGCACTAAGGGGCCTAAAGTGTGCCAAGAAAACATCCCCCACACCATTACACCACCACCAGCAGCCTGCACAGTGGTAACAAGGCATGATGGATCCATGTTCTCATTCTGTTTACGCCTAATTCTGACTCTACCATCTGAATGTCTCAACAGAAATCGAGACTCATCAGACCAGGCAACATTTTTCCAGTCTTCAACTGTCCAATTTTGGTGAGCTCTTGCAAATTGTAGCCTCTTTTTCCTATTTGTAGTGGAGATGAGTGGTACCCGGTGGGGTCTTCTGCTGTTGTAGCCCATCCGCCTCAAGGTTGTGCGTGTTGTGGCTTCACAAATGCTTTGCTGCATACCTCGGTTGTAACAAGTGGTTATTTCAGTCAAAGTTGCTCTTCTATCAGCTTGAATCAGTCGGCCCATTCTCCTCTGACCTCTAGCATCAACAAGGCATTTTTGCCCACAGGACTGCCGCATACTGGATGTTTTTCCCTTTTCACACCATTCTTTGTAAACCCTAGAAATGGTTGTGCGTGAAAATCCCAGTAACTGAGCAGATTGTGAAATACTCAGACCGGCCCGTCTGGCACCAACAACCATGCCACGCTCAAAATTGCTTAAATCACCTTTCTTTCCCATTCTGACATTCAGTTTGGAGTTCAGGAGATTGTCTTGACCAGGACCACACCCCTAAATGCATTGAAGCAACTGCCATGTGATTGGTTGATTAGATAATTGCATTAATGAGAAATTGAACAGGTTTTCCTAATAATCCTTTAGGTGAGTGTATAATGGTTCTGCAGAATGACAAATGAATTACAGAATACAAATAATCGATGTAGTCTCTAGTTAATGAAGTTTTGCATGTATAATAGTTACAAAAATTGAAATGATTTTAGATTGAGCATTTCACACCATAAGCCAGACAAGGCAATATGTTTGTGAATAAGCATCAAAGCTATGTCATTGCTGATCTGATACCACAAGATGGCAAACTTTAGAGAACAATGGTGGGGTTTCCCTATGCAGCACATAATAAACTCACATAAACATTACATGCTGAGCGGGACTTTCTGCTGTTTCAAGTGTGCTAAAGACACCTCATATTAAGAATGTGGGTTAGGACATTGTAAGTTTGTTAATTACTGTATAATGAATGTTTTATGGTGCAATCTTCAGATAACAGACCAAACACCATTGGCATTCATTGTCTAGACAATTGATATAATGTGATCCAATATAATGACATGGCATTATGTGGCTATGGAAATTGTATGAAACAATGAAAATAACAAAACAAGAAGATATGGCCTGAGATGAGGGGATTAAGTATAGAAATAGTCATTTGAATTTGGGGTAAATAAATATGAAAAAAAAGGAATTGAATATAATAGACCAATATTCATGTTTGTATGTTGTTTTTTATCATGCTTTTTTCTTAGTTTTCAGTCAACTTTTCAGTAGTCATTGTAACAAAATTATTCCCTATGATGACAAACAAAATCTAAGCAACTTCTGGTTGTTACAATATGTGGCTAAAATACCTATATTATAATAACAAACTGGGTTTCTGTTATTTAGATTTTTAAAGCTAAAAAACACATACATTTTAAGTGTTATTTCCTTGAAATAGGTCACCAAAAATAAAAATTATCTTTCTTTCTTCTGCAGAATGCAAACAAAGATATTTAGATGAATATCTCAGCTCTGTTGATCCATATGATACAAGTGAATGGTGACCAAAACGCAGCATATAAAGGCAGCATAAATGTAATCCATATGACTCCAGTGGTTACATTTTTTTTTATTATCTTTTTGTAATATTGTTACCAAATCAGACCTGAGAACAACATAAAACATTTGTAACTTCTGAATAAGAGACGTATACGGTAATGTATTGGTGGGTGTATGTACTCGCTGGTCACATATCAGGCTCACCGGTGTACGGAGATTAATCGTGCCAAATATATTTAAATGACTGTGAAAGTCCAATTTGGCAATATTTCTGCTGTTTTCAGACCTGTATGAACTTTTTGTGTGACTTAAGAGTGAACAAAAGCTAGCCTTTATGTTTTTCTTGGTACGGTTTCACGGGTGTTTTTCCACATAGTTTCCTCCTGCTGATGGTCACAAATATGGCAGCTGTGAGGAAAAAGTGACATCACTGAAACCGGTCAATTAATTTGTTTTTCACCAACACCTATCAAATCGCTAAAGAAAATGTGGATTTAACCACTGGAATCGTATGGATTACTTTTATGCTGCCTTAGTGTGCTTTTCGCAGCTTCAAAGTTCAGGCCACAAATCACCTTTATTGCATGGTCTTACTGAGCTGAAATATTCTTCTAAATATCTTCATTGGTGTTCTGCAAAAGAAATAAAATCATTCACATCTGGGATGACATGAGGGTAAGTAAATTGTGAGAGAATAAAAATTTTTGGTTGAACTATTCCTTTAAAAAAAGCCTAAATGCATCATCAGTAATGTTGAGCCTTGCTTTTAAGGTCAGTGAGCCACATTAAACAGGTAGTTCCACATGAATTTTGAAATTTGAATGCGCATTTACTCTGAAAACAAGCGAGAAGCGACAGCTTCCTTTATTTTAATGAGTGCGTTCTAGTTAGATGCATTGCGTCATTGGCAGTGAAGAGGAAGTCAAGTTATTTTTATTTGTTTAATGTTATTCACAACACTCATCGTTTCAAAGCAGCTTTACATGGAATTATGTTAAGTATCTATACTGTAATATCTATAATGTCTTACAGTGCATATTGTGTAGTTTGATTAAGTAGCTTATTATTGTAAAATGTGTATAGAAAATAAATTATAATTGTATTTAGAACCCAGTGAACAAGCTGAAGGCGTCTGTGGCAAGGAACACAAAACTCCATAAGATGTTGGTTTATGGAGAAGAATAAGCTTAGCAGAAACCGTTCCCCTCTGGCTAACATCATGAATATAATGCCAAAATTAGTTATGTGTGTGCAATACACGTCATGGCTTTAAATTTGCATATTAAATAAGCATTAAGGTCCAGTGTTTCTAAAAATAAAAATAAATTTTAATTAACTTTAAGATTAATTACTAATGTCTTTGAAGGGACGCAACAGTCGTGCTAACGCACCAGGCTGCGTCAAACTGAACTCATATCTTCACAAACCACTCTGAGGAGAGAGAACTGTATCTCAAATATGTAAAAATGACAGCTAAAGCACACATGACTCGACAATTAACGGAATAGATCATGCCAAAAGAGTGGCTCTAAACTATATTTCGACATTTATGTGAAGTGCGTGAGAGAAAGAAAAAAGAAAAGAAAAAACCTATGTGAGATGGAGGAAGTCCCCGCGAGGAAATCCCCTTATCATAAAATAATTTCGAAATTGAGTGTGGGTCTCACACAGGCTGAAGCTCAATGTCTTTGGTGTACTTAAACCTTTACAACTTATGGTAAAATAGTAGGCTACTTTATGTGCGGCGGTTGTATTTTTTTTAACGCAAGTGCGGATTTTTCAGTATGGATGAGATGAAGAGGGAGAACGAGGCGCTGAGGGCGAAGTTACGCAGCTGCTCGACACTCAACACATTTTATCACGAAACACAACAAGAAATTACTCATTTAAATCAACTGGTTTCCACCAAAGACGGAATTATTGCTGATTTGAGGGTAAGACTGGGAAAGTATGAGAAAACTGTGATTATAGAAGGAGAAGAACCATATATTTTTGGACCGTCACAATCTCTTATCGAGAGTTTGTGTAAGGAGATTTGCAAATTAAAACAAAACCTCAAGGATTCAGAGGCGGACGCCGCCCAAAGACAGGAAACCAGTAAACCAGTAAGTAAAAAAAAAAATATATATATATATATATATATATATATATATATATTCATACTCTTATGCAATCATCTCACCACATCATACGGTCAGTTATTCTTTGTTTCTCCAGCACAATTTATCAACCCAGGGAATGTTCAGCCCAAAAGCGTTCTTGCGCAAAAAAAGTTAAATGCAGCGCCACGAAAAGAGCAGAACGCAGGCGTCTTTTAAACAGTTGACGGTGTTCTTAAGGGGCCGTTCACATCTAACGATTCCTTGCGCTTAAAAAAAGAAAAAAAAAAGAAAAGCTGAACCCAGCACCACAAAAAGAGCAGAACGCAGGTGTCTCGAGACGCGTTTTAAACAGTTGACGGTGTTTTTAAGGGGCCGTTCACACTGAACGCTTCATTGCGCCAAAACAAATGACTAAAAATAAATATAAAAATAATAATAAAAAAAATAAGCTTGACGCAGCTCCACGAATAGAACTGAAGGCAGATGTCTCGAGACACGTTGTAAAAAGTTGACGTTCTTTTAAACTTGACATGGCTCCTGAAGTGACGATCAAAGACGTCTGTCTGTAGCGCGTCTACATAGAAAATTAATTGAAAAACAGCGCAGAGAGACGGCCACTAAAGCGTTGTAAAGTTTACATTCTTTGTAATCTGTTTCTCCTTTGTAAGTATATTATGTGTCACTCATACATGGATGCTTCAGTATTGAACTGTGATGAAACTTCACAACATTTGTTGCCCACATTCACCTCAACTGTCAGGAAATGGCCATGAAGAGTCTCTCTCTAGGGCGCAATGCGTCTGACCTGACTGTTCACTTATTCCAGGAGATCCAGAGATTACAAGAAAAGTTGAAGGAGAAGTATCAAGAGCTGGAGATGATCAGGCAAAGGCCCGAGCAGGAGAAGGAGAGGGAGATCCAGCGACTGCGCTCCTCCCTGGCCGACAGGGACCGGGCACAGGCCACTAGGGCCGTCCTCTGCAACTCTCTTGCTGAAGAAGCTGAGCAGTTGAAGGCACAGCTGGGGGCCACAGTGCAGGTGTGCCAGAAGCTTTTGGGGAGATTGGAGAAAGAGAAAAGCAAGGCTGCAATGATGGCTCAGAGAGCTCAGGTTCATGAGGTGTGTAAGAGAAATGCACAGAGTACAACATAACCAAACTTTAACTAACTGCTATGTATGGAATGGAACAGATTCTTCCAATATCAACAAATAAAAGCACTTCTCTAAATATGCTGTTTAACAATAGTAATTGTCCTTTTGTTTTTGTGTCTTTACCAGACAACAGATTCCTCAGAGGTTTCCCATCTAAATGTCATTATCAGCAAGTTACAAGAGGATAACGACCAGCTTAATAAGAGAGTTGCATATGTAAGGACCACATGATGGAATTTTTGTTTGATCACCCACTGACACTTGTCTTACCCATGTCATACACAGAAAATTTTATTCTGTACCTTTTAGGCAAAGTAGCAAAGAATGGAACTTGAAAAATGCCCTGTAATTTTTTACTACACATGTTTTTGTTCCATTCTTCTCAGGTGGAAAGTTTAAACTCAAAGTGGCAGAAGTATGACTCCAGTAGAGAGGAGTATGTGAGGGGTTTGTGTCAGAAGTTGAAAGAATCAAACGGCCTGGCATCTGCTGGTCCCACCATGACCCAAACTCCAACAGCGGGCAGTGCAGCTCTGATACAGCAGGAGATAGCTCGACTAAACGGCCTCTTGGAGGAGAAGATGATTGAATCTGAGAGACTCAGCAGAGAGAGGGATGACAATCTGAGACGAGACAAGGAGCGTATTCAGATGCTTGAGCAACAGGTTATTAACTGTTCTTTTTGAAGCACCAATCAACAGAACTGAAACACTGTTCTGACAAAAATCCCTCCAAATGACACACATTTGAACACTTTTATAGGGTTTCAAGGCACATAACGAAATATAAATTAATAAAGAAAACAACTAAATTAATAGAGAAAAATGTGCCCAAACTAAGACAGAAAATCTAGTAATTATAATAGAATTTATTTTTGTAATAAAATCATAGGTCAAGTTGTGAATCTGAATTCTTTACAACAGGAAGTTCTTGCATTTTCGTTACAGGAAAGTAGTTGTTTTGTTTGTCTTTTTGCCCATTAACTAAGTGTTGTAATTCCGGGCTCTCTCACAGGTGTTGGCCTATATTGAGGACTTTAAATCGGAGAGAGCAGACAGAGAGAGGGCGCAAGGAAAAATTCTGGACCTTCAAAGTGAAGTTGAGCGACTCCAGCAGCAAATACGCACACAGGTAAGTTGTGAGTTTCTCAGATCATTGCAGTGACTACCACTCCAATAGCACACATTATAAATATGTTTTTTCAGTTAACTTGAAATGTGTTCTTCATGTGACCTTGTCTAAATTAACTGGTTTTATTCAAGTCAAAAATAATTATTTACTATGACTAAAGTCAGCGTTACACTGGTAGACTCAAAACAACTCGAGGTTGCCGACAGTTGCCTACTGTTTTGCTGAGACCTTGCTCTCTTCAGACAGAGTTATGACACACCTGCCGATTAAGTATGGTGGAGGGGTGACAGACATACCAACTCACTGCAACTCTCTCGCTCTTTCTGATTCCCTGTCACGATGTGAAGCTTGCTGAAATAACAGGAGTACCACGTGAGCCTAAACAATTGTAAACGAGTGATTTAGGATGCATTTATGGAGTACCTTTACCTTACTAATGTGTGTAATTGTGTACTTATGCCCTCAAGGCTTGCCTTAGAATGCGTATGGCCATATGCAGCTTTCAGTCAGTAAAGAAATAACATTCAATAAAGCAAACTGTTGTGCCTTGCATTCTGATTTCCTTAGTCATTTTAGTGTAGGAAAAAAGCAGGAAAATGCTTTGTGATAGAATTACTCTCCATCACAATCAGCGTTTGTGATGATATGCAGAATGTGATGAAAATGTTCAGATCAGCTTGACCACTTGTCAGTTCTACAGTTAAAGAAGAAGCTCATTGTTCAATTAAAGGGAACACAAGAGCCAACTCCTGTGACAGAACACATTTTTCCTATTGCTGGAGCCATTATTTCAGCAGGGTGTCCCGACGGTCAAGACATTAACGACCTCCCTCAGGCAGACGCTAAAGACCGCTGCGTCTTCCTCGCCTTCTTGGCGATTATTTTAATGATGCTCACACCTGAAAATCACTGGAAAAATTGGCTGGTGTTGCGCCGTTTTAAATCAACCTGACTTTAGGTTAAATGAACAAAAGTCAATTTTAAGGGTTAGATCAGGTAGAAATTAATTCTTAAGATAACCACTGCACACACCCACTTTTAATAGTGCAATTTTCGAAGGTTAGCTTTTACAAGCTCATTTCCTTGTAACATACATTGTTTCTTTGTCCCACAGTGCATCAATGAAGCCTCATCCTCACGACTACACCACATGGGCCTGAAAAAAGCTGCCCACCGACAGGCGAACACTGCCGAACCACTAAGGAACAGTCCCCCAGAAACAAGCTCAAAGAGAACTATCAGTAACTTTGCACAGCAGGGAGCCGCTGAACTGCAGTGCCCCCGTTGTCTTACCACATACGATGACGAGCACGCAGCCGAATATTTAAACCACTGGGACGAGTGTGCCAAGCTGTGAGTCTCTCACACCTCACTGAATTTTCACAGGAAACAATAAGCACTGAGGACTGAATCACTACAAACTCATTGACTATGAAGTGTGTGGCAGAAAGGGTGTTGATAAAGACAAAGGCATGCTGAACCATGATGGAGTCTGAGGAAAAGCTTTGATTTACCTTGGTTTTTGTTGTTTCTTTTAGGCCTGGCTTTGCAGTTGTCAATTTGGTTGATGTTAAGGTCGGTGGGGCACACGGCTCAGAATATGTCTAGGGTCAGTCATTCTTAGTTCAAGGGCTTATTCACATGGCTGTCACTGAATGCAAACGGTTTGGTTGTGAATAGTGAAAATTGCTTAAGTTTTAAATCTCAGACCGCTCACATAATGGCAAGCATTTATGGTTAATATGTAGGTGAGTTTTGCAATTTGTTTGGTGTCACGGTTTCAAGCATTGCACATAGATTTTTTTTTGTGTTTAGAGATGAAACGATTAGTTGACAGCGGCGACAAAAAAAATTTACAACAAAAAGTTTTGTCGAATAGTCGTCTGATTTCATTTAACACAACATGAGATCTTTTGAAATGCTAATGATGACGTGGGAGAGCAGCACTTCAGCTCGCACTTGAGTGATGAGAGGAAGAAAGAACAGCTCACAGTCTAGATGCACTCCAAACTTTCCAATCAGATTAAGGTGATGTAGATAGCAGAGTATTATAATACAACATAAATGCAAAATAAGTTAATACAGAAGCAGTGTCGTAATTAAATAAAGTAGAGCCGTACCTGGTGTTCTGCTTGAGAAAACTTGCCTGTCAGAGTGTCTAAAAAGGAAACACTGCGCCGTTATATACTGTATTTAATGCATCCTTTATTAAATTCAAATAATAAGGAAGCGGGCTGTAAAATTAAGCACAAACTCAGAAACTGGCATTTGTCTGTGTGGTTAGAGCCGCTTAAACAGCACGAGAGTTTCAAACTTCTCCCGGCTGATACACTCTCGCGCGGAGACGCTTATAACTGGCGCAATCTTATGTAAATAATATGAGTATAAATAATATGTAAATAATAATATTATAATTATAATATGAAAAAAACAGTGATACAAAGCTCTATAAAGAGGAAAGAGTTTGTATTTTGTGAGTTAAAGATGAATCAAAATCAAGTGAACAAAAATGTGAGAGAGTATAGTCTTAGCCAGGGCTGGACTGGGAAGAGAAATCGGCCCTTCGGTTCGCTGTCCATTTCTGCATATCACGGCGCCGTTTTGTGGTCCGTTCTGCATAATGCAGCAGCCCATTCGGCCATTTTCGTGGCCGGCCCGCTCAGTTCTTTCGATGGCCAGTCTGCCCATGATAGGCCCCAAAGTGCATCGGCCCACTGGGAAAATGCCTGGAATGCCAGCCCTGGTTTTAGCCCATTACACAATACAAAAAAAAAATTAAATATAAATATATTTTTTGGTTTGTTTTCTAATATAAATATCTAAAACTCTATGTACATTTACTTTAGCAGCTATACTGCAGAAGAAAAAAATGTTATCAGAGAATTTCAAATATAATATTTAAATCATTTTAATATTTAAATATTTTAAAATATTGAAAATTCCATAAAACAAGATACATTTTCCTGAGAAGCAGCATATATGATATTTAGACTTGCTTTTAGAGCAAATATCTTGAATATGAGTAGCTTTTTTTCTTTGCTGCACTAGCAGAAGAATGAACAAGTGAAAAAAATACACTTATATTTAAGATACATTCTCTTAAAGCAAGTCTAAATATCTTTTATCTTGCTTCTCAAGTAAATGTATCTTGTTTTAAGGATTTTTAGATTATTTTCAATGGAAAACAAGACAAAAACACTTGATAATAGGATTTTTTGGAGTTACATTTTTTTATTAATTAAACAAGAAAAATACAAGTAGGTTTTCCCCTTTAATTCGGGTAATGTCATTTAGAGGTATTTTTAAAATATGATTTTGTCCTCTTTATTGTTAGTAAGCACTTTTAATACAACCTTGTATTAAACACACTTGCTTGTTTTGATTATTGGGGAGGGCTAGCTCCCCCCCCCCATCCCTCCTGGAATCTATGCACTTGGATATGTTTAAAATCCAAATGGATCCTAAAATTGGTATCATATACCTCATTGATATGTATTCTGTTTATCAACATTTTTGCACTTTTTGCTGTATTAATTATTGCCAAATACAGATGATAAAAGCACATACAGTACATATTATATTTAATACATAAGCTTTTTATTTTAATATACTTTAACTTATCATTCATACAGTTTATTGTCATGGTGCTAATTGTAATGTAAAGTGTAATGTAATGTAACTTTTTTTTTTTTTTCTGTTAATTGTAGGTAGGCTATATAATTTTTGACTTGGTCTTAAATGTAAATCATAACAAATAAAAATTTGACCAGGAAATATAAAGCAGCACAGCATGCAATATTAATAATCAGTTGATATCTGATCTCTTTAAGATTTATGTCAATTTCATTTCATGATTATAAACATGTTATTATAAATTATACATGGTTCAACATGTCATTACTTTGACTGTAAGGCTGTTGAAAACATTTTAGTTTTAAGTAACAGAGGTAAACTGAGATGTGAAATCTTAATGTCTGACAAAATGCCTCCCATTGCAATGCATTTGCAAAGGGTTTATTTTTGTAATAAAATAATTTTTGCTTAAGTGTCTGAATGCGCATGTACATGAATTCACAAGTGCACACACCAGACACTGATAATTCTGTAGTGATAATTCTGGTAAGATCATGAGGCATAGTCTATCATAAAGCATTCAAACTCAAATCCCATGGGATTGAAAGAGTGTACATGTGTGCAAGTGGTGGAAAGCCCCTTCCCAAACAGAACTGAATGGACAGGCTTTATAACTGCAGCAAATTCTCAGCTGTCCTGAGGCCTGGAAGTGAATAGCACACAGAGAAGCAGGCGACTGTATAGTAGAGGGATATTTCAGTGCTGGCTATTTAAAGGGGAGGGGGCTATGGGACAAAACAAGGCTGTGTCTCTGTGTGTATCTGAAACGCGTATGTGCAAATGCATGCACTTCTGTGTGCTATTAAAGTTAGTACCTTTTAACAAATATTCAGCCATTGAATCAAATTAAGACTATCTCATACAAATACAGGAGTATCATTCTTGTCCAGTATTGACTGGAATGTTTTCCCCATTCACATTTTGTTACTAGTAATACGGTATTGATGAGTAAACTCATTATTTCTGGTGTAATAATTATAGAGGCTAGTAACACCACAAAACGGACAGTTACGGACCCCATAAGAGGACAGTGAGGGAATTCATTTTCTAAAATAGTTTTGCGTTCCCTCACAAAACTTTGAGTTTCCTCGCAATTAACCATGGTTTTACTACAGTAATCATAGTTGAACTATAGTATTTGTAGCAAAACCATAGTAACCAAAAATAACCATGGTTTTACTGTTGTACATATAATATTTTTTGTGGCAAGGACCATGTTTTAAGAACCACAGTACGCGTACCACAAATTAACAATGGTGTTACTAAAGGAAAACTAGCCATGTTTTTTGCAATGATGATTATTTTGTTTATTACCTTGGTGTGTGATTTCCTGTGTTATAACAGTTTTACCACAAATATCATGGTTAAAATATTGTTACTGTAGTAAAAACCATGGTTAACCCTAATGAAAATTAACATTGGTTTAACTACAGTAACCATGGTTACATTTATTGCAAAGGAAACCAAACTATTGTGAGATAATGCAATTCGATTTCATAAAATAAATTTCCTCCATGTCCTCGAAGAGGCAATGTAGTTAGTTCATCCAGAAATATATATTTTTTGTCATAATTGTATCACCCCCATGTCATTCAAAAACCTGTTTTCTTCTGTGGAAACAAAAGGATAAATGAAAATGCATAGTGACCGAGGTTGTCAGTCCCAAATATTCTGCTTATCCTTATCCCTTTTGTGTTTCACGGAAGAAAAACAGTCATATGAGATTAGAACAACATGAGGGTGAGTAAGTGAATGACAAATTTCTCCTTTTTGTTGAATTCTTTTAAACTAAGCACAAGAGACTGTCTCACTATCATTTTCACTGTTACATCCAGGAAACTGTACATGTAAGTTCATGTACTTATTCAGCATTTACAGATAAGATCATGCTCTGGATGGTTGATCTGTCAGACATGTGAAAGAGCATCATGGTCCGATAACCCCTTGATGAGCTCAGACGCACGACCCTAGCTTATGGTAGGAGGGAAAACTCCAGCAGGAGTTTCATGCTCTCTACATCAGTCAAGTCACACTCTCGAAATGATGTCACCCAGGCACAACTACACACTTCGGAAGATGCTTGCGGCCACACCAGTTGTCATGTTTTGTGTAGAAGAGTGTCATTTTACTAACTGGAGTCATTTATTATGAAGTCACTGAAAATATATAGTGTACCTCTGGGAAATGTAACCAGTGATTTCAGAAAAGCTAAAGTGATGGATGAGTGGGCCCACTGTAGTTTTGTTCTTTTATTGAACCTTTTTCCTTGGAGAAGTGAAAGGTAGGCTGGAAGAGATTCCCCACCTCCACACACACACTTAAACAATTCACACACACTCCTACAATAATGTGAGGCCCACAAATCTATTGCAGAAATGCACACGCACACCACAATCCACCCTCATGAAGTGGAAATAATTAGGTCACGATATCACATGACTTTTGCTTTAAAATTTTTGTAGTAATTTGTATTTTCATTTCGTGAGAATTTTAATAGTGGCTGCTATAACCTGCATTAAAGGAATATTCTGAGTTCAATACAAGTTAACCTCAATCAATGTGGCATAATACTGATTACCACACAAAAAAAAGTTAAAGTAAGGCACTTAAAATAGAAGTGATTGGAGCTAGTCCAAAAACATTTAAATACACAATTTAATACACTATAGCCACAAGATGTAAACATACATGTAACACGATTTTAATGTATTAAAATCGCTTACTAATCTTATCAGTGTAAAGTTATGTCCAATATTACAACTTGGTTGTCGTGACAATGCAATGCCGGTAAGCCCTATAAGCAATTAGATTGAGTAAAATCATGTAGAACAAGTATTTTTGTCACACTTGTGTAATGTTAACACATATGTTTTTATCTTTCTGGTTATACACCTGTGAAACACTTTGTAGCTGAACGTTTATGGACTGTACCCATTCACTTCCATTGTGAGTGCCTCACTGTAACTTGTTTTAAGGAACAAGTTGAAATAACTTTCTGTGGTTATCAATATTATGCCACATATGCTGTTGATTAAGATTCACTTGATATTTATATATATATATAATATTGATGGAGCACCACAATTTGTGTGAAAATAATTTATAACAGAAGTTTCGATTTAAATGAATTTTTAGGCTCCCTCACTTGGGGCCCCTAGGGGGTTTAAAATGCCCCTAGGGGGTTTAAAGTGATAACGTGAAACTACCAGGGCAATAGTTATAGAGCACATTTTTTCATCTAATGCATAATTTTGGGACAGCAAGATGATGCCATTTCATGTTAATTTCAAACACATTTGCCATTTTATTTCATCTCAAGTATTCTATAAACAAACTAATCTCTATTATGAATGGATGAAACAATTTGAGCCCACTTTGTACATAACAAATCTATTCCACTTAAAAATAAACAATGTGTTTAATAGGGGCCTTTAGTTCCTGCAAAGGGGAAATGCTATCCTTTCACTTATTGGACAGTTATTGAAAAATGTTTGATTTAATGACCTTAAACAAAACTGAAAATGATAAAAAAGTATTTAGTCTCAAAACAAGTTTCAGGGATTTTCATAGGCTACACAAATTTGTAACATTTTAAATATAAATAAAAATGTAGAGCAAACGGCCTCAAAATCAACCTTTAAATGTCACACGCAAAGATTTCATGGAACAGGAAAGATTTGCTGTGCATAGTGACAACTAGCTGTTTAGGAAAGTACTGTGGTAGTTTATGTTGCTATTTAGTATTTTGAGAGAAAACTAAATCAAAAGGAGCCTTTTACCCTGTTTTTCCCTTCCCATTATTCCCCAAACACACACCAAAATAATCCTTGACTTCACCTGCCATGTTCTTGCAAGTGGGAAAACTTTGTGAAACACCATGCCAAAATGGATAAATATGGCCTTTAATCTTTAAAGCAGAGAATTCCAAAACATTGGCT
Source organism: Moxostoma hubbsi (assembly GCA_032164185.1). Taxonomy (NCBI): domain Eukaryota; kingdom Metazoa; phylum Chordata; class Actinopteri; order Cypriniformes; family Catostomidae; genus Moxostoma; species Moxostoma hubbsi. The sequence goes on from JAVLUX010000012.1 coordinate 20,012,611, forward strand.
CACCACATCACTGCATTAAAAAAAGCACCTTTAACATTGATTATTGTTGTTACCGACTGCGGTAGAATTATCATGGCATGTTGTGTTGTTTTTTTTTATAAGGGAGATCAGGGAAAAGACAGAACTATTTTCAATTCCAGTATGTGGAACGATGGGGTTTTCCCTCTTGAGAGGTCTGTTTCTCCCCCAGCTCTGGGCCTTCCTCATTGGAAAGATCTTCACTATAGTTATTACAAACGACACTATCTCATCTCCAATCTCTGATTCCTCTTTAATAAGCCAAGCTCTGTCTCTGACCCTGTCATTGCCAAAGTCATCCTTCAGAAGACAGACTAAAGATGTCTAGGCACCCTATGGACAATAATTTCTAATAGAAGAGCGTAATTAATGAAAGATGTTATATATTACCAACAAGTCAATGTACAATATAAAATAAATTCTGGAGAAATCAGTTGTCACTATATTTATTTAAATATCCAAATGTCTGTTTAGTCATATGTAATTAAATCTGTAATTTGGGACATCATCTTAGGTAGTTGCACTCTTCATTCATCTGGGGAAAAAAACTGTTTAAACTTAATGTTGAAAGTACAAAGTGAACCTGGTCTTAACCAGAAATGTCTCAGTAAAAAAGATTTTACAGAAATGATGCAATTCCAGCATTGCAATATGGGTGACTAAAAGTGGGCAGACTCTTCACAAAATCTCCCTGTCTCCAATTTCCAGGCAAATGTGTGTACAGATTAATCCATACACACATAAGTACTCAGGTACTGAATACTATTTTAGTACCAGCCAAGAAATATAACACCTCTCTGATATTATAGAACTTTGGTTTGTACTTCCTGTGCTTCTTAAAGGCTTTTGAGCCTCATATTTTGTTCATTTAGAGGATGTAATTTGCATAATGGCAAACACAGATACTGGCTGGTTTATCTTGCTATAATGTGTAGAAATATGCTTGAATATATTATCCATAACTTAAATTATATATATATATTTTTTTTTTTTCAAAACAACATGAGCAACAGTAACTCTTTTTATATCTGTTTCTTTGTTACGTGTTAAAAAGGAGGTAGGCGTTCCACCACAGCAAAAAATTTTTTGGCAGGAAGTGAAGAAAAAAAAAGAAGCCCTGCATAAAACAAAGATTGATGATGACGGATTGTGACAAAAGTTCCCTTTTCGTGGGAGTCTAGAGTTCAGAAATAGTCCTTAAATGGTTCCTAAGATTAAAAATATGCCCTTCCTCCTATTCATAACTGTGATTCCAACACTTTTTTGATGAAGAGTGAGGTAATCTTGTCACTTTTTGTGGCACTTTTGAAGTGTGAAGCCAAAATCTTATAAAGGTTTCAAGCTACTCTGTTTCTGAGTTTAAAATAGACCAAGTATAATCTATCATCTGACTGTTCAATGTCAACATGTTTATAAATTATTGTTGTCTCAGTTTTAGTGTACTTCTTCAGAGGTCCACAAAAGGGGTCACCAGAATGGCTTAAGCAAATTTGACTAATTTCTTAGAATTAAAGTGCTGTCTCAATAACATATCACTCCAAAATTCCCAAACAGGGAGGATTCAAACCAGAAAGTATGAGGATTCCGATAAGGTAAGGTGAATTTCCAAATGATCAGAACTTCAAAATTGTGTCAGAGGGGCTGTTCCACCATCAGACAAATGATTCACCTTGAGGGCAGCGCTTCTAAAATGAAGATATTATTAGAAAGCAAATGGAGATTATTCTGAACTGAGGCTTCCAAATGAGTGGCTAAAACCAAAAACCAAGCATTTACAAACAAATAGAGGATGAATCCCTTCTACTTCAACAGCTGAAATCGAAGTCCCAATATAATACCTTAAGTGATCATATGTCTCTTATATCAAATGTAACATTTTGAGACCAAGAATAGTCATTGATCATTAGAAATCTGAGAGTATTTTCTTTTGAGTATGCACAATAAATGGCTATAATTTATTATATATCTTTAAAAAAATTCCAATAATAGACAAAAAGGGCAGGCGTTGATTAACAGAACAGGAATTGATGAACTGGAACTGTGAAAAGTGGCAGTTCTATACCAAAATGGTGGTATAAGTGGTTGAGGGGAAGAAGTTGAAAAATTAGAGAACTTGTTGATATCAGTCAAAAAGGTTAAGCCGTTTTAGAGGTGGCGCAAGCTGTAACAGTTTGGTAAAAGATTATAGGCAAACTTATTTTTTTTTCCATCAGACTTGAAGAGTATGTAGTTCAAATATTGTATTCATACAGTATATTGTTTGGTGATCTTATTAACTTTATTTGGGAGCACTAGATTGCTGATTTTATTGCGTGTTTTTCATTGAAAACATTTTTATTTCATGCTGACTTGAATGGAATATTCATTGTGTCGTAATAATATTGATTAACCTCATTCGTGTAAAAACTGTGGTTACAGTAATGCAGCAATGGACATGAATGGGGCCAGTCAGGAGATCAGATAACTACTGATCTCCTGGAAAATCACAGGAGATCAGTAGTTACAGAAATACTCAAACCAGCCCATCTGGCACCAACAATCATACCACACTCCAAATCACTGAGATCACATTTTTTCCCCATTCTGATGGTTGATGTGAACATTAACTGAAGCTCCTAACTCGTATATGCATGATTTTATGCACTGCAGCCACACGATTGGCTGTTTAGATAATTGCATGGATGATTGTTGGTGCCAGACAGGCTGGTTTGAGTATTTCTGTAATGGCTGATCTCCTGGGATTTTTACGCACAACAGTCTCTAGAATTTACTCAGATCGGTGCCAAAAACAAAAAACATCCATTGAGTGGCAGTTCTGCATACAGAAATGTCTGTATAACTCAGATGGTCTGTACAATTGTGGTGAGAAGAATAGAATCTCAGAATGCTATTCTGAGATTAAGTTTAGTACCGTTTTGGCAGCACGAGGGGGACCTACACAATATTAGGCAGGTGGTTTTAATGTTGTGGCTGATCGGTGTACGTGTTAACATGATTGGTGTATAATATGTGGATCATTTCACATAGGATTTACCATAGTTGCATTGTCATGGCAACAAAATTGTAATATTGGAAATCCTTTTATACTAATAAGATTAGTAAGCAATTTTATCACTCTAAAATCATATTAATACATAGAACTGTGACATTTTGTGGCTATACTTTTAGAACAATCTGTTATAATGTTCATGAACTGGCCCCATTTACTCCACTGGTAGGTCCATTACTGTAACCACGATGTTTGCTTTTTTAATTTAAATAAACAGGGACAAGATGACAATTTTTTTTTTCTGGCAGTCAATATTATGCCACAAATGCTTTCAACTGAGCCTAATTTGTACTGAATTCAGAACATTCCTTTAACACTTTACAATAAATATTCTCCCACACAGGAGACATACTGAAGGCATCAATTTCAGAGAAATGCAGTAGCCAACATAAACATCACCTTTGTGCCAATCTGCATTCACTACGGCAAAAGGACACAATGCCAAAAAAGTAGTGTTATGTGATAAAATCTTAAATTAATTTACTACTTTCATTTGAATTTAAGGAACTTAAACTACACCCCCTTTAACAGGCACTCACCTCTAAGTAAATGAAGCAGCACTTCTTTATAGTTTGGATTCAAAGATTAGTGAGAAAACAATAGCTTGAACATAGCTCGTTCCTTTCACAACATTGTAATAAGATCAAGCAAAAAAGCTCAAACTATTTATGATGACATAAAAAATTTATAAAATAATCTATTGTTATTGCTACAATAACTATAATGACTGTTTTCTAAATGGATAAAGCCAGTGTAAAACCGTACACATTGAGTGAAAATGGCGTTGTGGCGTTTTACGTGCACATGTTCTTACCAGAATTACAGGGACAGTCCCGAGTCAAGGTGCAAAGTCATGCAAATAAGGGGTTACGGTGCTCCTTTTATGTTCATCTGCAATTGTTTTTTAACTTCCCCCTTTATTAGACAAGAATAGGAATTTGATAAGTGCTAGTCTGAAACCAGGGGACAACAGGATTTGACCCCAAATGGGGAAAAAAAGACATTGACACAGAAAGATCCTGCCACTCTACTGTATTCCATCTTTCAAAAAGAAAGGCAAGATTTTAATATTACTTAACAATATGTTAAAAAGTAGCCAGTCTGGCTTCAGTGTTAATACAATATACACTCTATAACAGATTGATAGTGTGAGTATTGTTCTTTTCAATTTGATTTTTGAAAGTATTCTGATACAAGCTTGGAAAAAAAAGAGAGAAAAAAAAAAAGAACAATTTTTAAATGGAACTTAAAAACTGATGTGAACATTGTCAAGTATTAGCCTTTCTCCCGATAAAGGGAGAGAGAGTGAGCAATGAAGTGAAGCTGACCAGTCCGATTCTATTGACAAGGAGTTGTGAGGAGGTGCAGTGCTAGGTGCAAAGATGAGCAAAGCCACAGCTGATTTGAAAAGGATATTTTTTTTTCAATTCATCTTTTTTCTATAAGCATGTCTTTTAGGCAGTGCTTTCGTCCTAAAGTACATAAAGCATCTTGACAACTGTGAAGGCCAGAGAAAACAGAACATGACGTAGACCTCAGAGAAATGCTCCACTCACTGACAAAAAGCACACATGCTTGAACAGAAATAGGAAAAAAACAAACAAACAAAAAATACTCCGGGGAAAAAAATAAAATAAAGAGTAGCATTTTGTGGTTTTCTTTTGACTTTGCTCTTTTTTTTTTTCCTTCTCCAGAAGTACTGCAGGAATATAAGCCCATTTTGGGTTCTTTGAGGAACCCACAGCAACAAGGACAAGGCAAGACAGCATGGATAATGTAGACCAGAAGAGCGGTTGAAGCATAGCAGCACTGGGGTCAGCAGTCAGTCTGTATGAACATGGGCGAGAGAAGAATTGGGAGGAACGCTTTTGGATTCCTGCCATTGTCTCATGAAAGGAAGACCCATTAATGGGCAGCAAATGTGGCCTTCTTCAAGCTAAAATTTGACCAGTTGATGGACAACCTCTGTCTTGTCTGTCGTGCTGAGTCCAAGCAGAACCTGCGAAAAAGGTGAGGAATTATTTTATTTGGAGATGAGGAAAACAAAAGGTTCGGAATGTTATCAGAGTAAAATATGACAGCAAACACAAGCAAATAGTACCTTTTGAAATATTCCACCTCACGCTCTGTCTCGTCCATGTCTACACTGTCTAGATCTATGTCTTTGGGCAGAAATACATCATCTGTTGGACAACAAAAGAGTGCAGACTTTATATTCCATTCAATTCTTGATACATGTATCTTTCTGACCATTTGTCGTCAGACAAAGTGGCGTCTCTCAACACTCACCTATTGAGTTATTCATCTTATCTCCTTTTTTCTTCTTATTCTTCTTGACCTTGCTTTTGGGCTGAGGGGATTCATTGTTAAGGCCTTTGCCGTTTTGCTGAGGATGGTCTACATCTGGAGACTCAATAACAGGAGAGTTCCTCTCATCTTTCCCTCCGTTTTGCTGTCTTTTTCCATTAGTCCTCTCCTCCTTTTTGAGCTCATTTGCTGACTCTTCCAATGTTCTTTGCTTGGCTTTGGCGTCAGTTTGTGAACTGGGCCCATTCCCAGCTTTTGGATGCTCTGGGGCTTTAAAGGTCTCAGCCGGCCTCTTGGTGGCCTCACCATTGGTTTTGGAGACATTGGCTTGCTGTTTGGGTTTCACCTTGTTGTGGGTTGACTCCAGGAGGGAGGAGGTACCATTCTGGAGGACAGGAGGCTCAGAAGGGCTCTCTTTGCAGGTCTTTGGTCTTGGCTGCTGGGATGTGACATTCTTCCCACTGGTGGAGTGTTCAAGCTCTAGACAAGGCTCTTTAGGACCGAGGCAGATGAGATTATGCAGGAGCCTGGTCTTGCCATTCTGCATGTTCTTTTCCAAAACACTCTGTGCTGTCTGCCGAAGAGGCTGAGGATTGTTGGTTGTTGGAACAAGAGGAGGATTTTCAGACTTGATTACCTCCTTGGCTTTGTTGTCCTTTTTCTTTTTGGATGCACGCAACTGCTGCATTTCCTGAAGACAGAGCAGCTCTTGCTTGAGTGCTGCCTCCTCCTCCTGCTGCCGCCTCCTCTGTTCCTTCAGAAGCTGCTGCTGTAACTCCAGTTCCCGAGCCTCCGCCTCTAGACGGGCTTTCTCCTCAAGCTGCACCAAAATACACCGCATGTTAATTTTGATTGTATAGAGATTTCATACACGACTTGCATTGAGAAGAATGTAATTGATTATACCTTCTTCTGTTTATGGCGGGCACGTTTGGCTGCTTTGGAGCTGCTAGTTGGTTTGTTGTCTGCACTGTTGATGAACTGCAGTAGGTCTTCCACCTTGCGATGGTCCTCCACCCCATCCCGCTCCAGCAGCAATTCTTCCTTCTTAGGCTGTTCCTCCTTCCGCTTAGTCAGTCGGAGTCGCAACTTCTCCCGCATCTCTGCATAGTTTCTACTAGTGGGTGCAGCAGGGGGCTACATATCACGAACGACATGAGCAAGATTAGCTTACAAACTCCTTGAGTTAAAATCACAGACTGACACAAACTGGTTGCACATGCATTTTATTAAACACAAGAACTGGTTAATGTAATAATAGTTTGCTGATGGAAATAAAAAGAATGAGGCTGATTCAATAATGACACTATGTGAAAAACACTGACTGAAGAGCTTGATAAAACATCAATGTGACCACTTCTCATTTAGCAAAAATTTGGAGAAAGTGAAGTGAAAGTGTTTCCATACCCCTCCGTGACCAAAGAATTCACAGTAGCAGCAGTCGCAGTACTTTCCTTCCTTCTGATTGGTGGAGGTGGATGTGGAAGAGCTGTGCTCTGAACTGCTGTCCTCATCCGGGCTTTCCTCCCCTTCATACGGCTGGTGCTCATAGCCTCCATTCCCTTCACAGCGATGACCCTCACAGTCTGGATCACTAACACAAAAAACTTCCTGACTGTTGAGTATATGGACTCCATTCTTAATTGTTTTCTGATTCCTTTATTAAAGAGCTACTGCTATATTGAATTCTAAGTTTAACAGTATAAAATTAAATTAAACTTTACAATAGACCTCTGTTAAAAGATTTGCAAATAGGGCTACGGGATATATCGAATTTATCGAAAATGTACATATCGCAATATGCATATCACAAGGGATTTTGATAATGGCATGGTTTTTTAATATGTTGAAAACTAACGTTTATGGTGACGCAGATAGCGGAGAACAGACCGGGCGGGTGATTGACACTAGGTGTGTGCGTTCAGTGTGCATATGAGCAGAGAGAAGACACATTGATTTCAGTAAGTCGTACTGTTCATTTCAATATACCCTCTGATGTTCAATCCTGCTTCTTATTTGTGCTATAAGAAAGAGAGAGAGAGAGTGTGCTGTGCCCTGCTCTGTTTGAATCTCAATCTGTCACACACAGTATTAAATAGTATCAAAACAACATTTGTGCAGATAAAAAAAAAGAAGTTTTGTGCACATCGATTATGTCATCATAGGAATATCGCATCACATATGGCATTACCCAACAACTTATTCCATATCACATTTTTACTACATATCGTGCAGCTCTACTTACAAATGTGTTTTAGAAGCTGGAGCTTCAGTGTGTGATAAAACATGCAGGTGTCTACCTTGGTCAACTTGCCTCGCCATTAAAACCATGTTAGTAGACCAGCACCAAATCAATGACAATAAACCATTCATGCAAGTCTTTTCAGCAGGAACATTAACCTACATCTCCCATCGTACATTAGGGTGCATTAATTCTATAGAGGACTGACCTGCAAACACTATTTGGACCACTGACAAGACCTTCGATGTGGGCTGATGGCTGCTCACTTGATGACAAGCACAGACCTTGATGGATGTCCATGAAGCCTGGGGTCTGAGTTACAGTCTTTGGAAAAGGCTGGGTGCCTATACTGGGCAGGTGTGTGCTGGGGACAGAGGGGTGTGAGGTTCCGCAGAGAGGGGGGAGAGATGCAAGACTGGTGGGGCTATTCCTAGGCGCAACAGGAGAAAGATGTCTATGGTCCTCTTTACCTAAATTATGGAAAACTTCATCTGGAAAAAAGGAGAATTAGGAATTAAATTGTAAAATTTTAGAAATTAAATTGTAAAAACTCAAGGTGGATAATTTAGTTGTGCATGTGATTATTACTCGATTGGACAGTGGTGGGGTTAGTGGAGACAGAGGTGGTGGCAGAGGAAGTGGCCATCACCACTTCACTGGCCTCCATGAAGGCATCTTGGTAGTTGAAGAGACACTTCTTTTTAGTGCCATTTTTCTTCTCTTTGCCATCTGGGGCAGGGTGGGGGGTGGCAGCGGGTTCCAAACTGGAGGAGAGAAGGGGCATGTCGGGAAGGGGAGGGCCCAGCATGTCACCTTTGGTCAAGAAAAGAGTTTCAGTGAGGTCATATTTCCTTTTGAATTATTCAAATAATTATATCTGAATAATTCATTTATATAAATCACATCTTGAATCACTTTTCTTTAAAGGTCAAAAATGCACTAATAAATAACTTCTACAGAATGCTGGTTTTCAAGCAAAGTATTATTTGATTAAAACTGTGCAGAACTTAAAATGACTTTTGAGTAACTGACCAGGTAGTGGCTCCTGAAGCAGCACTGAAGGGTTCCAGTTTTTCATCATGTGCGTGTCCCAGAGGCTCTCTAGCTTGAGCGAGGGGAATGGCAAAGAGCCGTTCCAGTCCCCCGCCGTGCTGAAACAGCTCTGGTAAACATGTTCTGGTAGGCTGGGATTGAAAACTTGCTGATTTCCACCTGTGTGACTGGACGTGGGGTTGGAAGGGAGAGTCTAAAGAAGATAATGTGGAGAAAAGGTCATTACATGTAAATTTCATCAAGGTATATCCTTTTTAAGTTTTTCACAATAATATCCAGTGATAGGATATTGAAAATGTGAGGGAATTTATCATTACATCACTGCTAAATAATGAATCAGTGTAGTGCAGTTGCTGCTACTAGTGGTGTGGAAAGGGACATGCCAGTAGGAAGTAAAATTATTGCACCTGCGCCTCTTTTTAAGATATAAGTCACTTTCCAGCCTTGAGGCTTGAAAATAACACGATATAGCACCTTTAAGGGTAAGTTCACACAAAAATCTGAATTCTGCCATCATTTACTTATTCATGTTACTCCAAACCCATATGACTTCAAGAAGTTAAAAATGTTAGCCTCAGTCACCATTTACTTTCAATGCATAAAAGGAAAAAAATATCCAACAACAGTGATGGTGACTGAGGCTAACATTCCGCCTAACATCATCTTTTTTGAGTTTGGAACAATATGCCAGTACATGACAATTACATTTTTTTGTGTGAACTATCTCTTTAAACCCACACAACTCTCATAAGGCATGCCGGGACTTACTGTGTATTTTTGTGTGTCTAACCTTGCTGTGTGTGAGTGGAGGGGTGGAGTAGAGAGTAGGCAGCAGTGGTCTGGGCAGGTGGGAAAGGTTATGTAGGGGGAGATGGCCGTGGATGTGGGGGTAGAGGTGGAGGGCAGGGTAGGCAGGCGTCTTCTCTGAGAAGAAATGGTGCCCCCCTGCATGCAGCCTGCTGTTAGGCAGACAGGTGGAGCTCATGCTGGAGGGGCTACAGTCCCCAGAGCCTTGATTACACACATGACACTCGCAAGGATGCTGTACCTGCTCCACCTAATTAAAAATAAATAAATAAAACACAGGTTGAGTTTATTCATTATGAATGGGCTTTATTATTTAACCACTCTGTACATTCTGTAGATTTGTGCTATTCTGAATAGTAGAAAGAATGTGAAAATAAAAGTTTAAATTATGTTTGCAAAGTGCTGGTAATGTCTTTTCAGAATCTCAACCTGTGTGTGATGGTATGATGGAGGAGGACAGTTATTTTTCCCTCCTGAGAGTGCTACCTTCTGGCCTGGATGCTCCCCACCACTCTCCCCTTCCTCCTCATCACCTTCAGAGGAACTACTACTGCTGCTGCTCCCCCGTGGAGACTAGGAGAAAGATAAAGGACTTAATACATTCCAATGTCTTAAATCCTAATTGCAAATTTCAGATGTCAAATTTAAAATAGTAAAATTTTAAATGACAATTCTAAATTCCAAATCAAATGTAAATGAACATTCTAAATGGCAATCCAAAAATTTCAAGTCATATTTTTAGTTTCATATTAAAATGAAACCCTTCTTTTTAAAATTATTCTAAAACAGGAAGTTCCACAAACCCACTGAATGGTTCATTCAGATTAAATTTGTATCCAGTTGAAAATGGTTCTTTTTATTGTACACAGAAAACAGTATCTATTGGCACTTTTCCACTGCACGTTACGGTTCGTCTCTACTCGCTTACATTTCGGAGCTTGCTTTTCTACTACTGTTTAGTGCCGCCTCAATGTGGGTGGGATTATAGGCTGATCATCATAGTTGCACCGCCTCTAATGCTGTGACATCATCTTAAACACAACAAAACAATAACACGACTGCTAGCTGTTAGCTACTAGCTCATAGTGCTGCATAAAGCAGTTGTTGCATGGTGATTTTACACAATTGCAACAGTTAAATTGGCCTGGTTGTTTTAGAAGCAAGCCTTCCAGTAGCAGGTCAACTAACTAAAGTGAATCTTTCAACCAGAGAATAGCTGTGGCTCAGTCTAGGGCACTCTCCCTCCCATTGCTCGCCTGTCTAGATAGCATCCATTTGGTCGAAACACTTCCACTTTTCGATGACGTTTTTTTTATTTTTCCCAACACTGTTGGTAGGTCCAGTGGTAGCCATGTGTGGCCAACAGCAGAGGCACTTCCTGAAAGACTTTTTCGTTTTGCGTTGTTTTGTTTGTCGCTAACGAGAGGAACATCTGCACCTCGTTTATTGACCCCGGCGTTGTTTTGTGTTGTAGTCGCGTGAACAAATGATACTGATATCGCTGTAGCCAACTTTAAAACTAGCGGATTGATGTCCCGTGTTGTAAATCCAGTGATGCTAGTAGTGGCGATTCTCGCTGACCAATCAGTGATCTACAGGGTTTTCGCGTCACATTTAGTATCACTCACTTGAACCTCGATCGAGGAGGTACTAAAAAAAAAGTACCAGGTATAATGCACAGTGGAAAACCCCCAAAAAGCAAGCAGAGTCGCATCGAGTTGTACCGTGCAGTGGAAAAGCCAGTCAGATGATCATGTGACCACACACACTGCCACCTACTTTATCTTTATGGGTCACACTCTCTTCCCCTCCACTAAGCTGGCTGTGGATGCCATTAATGCTGGCCACCACTGCAGGGTCCTCATACCCACTCAGAGGATAGATGGCAGACAACGGAGGCACTTCATCATCACTAAAACAGGGACAAAAAGGCAGAAGACAGAAAGCAATAGAAATTTAATAACTCATCCATTCATTGTGTTGCGTTATAACAACGGATGACACGGTGTTGCTGAAAAACAGAAACTGAGTGCTCAGCAGGAAAGTACATGATGAAGTCATTAAAATGATAAGTACAGTAATGACAATAATAATTAGTACTTGTATGATCTGACCAATATCATACTTATGCAGACATATTACAATACTGTCAATAGACATAATATATAACCACTTCCACATATTACGAGAAAAAAAAAAAATCATAGGTTTACGTTTCACCACTTACAGGTCAAAAATAGGGCTGGGCAATATCTAAAAATATATGTTCACAATATTTTTATAAAACAATATCCCGATTACATCCAGGGCTCAATATTTTTTCTACCAGTGTGTGTAATATATATATTTACAGAGATTGTTTACAGAAATGGTTATCTGAATGAATCGGTAAACAAATTTTAACATATATATATGTTAAAATTTGTTTACCGATTCATTCAGATAACCATTTCTGTAAACAATCTCTGTAAATCTAAAGAGACTTTATCAGTGTTTAAATATCATAAGTGTTTGCCCTGCAAATGACAACAAAGCATATCATTTTGTGAACTGCTGTGCATGACCATCAAGGAATATACAAATAAGACAACATAGCCTGAAAGTAATTACAGGTTTTAATTATGTCCTGTTGTCATTGTGATGTCATTAGTCTCTTTTACTATTAATTAATCAAGCTCCTTTCTCTCCTTGTTAAAAGGGATTACCAAACTAAACGAGCAACATGCCTCCTGTCAATTGGTCATAAGACGATGCTGATCCTTACTCATTCATAAATTGAATGAGGAAATGGGGCGTACTAGTTCAGTGGCTCCGTCTATGCTCCGTCACAGCCCACACTCCAACACTATTGGCTCATACTACAGTCAGTCTTTACATGTGGGAAAAGCAACCAAATTGCCTCAAACAAGTGCAATGTTGCGGCTGCAGCTGTTTAGAACAGTTACGTGCTGATTGCAAAGTTACATCATTTTAGGGGGGCTAAAGTCCTCCTAAAAAAGCCTAATAATGCCGATGGCTGCTGCTAAGACGCTTGGAAATAAGTGAGGACAGTTCTAGGAGAGCGCGCTCGGTTTTTGCATGCTCACGGGACCGTTCCTCGCTGCTTCCAGTATATTATGCGCTCACATGTCATTGCAAGCTAAATATAATCACGCTCTCTTGTCTCAGAGTGCTCAGTTAGAAGACTTAGTTCACTCCATGCATTTTTTGTGCTCTCTCGCTCGTTGTCTGCTAACACTAACTTTATAAATGCAGCAATTTATTGTATATCATCAACCTCCCTGCCGAGGGATTGGTGAATATTCTTGCTTTATTGATTTTACTTAAAAAAATTTAAACCAAAAGATATTTTTAAATTCAACTTGCGCTTCAAATGAAACAAATGAGCAATTAAAATAAATACATTTGACGCCACGCAAGTATCCGTCTACTATGACAACAGATGGAAAATAACAAAGGGTGCTTTCGCACTTGGTTCAATTGGTTGGACTGAACCAGATATAGTTTCCTCCCCCCTTCCACTGCCCCCACTGGTCTCGGTTCACATCACATTTTTGGGTCCAAACCGTGGTCCAATTACGTCATCAACTTGAGTCCAAGCGGCAACTGTTCCGAATTATAACAAGGCAACAACTCAAGAAGTTATCAGCTTCGCTATGATATTAATGTATGCATCTCTTTGGATATACCACCAAAAATGTACATGCACAAAATGACAATTATGTTTGTTTGCCACTGATGCATTGAATGTGCAATGATGTGAAGAATATTAGCATTTGTCAGCCGTGTGCCCGCGGATGTGTTGCTAGAGATGTGAAAAATGGGAGCTGCACTATGAAGGTGCTTTATTTGGACACAAGCTGGTATGAGAAATGTATTAAATCATAATTATTATTGGGAGCCTGTAAAGATGCCAATAATAAGTATGATTACATTCATATTAGCAGCGAACCGCACCAGAGTTCACATGAACCGTACCCCAGACCACCTTTTCAATCGGACACCGGTGCGGTTCGTGGGTTCACACCAGAGATCAGAGAACAATGTTCACACCACCCAACCTAAATGAACGATGTAATTTGAACTATGCGGCACACCAAAAGTGCTAGTGTGAAAGCACCCTAATAGGCTACATATTAATATCTAAAGACAAGTATGCAGTAAATGTATATATGATAATGATGATGATAATTATAATATCTTTTAGGTTCAAAGTGGACGTGTTTTTTGTATTTTATGATTTAATCACACGTTAAGGCTATTTATAGTATAAAGTGAACCTGCACAATTACGTTCACAATGCATGTTAAATGCAAAAACCTCTGTGGAAATAAAACAAACTAAACCTCGAGCACCTCATTTGTCCTCATCACGGTCATTGCAACACTCATACTTATTCACAACACTATTCTATCAAACTGCTTTCAGATGACTGGAAAATAAAGAGTGTGAACTCTTTACGTGCGAGTGGTCCACGAGACAAGTTCCCGAAGCATGACCAATGGCTTTTCTTTCATCTGGTCTTTCAAATATAATTGTGTATTTCCCGATATTTGTCAGATATCAATCAATATCCGTCAATATCCAATTACATCGTCTTAACGCCCAGCCCTAGTCAAAAACTATAGCCGTATAAGAACCAGAACTTTGAAAAGAATTATTCAAATCAAGTGTAGGAATAAAAAAAGTTATTCTAATGCTGAGATCCAGGAAGGTTTTGCTTCTTAGAATAAAAACTGATAGAGAACCTTTCAATAGCTTCTGACAATATTGAGATGGGTAAAAATTTGAGATTTAGAAAAATGTAAATAATCTAAGGACCCATTGGCTCTTAAATTGAAATATAGGGGCTAAATTCTGTTTTCGTTCACAAATTGCAAAAACGCTCAATACAGATGGTTGTTCAGCAGCACTGTCATCCATGTTCACATTCTATCGCAGTGGATGCAATGCTTTATTGTACAAACGTTTTATGCCAAGCCATTTTTTTAACAATGAAGTTCCATGACTTTTCCTTGACCTTTCCAGGCATTAGTGATTAGGATACATGTTTTCAAAAACACATTTTAATTCAGACCAATTCGCTAATGAATCATTCAGACTGATTTTTGAGCTGCTTTGACATCATTGACCTAAGAGAACAATTTTCCTCACAAATATAGTACGATAGACCTTATTCACAGTAGTGTCATCATACCAGGCTGCGATGGATCTGTGCTGTTCATCTATACTCAATGGAAGTCTTTGACCATTGCGTTGAATCTTGCTGTTTTTTCCAGCGTGTTATGCAGGAGTGCCAAGTTTTTTGACACATCAGGTTAAAAAGAACAGCAACTTTTAAAAATGTGTTTCGAGACACCTGCATTCTGTTCTATTTGTTACGCTGTATCTAGATATTTTTTAAGCAAGTTTGCTCAGAATAGCCCCTTTCTAGAAATATTTTAGGGAATTAGATTTGTGATGAAATCTAATTCTGAAATTGTAAATATTTACATTCCCTATAGAAATGTCCATTATTTTTCAATGAGCTTTGAAATTAGCAATTTCCTTGACTTTTCCAGGACATAAAATTACACTTAAAATTCCAAAAAATTTCCAGGTTTCCCATGTCCGGAGAGCGAATCATAATGAACTTCCTGTTCTGGTTGCAGTCGGCATGCTGCTCGAGTCTGTGTTTTTAGCTTGCTAGCCAGCTTAGCATTGCTTTTTCCTTTATTTTCAGCATTTAATACTTAATGTTTGCCATTTTTTAACACATACTTTGTTTATTTTACTTGATCAACTGCGTATTTTACCGCACACATCCGTTTACTCTCTTTTTTCCCCCGCTTGTCTACAAATCGCAATTTGACTCTGTGCATTTGTTTTCTCTTCCATGCTACATGGATTATTGCATCAGTAACAAACATCAGCTGATCAGGAACCACCACCACCACAACAACAAACAATTGCGGTACGTCATGGAATCTGCTTATGTTATCGCTTCCTGCGTTTCATGTCACATGTTTACAATAGCTTCTTCTGTAAGCAGTGAGGGATTTACATGTGATAAATGTAAGGAATTTTCCAGGCTGAAGGAGAGGTTTATTGAGTTAGAGACATGAATCCAAACACTAGTGCTGGTCAGTGAAAAAGATGTTACAGATGCGGGTTGTGGATACAACTCAGACAATTGGAAGTTTTTTTTTATTTGTATTTTTTTAGTAGACCTAACCTGCTAAAGACCAACTCCACTCCTCCAGGTAAGGTGTCACTGTCCTCTCTAATTGGGACCCAGGTCAGGAAGCAGACAGAATGGCTTAACCACCCATCTGCAAGCTCCCATTAGATGTCACACTGGTCACAAACTACAACACGTAGAGACTGTCTCTGTACATCTGTGAAGTTGGCACCACATATATTTAAATCATTACCAAATCTATGCCATTCATTTGTGCCGCAAAAATGAACGTTTGAGCTGGTTCGGTGATTGAGATATTAGACAAAAGTTTTTTGACTGTGTGACATCACTTTCCACCCAATGTGGTCCAAATAGTTCCAAAACAGTGTTGATCATTTGTGCTTAATTTGTGCTGTTAAAAGAAACACTGTATCCATTTCCCTGTATTCCTTAGAAATAAGAATTTGAATTTTTTAGCAGTGACATCCCTCTCCAACCCATGTGGTCTAAAATACTCTGAACTGGTGTCATTCATTTGTGCTTTTAAAATTAATCTTGTATCCATTTCCCTTCCTTAGAAATACCAGCTTGTATTCGGGAGCAGCGATGTCACTCTCCACCCCATGTGGTCTAAAACACTCTGAACTGGTTTCATTAATATGTGCTGTTAAAATTAATCTTGTATCTATTTCTCTCCTTAGAAATAGCAGCTTGTATTCAGGAGCAGCGATGTCACTCTCCACCCCATGAAGTCCAAATCGCTCCAAACCGCTTTCAATCATGTTTGTGCCATTAAAAGAAACACTGTAAATTTTTAACTTCCTTAGATATAGCATGAAACTTTTCAGGAGAAGTGACATCACCCCAAATCGCTTCAAACCAGTGAAGTTTGTTTGTGCCGTTAAAACAAACATCATAACGTAGTCCTTTCTTTGCATTTAACAAGATAGCCTTTGGGAACCATGAAATCGCACAGGCTAAACCCCATATCAATCACTCCCACCTGTCTCATTTGTGCTCACTTCTGGTTTGTGCAGTGTTTGGTATCATTAACCCTCTGGGGTCGACGGACGCGCCGGCGCGTCCTGCTGGATTTTTTCCGTCATTACAGCAGAAACAACTTAAAATACTCCGTCATTTTGGGGCATACAGATACGTGTAAGACATCAGAGACTATAAAGGGTCTACTTTTATTTGTGTACACTCATAATAACAATGAAACATTGTGCTTTTGTAAAATAAAGAATATAAAAAGGGTGAGCTTTCAGCAGCCTCTGTGTTCACAAGCATTTTTCTGAAACACGTCACAAAAAAAAAACTGAAACTCCATGAATACTTATCACACAAACATGAAACATATGTCTAAATAAAGCTTAAAATGTCTACTTTTAATTTAAACAATTCAAATTTAAAACAAATATTCTCCTGCAATTCAAACAATTTAAATTTAAAACAAATATTCTCCTGCAATGCAATCTGTATGAAAAAGCGATGTTCAGTTTTTACCGGTTCATCTAATTATCTGTAATGTAATCCCACCCACCAGCAGAGTGCGCCATTCATACGCTAACATGCTGAGACGATCAACGCAAATGTACACCCCCCCCCCCCCCCCCCCCCGACTGTGTTCAGAGGTTTTTATGTAAACAATTAATTCATTTTACTGCGCGTTTGTAAAGATACATAGGCGATGAAACGTCTGTATATTAAGGAAGAGTTAACATTTTCCTCAGAAGAAGAGCGGGACTCCGATGAACGTTTGTATTTTGAAGAGAGACTTGATCCAGCCGAGGATACAAATTCGGATGAGTTTAGTTTTAATTAGCTGACATGCTATTTTATATACACTTGAACATATTTTACTAGTGGGACTGTTTCCAGACTTGCCAGCCAAGATTCAGTGTATTGACATTTGAAATATGTCCTAATAAGCTTACATTTAAATGTTGTTTCGGCTAATTTCAATTGTATGCTGAATGATATAAATATTATATAAAAATAATATGAATGTTTAGATTATATTTTAACTAGTGTTTATGCTGCCTCATTATCATCAACAAAGCTTGTGCTTGCAAATATCTGTTCAGGTGTAAATAAGTAAAATGCACTTTAAATATGCCCATATTAGAAAATCAGCATATTATAATGATTTCTGAAGGATCATGTGACACTGAAGACTGCAGTAATGATGCAGAAAATTTAGCTTTGATCACAAATTGCATTTTACAATATATTCAAATTGAAAACTGTTTTTTTAAATTTTAAAAATATCACTGTTTTTACTGTATTTTGGATCAAATAAATGCAGTCTTGGTGAGCAGAAGAGAATTCTTTTAACCGGTAGTGTAGGTCTAAAATTAAGTCTTTATTTAAAGAAAATGTACAGTTCCAGATTATTTCTTTTAACTTAAAACTTGATTTTGATCATTAAGTCTCCTCACATTCATTCTCTCTCTCTGTCACATTCCTCATTGATAGGCCCAGGGGAGGCGTCTTTTGTGTACTTGTGTAAGGTGTAAATCACCTTAATATTCATGATCGTTCACACCTCCTCGCATATTGCCTTTCAACACTAAAATTGTCTTACAAAAGTTAAATTACTATATTGTTTTGTATGAATGAGTGATCATGATGGTTTTCACATCATTTTGAGCAAAAACTCTAGGCTACAATATCCAGCACTCAAAAGTCTTGTGGACAAATGTTTAGTATGTGTTATATGGCCTTATTTCAATTACTTAAATTTTTTGTTTTTTCAAAAACCACGCATAAACGTTATTTTCTCAAAAATACAAACATGTCCACACATGTTGCTCAGATATTATTGTAGTCCAGTTTGTGCTGAATACAGCGTTATCAGACTTTAGCCATTAATATGTTTTTAAGCAACTGAAAAAAGCACAAATGTCAAGGCATGTCAAAACTTCTCCAGGGCCCAAAACACCCTCAGACCCCAGAGGGTTAAAGCTAAGATTTAGCTAAGATTTTTGGGCTAAGATTACATGTTTCACCCCATCAAACTTAAACACAACTCTCTGTCTCTGTCACGAAATATCAGATTTGGTCAGATATTTAAACCAGGGATGCAAAGTACTCACCTTTCAGCTAAAGTCACCTTTTCTGAAGCTATTTGACCTAATTGTTTGGTAAAATTTCTAAATTCTTTCAGCTTAAAAACTTAGTTATCCTAGATGTATCTACAGCAATAGGAAAACATAGCAAGATACAATACAAATCAAATAAAAAATAGTAAACATTAGTAAATAAAATGAATATAAAGAACATATAAATATAAAATAAATACAGCCTTTACTACCAGTCCAAAGGGCACTGAATAAGTTTGTTTCTCATAATCTTAAATCCTTTTGATCTAAAGGCTTATGGTCAAATATTTGGGATTAGTTCTGTACTCAAAAATAAATTGTGCCTAATCATAGATGTCTAGACAAACTTATATTTATATATTTAATATTATATAATAAAAAAGGCTACACTGAAGTTCTAAGTTCAAATATAAGATGTTTCTGATTTAATTTATTTTGGTCACTGCATAATTTCCATACTTTTGTGTTACTTCTTAGTTTTGATGTCTTAATACTCTAAATTCTAATATGTGAAATAACAAATAATAAAGAATGGGCAAGTGTGATCAAACTTTTCTAAAGAGTTCTAGCCTGAGGGGCCGTTCACATTGAGCACCTTTTTGTGTCCATCCGCGCTGTTTTATAATTGATTTCAATGTAAATGTGCGCTAGTTGGATGTCTTTGATGGCTTATTCACGTTTTTAGACACCACGTCAAGTGAAAAAGAACCTAAACTGTTAAACGTACATCTCGCGTTGAGACACCTACATTTTGCTCTTTTGTGGCACTGCATGAAATTTTAGTGCAACAACACATTCCAGCATGTGAACGGCATCTTTCCTGTTTTCAAACATTGCTTTGAAATTTCAAACTTCTCTTGGAGGAATTTTGGAAGGTCAGCCACTTCTGGGAAGGTTCACTACTGTGCCAAGTTTTCTCCATTTGGAGATAATGGCTCTCACTGTGATTCTTTGGAGTCCCTGAGCCTTTGAAATTGCTTTCTAAACCCTCCCAGACTGATGTATTTCAATCACCTTTTTCCTCAACATTTCTGGAATTTCTTCACCCCATCACAGTACAGAGAATGCACTTACAGTTGAAGTCAGAAATTGACATACACCTTAACCAAATACATGGTTTTGGGGCATTAATTTCTTCCTTCTGAGCAGCCTTACAGGTCCTGTTGATATAGGACTGTAGATAGATACTTGACTACATGTTTCCTACCACATCTTCACAAGGTCCTTTGCTGTTGCTAATTTCCTAAAGGCTTGACATAATTTTGTGGAATTTTCCAAGCTGCTTATAGGCACAGTTAACTTGGTGTATGTAAACTTCTGACTCACTGGAATTGCGATAGTCAATTAAAATAGAAACAACCTGTCTGTAAACAATTGTTGGTAAAATTACTTGTCTCATGCACAAAGTAGATTTGCCAAACGACTTGCCAAAACTATAGTTTGCTAATACTAAATTTGTAGAGTGATGAGTTTTATTTTTTTAAATGAGTTTTAATGACTTACCAATCGAAAATTAAATTTCAAATGTTTGTAGAACAGCATTCTTCTGCCTCAGAAATATTGCTAAGTTACAACACATGATCTCCCGCTATATTAATTCATGCATTTGTAATACTTCGAGGATGTCCTGCAAGTTCAATAAATAAACTTCAATTGGTTAAAAATGCACAAGCTAGAGTGCTGACTAGAACCAAGAAATATGATGACATTAGCCCCATTTTATCTTCGCTACATTAGCTACCTGTTAAATTTCATATTAATTAAAATAAATTGTTAACTACATAAAAAGTTTGAATGGTCTAGCTTTACAGTATTTAAGTGATTTTCTATTATGCTATATTCTTTCATGTTCATTATGACCGCAAAATTCTGGCATGTTAATCGTACCTAGAATATCAAAATCCACAAAAGGATTTATATCATTTTTCTATTTGGCTCCTAAACTATGGAATAGTCTCCTTAACACCGCTCGGGGACTCGGACTGTCTCGGTTTAAGTCTAGACTAACGACTCATCTATTCAGCCAGGTATACTAACTTATCCATCAACTCATAGTTATGCTGCATTAGTTAGGGCTGCCGGAACTAGAAACACTTCTCATATGTTATAACTCTGCAATAAAATGAATGGGATCTACGCTAATATTACTCTATTTGTTTCCCTGTCTCAATCTTGGGATTCATATTACGAGGTTTACAGAGCCTGCCAGATCCATCTCCTTTCCTGCTTGATGTACGACTCCCATTGCTACAAGTTGTTGAGTGATGATGACTAACTGCAACATGTGCCTACCAGATACACTACAGTCTACAGCGATAGACTTCACAGAGGATGATCTGATGCCATGTGCCACTGCCTAAACCTTGGACATAGGATGAACCTCACCAAAATGACCTGCCAGTTGAACTGCAATGCACCTCACTGATCTCTGCCTGAATCACCTTGGTCTAATGATGGACTACACTCGTAAAATGCAATACATAGACAATCAATTAATTGCCAGCAAAACCCTACATCAGCCAACTAACAAAGGACAATGCATCTATGTGAACTACTGCAGTAAATCCAGGATGGACCTCAAAGACATTAGTTATCAATCTTACTGTTTGTAAAAAACATTTTTATTTAAACGGTGGCCCTTAACACATAGTTTACTCATTTTAAACCATGACTTGCACTACACATAATTAATTAATATTTGCATTATATTCATACTGTTTAGCCACAGGGGAACTGGCCCCCACAGTGAGCCTGGTTTCTCACAAGGTTATTTTGTCCATTAACCTACATCTTTCAGAGCTTTGTGTTCCTTGCCAGTCGCATTCAGCTTGCTCACAGGGGTTCTAAATACAATTTATTTCCTTATTTAATTATAAATAAAATAATATAATCAGAAAATAATAAATAATTAACTATTTATATTTATACACAATTTACACTTTTTTTATAAAATACACAATGATTACTCATTTTCTGTTAAAGAAGGATTTTCTGTAAAACTGCTTTGAACCGATGTGTGCTGTGAAAAGTTCTATACAAATAAAAATGACGAGACTTGAATTGAAGATCAGCTAGTATGTGGAATGGTTGTTGAAAACTGTGTGGTACATAGTACAGTATTACTGAAATAAGTGGACAGGTTTTTTTTGTTCAAAGATAAAGTGACATTTAGATACATAAACCGAAGATTTAAATAATACAAACCAGGGAGTTATTCTAGTTGTATTTCATATAAATTTGTTTTCTAAGCTGATGCTGTGACTCCAGTGATCCTGACTGTATTTGTGGCACAGAAATGCCACTCTGTAAGAGTATTTATCCCTTAAAAAAAAAAGTCAGTGTTGCTTTAATTTTTGGTTTCAGCATGTCATAAAACCACAATCTAAAGGAAATGGCATGGTCCTCCTCCACATGTTGCATTTCCTCATGCTAACACTAGTAACTAATAACCACTTAGAAGCCTTTGTGCATTTCAAACAATGCACATAAAACTCAAAAGCTGGCTAGAAACTAAACAAGGCCTTTTAAGTGTATGGGTAATCTGATCATTTTCATACCAGGGAGAAAGCAGATGTGTTAACTCACAATGTGGTGGTGCCATCTGGTGGCAGGATGAGGCGTGGATGCTGCTGGATGGTGATGGGGGAGCCTGGGGCAGAGCCTGAACCTGAGCTGCCCGATGACATGCTAGGGGGGTGTACCTCTGACAGGTAGTCCCGAGGAGGCTCTGCATGTAGGGGCAGCTTCAGATGCAGATCCTCTGCCATAGGAGCATCCATGATGCCACAGGTGAGGATGTGAGAAAGGCTGCAGTCATCACAGGTGCATCTGGAAGAAACACATTTATCTCAATTAGGACTACACATGCTAATGATAAACAGTACCAGTCAAAAGTTAGGACACACCAGCTCTTTCTTTATTATGACTTTTCTCCTCATTTTAATAAAGTCATCAAAACTGTGAAATAACTGGAAGTATGGGGATTACAGAGAGACCAAAACATCTTAAACAAATCAAAGATAACTTGTACTTTATCTTCTTTAAACTAGCCATCCTTTGGCTAGATTACAGCTCTGCACTCTCAGTACTTTTCTTAACAGTACTAAACAAGTTTTCATGTATGAGAGGGACACTTGTTGGTTTCTTTTCAGAAAGTTTTTAAGATCATGAGACACATTCAATCAAGTGTGCCTAAACTTTTGACTGACCATGTACAAAAACAGTACAGGGTGTAGTCTTTTCAAAACTGACACCTTTCAAGTATGATCTGCAGAAAAATTAAAAAAGCACCTTCGTCGATAGTTGCAGTTGGGACAGTCTGGGATGCTCAATCTGGAGGACAGCATCTGTTTCACTGTGTCTGTGAATTTACGTTCGCCACCAAGAGACTTCTTACTGACTGGTAAGAACTGCAATCAAAGTATTTACCAATATTTAGAATTTTTACTATCAATTCCCTTTAAATAAATAAATTCACAAACTCAAAAAATGAAAATGTAAACTTGTGTCACCCACATAAGCACTTTATTTCTGTGAATCAGTGTATTTTCTGTTTTAGTTATATCACAGGAAATGCAAGGAAGGAATATCAGCACATTTCACATGTGTCATACACTTGAGGAAACTTTCAGTGCTGTGTTTTATCAGTTTTTGTAATCATCATCCATCATAATTGTGAGCCAGAAAGAAGTTATGAAAGCAGTTAGGAATGCTGAAAAAGCTTAAAGTCAGCATGTAATAAAAAATAAAAAAACATTAATAATGCATGTTACTGGTCTTTATTGAGAACAGTTGAATATGCATTTGTGATATTTTATAAAGAAATTAAAATAATTTGAACTTGCAGTCTAATAAAAATGTCATAGCTTTCTCTTCCTGACTCCTCTCTGATGACATATTCAAGGCCGTGCTTTTCAAGCCAGTTTTTTAGTCAGTTTTAACATTCAAGAGTCATGTGCACAAACCTGCCATCAAAGCAGCTTATGCAGTGATAAAGAGGTGAATTTTTCCCTCCCAAAACCCTGTTCCCTACCCTAAGCTACCTTGATTATGGGCCTGCTGGCTTGAATTTACATTTCGAAGGAGAAGGAACAACGGTGAATTTGCGTTTGTGTTCGAGACAATTCACACCTTCATGTTTCCAGAGGTGATCGCTACTGAATACAATGAGAGTCGAATGCATCTGGAGTTTATTCCTATTTTTTTTAAAACAGGTATATTGGGATGTACAGCACTAGTAATATTTCATTTTAACCTTTACATTTGGTGTTTTGTGATTCAAAACATTTAAATATTGTGATATTTTACTCGCTTATTTCTCATTCATTTGCAATGGACTTGGACAACAGCTTCAATGGCTAAGCAAAGATCGCAATGTGCTGTGTGTGTGTTTGCGGGCTGGTATGTAGTAACCTGTTCAGTTAAGTCATTATTCGCTTCTCAAGTCAGTAGAAAAGAAGGCCAGTGTTGAGACTGCTTCACGATCAGCACGGTGGAAAAGGTGTTTGTCGACTGTAAATTTGCATTCAGCTCTGTCTCTATTCCAGTATTCAATGCCCAGTTTCACAATCCAACAACAACTGATGTATGAAATCAAGTCCTGTCCTAGATTTTTTTCTTGCTCAATAAGCTGTTTCACTTGGAAATCCATCATGTCGGTTGTAATTTCTATTTCATGCTAACTTTAACAAACAGAAGGCCATTACCAATGGAAAACCACATGTTCTCAATGGTTTGACAGCGAGTAACAGTTCTGCTGTACATTAATAGGCAGACAAGGTTAAGAGTGAACCAAATGATTACTTCAGAATATTTGTTGTTATTTATGTTTAAATAATTTGGACTTTGCTTTGAATTATACATTTAGTGACTGAGTGGGTAATATTCTTGTGTATATGGAATACATAAGTTACTATTCCATTTAATCATGTTAATCCCATTGGTTATTAAGAATGTACTTTACATGCAGACTTTCAAACAATTTATGCTTCTAAATTGGCAGACACTTTATTGGGAGACCTAACAACCTTCTTTATTATCAACAAGACCAAAGATGTGAATCAGACAAGGTTTGTGGGAAATATTACCTGCTCTTCAAAAAACCTTTTCTGTTTGAAGATCTCTGCATCTTCTTTAAGCATCCATTGCTTATTTCTGAAAGACGTCTATAAAATAATTAAATTCATTTAATTCCGCTCAGTAAGAAGACTATATGGCATTTTCTTAAATGTCTAAATCATGAACTAAGATTAATAATGTATAGGAGTGAGTGGTGACTTACATTTCTATTAATTAAAGACTTATGTGGTTCTGTCCTTTGATTTGTGAGATTCTGACCTTCAACCTTGAAAAGCAACTGCAACCACAAAAACTGGCATTAGATGCAGGATCAGTCATAAAAGTCTCCAATTATTAATTCATTAAGGCTGTATTCACATAATAGGCCTTTAGTGATCAGTTCTGCGATGTTTTGCTCAGATCTAATCTTGTTGCTTCATTCACATTTGTGCTGTCCACATTTACAAAACAGGCAACAAAAGCATTAAATGTACATGACAAATTAAAGTGAACAAAATACTTGTCAAATTTTCTCCACTGACTCCTCCCAATGTTTCTCTTCTTCTAATATTTCCTTATGTTTAAGTAAGAGCTGTTGACACTGAATGGTGATGACAGTGACACTCCCTGTGCTATAATGTGTGATACAAAAAAATTACATGAATTCCAAATCTGATCCAAAACTTGGGTCTCACGGCCGAAGACTGGATATGAATCTGATCTTAATCCAAATCTGAAAGTGACCTACATTGTATTTGAATAGTTTAGTGTGAACATAAATATATTTCGTTTTGTACAAACATACCTGCTCATCGACATAGTCATCAATCCTCTTTTCGCACTCCAGCCATTCTAGAGCTACTGCACTCATCTCCTGGTCCAGCTGATGGTATCTCCCCAGCAGTGTACGGTACATATCCTCACTGTATGAGTCATGGGATGTTGTGCCCTGCCTATTAAATAAGAAAATATATCATGTAATTACTGCATCTAAAACATGTAGGCAGAGGAGTGCAATAAGAGAGTGCTAACATTTTACCTGATTCAAGGAGACCATACCTGAGCTGGGCCACTAATGCAGGTAGACTGTTGAGCAGGATAGGTTCAGAGAACACCAGGTTCTCAAAAAGGTGCTTATTATGGAGCTCCCATGTAACTTGGAACTTCTGTAAATGCTCGTTCTCCTACAAGGGACGAACAGTACAAGGTCAAGAGCAGTACAAAGTCAAGGACTGTAAAGTACAAGCCCTTACAGGCCAGTTATACTAACAAGAGGTCACCAGAAAAATTGGCATAACTGAAATCAACTAATCAAGCAAAGATCTGATTTCCTTTTGAGAAGACTTTGTCAGACACAAATTACTTGAAATAAAATAAAAGTTTTCTAAATAGGGCTGAAACAATTAGTCATCATTATCTACAGTGTTGACAATAAAACATTTTGATACAAATTTCCATTGTCGAAATTGTTGTTTTTTTGTAACATGAGATCACATTAAACTCCAATGATGATGCGCGAGAGCAGCACTGCAGCTCGCGCCTGACTGAGAAGCGAAAGGAAAACCAGCTCACAGTCCAGATGCACTCAAAACTTTCCAAACAGCTTCAGGTGATGTAGATCGCAAAGCATGATTGAATTATAATGCAAAAATACAAAATAAGTAAATACTCTTAATGTGGAATAAGTGGAAATACATCCATTTAGCAGCCATACATCAGAAGAATTGTTTCAGAATGCTGATTATAATATTAAAAATACAAATATTTTAAAATTTCTAAAAATCCATTAAAAAAAGATGAAGCAGCATATAAAAGATATTTAGACTTGCTTTTAGAGAATATATCTTAAATATTATAATTTACTTAAGAATATAAGTATATTTTGTCTTTACTGTACTCGCAGAAGTATTGCCAAGTGAAAAAAATACACTTGTATACAAAATACACTTAAATTTATGAGACATTCTCTTAAAGCAAGTCTAAATATCTTGTATGTTGCTTCAAGAAAATGTATCTTAAGGATTTTTAGACAAAAACACATGATGACAATACGATTTTTTTGGAGTGAATTTCTAAGCTGAATTAAACTTAAGTATTTTTCCCTTTAATTCAGTGAATGTCATTTAGAGTTATTTTTAAAAGATGATTTTGTCCTCTTTATTGTTAGCAAGCACGTTTAATACAACCTTTTAATTCGGGGCACAAGCTGAATAATTGGTTAAGAGCTAATGATTAATCAATGCAATCGCTGATTAGACGAATAATAATTTTAATAATCATTAGATTAATCAATTATCAAAATAATTGTTAGTTGCAGACCTAACTTAAAAGCCATCATTTAATATCAGACTGAAAAGGCCTTGTTGACTACAAAAAATGTATGTGGTTATTGGTAAGTAATGATACAAATGGATAGATTAAGAAAAAGCTCCTAAATACCCATTTACACACTCTGAATTGGGTATGAAAAGTTTTACAAATTAATTCTGGTAGGGCTGGTTATTGAAAGATTTCTCTATTTGTTTTGAATCCGATTCATAAGCTCTTGATACCATTCTGATTTGTTTGTATACATATTGCTTAAATATGAAAGAAATTGTCTCTGAGCTAATGCTGTTAATTATACAGGGGACCTAACTTGAAATATCAAGAAAATATTATGAGTTTAAAACTTTAAATACAAAAAAAATCTATTTTATTTTTATTCACATTTTAGCTTTTTTTATTGTACAAATTCCATGTATTCCATCAATTAATATAATGTCTTTATATTGCATATATTATACTGCATACAAGTAAACACACCGATCAGACACTAAAACCACCTGCCTAATATTGTGTAGGTCCCCCCTCGTGCCTCCAAAACAGCACCAACCCGCATCTCAGAATAGCATTCTGAGATGCTATTCTTCTCACCACAATTGTACAGAGTGGTTCTCTGAGTTACCATAGACCAGTCTGGTCATTCGCTGTTGACCTTTCTCATCAACAAGGCATTTCCATTCACAGAACTGCTGCTCATTGGATGTCCTTTGTTTTTGGCACCATTAAATTAGTCCGTTTTTATTGGCCGGGCATTGGCGGCGACGTACGCAGATGGTGTGCGGCGTGCCGTGAATGTCAGCTGGTAAACCCACCGGCCACCCCAAAAGCGCACATAAATTCTAGATCAGTGTTACTTTTTCTGTAACGGCACACTTTTTACAACTTAAAAATTATACGGCACACAACTATCCCACATAGGCTAACCATTGCCAATATTTTTCCTTTTCAAGAACTGGTCCATGTTTTACATTTACATTTATTCATTTGGCAGAAGCTTTTATCCAAAGCGACTTACAAAAGAGGAAAACATAAGCGAATCATCTTAAAGGAGACAGTGGTACAAAAGTGCCATATTACAAAGTTTCACTGGCATCAGAATAGTATTCAAAACATATACAAGTGCACATTTGTTAGTGACTAGTTAAGTGCTCTTGAAAAATATGTGTTTTAAGTAGTTTTTTGAAGACAGAGAGTGAGTCTGCTTCATGGATGGAGTTGGGGAGGTCATTCCACCAACGTGGTATAATGAATCTGAAAGTCAGAGAAAGTGTTTTGGTGCCTCTTTGTGCTGGTACAACAAGGTGAAGTTCCATAGCCGAATGTAGGCTTCTAGTGGGTGTGTAGCTCTGCAGAAATTATTTTAGGTATGTTGGAGCAGACCCAGTAACTGTTCTGTATGCCAGCATCAGAGCCTTGAATTTGATACGTGCATCAACTGGTAGCCAGTGGAGAGAGACAAGGAGTGGTGTAACGTGCTTTCTTTGGTTCATTAAAGACCAGACGTGCTGCTGCATTCTGGATAATTTGCAGAGGTCTAATTGCACATGCAGGGAGGCCTGCAATGAGAGCGTTACAGTAGTCCAGTCTAGTTATAACAAGTGACTGAACAAGTAGTTGTGTGGCATGTTCAGATAAGAAGGGTCTTATCTTCCTGATGTTGTAGAGTGTGGCAGCGGGTGCGTGGTCAAGCGTCCGTCCGGGGAGAGAAAGCGGTAAGGGCGCTTGCACCTGAGCCAAATTATGTCTAACACCTGTCTCTAATTCCAGTAAGCATGGGGAGAGCGGCATAAGAGCGGCCACAGAACCTACAGACGAGAGAGAGAGAGAAAGAGAGCTCTGCATGTACACGGCAGTTCAGTTTACAATTGTGTGTGTCATAAGTTGTTTAAGAAGAAGGGCTGTATGAGACTGTGGCCATTAAAAAGAGTGAATTATCAGAACACACGTCTCCGTAACTCTTTACACAGAGTTTAAACCTACATGATCTAGCGGTCTTTGAGATGTGGTCTGTGAAATGTAGTTTGTTATCAATGGTTACCCCTAGATTTCTGATCGTTTTTGAAGGCGTTACTGTAGTCGAAACAGTTATCTGTCTTAGTAGCGTGTCTACTTGTAATGTTTGAAATTCGGCTATGCAAAAACAAAAACAAGTCACATAGGTAGGTTATGCTGTGAGGTCACAGGTGGCAAGAGCGTTAAATGGGTAATGAAAAAACAACAAATTTTCTTCTTTTCTAATTTGTAGATTTGTTCTTGCAATGCCAAAACAAATTACAGGGATGCAAACACATGAGGGGCGAAAAAGGTCAGACAATCACTGGACCACAAACATTATTTGTAGGGTATATTTTTTCCAAAGAATAAGCTAAAAGCACAAATTCTAGCCATTTTAGAGATTCAAGTTTATTCAAGTTTACAATTGTGCAGTATTAGCTGCAAAATCAAGATTATTTTGGTGAGGCTTGCTTCTGTTTCACAAATTTGTAACATTTATTAACTGATTAGTTCAGTGACCCCTTCTGGAAATGTCACTAGGTGGTGACAAATGAGCGTCTTATGTGCTATGAGTGAGTCAGTGAATAATTTTGATTCCTCCATGACCGAAATCTACCAAGAGACTTTATAGTTTTTAAGCATTAAAAGAACAGAGCAGATCTAGTCTTCCTTCAGTCGGAGCATTATTTTTAATCAAAAAAGACAACAATAATAGTGAGTTTCAATAACGTACTTACCTTTTCCTTTATTAAAACTTGCATGGCTACAAATCTACTGACTTCAGTATAAAAACAAAGCAGATCTACGGTATTATTTTCCTATAGTAGACTATTTAAACTGCTGAGCAGGGCTTTTATCAGAAAATACCACAATAATAAGACAAATCATAATAATTTTGAGTTTCAATAATGTTATTTCGTCATTGTAAAACACATTTCACATGAGTTGAGCGCTGCATCGTTAAGCGCTGCATTGCCCTCCATATAACAAGAGTTGAGAAAGCGTCATAGAGGGGCAATTTTACAAGTTTGCCACGTAAAAAAGCGGGAGGTGTGCAATATAAACATTGAAAACATGTATTTGGAAGAGAGAAAAAAAGCTTGCAGTTGCATTGATAGCAGAAAGTAATAAAATGACTCGTTTAGGTCTAAGCGTTTTCTTGGTGAATTTAGACCAATAACTGGGGTCTCTGATCCTCGTAAATTTTAAGGTAATATTTAATTATAAGAACTTATGAGACATTCAATGTCTCTTCACAAATGTGGACAGTTTTTAAATACTTCTTGTTGCTTAATACTCTCTAAGACATTATTGGTGAAGCAAAAACATGTGTGTGAAAAACATTTTGGTGTAAAGTGGCATCACTTCATAGACTTCAGTGCATTCTGCAGCAGTAACGCGAGTCATGTGAAAGACCCTTAACGTGTATAAATATCAGTCACTTTTGCACATTAATCACAAAAACAATTGTGATTCACAATCACAAAAGTGACCAATTATGGTTTCAAAATGACAAATTTCTCAGAAAAGTGAGGAGTTTGGATCCCTGAATCTATGGTAACTCAGATAACCGCTCTGTACAATTGTGGTGAGAATAGCATCTCAGAATGGTGGCATGAGGGGGACCTACACAGTATTAGGCAGATGGTTTTATGGCTGTTATATCAAGGTTCCCACTCTTTTCAAGCCACAATTTTCCAGAACATTTTATGCACCCAACTAATATTTAAGCAAAAACACGTGTCCATTTAAATCTAGCTTTATTTTGCCATTTCTGTGTGTTTTTGACAGAAGTTTCTCACCTCCAGATAAGCAGTATGCTCAATGGCATTGTTTTTTTTCTGACTTTATGTGAATGAAATGACACAAATTCACCAGTTTTCTCATTGGAAATAGGTACATTTCAAAATATCACTGTCCTGGTCACAAAAGTAAAGTTTGTGGGTAATAATATACTTTTGAGGCACAAGCAATTAGGAAATAACACTTACTACCCAGGAACAAAAATTGTGTTACATAGTATAATAGTGACCCCTTCTGGAGATGCCACTAGATGGCAACAAATGAAAGTCTAATGTGCTATGAGTGAGTCATTGTATCTAGAAAAATGACTAGAAAAATGCATTGCAAAATTCCAGGTTTTCCAGGACACGTGGGAACCCTGTATATACACGGGTTGAAACTGTACACAAAATTAAATGTACACTAAATCACTTTATCTCTGTCTGAGCTTGGAGCAAGTCTGCTTGAACGCTGTGGCGAGACTAAGTTGCACATGCAGGCTGTTTATGCCGAAATATTCATATTTCATTTAGTTCCATCACAGTAGGGAAAAAAGCGAGCTAGCTAGCATAAACTTCACATGCATTTACACTGGCGGCCAAAACAAGTTTGAAATAAATGTACAGATTTTGCTGTTTCGGAAGGAAATTGGTCATTTAAATCACCAAAATGGCTTTCAACTGATGACAAAGTATAGTAAGGACAAACTGATGTAAAAAACAGCACCATCACCATTTGAAAAAAGTCATTTTTGATAAAATCTAGCCAGGCCCCATTCCCAGCAGCCATCACTCCAACACTTTATCCTTGAGTAATCATGCTAAATTGCTCATTTGTTACTAGAAAATACCTTGCCATTATTTCAAACACAGTTGAAAGATATTTGGGTAGTTAAATTAAGCTTAACATTGTATTTTTTATGAGTTGCCACAGTATGCAATAGACTAGCATGTCTTAAGGTCAATATTAGGAAAACAATGGCAACTCGTCAGTTAATAACTGTTTTGAGGAATGAATGCTATATTATGCTTGAAACTGCCAAAACACTTAAGATTTCATACAAAGGTGTACTTAGTGTACTTCAAAGACAAAGGACAACTGAGTGGAAGGCCAGTTGTACAACTAAACAAGAGGATAAGTACATCAGAGTATCTGGTTTGAGTCATTGAATCATTTGAAATGTTCACAACCGAAATCTGCCAAGAGACTTTATAGAGTTTAAGCATTATAAGAACAAAGCAGATCTATAATTTCCATTTTCATTCAGTTTGTTAATGGCTGAGCATGACTTTTCATTCAAAAAGACAACAATAATAGTCTAATAATGAGTATCAATAACGTCCTTACCCGCAATATTATTAAAATGTGTGTCACATCTACTGACTTCAGTAGAATGTTTAAGCATTCTAAAAACAAAAGCAAATGTACTGTATCATTTTCCTACAGTATTTAAACTGTTGAACATGATTTTTATCAGAAAAGACAACAATAATAGCACAATAACAATAATTTTGAGTTTCAATGATGTCCCTTCATCATTGTAAAGTGCATTTCACATGAGTTGAGTCGAGGTGTCAAAGCTTCGCTAAACACCAGCATCAAGCGTTGCTTTGTCCTCCACATAAGGGTGCCTACACACTGACTAGAGTTTATGCAGCATTGGAGAATACTGGGAATGCATTGATTTCAAAGGGGAAGGTACGTTGGAAGGACTAAGAGGGAAATTATAAGACGTTCAACATCTCCATAAATTTCAACCATTTTAAAATATTGAATGTAGCTTTGTACTCTCAAAGACATCATTTGTGAGGCAAAAGGTGTGTGAAAAACACTTTGGTGTGAAGTTGGAGCCGAGGTTGTGCTGACGCATCACTTCATAGACTAAAATGTATTCGGCAGCACTGGCACAAGTAATGTGAAATACCTTCAACATGCAGGAACAGTCATTTTAACAAAAATTAATAGTTCTTCCACCCTTTTCTCTCCATGATGAACAAGACAGACTCACATGCTGAAGTAAATGAACAACATGCCCCTCTCATTCAGCCGGTCTGTACAAGTACCTGGTCATTCAGTTTGTTTATGAATGAGAAGGTTCATGAATGCCGCTTCTTACTTTGCATATGCAAAGCATGTGATTGGTCGAAGCTGTAACCAATCAAGATATCTGCCTTGGTTGCACCACGTTTGGCTGCTTCTATAATCAATCATGAGGGTGTAAGTGCCCTTAACCGCTGATGTTGTTTCACGATGTGCAGCTGCCAGCAGTGAAAAAACTATACAAACGTATTTGACTCCTATTCCGAATCAGATCGTTAACATGTTTTTGTGCTTGTAACGGAAACCTTGCTAGCAACACATTCAAATGGGTATATTAATATTTTCCAGGACAAATCATTATTTTTCCAGGTCATTTAACTATTTTTCAAATTTTCCATGACTAGAAAAATGCATTGCAAAATTCCAGGTTTTCCAGGACACGTGGGAACCCTGTATATACACGGGTTGAAACTGTACACAAAATTAAATGTACACTAAATCACTTTATCTCTGTCTGAGCTTGGAGCAAGGCTGCTTGAACACTGTGGCGAGACTAAGTTGCACATGCAGGCTGTTTATGCCGAAATATTCATATTTCATTTAGTTCCATCACAGTAGGGAAAAAAGCGAGCTAGCTAGCATAAACTTCACATGCATTTACACTGGCGGCCAAAACAAGTTTGAAATAAATGTACAGATTTTGCTGTTTCGGAAGGAAATTGGTCATTTAAATCACCAAAATGGCTTTCAACTGATGACAAAGTATAGTAAGGGCAAACTGATGTAAAAAACAGCACCATCACTATTTGAAAAAAGTCATTTTTGATAAAATCTAGCCAGGCCCCATTCCCAGCAGCCATCACTCCAACACTTTATCCTTGAGTAATCATGCTAAATTGCTCATTTGTTACTAGAAAATACCTTGCCATTATTTCAAACACAGTTGAAAGATATTTGGGTAGTTAAATTAAGCTTAACATTGTATTTTTTATGAGTTGCCACAGTATGCAATAGACTAGCATGTCTTAAGGTCAATATTAGGAAAACAATGGCAACTCGTCAGTTAATAACTGTTTTGAGGAATGAATGCTATATTATGCTTGAAACTGCCAAAACACTTAAGATTTCATACAAAGGTGTACTTAGTGTACTTCAAAGACAAAGGACAACTGAGTGGAAGGCCAGTTGTACAACTAAACAAGAGGATAAGTACATCAGAGTATCTGGTTTGAGAAATAGAAGCCTTGCGTGTCCTCAGCTGACAGCTTCATTGAATTCTACCTGCTCAACACCAGTTTCATGTAACAGTAAATAGAAGACTCAGCCACTTTTGTAACAGAAAAACAAAAAGAAAAGGTTAGAGTGGACAACAGATAATTGGAAAAGTGTTATGGATCTTAACCCCACTGATCTTTTGTGGGATCAGCTAGACTGTAAGATGTGTGAGAAGTGCCCGACAAGACAACCACATCTATGGCAAATGCTACAGGAAGCATGGGGTGAAATGTCACCTGCGTATCTGGACAAACTGACAGCTAGAATGCCAAGGATCTTCAAAGCTCTCATTGATGCAAGTGGAGGATTTTATGAGAATTCTTTGAAGCAGTTGAAAAAAAAATTCAACTTGTAATAGTAATGTTTCACAGTATTAATGTCCTTAATGTCCTGATCTATTGATTGCCACTTTGGTAAATAAAGGTTACAATTTCTTCCATGAGCAAAATCTGTACATTATTCCAAACTTTTGATCCGCAGTTTCTAGTGTACCATGTAGTGCTCTGTTCTGTTAAGTTTTGGTTCTGTGCGGTCCTGTGTTGCACCGCAATCTTTTTTCATTTTAGTTCCAAGTGGTTTGTGTTGTTCATTATATGTTGTTTCAATATTGGTTACACGCATGTTAAGATGTGTAATAATTTGTGTGACTGTATATTAGAGCTGCAATGGTACATGTATCCACACCGAACTGAAAGGATACATGTACCGTTGCAGCACTAATATATACTGTATACATAAATATGGATTGTTTACATTCATAATTTGTACTATTTACAAGTAAATACTTTGACTTGTAGGACAAGAGCTAAAGTGGTACTGTCTCCTTAAGAATACTGGCAGTTAAATGAGCAGGTTTGATAATTGAGCGAACATTAATGAGAGTTGCATATTTTTTTTCCGTATACGTGTTGTGTGATTAGAATTCCATTTTCTATTTTTGCTGTATCTTTCAACAACTGACTGTAGAGAACAGAAAGGATATTAAAAGAGACATTCTTCAATGAAAACTGGATTGTATGGATGTCATCTTCAGACAAACATTACACGGAACGAGTCAAACCAAACTTTTACTCTCAACATGTAGTGAAAAGAACTCAGTGCTAAACTTCTTTGCCACTATACTACACAATCACTGGTGAAATCTGAACATTACCAGCCAGTGGCTAATCATAGACATTTTGTGTTGCAAAGAACAAAACTTGGCTGCATATGCTTGTGACTTACATCGGCCTTGGGATTTTTTTAATCGATATTGAGATCATTTAAATGAAGATCATGATGCATCGGAAAAAAATCTAGATTTTACCCACCCCGACATTCTGGTACTGAATGTACTGAATTCTGAACTTTGTTCAGTGAAAGCAAAAACTTTGGCATCAGACTCAGAATGAATAGAAGTTAATGACACCAGTGATAGCAGCAACATACCAGAGTGAAAAGGAAGCTGCTGATGGTGCAGGCGGCCTGGCAGAGTGCGTTGTACTCCTCTAGCAGCAGTGAGATGAACTGGTGGGCCTGTGGGGGCCCCTGGGCTGTGGCACCGGTCACCTTTGAGCCCACGGACAGGTGCTTGAGTAGTCGCACCTTCATCTCTAACACATACTCCCTCGCCTGCTGCTCCAGACGCTGATATAACTGATAGGGATCCTTCTCGCAGAGCCTGAATAAAGAAACCTGGGTGTGTTAAACCACGTTCTCTTAATTCCTTAAATGGCATTCTCATTTGCATGACATTTCAGAATGCTGCTTTCTTCAAAACCCTGGAATAAACAGTTTTCTTAAGTGCATGTAACCGTGGTCATTAAGAAGAATTTCACACTTCACTGTAACTATATATTAAATCATTTTCAGCAACTTAATACCTGTCAACAAGTTCCTTCATGCTCTCTTTGTCCCGGTCAAGAGGCTGATCCTGATCGTCAGCCAACGGAGTCCCTGTCTGACGATAAATGCACCTGACCAGGTATCGCACTTCAGACCAGTGATTCTGCAGCTTTTGTGACTCTCGCTCTGACTCAGCTGTGATCTCCCTGATCAATAAAACCACAATCAAAAAATGAAAACCCACGTCAGCTGATCCAAGAAAAGCCAGTGGTACTAATACAGAACAGACCTCCGCTCATAGCAGGCCTCACAGTTACACACTGTGTCTGCAGTAAGGGGAGTGTTGAGATCTGGTACAGGCAATGAAGGAGCTCCAACAGTCAGTCTCCCTCCGGCCCCTATAGGCTCCTGGGACAAACCGCCATTACCCAATGGCATGTGTAATAGGAAGTCCTGATTCTGAAGAAGAAAAAGAAAGGAGTGGTGATGTAAAACCATTTCATAAAAGAAAAGAAAAACTCTTCTTCCTTGGTATCTCAAAAACTGACTACATGTTGTTACTTCCTTTACACATCCACGTCCCATTCAATGTGATAAAAGTAGAGTGTAAAAAAGATAATTTTACTGATATGTTTTACCATATAGAAGAAAAGTTCTAATAAAAATACATAAATATGGATGTATACCTGTAATGTTTTATTAATTAGTCTGTTTGCTAAAGAAGCGCTGGATGGATAGCAGTCAGCAATCTGTTTCCATGTTAAACACTGCGAATGGGGAAGCACTCTCAGCAAATATTTCTTTTGATAAAATGTATTTTCCATCTTGAGAGTTCTCCTAGCACTGCCAACTAAATTTCCAGCCACACCCTGTAGGCAACTTTTAAAAGTGCACTTAGAAAGAATAGCCCAGAAGCAGCAAAATCCTTATTGAATTATAAACCAGTTCCATTTACAGTAAGAGTCAACCACAAAAATACTGCAGCTCATTATGAAGACTACCAGCTTAAACTTGAAAAGTTTGGGTTATTTCTTAAAAACAATGATCAGATGCCAAAACATAAATGGCAGCACAACGTTATTAAAATGAACACATTAAAATTAGCATTGAACATATATTTATGAATAAGTTCAGATTGAAAATAAATTGTGAGGCACATCAAATTCCTTTGTCTATTTGGTGTTAACACTCTTAAAGTATATTTATAGCACCACAAACAAACAGATAAATTAATGACAGCTATAATCCTATGCAGCATCTAGTAGCAGATCAACAGATGTACATTATTTGAAAAAGAGACCCAAAGTCATGCCTTTCATGGTTGGGAACCAAACCAAAGTCCAAAGCTCAGAACACCATAAGCAGGGGTCCCATACCTTTTGAATTTCCATGACTTTACCAGCAGTTTGTTATACTGGATAAGCGTTTTTAAAATATAATTTTGCATAGATAGCATGCAAAAAAAAAAGAGCAATTTCTTGTTGACTTACTAGAGCTGAGAATAACTACAAAATTGTGCATTCACTATAGATATTTTCATGAATTTTTAAAGATTGTATTACTTTCTATGATTCTTACAGGCCTAGAAATCACAATTGAAAAAAATCCAAATTTTCCATGACTGTGGGAAAAGAAAAGACTAGCAGAACCAGCACATTTAATACAAATCTATCTGCCTTTCAAATCAACGTGTAGTGAAAATGAAACCACTTGGCCTAATTCCAAAAAAATCTAACATGGGATGTCAGTGGTATCACACAGCTGTTTTCATCAGTGGTGCAGAGCAAATGCACGCAAATGGCTCATCTGACTCAGCCAAAAATGAAAACAACATTCAAAACTGTAATAGTCATTATTTGTCTAATTATATTTTAAGTGACAAAAGGCACAGGAGAAACATGCAAGTAGTGAAGACAAAAGTGACGTACCAACATAGACTGGTCGAAGGTGGGTTGGCGGTCGTCCTTTTCCACGGTGCGCTTGCAGTCGGAGCAGACGTATAGAGGCAGTTGCAGGGCACTGGGTGATTTGGGTGACTGGGAGGTGCCATTCTGCCCGGATCCTCCCACATCCTGGGAGATGGTGTCCTTGCGTTCGCTTCGACATAGCAGGCAACGGTCACTAGTGGTGTAGGGGGCCCTCTGGTTCACCCCGAAAGTGAACGGGTTCTGAGGAGTGAGACAGAGAAAATTATCAACAACCTTTGTAACTGACAAACAGAATTAAGATGAAGGACTTGCTATGGACTTGACATGAATATTTATCATGTAATATGGCATTTGCCCACTGCCAGTAGACCTTATTGGCTGAAAGTCAGATGTTGTTGGGTGTGGGTTAGGGTTAGCCCTAACCTGTTCCACAGATGTTGAATTAACAACTCTTACTATGGTAAAGGCATGGCTCTGAATACAGTATTTAAGTTACTTGACAGGACATTCACATGGTTACCAAGCAACATCTGCATGGTCCAATTAATGTACTATAATTTTGCATTAGGGCAAACAAAAAAAAGATACATTCTACAAGGACTTTTTTTTTTTTTTTACAGAAGTTGCATGTGTGCAATTAAAACAAAATGCAGAGAGAATTTAAGAATGCATCTTGTGACCGGCCCTTTTAAACAGCAACAAACTTGGGTGCGCTTTCTAGATAGACTTTATGTAAAGAAATGAACAGCAGCCAATCAGTATGAATCATAATTTGTGGATAGTGTGCTTAGCGCTTCAACAGAGACTCAACTTTTATCTCAACCTTAAAGCAGTCTTTAAGGAAATCACAGCTGTGCTGCCGTACAGAGGAAATGCAAATATATCAGAGCACTGAAGAGGTGATGCAAAAAAATACATTTGCCTGTTACCTGAAGGACTCCCGAGAAGTCAGCGTTCACTGGCCCTTCGGAAAACTGTGGTGTGCCATTCAGTGGAACCTGAAGAGAAAGATGGCCATAAATCAACTCATCCCTGTCTCAAGGTTATATCCTAGTTATTACACTTATGTTTACTACTTCAGTTCAAAGCAGAATGAGTGCAAACTAAATTTACCAGTCATAGCTTTCATATCGCAAGGAAATAAGCTCTGCAGCAACATGAAGCAGAGAGTTTAATGACTTCACCAAACAGAGGCTGACCCAGAATGAACCCTTGACAGTAACAAACCTTGGGTAGCACAGTCCCTGATAAATATTCTTGTTGTAATGACATATGAATAATATTTTGCTAGTTCGTCTGTTGGTTTGCATGACTCCAACAAGAATCAAATACCAATAGAGTAAAATTCAAAAAGGATCCAAATATTAAAATGATTGCCTTAATATAACTTGGCTTTGCTTTAGACGCACAGGCACCATAACATATCTTCTCTCTTCCAGCATCTCAAAAAAACATATCCACCAAAGCGTCCCCCAGTGGACTCAAGAGATTCAGAGGGAAAACAGTGTAATTCAGCGCTGCTCATGACAGGGAAATGCGGAAAGGTAAATTAATTTGTGATATTCGAGTAGGGTTTTTAATATTCGAGAAGCTGGTGCAGAATGAGTAGCTACTCTAATACTCATGCACATCCCTAGTCTTCACTGATTCTTCTTGTACAGTACGAGTTCCACAGATAATTATTTTACTATACAGGCAAAGAAATGTGGAACTTCAGATGATGTTGTTTATGCTATCAAATAGGGATAGGTCACAATGGTTGACTAGTCTTGAAATGAATCCTCTTTTAGAGTACTGCTGGTACAGCCATAATGGAGATAGACTTCTTTGACTGTTGTTTGCGACTCGTAATATTTTTGGAGCGTTTTGAGCACTGAGTTTTAAACAGCATGTCCAGCTACTTTTTAACACAAGAACGCGACCTATAAACATATCAGGGGTCAGGTATCCCCAAAACCAGTATAATTATTCACCAACTAACTAGTCTTCAAGCAACCCACCAGCTAGTTCTACTTCTACTTCTTTTTGCTTTCAGAACAACACGTGATGTTGAAAAACACCTATTAATCCTTGAGATTTCCAACCCAGCATACAGGTACACC
Organism: Moxostoma hubbsi; assembly: GCA_032164185.1. Classification (NCBI taxonomy): domain Eukaryota; kingdom Metazoa; phylum Chordata; class Actinopteri; order Cypriniformes; family Catostomidae; genus Moxostoma; species Moxostoma hubbsi. The sequence goes on from JAVLUX010000012.1 coordinate 20,052,679, forward strand.
CTCATTAAACCACAGTCAAACACAAATTAAATTAAACGATTAAGAGAAAACATAAACCCACATTGTGGGGTTCAGAAATCTGAGTCTACTCAAAATCTAATTTAAACCTGGAAATAGGCTAAATAGTTGATCAGCTTGTGATGCACGAATGGCTTGCAAGCGCAGCGCAAGTCTCATCACACTTTAATACTGTTTAGCCTCCCATTCGTCTAATAAAAACAAGCTGTGTGATCATGAGGAAGGATTAGGCTACATCAAGATGTAGATTGGAATGCAGGTGCGAAAAACGTCAAATAAATAAAATAGCCTGCTCCTCTCTCACTGTTGCTTGCGTGATAGAGATTAAATGATTAAATGAAACTTCAGATGCTCTGACAATTCACATGCAGGATCATGATTATATCATAATCATCAGGTTTTGCACAACATTTTCACACAAACTGTTTAATATCATTTGTAATGAAAAATAAATGATTAAATTAGTCGGCACAGCCATTGACCAGGAAAATTAAAAAAAATGGCACTCCATGTCAAAAAGGTTGCCGACCCCTGTTCTAGGACATAAAAAACTATGTTGAATATGCGGCAGCACACAAATGTTGTGACAGTTAAGCTTAAATGTTGTTGTAGAGCATGATAGAATAATGTTATTTTGCATAACATGGCTCAGGTTAAGCACAGTCCCAATATTACTTAACATATCTCCACAAGGTAATCAGTTGATCAATGCCTGTAAGACAGAGGTTTTCAATTGGTGAGGCACGCCTCCCCTGGGGGAGCCAATGAGCCACAGGGGAGGCGCAGCACGAGGAGAAAAAACAAAGACTTTTAGCTCTGTCAAAGGCGACTGAAGGTTTAGTATAGGACTGCGTTTCCCCAACTCTGACGAAAGTCCCCATCCCCTGCACCTCCACTTACTTATGCGAGTGTGGGTTTTCCACTTTGACCCTGCTTAAAAACAAATACAGATCAAGGCTGCAGGTGGAGGACGATTTACATTTATTCCTTTCTACCGCACAGCCCCTCATCGATCCCCTGTGCGCATCAAAAAGTCGGACTCATTGTACCCACTGATGTAGGGGCAACGAAAATGATGAGGCAAAATCAGCAATTTTCTTTTTTTGTTTAACATAGGCCTATATGGAAGTGATCTTTACGCATTTGATACTGTGACAAAACAGCGCTGTCCATAGCTGATGTTGTTTGATGTCTGATATTTTCAAAGTTGAATTGGCTTAAGTAGCCTAAAAACTCCAAAATAGCTCTTATTCAAATGATATAATGTTAGTAGCCTTGTGGCTCATAATGAAAATGTTTCCAGTTTAGTTATTTGACCATCAAGGTTTATCTGTTCAGTGATCAGAAAATAGAGCTGTCCATCCTGCTGATTTCGTTCTCTGTCTGATTTTGTGGAGGATTCGATTCAGAAGGCTAATTTTATCAGTTTCACAAGTGCTTGAATGTGGTAAAACAGCACGGCTGTCTTAAAATTCTCTAGGGGGAGGCTCACTTTCACCCAATTTGAAAACCCCTGTTGTAAGACAAATGACATTATGACAGGATGCCTCCACTATACTTATCAACCTCAAACTCTCCCAACAGCTTCTGGACCTGCTTTAAGAGGCAGCTACAGTAATCTTGGGAACACTTAATACGAAGTCATGAGTGTTTGCTTGGTTAAACCCCCCCAAAAAATCAACTCCTGACAACTACATCCTGAACACAAGCTCTTTACTGTAGATTAGGGTACTCCGGTACCAAGTCGGTACTCAAACAATAACAGTACCGAGTCTACCCGGTTCCCATGCAGAGTCGGGAACTTTCGAATGCTCACAACAAGCAAAAGATGACGACAAGCAAAGTAGCTGCTGCTGCGGAGTCTCAACTTAATCTTGTCTAAAAGAAAAGTGGAAAAAGCCAGGTTTGGAAATTCTTTGGATTTGAGGCTGATGAAAAGGGTAACATCATAGATCAGCAAAAACCTATTTGTAAACGCTTCTTTCACAATTTTCTGACAAAAGGAGGAAACACATCAAACTCAATAAAGCACCTGAAAGACACACACCCTGATTTATTCAAGCAACTAAACAGGTGAGTTTAAAAGCATATTATCATTTGCATTAGTGCTGAAATGTTTAGTCGACAATGTCAAAAATAAAAAATTGTTGAGAAAAATCAACAATTCGAATAGAGTCGAATAGTGGACTTAACATGAAATCAAATTAAACTGTAATGAAGAGCAAGAGCTGCAGTTCACGCCTGACGGAGGAGAGGAAGAATTACACAGCTCACAGTCTAGATGCACCCTAAAATTTCACAGCTTCATCTTATGTAGATCCCAAAGTATTAGTGATTAATTTAAAAAAAAACTGCATTTAATTTCAAAACGCTCTCCGTCCACACTAGTGTTTCAAGCATTTTCCAAAAGTTGCTCGTCCACACTGAAACTTATGAAAACGCTTAAATCGTGTTACTGCACATGTGGAAAATCCCTGTTGCATGTACGGTGTGAAACACAATTCTACTCGTGTTCCGCTGCCAGACACCAATTCAGAGTAAACTTCCTTTCGACTTTGAAGGAATGCAATGTGATTGTTGTACAAAGTAACAATTATTTTTTTAACAACGCTGTCAAAGTGAGTATCAAGTACAACAGTGCCGCTAAAACATGGGTCGCCATCTTAATTGTTTTGGTTGGATAGATCACATGACTGCATTACATGACAAAAAATACGTCATCATTTGCAGATATATCCGTTTTCACACTACAACACGAAAACAGCGTTTTTAAATTTATCCACTTTGGAGTGCGTTTTCAAAAAGCATAGTTTTAGCAGACAAAAACGCAATGTCAGTGTGGATGGAAGACCAAAACGGAGAGAAAAAGATGTGTTTTCAAACTAAAATGTAGGCCCTACTAGAGTGGACAATGCCTAAGACTTCTATAAAGTCTGAATAAAAACCTTTGTACATGTTTTTTTTTGTAGCCCCAATACATTGCCAAATCATACATACATATTCAGGCACAAAGGCTTATGGGTATTTCACCATTATAACCCAATGCAGTGATATAATGTTATTTTACGGTGTACAGGTTGAAGTAGTTTTTTCATTAAAAATACACTGTTCAATCCTGGCAACATTGTACATTTAATCCATTATAATATATTATTTGACTTCCCAATAGACGGACAAGTGAAGTCTAATGTGAGATGATAAAGAACAGAGGAGTTGGTCAGAAACATCATAAATATTAACCATGTGCCACAAACTGAAATTTCCATTTGGGATTTTAAATATAAACATTTAAAAATATCACTAGCTTTCGCCAAGATGGTATCATGATTTTAAATGTTCATTTTCACCAACTGCCTTGCATACAACAGCTATTTACCTTAAAACTAGTTAAAGGGTTACTTCAGGATTTAGCATTAAGCTTTGTATCAGTAGAAAACCAGTAGTATTTTCGAATTACCGAGCTCCCCCCCCTCATATCCCCCTGAGACGAGAGATTTATTTATTTTTAGTCTGGAAAAAATCCTCCGATGACGCAAAAATCGTCATTTTGCGTCATCTGAGGATTTTTGGGCCAGAGGCTTAAAACTACAGCCAGTATTCCGCATGTTTTCACCACGCCCATATGGGGCGGGATCTCACTCGCAGAATGTGAAGATAGTGTCAGCCATCTTTCTGTAGAAGCTAAGAAAACAGGCTCTTGCTCTGTGTAGAAAGTTTGTATACAAGTAGGCTAATCACGATGGCGGAATGTAGTTTTGAAGTTGAAATGGCAGAAGGGGATTACGAAGATCTGTTGCGAGAATCTGATGCTCGCGCTACCTGTACGAGCCGCAATACAGCGATGAACAGAGGCGGCCGGAGCAGCTGCTGTAGCAGGGGAGCAAAACCTGCTTGGCAGGCAGGAGGAAGAGAGTGTTAAATTATATTCAGACTCGAGTTGGGGCGGACTGGTGGTGTCAGTGCTCTCGCTGTGAACCTATGGAAACAGATAGAGAGTCCTATTGCTGTCGCGAATTTCAGCGATGCCATTTTCTTCTGGACGAGATCGCTGAATCCGCTGATGAAACTGCACCGATAACATGAGCATGTATAACTGAGCACCCAAGTTTTGTATCACACACGGACAGGGGAGTCCTGGAAACTTATTTTAGGATCCCGAAGATAAATTGGAAACGCCAGCCAAAGCCCGCAGGAACAAACGGACGGCTTAGTGTAAAGTGAGTATTTTGTTTGTTTTTCTTTTTGTTACTAAGACGTCATGTACAGAGTTTGGACACCCGGAATTATAATGTTCTTCCCGCATAGTCAGTCAATTTATGAACTAACTCACGATTTATAGAGTCACGATGTATCAATACAAGCCTAGTTGTATCATATTTTCAGATACTGCCGCCTGTAACCGGTAGGCGTGGTTTGGGAGTGGCCTCGTAAGGGCAGCAAAGCAAGTGCATTCTGGGAGTTGTTGTCTTTCAGCCACATGTGTAAAAAATACATTTTCTGCCTTTTCTCAGTCTAGAATGCTTCAAATTCAAAAATAATTTCACATTTATACTATATAAATGACCCATTTTAAATACACATTCATCTTCCCAGAGGTGAATTATCCCTTTAAGAGTCACGGTAGATTGCTGTAGGAATTTGGCCGTACATTTACAGCAATTTTTTAAGGTGTTCAATTTGGCTGTAAATTTACATTAAGATCTCTGATTTTAGAGGTACAACAAACTTTCTGAAATTAGTATTGTTTGCTAGCCTTAACAATAGTGCAAAAAAACAATTCATATAAGCCAAAAACTTTTGAGAGAACATGTCAGTCTGAAATTGTAAATTGAATTCTGATGGACAAGTTCTATTTAAACGCAAAATGTTGTGCTCTCCGGTGGCTGAAATTGCATTAACTGAAGTCTGCACAGTTTGCTGTCTGCAAGCAGACATGAAATGGTCTCTCTTGCTTAGCCTATGTCAACACAGAATGATACACTTGTTAAGCTACAGATGTGGTTTCATTGGAAACAGAGGGGTACCACCAGAAAGTAAACGTCTATGACAAAGCACTGAACTTCTCAGCACTCATGCAGACCAACGGCTGGACATTAGAATACACAACTGTAACAAGAGGAAAGCAGCTGATCAAATGATGCAAGTGTGTGTGCATATGTCTGTGAATATGAATGAAGTTGCTGTCGTTTCTGTAAGTGCATATGTCACTAAGTGATCATATTAGGGTCAGATCACATTTATATCCAAATCACATACTTTGATTTAAGCCCCATTTCAGAACCATTTATAAGAGTGTGTGATATTAACTGTTACATATTTCCAAGCACTTCCTGATTGCTCATAGTTGAACTTTACTAGAGTTCAAGGGGGCATCTATTATGAAATATTACAAGCAATTTCATTTATTAACTAAACAAAATCCCTTTTAATAGGGGAAAGGTTGCTATTAACTCTATCATTATTTGTTTATCTCTTCAAAAATGTGGAAAATCTCTGAACTAAACTTAATTTCCAAAACACAAGGTGGGTTTTAGCATTAGGTCTGTTTTTCTATATACAAGGCAACAATAATGTGAACTGTGGACGATAAACAGTTATCATTTCAGCCTAAATAGTGAATGTGATCTATGTATTAAATTACATCTGCAAAAACATCAGGACTTCACTTGACAAGCTAGCTTCACATCGACTCCAAGTGATCCATAACCATGCAGACTTCCACAACAACAATACGTAACGAAGCATGAAATAACTCTTAACGTGTCCTCGTGGTTTTTCTCTCATGTTTCTTTCAACAGATGAAGAATTGTTTACGATAACAGTTCTAGACCAGTAAAGCTCTGCACAGGCTCAATCTAAACGTATGATCAGCTACTAGAGATCCCCTAGGCCTCAAATATCAAGGGATCTGGGCTAAACAACAACACGTTTGAGCTCTGATGCACCGTTAACCGCTCCACATGCCCCAGCCGGTGCTCACCTCTCCTTTGAGGCAGGGGATGGTGCTCGGGTCTCCGTGTGCGGCACTGCTGGAGGGTGTTGGCGGAGCTCCGGCCTTCCCTGCGCCTGCGCCGCCACCCCGCTTATTCTTCCTGCGCTTCGTTCCGCGTTTGGCGTCAGTAGGACTCATTTCTAGACCGCAAAATACACAGACAGCGTTCCGTACACTGCCAGAAGGGTCTCGGGTGCAATACAAGCGCTGGCGCTGCGGGTACAGGAGAAGTATATGTGTTTTTACCAGATATAATGTAAGAGCCTGCCGACCTGCTCACAGTGTAAGACTTCAAATTCCAATATGGCCGACTCAACAGGAATTGGCCAGAACTGGCCAATGGCGTTAACGTAATGACGTTGCAGCTTTGGGTTCATGGGAAAATGAGTTTTAAGAGTTGACACGCGCTGGCTCGCATTTTTTTTTTTTTTTTTTTGTCAAAAGTGGTCTGAATCAGTGGTCTGAATAATGCTAAGTCTAAACGGGGCTAGAGTGTTTTGGGCTATTAGAAAAGGACCACTTCTGGCTGTTAGTTGTACCAATATGGTGCAGTGAGAAATGATAACACTGTCCTCGTGTTTACATGGTGATAATTTAGTGTCTTTTTTATGTAATTTTTTGATATGCCTTTTTGAATGTGGTGTTGCAGTTTTTTGATTAAACTGTATTTATTTATTTATACTTCTCTGTCATGACTGCAGTTTGAAAAGACGGATGTCTTTTTTTTCCTATATAGTGTCACCCTTCGGCCAACAGATGGCGATTTTAGACTGCAGCTGTTTTTTACGCTTAAAAAAGAAACACTTCCTAGCTGCTTAGTTTATTATTGAAAGTGTTTAGTGCATTGCTTAAACATAATTATCTGCATAAACGTGAGTCTTTGATTTGACTACATATAATAAATATAAACATACAAAATCACCTACTATGCTTATTAACAGTGTCTTCCTATAAAGAAATCTGATATATGGCAATGAACATAAGAAACATAGTTTATATATTTGGGCATGTAGGCTACATATAGCCTAATCAAATTAGATTCTCATAAACTATGATTTAGGAAAACGTGTTAGCCTTTTTGAAAACAGTCAAATTTTAGTCATTTAAAATATATGTTGTTGCATATATGTTTAAGCAAGTGACTTTAAATAAGCCTACTTTTTACACCATATGTTGTGATATATCAGATTAGATTTTCAGATTTTTATGGGTTTAATCTGATAACTATGTAATGTCAAATGGAACCAAAACATGAATTTACATTGTACTACTACTACTACTACTAATAATAATAATAAATAAAATATCTATTATTAAAGTGAGAGAAGAAAGAGTAAACAATAAGACAAGGATAAATAACAACAAGATACTTTTATTGCATTTCCTTTTGACTACTGATGTGATGATAAAGAACACTAATAGAAAATGACATATTTGAACATTTAATTTTGCCTGCATGAGATAATACTGACTAGAATAGATCAAATAGTTCCCTAGTGTACCAAATAGATCCCTAGTGTGCCTAAAGCATAAAATACCTGACTTATTGTGGTCATATTTCTCAAAACCTTCAATACATGCCAAAAATGTTGCGGAACATTTTGTTAAGGAGGACTTCATGCCATTTACTGTACCTAAACCAATACAAATTTTCACCACAGTTTGTTTTTTGTTTGTTTGTTTTGTATGTATTACATGTTTTGGGAAATCTGACCAGGGTGAGCACTGTAAAAGTACTGAGAAAACAACAGATCTAGCACATGAAGCAGTAGATGATAAATGCAAGATGGATTGTAATCTAATACAGAGTCACTTTTGCGTCTGTTGGCTCTATAGAGACAGACATCAAAATATCATGCACTTAATGCCTTTGATTGATAAATAACAAACTATTCTAAAAGTACAATTTCACATGGTTTCTAATCTGTACAAATACGTTAACAAAAGAATATGACTATTAACAATTCCTACAGATTTCTTGCTTTGCTGGCTCATGACTCTAAACTATTGCAAAATTACTCCAGAACACAGTAGAGCTAGACGCACCCTCTTAAGAAAACACACACACACATCCCCACACCCATCAAAAGGCAGACTGCTTTCTTCTGCACTGCAGTAGAATCAAAAATTCAAGCAGTCTATCTTCAAACATTCTAAATACTCAAAGAAAAGAGAACACACTTTCAAGTTTTAGCAGGACAAGTTTCAAAAAGTTTTTTTTTGTTTTTCAGTAGCATCTTAAATCCAGCAGTGACCACCTTACAAAACTTGCAGCTTACATGCCAGTAATTACAAAAGCAGAGCACAGGATCTTTGAAATCCAAAGCACCTATATACGATCAATCACACATAAAGCCCTCAAGCCCACCCTGGGTTCTGGGATCGGAAACCATTGATGGGTTTTCCAAACTGGAAGCAGGAAGCAGGAATGGTACATAGTCCAGAAGACAATCAGGTGACCACTATACAGACACTTCTGACCATACTATGTTAGAATGTATATACAAACATTTGCAGGGCTGCTTATTATTTATTTCTGTTTTTATTTATGTATGTTTGGAATTGTCACTTTTTCATATTGTTTTCCCAAAAGGTAGAGCGGTGGTCTATTATGTTATTTTTCCTCAGGAAATCCCTTGGTGGCCTCGGCCTCAGCGTTGTGCTGGGGGAAGGGGGGAGGGACAGAAGAGATGGGAGACTGGGGTAGATGTGGGGCAGAAGAAGTGGAGGGCAAAGGCTGAACTGAAGGTGCTGGTGTGTTAGGGGTTGTTGAGGCTAACGGCTCAACGGGAGCAGCACCCTTGGTCTCCTCTGATTGGGCAGACGACCGCCTCCTGTAGGAGCGTCTTCTCTCTGGGTGGGTGGAAGAGGGACTCTTTCCTAGAGGGGGGTTGCGGTCTTGACGACGGCGAGAAAGCTGGATGGTTTCCTTATCTAGAGCTGTATTCTACAGGAGAGAGACAATGTTCATGTTAATGTTCACATAAGTGGGTGCACCTGTCCAAAAAATGGAAAGGGAAATACAATTGAACAGGGAAAGATGAGATGAAGTTAAGGTCTGGGAGGTCGAAGGAGAGATAAAATCAATTATAAATATTCAATAAATACAGCGTTCTGTTTCAAATGTTGAGATTTTTCTTTCTTTTGCTGTCAGAGGAAGTATGTGTATATGCTAAGCAGTGTCAGATACAGGAAAGCATGAAGGACCTGATTTCACGAAAGGTCGGTACTATTAATTACCTCAGAGGTGGAAGGATACCACAGAAGTGAAGGAGACTGTTTTAGCAAAGAAAGACAGAAAATGGCAAGAGTGAGATAACCACCACTGAAGTTCACTGCAGAATAAAAGCAAGCCAATAATTATCTTAGTTGGCAAGCTGGCAATTTCCCTTTGCTAAAGTTATCCATTGTAGTTTTTCAATTATGTTCCATAATTCAGGGATGGACTGGGACTAAAACAGGATGGGGCCTATGCTGGCACAACACAACCCACAGCACATTGGTTGCCCAATGCCTTGGCAATGGCAATGTCTCTTCCAATGGGCAATGCCTTGAATCCTACATACATTTAAAGGCACTATTTTTTGTAATTTCCAAGAACATTCCAAGAAGAAGTAGTAAATGAAAAAGCATTCTTTCCTAATTCAGTCCTCAATTTAGGGACTAGAACCCATAAGTAAGGGATCATGTACAGTCAGATGGAGGTTATCACAAAATATGTTCCAACAGGGTGATCAGGATTTTGTTTCACTCTTAAGGGGTCTTTTTTTGCGATAACAACTAGCACACTATACATTATCCTGCTTACACAGCTACAATCTAAGTAAATAAATAAAAGTACATACAATCTTGATTTGCATGAAATTACAATATTATATGAAATGGATGAAATCGAAGAAAAGTTCTGTTAGTGTTTATTTAGTAAATAATGACTGTGTGACGGTTCATTATCCAGCTTATTACAAAACAACTTGCCAAATAAATAAATAAATTGGCATGAAACATTAATTTGATTTGAACTAATTTTGTTAGCTTACTTGTAGAGATTACACAGTGATCTGAGAAGCAGGACACGCAATACCCGGATGACCTGTTATGTCTTAAAGTATGGTTGTTCCCCAGAAACATCGGGCCACTAGATGGTGCCATTGACCATTAAATATGGAGTATTCCAGAGACCCGTGTAATAACATACAATATCATCTGAATGTAGGCTGTAGTGAGAATTTGAATGAATATTAACTAGTGTTCCAAGATATGTGGGCAAATAATCTATTAGTGCTTTGTAAAGAAAGGTGTAACAATGAAGTACATTTTGGTTTTGATGCAAACACTTAGCGTCTGTGTATAGTCGAATGCTAGCCTTTTAAAGTATACTTCATTTGACTGTGCATGCATACACAGGCAGTTTGCACATGCATGCTATGACTGCTATAAGATTATTTCTCTTTAGGAGTTTAGACCCATAAAATGTCTTTATATTCAGTCAGATATAAGTTATACAAATGCAGGTATCTACTGATCTCCTCACACATGTGCTCTTGATGTGCACATCCACTTTTGTTGTCTTCTACTTTAATTTTATGTTTAGCAGTGCAAGGCGCATGCACATTCTGTGCATTTAGAGTAAGCGCAGTTAGAAAAATTGAGCCACATGCGTTCAGTGCTCAAGCACTCCGCTGATGACAAAATTTGTGTCACATGTCCTGTGCACATTCACCTTGTGTTTGACTGAAGTATACTTTGGGCTATAGCCTATGTCCCTTCATTTCTCTAAGGCAGTCCACTGAAATGCCCTCCAGTAGCGTATACTTTAGAAAGCGATGATGTTAGAAAATGTTTTTTTTTTCAACCAAAAAAGGCATGCTGTTTCCGAAAGTTCCAGTACCCCAGGATCGGCAACAGTATGCAGACTCACTGACATGCCCTATCTCCCATCTGACATATTTGGAACGGCTCAACAATGATTACTTTCCCTCGTGGCACGACTGCTAGCGCATTGTGTCAGTTGCATGGGAGACCACAGTTCAATCCCCACTCAAACGAGGAAGTAATCATGATTGTATAAACAATCACATGAGTGATAAGGAGGTTGCATTTTTATCCCTAACATTGCATTTAATCTCTATTAATGGTTAAGGTTAGATTTGGGTTTTGGTTGAGGGGTAAATTAAATAACATTAGCATTCTCTTCACTGTTTTACACCCTGTTCAGCTTAAAAATCATTATTTTTACTACTGGCTTCTGGCGACCTCTCCTGGATATAAATGGATGTCACACTTGTTTATAATCTCTGAAACACTTACCGCTTTAGAATCTGGGGCAGTGTTTTAAAATTTGGTTAACGTATACCGATTTCGGCTAAAGAAAAATCAGCACACACTTGCTGATATTTATGTGAGATCAGGCTGCTATATGTATGCTGTAAATACATATTCAGACACACAACCAATAAGTTGATCAGCCCACCAAGAAAATCCTAGTGTCCCCTGTGGCCAGTCCATCCCTGCATTGACTTTTCTCTTACTGAAAAATTGTCTCTTCAGTGGTGTTACTCTCACTTTCTCCCAGTTCTGCTTAAAGGGTGTATGTGTAGAAACAGAGGCAGGGAGGGAGGAGCAAAGCAGTTAGTGTTAGTACATACCATTGCCTTGGAGCTAGTCAGAGGATAGCAATGCCATGGGGAAAGCAGAAGCAGAGGACAGAGACTAGTCTTACTCACAGAGCACATACATCACAAATCCATACACAACACTGTAACATAAGAAATTCTAACACCTCAGCTGAGGGACATTTCACAAGGAAAATATAAGAAACAATATATTCATCTCTTAAATTGGGACATATTTGATTAAAGCAGTAGAAAGCCACTTAAACGGTCATTTTGTGTGTGTGTGTGTGTATGTGCGTGTGTGTTCCTCAGCTGTGGTTAAAATCAGTGATGCAAATAGAGCTGAAAAATCTACTAAATGATTAGACAAATCAATATACTGCCTACTAAAACTCATAATAAATAAATAAAAACATTAATGTAGGTGTCTTAAAGTCTGTTTAAAACCTTCAGGTTAATATTTCATCCAAGGCTATATTTGTGCATAATTATGCTTCTCTCTCTCACACACACAGTCATTTAAATAACTAGGTTGTTGGATTTACTTTTTTATATTATTATACAGCTTTCTAAAATACTTGATTCTGATTGTTCATTATATTTCTGTGCAATGACTGCTAAGCTATATACAGTAATTGACTGTTATTCTAGGCAACTGATTTTATACTATATTTTACCTGCTAGTTTCCCATATACCTCCATGATCTCTTTCTTCTCACATTACAAAATTATTTGAACTCAAATCAATCTCTCATGTCCATTTCTTTAATTATTTAGCAAGTAGCCATATAATGAGAATGGTATTGTACAGTCAGACAATCATCATCGCAAATTAAACCCCTTCAGGATGGTACAAGTCCTGATCACAGTTTTAGCATTTATTTTGCCATAATGACTGGCTGACTGTACATTATCCCTTGCTTATAGCACTTGGCCAGCGAGTGGCAGATTTTCACAATCTCAGATTAAAGAAAAGGTTCATTTTGAGGACATTGGCAGCTGCCATGAAATAGACCTTTTCTAGATTTCGTGACAGAGAGAGAGAAGCCAACGGATTGCAGTGTTAATATTCCAAGCAGTCAGTAATTCATGCATGTCAATACAAACCTTGAGAGCCTAGAGAGAAATATATAACACTAGTATGCAACAAAAAGAATGTGGCACAGATTCTTACAGCAATAAAGTATTCCAAGATCACATGAGCATGTAGTGGAATGAGAAGGTATGAAGATGGGATAGAGACTATGAATGGCTGTCTTTTAGAATTATTAGCAAGACCAGCAAATGTTGAAGAAAAAAACGTAAGAGTAAACAAAGGGCAGTCAGGATGCAGAGAGTTCTAGATTTAGACCGAATTTTAGACAGACTATAGTGTTTTAGTATAGAGTAGAGAGCTGAAGCTTATCAAAAGCAGGTTTATGTTTGGTGTCAAATACCCAATATCCAGTTGCAGACATCACAGCAAATCTTGGGAAGAGTGGGGTGTAGATACAGCCCTGCCCTTACAGTTCAAACTGTCAAATGAGATTCACATCAGTACAGATTCTTGCTGAGAGTCCCCACTGCTGCATTTTCAAATGATGTAGTGCATTACGACTCATAAAAAGGCCATCAGAATTTTAAAAGTTCTATTTTTTTCTGAATGTTTTATGGTAAAATTAAGCTATTAAACTGTTTTCACACCTACAGTATACAATGCTGTGAATTCTGCTACAATTGCGGATTGAGGTGCTATATTATAACTACTGTACCAATAAAGTTATAACAAAATTGTGGGGTCCAGAATTCAAATTGATAATGTAAAATCCTTACAAAACCTTTAAAATAAAGGTGAGACTGCCTCCACTGAAGCACAAAAGATTATCTTTGAAACATTCTCAGTTCTCTTTGGAATGTCTTTTTAAATTCAGCATTTCAGCTCAGCGAGTAAAGACGCTGACAACCACCCCTAGAGTCGCGAGTTCGAATCCAGGGTGTGCTGAGTGACTCCAGCCAGGTCTCTTAAGCAACCAAATTCGCCCAGCTGCAAGGGAGTGTAGAGTCACATGGGGTAACCTCCTTGTGGTCACCATAAATGTGGTTCTCGCTCTCGGTGGGGCGCGTGGTGTGTTGTGTGTGGAAGCCTCCACATGCACTATGTCTCTGCGGTTATGCGCTCAACAAGCCATGTGATAAGATGTGTGGATTGACGGTCTCAACTGAAATTTGTCCTTGTTACCCGGATTGAGGCGAGTCACTACATCACTACGAGGACTCAGAGCACATTTGGAATTGGGCATTCCAAATTGGGGAGAAAAAGGGGAGAAAATAAAACAATAATAATAATAAAAAAACATTGTTACGCTGACAACATACTGTAATTTATAAATATGTACAATGTTATTCAATTTGAACACCACTGTATTTGAATGCAGTGACAAAAAAAAAAAATAACCCTATCATCTTAGTTATTTATGTACAGACTGAGATTAAAAATTATAAGAACAATTAATCCTTGTTAATTATAATAACCTTCTTATATAAATATAATTATTTCCAATAATAATTTATCCTCCTGCATAATGGTTCAAGTACAAAGAATGAGCAATGGACAGTATTCGTGATCATGACAATGAAGACAATGTAAACACCACTGAAACACTTAAGCAATGCATAAAGTGAAACTAACAAGTCCTGCCAGTGAGAGGGCTAGCAGTGAGGGTGTATGGTCAACACATTCTCACACCCAACTCGTCACATATGGATGCTTTGCCAGGACCCCTTGGCGTCACTTTTTAACGCACTGGGTATACCTTTGGTGTCATTTTTGAACGTGCAGGGTAGTCCGATAGACTTCTATAGCGGATTTTAAAAATAAAAATAAAAAAAACTTTGATTAATTGAACACAATCGTAGCATATTATATATATTTATTAACATCAACAAACCTCCGATAAAAATATGTTATCCAGCATGCTCTAGTTAAAGCAGTGTACCTATGTATACCAATACCTAAGAAAACGCTTAAACTGCTTACTTGCACATGCCGTGGAGCGTTGTTAAACTCACCTTTGAATGCCGTTTTACCTGCAGTTTAGCGTTGTTTTGGTTAAGACTACCCTGCACGTTGAAAAATGACGCCAAAGGGGTCCTGGCAAAGCGTCCATATGTGACGAGTTGGGTGTGAGAATGTGTTGGTATGGTGCAGAGTGAACAACATAACTTCCTGTCAAGTCTTACAGGTACAGGAAATGAGGTCACCAGTGCATTGGGATATAAATTTAAGAAGACATGAGGGTGGAATTGGAAATGGCTGTAAATGCCTCAGAACTCTTCAGAACATTCTGCCAACAATTATGAGTCGTTTATTCGACATATTCAACTATTCCACATCCTATGAAATTTCAGGGGCTAATGTGCTCTGTAGCATTTTCTAATTTCATAGCTCTGGCATATTTTGTGCTTACTTGCTTACAATACAGTAATCTCTAATGATCTGACATTTGGCAGTTATGTAAGTCATGAGCTCCGAGGGAGACAAACTGATTGAGCGGGTTTTTGTTGTACACATTGGCTGTAATTTCAGCGACGGCTGTGCTTTGGAATTATATATAATCCAAGTTCTAATCATTCAGAACCGCAAGAAAGAAAATTGTCAAATTTAAAGTGTACTAGTGCATAGTGGACAGTTATGATATGCAGACTGTATCTTGGATGTATGTGCTAGTGTGTTTTTGTGTGCTCACCATAATAACAGAGACTCCAGGGGTTGTGTTGCTCTGTTTCTGCACAGAGATAAAGTGCTTTTTGAGTTTACCTGCCACCTCCATCTTCATATTGTTTTCCATTGCAGCATCCTCCTGTTAGTTATTAGAGAGTATTAGGATATGCCAAATAGTGTCCACCAGAGCAGTCAAAGTACATTTTATCTGTCAGTTCCAAAAAGTCATTTGAAAGCCATAAATACTAATAAGCCCTAATGTTCGAATATAGTCAAAATACAACACAACACATGCGAAACACTTTAAAGTGATAGTTCACCCAAAAATTAATATTCTCTCATCATTTACTCACCCTCATGATGTCCCAAATGTGTGTCTTTCTTTCTTCAGTGGAACACATTTGAATAAAAAACTCAGTAGGTCCTTAAAATTCAAGTGGATAGTGATCAGACCTTTGAAGCCCAAACATCACGGACAGTCAGCATAAACGTCATCCATATGACTCCAGTGGTTAAATTAATGTCTTCTAAAGTGATCACTTCTGATGTGAAAGATAAGATCACTTCTGATGTGAAAAATATCAATATTTAAGTTATTTTTAACTATAAAACATCTATTCCAATCAACAGCTGTATGAGCATGTGATATAATCGTGTTGGCATGTTCACACGAGAACTGACACATGTGCAACACACCCGGAAGAGCAGCGCTGTTTACATCTGAGAAGGAGGAATGCTGAACAGAACATGTAGTCCTGTATTTTTATCTGTATGTTTTTCACAATGGTGCTTTTTTGTGCTTATCCTGGATGTCTAAATTGAGAGAAAAGCTTGAGATTACGTCCGCAACATGCCAACGCAAATACATCACACAAGAGACCATATGAACTCAGCCCTCTCATGACGTGAACAGGCATACTATTGCTGAACGGAAGATTTATAGTTAAAAAGTACTTAAATATTTATCTTTTTTACACCAAAAGCGATTGTATCGCTTTAAAAGACATTAATTTCACCACTGGAGTTGTATGGATGACGTTTCTGCTGATTGTCTGTGATTTTTGGAGATTCAAATGTCCGATCACCCTCCATTTGCATTTTATGGACCTACTGAGCTAAGATATTTTTCTAGTTTTCTTCAAATGTGTTCTGCTGAAGAAAGTAATTCACATCTGGGATGGCATGAGGGTCAGTAAATTATGAGAGAATTAACATTTTTGAATTATCCATTCAAATATTACAATTTTCTGGTAACTTGTTTTGTGTTACTGGTTCATTCCACTTCTAATGTGAGTGGAATGAGTACCTGAGTACCTGAGCTGTATCACTGGCTAGTTTGTAATGCCATGTATATACAGTACAGTACTGGCAAAATATGGAAACTATTTCCATCCTACAAAATAATGATTGTTATTCTCGCTGCTTCTTTATTAGCCGTTTTCATTTAAAGGGGTCATGTCATGAAGAATCAAATTTTCCTTGATATTTTGACGTATAAGAGGTCTTTCTACTATAAAACACTGTAAATTTCAGTACAACTTAATCCCCAATGCAATAAAAGCATTTATCGAAACCAAGCTGTCAATAAACATCTTTCTCTACTTCCGTAATATTGTGATGTCACAAAGGATACTCATTAATTCATGACCACCTCTACAGCAACAACATTAATGCCTACTTTACATCATCGCACCATTGGCACAGCCCACTGGCCCTGGGAGTCAATTTGTAAACAAAGAGAGAACAGGGCAAACAGTATGGCCTAGTGTGGTCTAACTATTCCAAAACACCAAATGGGATCCATCTGGCCTATTTTGAATTATTGCTGTATATATACATGGACTACTCAGACATCTTTGACTGTTGTCATGTCTCTGGTGCCGCTTTTAAAAGACAAAGTGTCAAATTATTACAACTCAGCTTTAAGCCATTTGGTTACATTCAGCTGCTGCCACATGTTGTTTGTCCAACTCAACATACTGTTTTTTCACCCATCTGAGCTATTTTAATGTGTTAATGTATTTAAACACACACTAAATGGATGTCTTTAATAGTTTTGTGCTTCTGACGATGTGCACCTCAGAAAAGGATGAAACTGGAAAATGGATGTGTGTCTTCATTGTGCTTTGGATTATGAATGTGTGTCATGTGGATGTGTCATCAGCGTATTTCAGCATCGATTGCTTGTGAACTAGTCATGAAATGATTCAAACTTTGCAAAGGAATTGTCATTGAAGGATGGGGCAGTTAAAAACACTATTGGACCTGATCAAAAACGTAAATAAACAGTTCCATCCATGAACATTTGAAATGTCATGACTGTTTGATAGTAGGGGTGTGCAGCAAAGCCATTATCTGTATTAGTATCTGTGTCTGTTCATACCACAAAATTATCTGTATCTGTCTCTGTATTCGGATAGAACCGGGTGTGGGTGGGGCTTAAACCGAATATGCATCAAAACTACTGTAAAAGAAACTTTTAAGTGTTACTCTTACATGTATAGTTTCTATGAATAAACTATGCCTTTTATATGCCTTGTCATAATAATAATAATAATAATTCCACTAGCCAATTCCCATTGGCCTTTTATCAAAGATCAGAGGTGTCTCTGGCTCTCAAGAGTTACTCCTGGTGTCACTACATCGACACAACGTCTTGTTCCCTCCATCAGGGAATGGAGGTTATGGAAGGGCTATAAATATATACAGTACATGGGAATCACGTGTGAATCGTGTGATACATTAACACAGACATTTCAAGATGTGGAACGTGTATATCACTAACGTGCAAAGAACGGGGGCTACAGTGGTGCAAGCCCCTGCCCCTTTTGTTCACAAATCTAAAGGTGCCCTTTTAAGCGGAGGTGCCTTTAAGAGCATGGAGATTTAAGAGGAGGTGCCTTAACCCCCCCAGATTTCTCTTCGCACTCTGTCTATTTCCTTTCGCCCCCGACCTTGTATATTATGTTGTATCTTTGTTAATATTACACTTGACAAGCTCCAGACATGCACAATTAGCAGGGACCACAAATGGAGGCCATCCGATCTGAAATCACAACGGTCGCATTTTCATTCATAAGGTTTACACTTTAGAAATACTGGCTGCAAAGTTTCATAATTTCGTTGTAATTTTGGATATATTTAAAATGCTGTTTTATTCTTGTGCTTTTTGAATAATCAGGCATCCAAATATTTTTTAGATTATTCGGATAAATCCGTTATTCGTTTTGAAGTCATTATTCGTGCCTTTTCGAATAAGGTATTCAGCTTCGGGCCCATCCGTTGACGTGACGGCTTGAGGCTGTCTACACCGGGGGGCGTTGACACAAACTTTCTAAACCGTTTATTTGTGTTGTTGTTGGCAGTAGTAGTGCCAGAACGTGCAGCGCAAAATGGAACTGGAGATCTGTTTACTGATATGGATGCGTCCATGGTAGACCGCATCATTGATTATAATGGGTTCTATTGCTTTTGACGTGATGCGCCTCTCACGTCCAGTTGTGCTTGAGATGAACAGTTTAGTATATTTGGATGCAATGTGTTGAATCTCTTTTATGTGTAAACCCTTGAAATGTAGTTTTAGAATATCATGGAGATGTTCATTCTCTTCCGATTGAATTTCAAAAATGGCTGCATTTGTAGTGCTGTATGATGTTAGCCAATTAGAAAAGTGGGGGTTTATGTTGCCGTTTAAAGGAGGAGCTGAGGCCATAACCGAGCGTTAAGACAGAGAACAGGAAATAGTTGGAAAATGATAATTACTAAATTATGACTGTTTTGGTAACAAAAAAAGAGAAACTTCAATAACATTATCTGTGGACCTCAGGGAAGATAATAAAATTATATATATATATATATATATCATGACCCCTTTAACCTCAACAAAGGCAGTTTCTCATTTGAAGATAATCACAGGCATATTGAACCTGCTAATACAGAGTGATTTGCTTGATTAAGACATTTAATTTAATGTAAATCATTGTATATTCAAAAGATAGGTAATATTCATATTTGTTTGAGTAAATATATGAGGAACACCACTTGTGCCTAGTCCTGTTACTCAGTATGTAATAATGTCTGACATGTAGTTTGATACATTTGTAAATGATATTTTAGTTTAAAGCATCATCTAACACAACACAACATCCATCCACATAAACACACATTTACCGTGACCCAGGGATGAGAGAGCACATCCTCTGCAGTGTATCTGGCCTCCACGTTTACCTGCAGCATGCGACCAATCAACACCTATGACAACACACAGTGAAATATTAGATGTTCCAAAGCTAGGAACTATGATACAGGATTAAGGATTTTATTTTGATCATTTGGATAAGTAGATATGCAAAGCCTCCAAACATCAAACATTGGCAAAGGGACATTTGAACCCCTTTTTTTATTTTGCAATGTCACATGTTGAAAACTTTTAGTCTAAATCTCAATGATATACAGTAATTACAATACTTATGGATTATGTCTTATAATGTCATACATTTGCAGAATGTTCTTTGGTCTCTCTACTGTTAGTCTTACAATAAAACATGCTCAGACAAGTAAGCTGACCCCCTGCTTTAACTATGGAACATGGGGCTGATTTAACACCAGCCAAAAAAGAAACCACCCTGCTTTCAAATGTCACTAGACCACAAACGTGGTCCAAAATGTTGGTCCAAAGTGTGCAAAAAATTTAAAATAAAAATTCTAAAATCAGGCATTTTTGCAAACACTGCTAACAATTCTGCAATTCGGTTCAGAGAAAGATGTTTGAAATTGAGCACACAGAAACAAAGAACTAAAACAGGGATGATGAGAGAATAAGAGGGGGAGGATGTGAATGAGTTGAGATGATGGAGTGAGTAGGATAAAAGAGAGTGGGATGCAGTGGGGACAGGAAATGCAGAATAAGCAATGAAGTGATGTGGTGAAATGGGAGTGAGCGAAAGAAAGAGTAAATGTATGGCAATGTTTGGAATACATTACCAATATAATAATTTCTGCTGTATATAGTATGTGTACTGTGCATAGTATGTACATTTTCTGTGATTATACAACAGAGCACTCCGTATACAATACTGTATCCCCCAATTCAATGCACCCGACTTAACATCTCTTTTTTCCTCATTATTTCATTAGGCTGACAAAAACCGAACTGATTAAAAAAGCTAAATTGCCTTTTTTATTGCCAAGGTAATTCTGTGTGAGTGAACATCACTCGCATGCAGTGTTATGGGGTCATGTGACAACAATGAAGTGTTTATTGCTAAATAATACCAACAGTTACTATACAAATACTATATATATATATATATATATATATATATATATATATATATAAATAAAAAAACAGTATGATGTATACTGTTTATACTAAGCTGTATTCTGTAAGTAGTAGGCTAGTATTTTAATATTAAAATAGTCAGTGTAAGGACTTGCAGGATGATCTTGTGTAGGATAACTGTCTGACTATACCCACTTTAGCAGAATCAGTGATGTTGTCCCAGAAGGGTGAAGGGAACTCTAAACGTCCAACCAGGATTTGATCGAAAAGGTCTTCCTGAAGATTATTCTCACTACAAAAAAAAGAATATATTTTTTTTAAATATATATATATATATATATATATATATATATATATATATATACTGTATATATACAATTTATATAGATTAGACGCATACAGTATATTTATTCCCATACATTAAGTACTAAGAATTTTCCTATCTAGTGAAGTTTAATTTGCAATATTGATTTTATGCTACATTTAAATGTTTTATGACAAGCTGTGTTGCGACTACTTTTTAGAAGTATTCTAAATGTTATTGTAGTGGCTGTGATTCAGAGTGGTAATATGAGTTGTTTTTAGCTTGTGATACCTGCGGAAAGGTGGAAAGCCACACAGTAGGATGTAGGTAATCACACCAGCTGCCCAGATGTCCACCTTTAGCCCATAGCTACAGCAACGCCCGGCCAGAGGACAAAAAGGACAGAAAATTAATAGAGGATCAAGGAAGTAATAACAGTCAACATTTTAAAGGCTTGGAAACAAATCTGATTATTGCACAGTGGCCCCAGAAATTATTTGGACACTTAAGCCACACTTGAAAATGTATGAATCTCAATGCATTAGACTACAAAATATCAAAACAAGAGGCATTTTTCAAATGATTTATTTAAATCACACTATTCAAGGAAAACATTTCACAGTAAGATATTTGTCCTTTATCTTGATTTAAAAAATGCATCTTACCCTTGCTCTGCTATGATTTCTGGGGCAACATATGTAGGTGTTCCACACACAGTGTACAATGGCCCTTCAACTACTGTAGCCAAGCCAAAATCCCCCAACTTCAAAGACTTTGTACCATCAGGATACTCACACACCTATGACACACGTTGTTTTTATCCATCTGAATTTACATTTCTTGTACAAAGTGCAAAGTGTTTTTCTATATTTAGTCATTCTCAAGTGAAATGATGTCAGAAGGTATGTGTACACACCAGTACATTCACATGTGTGATGCCTCAGTGTAGGTGTGTGTGGGTGTGTATATATACAGTAGTTAATGATTCACAGATTCATTGTCTCTATACTGTGTGGGTGTGTGTGTGTGTAAGTTAAAGACAGGTGGATTCTCATGTTTGATGTTTTTCTCTAGGTGTGCGTTGGTTAGTTTAGGCACTAAAGTGTTCTCAGATTTATTTTCTCTGAGCAGGCGTGTGTGGGTGTGCATAACTGAATATTGTATATCTGATGTTGCTGTTGAAGATGTTTGTGTGTGTATATATGAATTTGCATACCAGTAAGTTCTCAGGTTTAATGTCTCGATGGACAATACACATTCTGTGCAGGTATTTGAGAGCTGCAGCCAGGTTGAATACCATGGCACTAGCGTCTCTCTCTGTGTATTTTGTGGAGGAGGTGATGGCATCAAACAGATCTCCACCCTGGTGAGAAACACAGATTTTAATACACACACACACACACACACACACACACACACACACACACACACACACACAGAGTATATACGTATATATATATATATATATATATATATATATATATATATATATATATATACACAGCACAAATAAAAGCTGAATTCACACTTTCACGATTGACTAAAAACATTTCACACTTTTACCGCACTGCCACATACTTTTTGGACACACCTACTCTTTCTTTATTATTACTATTTTATATAATAATGAAACTATGAAAAACACAATTGAAGTATAGGAATAATGCAGTGACCAAAACAGTTAAACAACTCAAAAATATCTAATATTTTGGATTCTTCAAAGTAACCACCCTTTGCCTAGATTACAATTCCTCACACTCTGGGCATTGCACTTGAGATGCTTTCTATGCAGTTTTGAAGGACTTCCAATGTACTATATGCTATACACTTGTTGGCTGTTTTTCCTTCACTAGCCAGTCCAATTCATGGATTAAATACATTAAAACAAACAAAGAAAAATATAAATACATTCATTTATTTATTTATTAATTGACTGATTAAACATAAATATAAAAATATATATTATTTTATAAAGACATAGGCACAATTTGTCTACAAATCTAATTTAAAGCATTCAAGCACAAGAATTTAAATAAATAAACTGATAGATAGATAGGCAGACAAAGAGATTGATACTGTAGATAGATAATAAATAAAGAAAATAAAGATATTTGTAAAGATATTAGGTAACACTTTACAATAAGGTTCTATTTGTTAACATTACAGGGTATCTGCAGATTCGAAGGAATGAAATGTAAGACTTTTTAAGGCCAAATAAAACAAAAATTTAAGACCACTTTCACAATAAATAAATAGAAAACACATTAAATAATTAATTAGCTGGAAAAAAACAAACCCACTGTGGCTACTTGGATGCCTCCGGATCTGATTTTCCACAACTCATGTTGCCTGGAGTTTTTTTGTTTACTGAGTGTTCTTAAAAATGTAATTTCATGGGAAATATTTTTTTCAATGTTTTGTCTGGGGAACAATCCACTTTAAACTGCAGTACAGTACATTGTATGTGCTGAATAACATTTATATAATCTCTTTCTTGACCGATACCTTTAACAAATACTTCGTTACCTTTAACTAACAGGTAGTTAAAAGACAGTTCATTTAAAATGAATTTCTGTCATCACTGCTCACCCTTGAGTCTGTATGAAATTTTCTCTGCTATGGAACAGAAAAGTAGATGTTAAGTAAAATGTTAGTATCAGTCACCATTCACTGTCAAGGCATCTTTTTTTTCATTCAATGAAAGTGAATGGTAAATGAAACTCCATAATGTCTCCTTTTGATATCAACTGAAATAAGAAAGCCATACAGGTTTGGAACAGCATGAAGTTAAGCAAGTGATGACAATTTTCATTTTTGTGTGAAAAATCTCATGCAAAAGTCAAAACTTGTCAGTTACCTTAAAAATGGCTGTTTAAAGGTGACAATATTAAGGCTATTCAAAATGTTAACAGATTAAATTATGAAAGAGAACTGTGTTGCATAATTAGTTATGATGTTTATTGAAAACCGATTATATACTAAATATTATAGGTAATATATTTTCATACTATGTATATTATTAATATTATAATATTTATATAATTATATTATTATTGTTATTATTGCAAAAAAAATTAAACTGACTGATTCAGATTGCAGAGTAACAACTGTTACAGAGCGATGAGATGTGATATATAACAGGTGTTACTCTGCAGCTGAGTAGTTCTATTAGCTTTACAATTCTTGTAAAAGGTGATGCAAAATAAGTATGCAATGATTTGAAAGGCACTCTAACCTCACTCAATTGCAAACTACAATGTTGACAGCTTTGTTGATTATAAACTGGAGTGAAAGTGTTAGCGCATCACTAATTTATAGAGTGGCAGAATAACACCATTTACATTTTGGATTACGAGGTTTATACACAAGGGTGTAGATTCCAGGGTGGATGGGGGAGAGGTAACCCCCCCAATAATTAAAACAAGCAAGTACAACCCCAGCATTTACAATTTCTGAGTAAACAAGAATAATGTCTGATATGTTTTTAACAATCAGGATATAATTGGATGGTGAAAAGTATTACTTTACTGTTATATTACTATAACTATTACTATATTGCTGGTTAATGATATTGTTCCCAGCCTGTGTTGCCTTCTGTGGTTATGTCAGCAGAAAAGAAAAGAGAGGCATTTAGAGGCAAAAAAATGGATTACAGTTTTATAAAATATTATGAAAACAAACTTTTGAATAATGTGCACTGTTGAATCGTGAGCAATGAGACCAGGGACATTTATTAAGAAAGTAAACAGGGTGATTTTTGATTTCATGTTGTCTTGAAATGCAACTGTGGTGTGATACCAGCATGTTGATGAGAGATAAAAGAGGCGATTAATGAACAGGACCTTCACAAGTTCCATGACTAGACAGAGCTCAGTGGGTGTATCGACCTCCTCAATCAGCATGATGATATTAGGATGTTTAACACGCCTCAACACTGCCACCTCATTCTCGATCAGATGCTCCTGCAGTGTTCAAAACACATGTCACAAAAAAACTCCCAACCATCCAGCATCTCTCAGTAGTCTTTTGTCTTTAGCTGCTAAAGCATAAATCCACATAAACTCCTGAGGTCTGCTCTGGCATGAAACAATGCAAACAGGAAACTAAACTTCCTCAGCATAGCCAGAATCTAGATCAATGTATAAGGCATTGACCTCTGTCCAAATATAACTGCTACGTGGTTGTTGCTATGAAATACTTTTGGGAAGTTGACATGACTGGCTATACTCCATCTAAAACTATTTTAATCAACATTTTGCTAATTCATTTATACTTATTATGTATCAACATGAGCTTAAATCAATTGACAACATGAAATATTTGTACAGGTAAATCAAAACTCTGAACTATTGAACTATTTGTGTTCTCTCAGCTGTTGGCCAGCATTTGTCCCATGGTCTACAAAAACTTGTATCCATACAGCAGGTCAAATGAACACCAATGAATAAACAATAATCTAATAATAAATAAATAAATCTAATTCAGACAGATTAAACAGACCATACACACTTAACTCGATGGCCTTATGTGAAATATATTATTCACATCTCAATATTCCACACTTCTACGCATAATGCATGACTCTAAGGTCTAACTCACTTTGCCACGGCATTTGTTTTTGTCAATGATCTTCAATGCAAATTCCTTTCCAGTGGATCTGTGGAGAGAAAGTGAAAACAGAACAATAGACTTTGTTTCAGGAGTTTTCAGAGCCTCAAGGACCCATTTATGGGCATGAGAGATGTGCTTTGAACCTCATAACCTTACAATATGAACTTGGAATCTTTGGATGAATCCAGTACTGTATTTATTGATCAGACATCATGAAAATAACATACTCTGACGAGAGGAAAAAAACAGACCTTACAATACAGAACAAAATAAAAACAATTGTATTGATCCCCAAGGGACAATTGTGTTTTCGTCTGACAGATCTTAACAGAAAGAACATTCTTGTTAAAATAAGCCTTTTGCAATTGCTGTTTTCTTACCGTTCTACGCACTCCTTAACAACGGCAAAGTTTCCATCGCCTATAACTTTGCCAATTTTGTATTTGTCCAAAACAGTGGAGGCAGCAATGTTCTGATTGCCATTAACTAAAGAGAACAAACCAACATGTTAAACTAATATATCAGAATGAGACACACAATACCAAAGCAGAACGATCATTTCAGATGATTTGTGAAAAAAAACAAAAAAACAAAAAACAAAACACACAATAGTCCTTAATCAGGGTAGATACCATACTTCATTTGAAGCAAATGAAAACTGGTGGTGAGGTGTGTTCAATAAGGTTGCACTGTCCTAATGTCTTTGATCATGTCTAATTTCAGAGGTTTTCTGTCCACATGGCATATTTTCTTTTATATTGATTTTAACATATAGCACACACACGAATGCACGCACACACAAACAAACATACAAATGTCTGACGTCTGCCCTGCAAAGTTCAAACTGCCCCAGAGGAATATTTTGCAATATACCCAAACAACATACCAGCTAAAAAATATCCTCATTTGGTCAGAGTATTATACAGACAAACAACGAAGGACATCCTGACTCATGCACTGCAGAGCAGGGACATTTGCTAATACACTGCCAGCACAATGTGTGAGAGTGTATGGTGGGTGACTGCCTGTGCAAATTTGGCACAGAGTGGCATGTGTCAGCACCTTTACTGCAAAAGCCTGTCATGCCCCTGAAATGACCTTTGATGTCTTTTGGAAACATACACTGTGACGCAAGTTGCATGAGTGCATGACAGTGATGAAAAGCAAAGAGGCAGAGAGAGAATGAGAGAAAGAGAGAGAGAAAGAGAAAGAGAATGAGAGAGAGAGAGAGAGAGAGAGAGAGAGAGAGAGGGGAAGGGGGGGGGGGGGGGGGAGTTGACACCTATACCTTCAGGGCACTCATTATATTGCTGAGGCTGCTCAGAGGAGCCATTCACATTGGTTGAAGAAGAGTGATGTGCTGGAATCTGTAAACAGGCAAAGATAGAATTAGTCAATGTTTAAAAACATTCAAAATATGAACATATCAATAAGTACCACATATTTTTAATTTCAGGGTGATCTCATTAGTATTGGCAGTATTTCATGTTTGGGTAGACACTCAAACGTACAATTTCTATGCATTGAAAGCATCTATAACAAACACTTTAACGTATGTACTTTATAGACATTTTTAAGCATCTTCTGACAACTGGATGGAACTGAAATTCCCAGAACCTTTGCAAGGTTACCATTGGAGGTGAATGAGTTCAAAATTCTGAAACAAATTTATCAGCTAAATATATAGAAACATTGTCTTAATTGTTCATTTATTTATAAATTAAATCCAGATGGGATTAATAAAAGTAGTCATTTGCACCCTTTGCATTGCTGATTTTAACTATCAGAAAACCTCTACAAGTATGAAAATAGTTAAACAAATATTTGTCAAATATTGTCAAGTATTTGCATTAACTGCATTAAATAAATGTGATGCCTTTGAACATATTTCATAAATAATTGTTTTCATAAATACAATTAACCTATTAATTCCATTAAAGGGATAGTTCACCCAAAAATTATTATTTACTCACCCTCATAAAATCCCAGGTGTGAATGTCTTTCTTTCTTCACCAGAAAATATTTGAAGAAAATCTGAAAAATATCTCCGCTCAGTAGGTCTTGAAATGCAAATGGAAGGTGATCTGATTTTTGAAGCTCCAAAAATCACATATAGTCAGCATAAACGTCATCTATACGACTCCAGTGGTTAAATTAATGTCTTCTAAGGCGATACGATCACTTTTGGTGCAAAATAAAGTTCAATATTTAAGTTACTTTTTAATCATCACTTCCAGTAAGCTTCACGTTCAAGTGGTCTCTCGTGTGATGTATTCGCATTGCCATGATACAGAGGTAATCTCTTGTCTCCACTCTGACATCCAAGATAAGCACACAAACACATCATTGTGAGTAAAGAAACATAAATACAGATGTAAACCAAAACCAGCCAAGCTACAGTACAGTGTTCCTCCTACTCACTTGTAAACACCACTGCTCTTCCAGCTGTGACTCACGCGCATCAGTTCTCATGTGTTTCAAATGCCAATGCGATTATGTCACACACATGTACCGCTCCTGACCGGAAGCATGATTAAGAGTTAAAAAATTACGATGATGTTTATGCTGACTGTCATTGATTTTTGGAGCTTCAAATATCTGATCACCATCCACTTGCATTTTAAGACCTACTGAGCTGAGATATTTTAAAAATTTTCTTCAAATGTGTTCTGGTGAAGAAAGAAAATCATTCACATCTGGTATACCATGAGGTGATTATATAATGAGAGCATTTCAATTTTTGGGTGAACTAACCCTTTAATTCAATATTCTATGAACCTAAAAGGATTCATAAATGATTATATGATTAGATGTTGTTGATCTGTGAAAGAGTTTACTTTTACATGCTGTCAGTTCTTCAATATTTTATGTTTCAGTGTCTATTCAAATGTGAAAATGCTAGAACCATACTTTACAAACTAATAACTACAAATATTAATGAGATGCATACAGTATTAAAATGAAAAGCATTGTGAACTGGTAAAAGAAACTATGCATTAGCATTCAACCACAAGAGAAGAAAAAAAACATTATTTTATCAACAACAAACTGCTTTCTTACATTTAGCATCATTCTCGGTGAAGTAAATGGTTGATGAAGAGACAAAAAAGTGTTAAAATAAGAACACAACTGCCTGGCAGACAAACTGCGTGTAACTGACACAACAAATAATGCACCTACTCTTCAAAGATTTGAAATGGTCTGGTAATCTGTGCAGTTAAAAAGCCTGCATATTATCTTGATTAAGCAGCAAAATAAGAATTAAACTGATGTGACAGTGACATGTGAGAAAAGACTGAGACTTAGTAAGCCAATGGAGACAAATACTGGCAGCATTCTGGTTAAAGCTGTTTTGATAGAGGCTGGAGGATTCCTCTAGGTATACTGGTAACAGTTGGGTATTACAATGGTCTTCTAAAAGAATCAAGTACACCAATGCATAGCTGAATAAAATACAGCAACAGAATCATGATAAGTAACTAGTACTGTATATGTAAGATCCCAACTGAAAACATCTATACCTTGAGGCCACTGCAGCCAATTAAATGCTGCTATAGAATGCAGAGTTTCATAATACCTGTACAGTCAGATGGACGGGGACTCCCATCCGCTTGTTGCAACTAAACTACAGGCAAGTGGGAAGATATTTATGTAACCACATCATTGGCACATTTGGTCTAAAATACGCTTGAAATCTCAGGAACAACGTGCAAAGAACTATCCTGACAGGCAGCTTTCCACCAAACCACATATTCAGCTATATTTTCAGTGTAAGAGAAGAGATAATGGTTGACTACTGTGACTAAATCTTTGAAGCCTGTTTCATTATACACATTCACAGGCCTCTGAAATTCATGATTTTCCTAACAGAACTTTTTGAGAGAGCAGCAATGTGACAGCATTCACAGCCATTCTTTGTTTGCATAATGAACTGGTAGTACAAGCATCAAAAAAATTGCTTTTAGAATTGTAGAAAGCCTACAGTATTATGTCCTTCTTATTTAGCTGATGTGAAGTTATCACATCTCACAAAACTGAACAATTGCAGTTGTTCCCAAAGGAACTTTCAGATGTTTTCCCCAAATTCCTAATAAGAAATAAATTACAAATATTAATGATAATGATGAGACAACTGATGACTTACAAGAGTATAAAGCTACAAAATTCATGTGGATAGCACTGCACAGAAATTTAAATGTTCTCTTCTTTCTTTTTTGTAAAGATTTAGATGAGAAATGTTTATGTTCATATTGACATCTTTGTTTTTTGATTGTAGACTTTGGTCTCTTGGCATATCTGAGCACACTTAGTAACATTGTTTAGACTCTACAGAACACACAATATTACTCATGTGTTTTTCTCAGGAGAAATACCTGAAAAGCAGAAGTCAGAGGACTTGGAGTGAAAGTCTCCATTTGCTCTCCATTTAATCTAATTTCTGTCAATGCAGGAGAAACAACTGTGTCATTAAAGAGATCTCATTTGGGATTTGTATTTCCTATGGGTTGGCTTTGTGAGGGAAAGTCTATTTGTGTTGTTCCCTTTACAAAAAGGTTCACTTTGATGCTGCGCTGCTAAGCGCTATGGGGAAACAATCTTATTGTGAGCTGCCCTGAACATGTGTGTAACACGTCAATGAAATTGACTGGAATTTATAGCCTCGGTTGGTGAGATCATTGGACGCACCTGAGACCAGGCTATAAATAGGAGGCGTCACCAGAGTGTCGTCAGACATATTTCTTCAGAGCTTTCTCTCTGTGTGTTTTCACAAAACTCTTGCTAGAAAATTGTTTAAAAAAATCTTAAGTCTTTCCTTCTTTCTCTCTTTATATATATATATATATATATATATATATATATATATATAAAAAAAAAAAAGAAGGGGAAAATGGCGGAAAAGCAGGGCAAACAATGCGTGTTTCCTTGTCAGCGTTCTATGTCTGACAGGGACACGCATCAATTTTGCTTTGTTTGCTTGGGGGAAGAGCACGCTACTCTCGCGTTGGAACAGGACGGGTGCGCGCATTGCGACCTACTTTCGGTCGGGATGCTTTGCGCTCGCCTTGCTTACTTCCGAGAGCCGGCACCCACACTTCATTCGTGGGGCTCTCGCATGGATCTGGCTGAGGAGCGAGAGACGGGTTCGCCCCTTTCGCTCGCTCTCTCCCCAGATCCTGCTGGTCCCTCGCGTGATCCTGAAGCGTGCTTCGGCGCCTCTTCAGTTCACGAGGGGGACCTCCATTCCCTTGGGTCAGATTTAGAGTTAACTGCATCTGAGCGCTCCAATCGCGATTCTAAATCTTCGGAGGAGCTGCTCGATGTGATTACTCGCGCGGTGGCCAGGCTTCAAATAGACTGGCCACGTGACCAAGTTCCCCCCAAGCGCTCTAAGTTAGAGGACAGATTTCTGTCTGGTGACCAAGGGAAGGGAACACCTCATCAGTCCCTTCCCTTCTTTGATGATCTCCATGACGAGCTTTCTCGTTCTTGGAATAAGCCTTATACCTCGCGCATTCATGTGCCCTCGACGTCAATATATTCGACTATCGTGGGCGCTGAGGCGCGAGGGTATATAAAGATGCCACCAGTCGAAGAGACACTTGCGGGTTATCTCTCGCCGGGTTCGGCATCATCACTTAATAAATCTGCTCTCCCTTCTAAGCCATGCAGGGTAACCTCCATGCTGGTCGGGAGAGCATATCAAGCGGCTGGTCAGGCTGGTGCTGCGCTGCACACCATGGCTGTCTTGCAGGCATACCAGGCTGACCTGCTAAAAGATTTGAGTGCTGGAAGAAGTATCGACGACGAAGCTTTCTCTGAACTTCGTCGAGCTACTGATTTGTCTCTCCGTGCCACCAAGCAGTCAGCCCGTGCTATTGGCCGGTCTATGTCCGCTTTGGTTAGCACTGAGAGGCACTTATGGCTGAATCTATCCGGCATCAAGGATAAGGACAGGGCTTTCCTTCTTGATGCCCCAGTTTCACCTTCTGGTCTCTTTGGAGACGCCATGAACACGGTTATCTCCAGATTCCAGGAGGCGAAAAGCCATGAGGAAGCCTTTGGAAAATTCCTTCCTCGTCGCACTCAGGGGGCGAGGCCGTCGGTCACCCAGTCTCGCCCTGATTCTGTGAGGAGGGAGATTCAGAAGCAGAGCGTGGCAAGTCGTGCTCCCCCTTGCAAGGATTGGGGACAGGCTCGTCGCCCGCAGCAACCTCCCAAACAAGACCTCAGAGCTGGTATCTCCAAGAGAAAGAAGCCCTGACGTCCTTGTATCCAACCCTGTGAGGGTAGTTCCCTTCGGGACGGGGCGCGTGTATCATTCACTTTGGCCCTCCCGATACCCTCACGAAACCTCTTCACTCCCGCCACCCTTGGTGTTTCGGGTGACAGGGGTTTCCAACAAAATGTTGAATGTACCGTCGCTCCCTGCCATATTCCAGGACACGGAACATTCTACACCCCCTCGACAGGAAGTCTTGAAATTAGTTCCCATCTCAGAGAACCTGGCAGCGTGGAAACTTCTGCCAGGTATTTCTATGTGGGTTCTAAAAACATTAGAAAAAGGCTACAGAATTCAGTTCGCTTGCCGCCCTCCGAGCTTCAACGGCGTGGTTTCCACTACCGTAAGCCCGGAACAGGCATGTCTACTTCAGGTAGAACTGCAAAATCTCTTGGAGAAAGGGGCCATAGAACATGTTCCCCTTCCAGAGAAAAAGTCTGGCTATTACAGCAGATACTTCCTGGTCCCCAAGAAAGGGGGGGGGTTGCGTCCCATCTTAGATCTTCGTGCCTTGAACCACTCGGTCAAGACGCTCAGGTTCAAGATGCTAACAGTCAGGTCCATCGTGTCTCAGTTCCAACGTTTCGATTGGCTGGTCACGATCGACCTCATGGACGCATACTTTCATATTGGAATTCTGCCACAGCACAGGAAGTTCCTGAGGTTCGCTTTCGGGGACGAAGCCTTCCAGT
The DNA here is from genome assembly GCA_032164185.1 of Moxostoma hubbsi. NCBI lineage: Eukaryota > Metazoa > Chordata > Actinopteri > Cypriniformes > Catostomidae > Moxostoma > Moxostoma hubbsi. The sequence continues at coordinate 20,085,169 of JAVLUX010000012.1, forward strand.
ATCGGGTCCTTCCATTCGGCCTAGCCCTATCACCCCGCACATTCACGAAATGCATGGATGCAGCACTGGCTCCGTTGCGACTCCAGGGCATCTGCATTCTGAATTATCTAGACGACTGGCTGATCCTAGCCCAGTCTCAAGAACTGGCAGTTCAGCACAGGGATATCATCTTGGCTCATCTAGGTTCTCTGGGTCTGAGACTCAACGCCAAAAAGAGCGTTCGTTCCCCGACCCAGAAAATTTCCTATCTGGGGGTTATATGGAATTCGGTCACGATGCAGGCACAGTTGTCTCCCGCTCGTGTCATCTCCATTCAGAACTCCCTGGGCATTCTCAGGCTAGGTCAAGGTTGCACTGTTCTTCAGTTCCAACGAATATTAGGTCTCATGGCGTCTGCGTCCACGGTGATTCCTTTGGGCCTTCTCCATATGAGACCGTTTCAGCTGTGGCTAAAAGCCAGGGGGTTTCATCCAAGGGCCAGTCCCCTCAGGCGTATAAGGGTTACGCGCCAAGTGCTTCGTTCCCTCTCTATGTGGTTCAGACCCCGGTTCCTCACCTTGGGTCCCACTCTTGGTGCGTTGTGTCGTCACAGGATGCTTACGACAGACGCCTCCCTGACGGGTTGGGGTGCGGTCTTAAGTGGTCGTCCAGCCCAAGGGGAATGGGAGAGTCATCAACTCGATTGGCACATAAACCGCCTCGAGCTGATGGCAGTATTTCTGGCCCTGAAATACTTTCTCCAACATCTGAGAGGCTGCCATGTCCTTGTGCGGGTGGACAACACAGCAGCTGTCTCCTACATAAATCATCAAGGAGGCCTACGTTCTCGCCACCTCAATTTGCTGGCACGTCGGATTCTCCTTTGGGCCCAGGGCAAGTTACTGTCACTCAGGGCAGTCTATATCCCTGGACGCCTGAATGTGGGAGCAGATTTTCTGTCCAGACAAATCTTACCATCGGGCGAGTGGAAACTCCATCCCGAGGTAGTACAACAGATTTGGGAGAGATTTTACAGAGCCGAAGTGGACCTCTTCGCCTCTCAAGAGACTGCGCAATGTCCCCTCTACTTCTCTATTTCGGCTTGCCACGCCTTGATTGACGGGGTGCCTTTAGGGAGACATCCTCTACTCGCCCGCTTCATTCGTGGAGCCAGGCGACTGAGGCCTCCCGTTAGGGCCAGAACTCCTTCGTGGGACTTAACAATAGTCCTGGAGGCTCTGGTCGAGACCCCCTTTGAACCTCTGGAGTCAGCGTCTGACAGACTTCTGACTCTCAAGATGGTCTTCCTTATGGCTATTACCTCTCTTAAGAGGATTGGGGATCTACAGGCTCTGTCTATTCTGCCGACCTGCTTAGAATTTGCCCCCGGTATGGCCAAAGCAATTTTGCATCCTCACCCTGATTACCTTCCTAAAGTTCCTTTTTCGACAATACATCCTGTCACTTTAGAAGCCTTCTGCTCCCCGCTGTTTTTAACGCCGGAACAGGAAAGACTTCACGGACTCTGCCCAGTCCGTGCCCTTCAGATTTATGTCCACCGCACAAGCCAGTGGCGTAAATCAGGGCAATTGTTTGTTTGCTATGGGGGCCGCAACAGGGGGGCGGCCGCTACTAAGCAGACTATGTCACATTGGGTGAGGGATGCTATTGCCCTGGCCTATGAGGCGCGCGGTCAAGCTTCGCCAGTAGGTGTCAGGGCTCACTCCACCAGAGGGGTCGCTTCCTCTAAAGCCTTGGCTAGAGGGGTCCCTCTGCAGCAAGTTTGTGATGCGGCAGGTTGGTCCTCTCCGCACACATTCATTAAATTCTATAGTTTGGATGTTCATGCTACTCCGGGCTCTTACGTCCTTGAGTCGACATCTCGAACTCATGCAGGAACAGGTTTGTGATGTGGCGGGCTGGTCCTCTCCACGCACATTCTACAATTTCTACATGGGCTGGGATGTTTTGCTACCCCGGACTATGTCCTTGGGTCGACATCCCAGGCTCATGCCAAATCCAAGTTCATGGTACGAACTTTTGAGTTAGAGCCTTTGGATCGGCTTCTCAAACTCATCTTTTGACTTTGTGGGCTAGATGCTCCGCTACTCCGGACTCTTATGTCCTTGAGTCGACATCTCAAGCTCATGTCTAAACCAGGTTTGTGATACGGCAGGCTAGTCCTTTCCGCACACACTCTTCGGATTTTATGGTGTTAGATGTTCTGCTACTCCGGGCTTATGCCCTTGAGTCGACATCTTAAGCTCATGTCTGGAACTTCTCGCGTTCTGTGAAAACACTTCACAACGATCAGGGGTCCAGACAGCCCCAGTGCGGCGGCGTGGGCATTTCGTTCCCCATAGCGCTTAGCAGCGCAGCATCAAAGTGAAGCTTTTTGTAAAGGGAACGTCTCGGGTTACTTGTGTAACCCTTGTTCCCTGAAAAAAGCGGAACGAGATGCTGCGCTTCTTTTGCCGCACTGGGACGTCCCAGGACCGCTCTTCAGAAAAATAATCTGACGACACTCTGGTGACGCCTCCTATTTATAGCCTGGTCTCAGGTGTGTCCAATGATCTCACCAACCGAGGCTATAAATTCCAGTCAATTTCATTGACGTGTTACACACATGTTCAGAGCAGCTCACAATAAGATTGTTTCCCCATAGCGCTTAGCAGCGCAGCATCTCGTTCCGCTTTTTTCAGGGAACAAGGGTTACACAAGTAACCCGAGACGTTTCTCATTGTGGTTTGTTGAAAACATTTGAATATGGCACACCTGAGATACAAGAGGCTTACAGTGGCTTTCTGACCGGCAGGTCAGTTAAGGAGATTAACACCAGGAGTTCTCGAGGCAAAGACTGAGCTTGACTTTGACCCTTGCTTTAACTACAGAGTGCTGCAAGATCTTGCCATCAGTGGCTCGATTTATAATATATCTAAGCAAGTGTGATTAGCTGTTTCAGAGTGTATTTTCCATTTCAAATTCTGTTAAACAGGTCTATGTCTATATAAGATGATGTAGACACAACTACACTGATACTAAATTACTACTATTCTGACTATACTCTTAAATGCTTTATGCATTTGGCCCATGTGTTGTGAAGTAATTAGGCATGCCCCAAAGCACCATTTGATTGAGACATTTTAGGCTATCCAGCTTAATTTTTCAGATCTCTCTTAATCACGGCACTCAAGATTGAGAATGTTATGATGCTGTCATCCATGAGTCAGCATCCAGATGCCTGATCTTATTTTTGACTTGATAGTCAATAATCTTTTCTAAAACTAGGGGTTTTGCCAGTAAACTGATTAGTGGTACATGCGAAGCTTGTTGCCATGCCAACATGTTTACCTTGAAGTTACGCATGCTGTGGGGGCTGGTCGGGGAGGAGTTGGAGGATTTGCCAGATTTGGGGGTAGTAATTTGGTTGTTGGGTACTCCATTTACTGAACAGAGAGACACAAAGAGAGAGAGATTGAGAAAAAACTAAAACATTAAACATTACTTCTTATGCTCCTTACCTTCTGTTACACATGTATAAGACATCAGAAACAGTGCTGTTTAAGCTGTTTGATAAGACATATTCTGCCCTCTCCAAAACTTTAAAGATGCAGTAAGATTTAAAGATGCACTAAGTAATGTTTTATTGGCTCTTATTTGTCTTTCTAAACAATTGAGAGTGATCTTTGACTTTAAACTGACACCTGTGACCTGTTTTCTGTTACCAATGTCATTGTAGAAATATAAATATAAAGTAGAAATAACCTAATCGCAGGAATTTTTGCCACCCATAATTAATTTATTACAATTAATTAATTATTCTTATTCTTAACTCTTATTTAACTAATTAAAACATATTTTGGTTTGCCAAAACTTTTTCTGTTTAAAAATGTGTTTTTTGTGGGAAAAAAATACTTACAGTACTATGTGCACCTTTAAGCTTCCGTAAACCTCACCTAATATTTTATTTTTTTAATTAATCTAAAGAGGCTCTAAAATTATGAATAAATATTATAAATACAAATTTTTCTCCAACATGACCTCACAGAAAATCGTCATGTTGCTTCAGAAAGTTCCGGTACCCTGAAATCAACCCAATTCAATGGAATTACTGATAAGCCCCATCCCAATCAGACTCAATCAATTCAAGTGTGAACACATTTCCCACTAGTGCTACTGATGACACATTGCACTTGCAACTTTCAAGACAGAGATTCTAGCACAGTGTAAACCAGGAAGTAATTATGTTCACATAAACAATTGTGTGCGCGAATTGGAGGTAATATTTATACTCTAAAATGACACTTTCACTTCACTGACTAAGGTTTAGGGTTGGGTTAAGTGTGTATGTTTCATACATTTTGAATTCCTGTTGATAGTTGATTAACAGAGGCCCCTCTGATCTGGGTCCAATGAGTAGGTTATTCCACAGAGAAGCTTAATGGGCCCTTCTCATTGTCACAGGGCCTGGGACAATTTCCCCGGTTGTTCCCTCTCATGATGACGGCCCTGTCCCAAGCACAACTGAACATAACCACTCAGTGGTTGTGTTTGCAGCAAGTTCAGCTGTAACCTTGTGCCAGAATAAGTCCATTAACACAGAGACACAACAAGGCTTTACGTGCACCACTCCCTTGAGTTAAAATCTATAACACTACAAAAGTTGTACAAAAATAAATGTGAGAAAGCTACTTAAATCCAGTAATAATTAAAAAAATAATAATTTTGTGGTTAATTTATCATATTGTACCAGTAACAGCTACAGCAATAAGGGTTTCTGGACTGTATCTAATATGCGTCAGACTCCATAGGGGGTGCAGCTTCATAGAAAAGCTGCTCTTGGTGTTTCCTGCTGGGTGCTTTAATTTTGGCATGAGCAGATTTCTCTCCAGGCATGTGATAGAGGCCTTATAGTTCAGGGGCAAAGGAATTTAGGGAGCATGTATACTGCATAAGCCAGTCTAAGCAGAAAGCAGATGAGGATACCTGAATTTAGCATACACATCCAATTGGTATGTCTGCTTGGATTATAGTGTGTGGATGCCAGGGTTTGGGACAGTGGCCAGTGAGAGAGTTTTAAATAGCTCTCTGGACTAGCTGATGGATTTGAAAGGCCATGGAGGAGAGCTATTAGCATGATTGAATGGTGCACGGAAGAGCAAGAGGTCACATACAGCTCATTCCACAGATGAATGTCCTTTAGGTCAATTCAACATCAAGCTAGGAAATTCTTCTGAAGAAGCATTTGATAGGATGCCCGCTTCTCTTGTTAGATATCTGGACAATTATCTTTCAGATCTACATGACAGGGGCACTGTTACCTATTTCATATGTGAAGAAGTTAACTTGTCAAAACAGAGACCATTTACATGTAGAAGTCTTAAAAATACAGTAGCAAAAACAGCCCTTGTAATTCAAAGAGGTCAATGAAAGGGTGGAAAATTGTTCTGTAAAACTAAAGAATGGCTGCTTTTTGGTGCAAGATAACTTTCTGCCATTGGTCGAGGAAATAAAATAGTTCCACCCCAAACTCTCACCTTTGACTGAGCCAATGTTGCTACTGTGTGTTGGGCTGGTTGAGATGCTCAAACAAACAGACCAATGTTCTGGTAGTGCCACATTGCTTACACTTTTCATGAGAATTTACATATTTACATACTTTTAATTGTATCTGCATATTAAGCTAAAAAGGATTATCCAATGACCCATTTTTAAGAAAGTGGTATTACCAATTAAACTTACTTGGTGATTTGACTGGAGACTGATTCCTTGTAGAGAAATGCCCTGCAGTCCTTCTCACTGTAGAGCAGATTAGAGGGGGAAAAAGTTATGCTTAGCTTGAAACATAGACAGTGAACCAGCTGTTCCAAGTGGTTTGGTCAATGAAAAGCACACACAGTGACCCCAAACCTTAAGCCAGTCTTAAATTCCATTAGATAAAAATACAAGTGGCATCTGCAAATACATAATGCTTGACCTTTTCTATTATTGAGAACTAATGAGAAATTTCTCTTTTTATGGACATTCTATTTTTAAATGCTGTAAATGCAAATGCTTTGATATTTTGTTATCTAATGCAATGATTCATACATTTTTAAGTGTGGTTTAAGTGCACATTACTTTTTGGGCCACTGTATGCTTGAATGTCTCGTGCAATCTGTACACATTTTTATCCAGTATTCTGTGAATCTGTGTTTGTGATTATAACTACTACACTGATAGTGCAGCGTATACTCACCTAATCCAGGGGATTTGCTACGGCGAGTCAGCCCTGGACTTTTATTACCAGAGTATCTTACAGGGGCAGCAGAACGAGGAGAATAAGAGGACTTGAGCACCTGACACTCTGCAAAAAAATCAGCAGAAACCAACACGCACTATTGATTAGGAGGGAATTATGAACTTAATGTCTCATAATAACAGTTTTAAAGACTGAATGACTTTCTGGGGTTTATGGGCTTGGTGATTGAAACGAATCAGTGGTTTCAGAGGATTTACACAGTCACAAGAATTAAGAGCAATTATTTTCTTAATTCCAAGATTAACCTTAAGTGGCTGGCAAGTTGCTATCCTCATTTTAAAATACAGCATGTGCCACCATCATTTACCTTTTCAATTTAGTACAATGGACACACAGGCAATTCAGTATGTGTTCACACACACCAATTTCAAATGCTCAAAGGGATAGTTCATTCAAAAATGAAAATTATGTCATTATTTACCCTCATGTTATTCTAAACCCATCTTATGTTATTTTTTCTGTGAAACACAAAATGTGGATTTTTGAAGAATACCCTGACCATTCTTTTTCATATAATGATGGACTGGGGCTATCAAGCTACAAAATGGCAAAGAGAAGCCATGAAAAAATACTGGTGTACTCAATAACTTTTTTGATAATGTTATCTTGGACTTACAGTGACACCTAGTTTTGTGGATCCAGCATAATTCAAAATGAAAAATGTTCAGTTGCAGATGCCATTGTAGAAATTCACTATTAACAGAAAGCCATTATTAGTTTATTTCAAGAGAGAAAGTTTCCAATAACATTGTGGTTACTGAGAGTAAGTGAGTAGTTTTCATCTGGTTAGCAGCGCCCATGAGGGGACCCTCTCCATAAAACAGCTTTTATAAGTTTACTGATTTTACTGGTATATTAATCTGAGTGATTATGATTTTATACATATGTTTCAAAATTACAATTAATTTATTTAGGTGTAAAAAATGTTGATGAGGAAAAAAGTACAGAGTGCACCTTTAACAGCACTGGTCCTAATTTACTTCCATCAGATTGAAAAAGTGGCTGGGATATTCTATACAAATTCACCTTTTGTGTTCCACCAAATTCAGAAAGTCATACAGGTTTGTAACAACATCCACATTTGTAAGAATTTTTAAAAGCTCATAGAGGAAATGAGTGGTAAAAGGACATCTGTAAACATATTCCAATTGTACATGTGCAAAGACAGTAAAGTTATTGAATTGCCTGGCCGAGGCCTATGAGAACAGCATGAGAGCAGTAGATGCAGAACTTTACAGTGTTTTTTTTTTCTTTTTCTAAAGAATGATTCATATAGTTCAGCAGTGGCTGGGCCCAATCTGTCCTGTCGATTACACGGCATCTGTTAATCATGCTGGGCTATGATAAATTAGCTGATGAGCACCAGATTGTTAAATGGCGAAGATAAAACAAGCTGAATGCCATTATTTAAATGCAGTTACTGCCCAGCTAATCTGTTTCATGAGGCTTAACTTAAGTATTTAACAACAGATTCTGCCAGACAACACGTACTGTAATGAGATCTTTAGTTACAGAAGATTAAGAAATCTGGTGGGCTTGAGTTTTGAGGACATTACACTTGTGCAGCAGAAAGAAGAGGTTAAGCAGTAAATAACGTCAGACGGAAACTTAACGTTTCTTTATATTTTTGGAAAAGTCCTACTTAGTCTAAGTGGGGCAGTGGATAAAAACTAGGACATAATGCCAAGCAGCTGAACTAAATTCACACAGCTATGAATCAAGCTATCACAGTGCTTGTGTGGTACATGCTACAAGAACTGGAAGTGTTTCATCATAGCAGGATACAAACTATACACAAACTCTAATAATTTTATTTTGAATTTGGCTAAAAGAGGGAAGTGGTTCAAAGAGACATTCTTCACTTTCCCTCTTGTGCTATCATGTTCACCAATATACAAACTCAAACTGCACATTGGACAATGGTGAGGAACTTCTGATAACAAGGTCACTTCCTGTGAGGAATGGTAATCATTTGGCCTCTTGTCTAATGCTTTTTGGATCATTCTGGAAAAAATTATTAATTTTTGCAACCCAATAAGTGACTAAATGACCCCATTTGGGTACTATTTAAAGGTTAATTGTGTAATTGTTTCTAGTGGTCGACATATATCACAGAGACCAATAAATCAGTAGACATTTGTTTTTCTGTTTAGCCAAGTTGTTTCTTGAGGATGCCAAAAATGCTTGCATGTGACATCTGAGACATGTAACCATCCAGTCATGGTTTATTTTGATGTTACGTGCCATCCTGTTACTACAATAATAGACCAGTGTGCAACACAGTCTCATTAAAACAGTCCACAAATCAGAGCCACAGAAGACGTGTTTGAGCACTCTCCTCAACAGTTCCCTGTAATTTTCAACTGTCTTGTCTAATGATAAAAAGGCAAATATCAATAAAACTAATATCATATACCGTCTGCAAATATGTGCATATCTCGTTTAAATAGATGTAATAAACAAACCTCACAAAAATAGTTTTCTCGTTTTTTCTTACCATCGAGCACTCTTATATCTTCCTCTGAATCGCATATTCTAAAAAATAGAATCAAAACTTTGGGATCAGAATAAAAAGTTCCTTTGATTCACAAATCATGATGGTCACTCCATGACAATCCAAGCAGGCGATTTATGCAGATTAAACTGTCAGGAGGTTGCTGCTCGCGCTGGATCTGCACAAGCGTGTGAGTACAACTTCAAAGTAAATGCGCTTCATGTGTGCCATAAGTAAATGTCTTATTCATTATGCACTGTATGTGCAATTGGTTTGATTCAGTATTTTTTTTAGAAAATTTTATTGCTAACGTGGACATGCCATCCATGGTTGTTGGACTACTGTGTGTACTGTTATTTCCTTTTTTTTAATTCTTTTTTACAAAGTTAAAGTTTTGTGTGAAATTGAGTAAATATAGTGCTAAATAAGAGTTTTTTTTTTTTTTTTTTTTAGCAATTTTATGTTTATGTTATTTCTTATATTAAATTGTGTGGTATATTGGCATTGTATTTACCTATCAGCCACCCATGGGATATCGGCATTGGCCATTAAAAAACCCATATCGGTTGACCACTATGTTTTCATTTTTAAAATACTTTCTCACTTTTCAGCTTAATATCCAGTGTATGTCAACTATAAGTTGATTTATAAAGTGTAAATTTTTTTTTTGTAAACACTGGCTCTGTGATGCTTTCAAAATATTGCTTTTTGTTTAAGCATCCTGACCAGCCTTACACAACCATTGGTGTGAGTTTGGGTCAGAACTATTGGTTTTTATCTAATGGCAGATGAGTGGTGTGTTTGGAAAACCTGTTTGAAAACGTCTAGGTTACGTATGTAACCTCCGTTCCCTGATGGAGGGAACGAGACGTTGTGTCGAAGAAGCGACACTAGGGGTCTCTCTTGAGCGCCGAATATGCCTCTGATCTATGAAAAAAGGCTAATGAGAAGTTGGCAGACAGTATTTGCATACCCCGCCCCTAGACATACGGGTATAAAAACTGGGAAATACGCCGAGTTCATTCAGGATTTTTCTGAGGAGCCGGAAATGGTCCGGCCACAACAGTGGCTCGGCTCAGCGACGTGGCCGGGAGGACACAATAACTCATTACCTAACCTAGACGTTCCCCGTCTGTCACTCACTTCAACGTTGTGTCGAAGAAGCGACACTAGGGGTCCAATTTAAATCACGCCATGCGCTGAGCCGTGTACGCATACTGCTGACACAGGAGCGGGCAGGTATTTTACGTGCAAAGGCGACCAGCTGTGTCAGACTGCACGTACCCTTCCCCAATGCCCCCAAAAAGTCATCGGAATCCTTCTGGTTACCCTATGCAGGGGAACAAGGCTACGTTTGCCAACCTGGAAAGGGCCAAGCCTGGCTGGACCTCTTTTCTCTCTATGTTTCTCTGCATAGAGCAAGAATGGCCGGGGCCCTTACACACATCGAGGGAAGGGGGTCTTACCCAGTTTCCTATTCTTTCAGGGGGAAAAGACCCTGCGGAGGCCACACCTGCCCGAAAGGGGGAGGTAAAGGTGGCGAATACATCACATGGGTTTTTAGGAGACATGTGGAAAGTGGCACAGTGGTAGATCCAGCCTCAAGGAGGGGGGAGTTGCTACAACATGGCGACCGGAGGGCTGCTGGGACTGCCTAAGGGAGACACGTGTCCACTTCGTAAGGGGACCGTACCGCGGAAGATACACACAGGGGGAGTCCACGTAGGAGTCCTGACCTGTGGAGCACCTATTCCAGTACAGGGTAGATTAAGTACCCGCAGTGGACTGGATCAGCGAGTTCCTCCATTGAACTGCGGACCCACAGGGCTAGGGAGGAATCATCCAGCGATCCGAATGAGTGGGATCTCCTGGGAGAAAAAGCGCAAAATTTTACCTCGGCCGAGGGAAAGGACACTAGGCGCAAGCGGTCCACCCGATCAATCCGTCAGCGTGTTACCGAGTTCTACAGGCTCGGACCTGAGAAAACACAGAACAAAACTGACACTACCCTGAGATTGTAAGATCTCGCAAGGGTGTTAGGTGTTGCCAAACCCGCTGCTCTGCATATGTCAGCCAGGGAGAAGCCTCTGGCCAGTGCCTGTGAGGACACAACACTCCTTGTTGAGTGTGCCGGACCCGCAGGGGGAGGGGCACGGCCTGGGTGTGATAAGCCATGTACTGGGTCAACTACTCAGTAGGAAGGACTCTGTTTGGAGACAGCGTTCCCTTTCCGCTGTCCACCAAGGCAGACAAAGTGCTGCTCATAACATCTAGAGCTCTGCGTGCGGTCCAAGTAGGTACGCAAAACACGTACCGCACACAGCATGAAGGGCTGGGCCTGCTTCCTGCTTCCCATTGCACACAGCGCCTGAACCCAACTTGGAGGCCTTGGTCGTTGCCAGGACACGTCAGAACACCTGCTGCAAGGGGACGCTTGTCCGCAGAAGGCAGAGGTTTGTCCAGGGTTTTGACGTTTAGTGGCAGGCAGGGGTGATGGTCACACAGAGCGTACCATTGTGCCATGCTCGTCTCATGACTCGAGTCTGGGGCCGGTGCTGAATCATGTTGTATGCCCCAGGAGCTTCTGGAAAGTTTTTAAAGGGACCGTTGTGCCTGGCCTGAAAGAGGCGAGGCATCTCAGCACTGACTGTGCACGCTCGTTGGTGAGGCGTGCTGACATTGAGACCGAGTCTAACTCCATGCCGAGAAAATAGATGCTCTGAACCGGGGCGAGCTTGCTCTTTTCCCAGTTGACCTGAAGCCCCAGGCGGCTGAGGTGCCTGAGCACCTGGTCTCTGTGAGCGAATAGTAACTCTTGTGAGTGGGCCAGAATAAGCCAGTCATCGAGGTAATTAAGTATGCAAATGCCGGCTTCTCTCATGACAAAAGAAAACCGTGACCGCAATGCTGCCATGGCCATGTTCTCGCACTGAGAACATGAACCATTGAAGAGAAATCACTCATCCCGAGCTTGGACGGAAGCAAGCAAGCATGCCGGAGAGGCGGGTGGTTTGAGGGGGTTTACCCGGCGAAACGGAGCCCATCATTATCCCCAAATCGCCTTCATCCCGTAGGAAGGAGGCGAGGCGCAGGGGGTGGCTGAAGTGGCTTTCTCTCATGACAAAAGACTGCAATGCTGCTAAGGCTATCTTCTCGCACTGAGAACATGAACCATTCATAAAACGCTGCCTGCATGTGATCATACGCGAGGCAGCTTTTATGACCGTCAGAGGTGGGGAGAAATCACCACATCCAGAAACTACACAGAGGCTGAAAAAACGTCTTTAAAAAGACGCGTCCTGAAAAGGGTGTTCAACGCCATCTGTGTATTTGCTCTTTTAGAGACAACAACTCTTTTAACTGCCCTGTTGAAGCTACCAGAGGCAACTGCACTGCCGTGCAAAGAAGAAGAAAGCCGCAGTAGTGCGCCGTAGATCCAACAGCAGAATCAGCTCAGAGGAACATGAACGGGTGTGTGACTCGCAGCTCACTGCATACACGACCATAGGCACCGAAGAAAATTTCTGAATGAACTCAATGTATTTCCCCGCTTTTATACCCGTATGTCCGGGGGGCGGGGTATGCAAATACTGTCTGCCAACTTCTTATTGGCATTTTTCATAGGTCAGAGACATATTCGGCGCTCAAGAGAGACCCCTAGTGTCGCTTCTTCGACATAACGTCGAAGTGAGTGACAGACGGGGAACAGAAATTATACACTTGATCCTAGCATTTTAACCTTATAACAAGCATTTCAGGATATGTGCATTTGATAAGATATCAACAGTAACAATAAAATAATAGGCTATGAGACAATACTCTTACTTCAGACATGCAAGCTATACAACAGATTAAATTAATTTAAAACAGCCTTAAAGCCTTTGCACACCAAATGCAAATTGCTCACCGACAAAGCAATGTTTTTTTTATGCCGAGTGTGTCAAAATATATTTTCTTCTCTGGTATGATGAAATGACCTGACCATTAAGTTTGAGCTTTGGTAACCGTTGCAGTTACCAAAATCAGCGTAAAGCACAGAAAGCTGTTTTGACCACCAACATTTTAAACTGAACGATGTCCAGGAAGAAATCCTGAACCAGTAGAGAGGGACTGCATTCCAACTGGGATAAATCTTTGAAAGGAGAACAATCATGAGGGTCATGCTGTAAGATTGCTTCATACAGAATTTCCATTTAAAATTAAGAGTTCTGAATGACCTCAATTTTTGAGCCCCACCTAGTCTTTGTAGGGAATAGAGCATGGGAATGATCACTTCGGAATGGAACGCATCCAGGATGTATATTTCATTTGCATCAAATAATATTGCTGCATCGCTGCCTTGCATCTCTAAATATTATCTGATATCATTTGGATTGTCTACACAATTTATTCCATATTGCTGCACTTTTTGCCTTTGAATGTAATCTTGCATGAGTTCTCTTATATCTCAAATATAATATATAGCGCAGCATCTTTTTTTTTAAACAACTTCACGGACCTTAAGTGTTTTTATTCACCATATGTTATTAATATTGCTTTGACTTACAGAGCACTGTATGTCTTTAATTTCAAAATCAGGAACTAAAACCAAAATGTTTTTTCATTTCGGTTCGTTCTGAGCAGAAACAGTGTTTTTTCCTTACGGTTCTAGCGTTCAGCAGACTCCTTTACAAATGGTAACCGGTTAGAACATAATAAAAGAAAGGTTAATAACATTCATTTTGAAACAACATTATTCTGTGCTATTCTGTGGGTGATATACAACTTGCTGTGTTGCCAAATCTGGCAAGAGAAACAAGTAACCTGGGCTGCATTACCCAAAAGCATTGTAACCCTAAGTAGATCGTAGAAACCATTGGCGCCAATGGTCTCAACGATCAACTTAAGCTTGCCATGCTTTTTGGGAAATGCAGCCCTGGTCTATAAAACAATAAAAACAAATGATTTTTTATTGTTTTAAACCTTATACCCAAAAAGAGCGTACGCAAAGGCCATGTTCTTCTGGAGCTATTAGCTCCTTCTTTTTTTAATTTGTTATGGTCGGAGGGCAGACCAGCTGATTGGTGCTTTGTGCCACCTACTATACCAGGGTAAAATTAGTGCCACCTATTGTGAAGGCTTGAACTTGTTAACGGCGATCATTTGTGTCGCTTTATATGTGAAAGGGCCATTCATTGCCGATTCTCCTCTCATAATCGTGTCACCTTTGGTGTGCAAAAGCCTTTAAAGTATGCTTGCTGTATTCTAGTGCATGTTGTCTTGCATATATATAGTGGAGGGATTAAAGATTTCATTAGAGTTCAGTATGAAACACAATGGTTTAAAATGAAGTTAGTGTTAAGCTGGTCCTACCAGTTAGAAAGGCTGTGGAAGCCTTACCACTGTGATCCAACACAAAATCATCCTGTGCGTAACGGAATTTCTCAGGACCACATGCGATGAACACGTCATCATCCCCAAAAAAATCTTGCAAACATGTAATCTAGACACAGAAGGGAAAGGTGGGGGGAAGAAAAAGAGAGAAACACAGTTTGAGAAGTGAATGAAAGTTACCATGTGACTGCAACAGCTATCTGTTACACTTATTAACTGAAGAAGCATGAAGTAGGCTAGTTTACAATGCCCTGCTAAAGAAGATACAGAGCTGGAAAAGTGTTTAAAACACAAATAGCAAAACAAAAATGGAAAGCTTGCTTAAATCCACTATTGACGTTGCCATCTGATTTTTTGGTTCAGTATTTCTCGTTATAGAGAATAAAGCCTGGGAAGGCTTTATTATCTAAAGACACATGGTCTTTTAGATAAATTTAACAAAAATGCATTCAGGGTGAGTAACATAAACTAATGCAATAAAATAAACATATTCATATCAACCCCCCCCCCCCCCCCCCCCCCCCCCCACACACACACACACACACACAGCAGCAGTGGTTGTGGGCAAGGAATGATGTCCGGATTTCAACCCACTCTTCTACTCATGGAGGTGGGCAGCAAGAAACAGATGGCCCCAATGTGGAGCTCAATCAAACACACACACACTGATCCACACAGAACTGAGAGAATGATCACAGACAGATGGAGAGCAGTGGTACAGAGCCCCCTCTTTCCCTTTATGAGCCTGTCACACTGCCACTCTAAAGACAAAGGGGGGGGGTTGTACTTTGTTAATATGATGCTATTGATGAATCAGCTATTCAACAGCCTAAAATGGCAAGGCAGCTCCAGACTGTGTAAAACGGCATGCCAAATTTCAAACTTCTGCACTCCCTAGGCCATTTTGTAGTGTATGTTTTTTTAAGTAGTCCGAGTACAATTAGCACCCAGATGATGTAATTCTTTAACCAAAAAAACGGAGTGTGAAATATTGGACACTTCACGCACACTGCAGTCTTGGCTTTCCTTAAGTAGCAGAAGAGGTGGTGTTACCTGGCCAGGAATGAATGTGCTAAAGCTAGCCCCAATACAATACATTAATTTGAAACATCAAGTACTACCCTTTGAAAATTCATAAAATATTAATTTGAAACATTAAGTACTACCATTTGAAAATTCATACAATAGGTGGTAGAGAACAGGGCCAGAGCTGGTCAAACTGGTACCTTACGCAGTTCCAAAATTGACGACGGTGGGTAGTGCTCTTAGGTTATTACTCTAATTCTCTTCATGGCTCAACAATAAAGATAGCCAGATGACCCATGGCCAGAGTGATGAACCGACCAGTCCAGCAGAAAAAAATGAAATAAAAAAACATTATTGCTCAAACCTGCTAATAATTTTACAATCATATATTAGGCATCACTTTGAAGCAACACAGGAAATACTTGCATATGAACCTAAAAGGGGTTTCTTTGTAAACAAGTCTTGCCAGTCTGTGGGATGCCTCTTAAGAGCTACAGTATTGCCATCAGTCAGCAGATCAGAGAAGCATATGGACCCAGTTGTTGGCCTGAGTACAGTGACAGACTAAAGCCACACTGGGAGACTATTACACATGCCTGAAACGTTTGAGCTGATATTTTGGATCTGTATGACAAAGTACAGTCTGGAGTAGAGCTAAAAGTGTGCACTGTTAAGGATGTGGTTCTTAAAAAAACGTTTTTTTTTTTGTTTTTTTTAATAAAACATGCAGATTCGTAAAGCTTTTATCAAGCCTTGTATTTTAAAATGGCATTTTGGAATAAGTAATAGCAGTCCCTGCTAGAAAAACAAACAAACAGCTTGGTGACCAGTTTAAATGACTAGTTAAAAACAACTTATTGTGGTTTACCAGTATAAGGTTTGTTTTGGGGAATTTTCATGTTGATTTCATGCATGGCTAGAATGGTCAAGCTGGTCTACCTGTAACAACAGCCAACTTGTGCCAATAATAAACCCACATTCTCCATCTAAAATCAGTAAAGGTTATCTTAAAACTTCCAAAAATGGTCTAAGCTGGCTTTTGTTCAGCAGGGGATTCTTGAATATTGCAATAAATACAAAGAGCCACAAAACAATTTAAAAAACCTAATAGAAATGGTAAAAACTTTCAAATAAAATATAGTGACTCCTCATTATACTCAAGACAACCTGCAGAATTTCTAAATGACAAGTCTTTCAATTATCATTTTATTTTAAGAATCTCAAAAGATATTAATTAAGGCTTGTATCAAGCTCTTCTACATCTTGTCTGGCCTCCAAAGCTCAGTAAAGTACGTGCCTGTGCAGAGAGAGACCTGACAGGGAGCTGAGTGTAATAACAGCCTTGCTTATTTGGCTGACAATAATGAAGTATTTAAAGGCAGTGCTGTTCTAACATTCTCAAGTCAGAAAAAAGGGATTAAGAAAAAGAAAGCATAAAAATGGGATGGGGGAGTTCTAGGCTCATAACAGAGACAACCACCTTCTTGATTTAACTTTTAAAAATTACCTTCATTGGTGTATTGTAGCCTTACTGTAATGTTGTTGGGTTGATTCAGTCACATTAAATAACATTTTCGACTAAACCATTTAATTTACAGTATATGTTACCACATGAAGCACATTTTTAAGGATATCTGACAATAGATTGTTTTACAGTGCTAACTTGATAGAGACAGTCCAGCATGCATACAATGCTCTACTTTACATTTAGTTCCAGCACAAGTCAGATTAGTGCTGCTAGTTTTGCTGTTTTCTTTCAGCCAAAATCGAATAGAGGATTTGAATGGGATGGAATCAAACACGACATCAGCTAGGGTTGGAGGAGTTTGTCAACATGTAGCTACTAAAGGACAGGAGTGGAAGTTGAGGAAAATGCCCTCCTCACCTCAGCACAGCTTGAAGGGGCATCAATAATGGATGCCATTGAAGTTAGTGTTGACAAATGAGTCTGTCATGGCAAGTACTCCAGTAACGATTGTGTGTTCAGAGACTGCTAAGTTGAATGCCATATTTAATGGGGCATTTCTGTAGGCAAAGAGTTCAGTGGGTTCAAAATGAATCAAAAAATGTGCAAGCACATGGCCCTCATTCATGAAACACAAGCAGAATGAATTTCGGTGTACATAAATCCATTCTTACGTTCAATTGAATGCAACAATTTACATCTAATTGTAAGAAAAAGTCAAAGAGCACCAAAGACTGGAACAAAACTTTTTTTGTCTGAAGTGTCAACATGGTCACATGGGAAATGGATATTGCTAAAGATTGTTCCGGTACCCTTATATCAATCCCATCCTGGCATGTTACTGACAATTGCTGTCTTCCATCAGATATTTTAGCATTAATATTTACCTTTTCTTGTGGTGCTACTCATAGCGCATTGCGCAAGCATCCTCAAACGCATGGGTTCTGGTCCCATGGAAACCAGGAAGTAATCATGTTCACGTAATCAATGAGAAGCATGATTCTGAGGTTGAATTTTTACCACACTGACGGTTAGGTTCAGGGTGGAGATTTGGGTTAGTGTGTATGGTTAATAAAATATTAATTACTGTTGACTGTATTGCATCAGTTATAACTAAAATACAACTTGCTTTACTTGTTTTTGGCACCATTCTGCTGAAATTTCACCTGGAAACTGAAGCTCACATGTGGCCATACGCTCAACAACACTTCCAGCTTCTGCTACTGGTGCAGTGGTTTGAATTTCGGTGAGCACAGATCGATTTTACCTTAATTTTGACCTACTATCACCAAATTCACAGTGAGATCTTTCTGGAGGAATTTAACTAAGTATGAAAGTAGTAAAGTGCACAGAATGGACCATCTTAAATGTTTGTTTGAATTAAGCAGCTCCCACAACTTCAACTGTTCACAAACCTAAAATATACATTAGGTTGTTTTAGAAGTTAGTCATCAAAAGTCCAACTGATAATAATAAATCCTTACATTTACATAGCACTCTTCTAGGCACTAAAAGCACTTTACATAGTGTTGGGGGAATCTGCTCAACCACCACCAGTGTACAGCATCAACCTGGTCCAACAGCAGCCATTGTTCGCCAGCTATTGGTGGAGAGGAGAGTATAATGATGTAGCCAATTCATATATTACATACTAATATACTGTATACATATATATATATATATATATATATATATATATATATATATATATACAGTATATATACAGTATATATATATATATATATATATATATATAGAAGCCAAGAGGCAGATTTGGCCAGGACAGCAGGATTACACCCCTACTCTTTACAAGAATTGCCCTGGGTTTAATGACCACAGCGAGTCATGACCTTAGTTTAACATCTCATCTAACCATAGTGTTCCCTAGGAGGTCTCACATCCAGGTACTAGCCAGGTTCAACCCTGCTTTGCTTCAGTGGATAACCAGGCGAGAGCTACAGGGTGATAAGATGACTAATGTGAGTTTACACTACACGATTTTAGGCCTGATTTTGGCCTAAGACCGCTGACAAAAGCCCAAAATCAGAGCTCACTCCCATGAGCGATGAATGCAATGTAGGAATTATCAAAGACGCGATCTGAGAGAAGCGCAGACGCGTCACCAATGTCAGCTAGATATCAAGCATGTTGAATATCTGGACCTGTCTGCCATTCCAAATCGTTAAATGTGAAATGTTTTTTGACTGAATACAACTGCAGCATTGACCTACAGCCAATGAGAGAGCAAGAAATGGGGCATGGAAACTTTCAGTGGGAGGAGTCCTGATGTACCTGCAAAAGAACATCAACTAGCATGGCTGCAGTATCAAGAAACTGTCATTGGTCCGAAGAAATAGAGGAAAAATCTGTGGAACATTGGCAGGTGCACCAGATACATTTGATATATCCTCTGAACTGTACACTGCCAGGACAAGCACGAGAACACCTACTCACGCGTGATCTTGTTTAATTCTCATATCACTTCTCGCTTGTACTCTATTGTGAAACGTAATTTGGAATCCAGTATGGCTGCAACCAACGAATATTTTGATAATTGATTAATATAACGATTATTAAAATGATTATTCGACTATTCAGCAAATATTGCAATGGTTCATCATTAGCTCTTAACAGATTATTCAGCTTGTGCCCCGACTTAAAAGGTTGTATTAAACGTGCTAACTAACTATAAAGAGGAAAAAAATTATTTTAAAAATAACTATAAATGACATTCACTGAATTAAAGGGGGAAAAAGTACTTTTTATTAAGTTTGATTCAGTAAAGAAATTCACTGTAAAAACAACATATAAGATATTTAGACTTGCTTTAAGAGGATATATCTTAAAAATAAGTGTATTTTGTATATACGTATTTTTAATATTATATTCAACATTCTCGTATAAAAAAGATTCTTCTGCAGTATAGCTGCTAAAGAAAATGTACATTGTTTTAAAAGAGTTTTCCAGATATTTTTATTGGCAAAACAAATCATAAACATATTTTGTTGCAGTGTATAATGAGGCGAAGACTACCCTCTCTCACCTTTCTGTTCACTTCAATCCATCCTTAACTGACAAAAACTCAAACTCTCTCTTAAGAATAAAGCTGCGTATTGCTACATATTTCTTCATGATAAGAATTGCACATATTTTATGATTCACGAAGTCACGAGCCATCGCGTTATAATCTAGCAGCTTTAACAAGTTCGGGCTCTAGGGATGAGCGTCCCCGCGACAGAGTGTGTATCAGCTGGTTGCGGTTTCAATCTCTCCCCCTTAGATCGAGACATTCGCGCAACTCATAGAAGAGGCGGTTACTGCACAGAGAAATGCCAGAGTCGGAGTTTGTAGTTAATTACATGACCTGCTTCCGGATTATTTGAACTTTAATAAAACTATAACACATTAAAATTGCATTTCAGATGTAACCTTTAAAGAGCTCCAAATACACTTATTCCACAATGAGAGTGCTTCTGTATGTACTTATTTGGTATTTTGTATAATTCCCTTGTACTTTGTGATGTACATCACCTGAAGCTGTTTGGAAAGTTTAGAGTGCATCTGGACAGTGAGCCGTGTCATTTTTCCCTCTCCTCAGTCAGTCATGAACTGCAGTGCTGCTCTTGTGCGTCATCATTAGAGTTTAATGTGATCTCATGTTACGTTAAATGAGATCAAACGACTATTTGACAATTACATTTTTTGTCAACAATATTTTATTGAGTCTCTGGCATGGGATTCATCAATAGTGAAATGTTTTGTAATGTGTTCACCCCTGTTGCCGATTCCTTGTGTAATTTGAAAACCCTACGACTTCCATGACAAGACAGACAGTTGTGTAATATGAACGGTACCACAATCCAACATCTTTCATGTAGTGTGTAGGATGTCATGTTTATTCTGTTGGTTCATGTTTTGATCAAGTGAAGTCTAGTTTATGTATCCTCAAGTTCATGTTTATGTTTGTTATGTTCCACGCTTAGATACCACTGTAAATAAACTGCACTGGGGTTCATCATCGTCTTCATCTGCTCCTGTGTCATTGTCTGCCAGAAACGTTACAGCAGGGGTATTGTCCCCTGGAGGAATACGTGGAGGATTTCTGTGATCTGGCCAGCAAGGTGGGCTTTAATGAGGTCGCCATCAAGGACATTTTCGTGTGGGACTTAATGAGCCCATCTCCTCCCTGATGCCTGGGGGTCACAGTCCCCTCAATCTGGCCCAATATAGCGACCTCATGCTGCAGATCATTGGTTCCACATTCACTGTGGGGGAGGTGGATACTGAGCCATAGTTCCACGACATGGCTGCCGCCGAACCAGAGTTCCACGACATGGTTCCCTTGACCACAGAGTTCCCCTGACCACAGTGGTCATTCCTGAGACTCTGATCATGCAAAACCACAGAGGTTGTTCCCGAGACTTTGTTCATGCCCAGGACCACAGAGGTTGCTCCGGAGTCTCTGTCCATACCCACGACAACAGAGGTCGTTTCCAAGTCTCTGCCCATGTTCACGACCATGGAGGTAATTTCCAAGTCTCTGCCCATGTTTATGACCCCGGAGGTTGTTTCCAAGTCTCTGCCCATTTTCACGACCATGGAGGTCGTTTCTGAGTCTCAGTGCTTGCCCCTGACCATAGAGATCATTCCAGAGTCTCTGTATATGCCAGAGTCTGTTCCAGGCCATGTCATAGCCACACCAGAGTCCGTTCCAGGCCATGTCATAGCCACACCAGAGTCAGCTCCAGGCCATATCACAGCCACGCCAGAGTCCGCTCCAGGCCATGTCACAGCCATGCCAGAGTCTGCTTCAGGCCATGCCACAGCCACACCAGAGTCAGCTCCAGGCCATATCACACCCACGCCAGTGTCTGCTCCAGGCCATGTCACAGCCATGCCAAAGTCTGCTCCAGGCCATGCCACAGCCACGCCAGAGTCAGCTCCAGGCCATGTCACAGCCATGCCAGATTCAGCTCCAGGCCATGTCACAGCCACGCCAGAGTCAGCACCCGGCCATGTCACAGCCACACCACAGTTTGCTCCATGCCATGTCACAGACACGCCTCAGCCTGCTCCATGCCATGTCACAGAAATGCCACAGCCTGCTCCACGCCATGTCACAGTCATGCCTCAGACTGCTCCATGCCATGTCACAGCCACACCTCATACTGCTCCATGCCATGTCCCAACCGAACTTCAGTCTGCCCCATGCCATGTCACAGCCAAGTGCCAGACTGCTACATGCCATGTCACAGCCGAACCTCAGATTGTTCCATGCCATGTCACAGACAAACCTCAGTCTGCTCCATGCCATGTCACAGCCAAGCCCCAGACTGCTCCATGCCATGTCACAGCCAAACCCCAGACTTCTCCATGCCATGTCACAGACGAACATCAATTTGCTCCATGTCATGTCACATCCAAGCCCCAGACTACACCATGCCATGTCATAAGCAAGTCTCTGCTCCACAGTCCAGGCCCACCTCCGCTCCATGGTCCAGGCCCGCCCCTACTCCAACTTGGACCTCAGCCCCATCGGCTCTGCCCCTCGAGCCTCTCATGGCTCCCCCCCACAGGCTCCACCTTGATCCCATGCTCCACGCCCTGTCATGCCATGCCTGTCATGCCAGACCACACTTCAAGACACCCCTCCCCCCCCCCCCCACCCCCCCCCCCCCCCTTGAGGATAAGGCGGCGAATGGGACATCAGCTTTCATTTATCAATGCAGTGAGATGAGCTGTCAAACAACAGTAATATCAGCCCCACACTAGAGCTACTGTCACTGTGTGGGTTAGAGTCAATGAAAGTGCTTCCTGTGAAGGCTTATGTGTCACTAAAATATTTAACATTTGAGATTTAATTAATTTTAGTTATACTTTTGGAATATTAATATTATTATTTTAAACATGCACCTGGGTAGAATTAGAAAACCTGATGATGCTAAATAAGTTTGAGTTATAATTCCTTAATTAAGCTTTTTTGTTTTGTCTTGTTTGTCTGTAGATTCAGACTCTGATACATAGGATCCTGAAACTTTTGGATTATTCTTCCCAACTTCATCTTTCTGGTTCAAAACTCTTTAAAATAGCATTGTGTTTGGTGCTTTGAATTATTTATTTTCCAAAAAGTTTGAACAGGTGGAATCTGCACTCTGCAGTACTCTGCAGAAAGCTCCACAGACTTCTGCAGAATTTGAACTCCTGTTTTTCCCACAAAGTTTTACACATTTAGACCTCATCTCACTTTGAATTTAATGACAGTAGGTCAGAAGGTCTTCCACTGAAATCGGTATACCAAAATTTCAACCACTGCCCCTAGTGGTCGAAGATGGATGTGTTCTTTAACGTATGGTGGAGTGGAGTACAAATGTAAACTTATAAGGAAAATGCAATGTCAAAATCACACTTATGATTGATTGTGTGAATGTGATTACTTCCTGAATTCAATGGGACCAGAACCCATGACTCTGAGGCTGCTTGTGCAACTGGCTATCAGTAGTGCCACAGGAAAAGTTGAACCCATTTAAATTAAGGAAAATATGTCTGATGAGAGATGGTGCTTGTCAGTAATAAGGCAGAATGGGGTTGATTTCAGGACACTGGAACATTCGGTAGTAACATGTCGATATCCCTTCTGGTCATGCTGACCCCCCCCCCCCTTGTTTCATTAAATATTGTGGCAATTTGATTTATATTTTAAACTGTCAATAAGATTGTAGTACTCTCATCTCTGTTTATATAAAGTAATTCCACATAAATATCACAGATTTGCCCACAAAAGAAGTGCAGAAAATGTGAGAAAAGTATTCTCATGTGTGACAAGCTTGTGATTGTTGTCATTTTTAATTTCTTGTTTCTACACATTCCTTTACAAACAGGAAACTGATAGCAGTGAACAATGAGAAATGTGGAAATACCATTGGGCTCACTTGATAAAATTTCTAGACTGGGAAGACGTGAACAAAAGAGGACATTGAGATTAGGGAGATCACACAATGACCCCGACTGGCTCCACTGACACATTTCTGGTCGTGTGCCAGCCCTGTGTCTCCTAGCGATACCTGCTGTGGCTGGTAGGCCAGTCAGACAAGCCACAGTCACAAGACGCTTTGGCTTTAACTTTCAAATTTTTCTGCTACTTGCAGTCTGTGTGCAAAAGAGCTGCATTAATGACGCGGATGCAGTGCGGTTTATTAATTCAAAATATAGCGTATATTGTCAAAAGATCAAGAAGTAGGTTCCAAGGCATTCTTCAGTTCTTAATTAAAACTACCTTTATTAAGTTGGCTATTTCATATTAGAAACAAAAAAAAACTGTGAACAGTAAAAAAGGAGAAACGTGGATTGCAAACCCATGCATATCGGCACAACTGCCTTCTTCAGGGTACAACTCATGCAAACAAACAAACTATCTTATTGAGATTCTCACAAACACTGGCTTAATTATACACACCAGCTTGGCTCATCAATGTCATCACAACCTACAGTGTATTTAAGACAACATGAAATCACCTTCAATGAACCTTTTTACTTTCATTATACACATTCTTAGGGTTCTTATTCTTATTGTGCATTTATCAGTATTCATTATGTACAAGCCCTCTTATTTTTCAGACCCTCCCCTCCAACCGCCTGTCATTTAGAGGCCATTTATCGATCCAAACAGTATCCCGTTGCATAAAGTCAAGTCCCACCCAATATTTTTTTTCTCATTGAATAGCCTGTTTCATTCTGAGATCACATTATGGAAGTAAAATGGGTTGTGAACCATTTCATGCTGACTTTAAAGGCCACTCTTCTTTTCCTTCTGCTCAAATCTGCAGCTATGTAAATCTGATCTCTTTGCAAGAAAACAGTGAGATTACTGACTTGGGTACAGAAAATATGTAGTGTTTGTGACATAACAATACATGCAAATTTCTAATTTACAAGCATATTTAGAAAAAAAAAAGTATTTAAGATCTACAGTTGAAGTTTACATACAACTTGGCCAAATACACATTTTTTTACTATTCCTGGCAGTTAATTGTAGAAAACTACAAGTTAGTCCCAAGTTAGTTAGGATCACTAATTTATTTTAAGAATGTGAAATGTCAGAATAATATTAGACATTTTGAGTAGCTTTCCACAAGTTTCTCACAATAAGTTGCTGGAATTTTGGCCCATTGCTCCAGACAGAACTGGTGTAACTGAGTCAGGTTTGTAAGCCTCCTTGCTCGCACACACTTCTATTGGATTGAGTTCAGGGCTTTGTGATGGCCACTTCAATACCTTGACTTTGTTGTCCTTAAGCCATTTTGACACAACTTTGGAGGTATGCTTGGGGTCATTATCCATTTGGAAGACCTATTTTCAACTGAGCTTTAACTTCCTCGCTGATCTCTTGAGATGTTGCTTCAATATTTCCACATAGTTTTCCATCCTCATGATGCCATCTGTTTTGTGAAGTGCACCAGTCCCTCCTGCAGCAAAAAAAAAACCACAACTTGATGCTGCCACCCCCATGCTTTACGGTTGGGATGGTGTCCCTTTTTCCAACAAACATATCAATGGTCATTATGTCAAAACAATTACATTTTTGTTTCATTAGACCAGAGGACATTTCTCCAAAAAGGAAGATCTTGCAGACTGTAGTCTGGCATATTTATGGTGGTTTTGGAGCAGTGGCTTCTTCCTTGCTGAGTAGCATTTCAGGTTATGTCGATATAGGACTCATTTTACTGTGGATATAGATACTTGTCTACCTGTTTCCTCCAGCATCTTCACAAGGTCCTTTGCTGTTGTTCTTGGATTGATTTGCACTTTTCGTACCAAACTAAGTTCATTTCTAGGAGACAAAATGTGTTTCCTTTCTGAGTGGTATTATGGCTGTGTGGTCCAATGGTGTTTATACTTGGATGCTATTGTTTGTACAGATGAATGTGGTACAGGCATTTGTAAGCTGCTCCCAAGGATGAACCATACTTGTGGAGGTCCACATTTCTTTTTTTGAGGTCTTGGCTGATTTTTTTTATTTTCCCATGATTTCAAACAAAGAGGCACAGAGTTTAAATGTAGGCCTTAAAATACATCCACAGGTACACCTCCAGTTCAGTACACATCCTATCAAAAGCTGATTTTCTAAAGGCTTGACATCATTTTCTGGAATTTTCCAAACTGCTTAAAGGCACAGTTAACTTTAAAAAAAAGATTAACAATTAAAAGTGAAACAATCTATCTGTAAACAATTGTTGGAAAAATTACTTGTGTCATGCACAAAGTAGATGTGCTAAATGACTTGCCAAAACTATAGTTTGCTAATATGAAACTTCAACCTAAGTGACTTCAACTGTATGTAGAAGGTTTTACATGAATATGCAAATGCTTCTAAATGCTTACAGAGATCTAATCATGAGCTCTTGAAGTGACTTTCATGCTATTTGTAAGGACACTGAAGGGGTGGCACGGAGGCTGATGCATATGGGATAGGAATGATAACTTAAGGGTACAACCCTTCTTGCTGTTTCCCTGGAGGCAGACTTGTACTCATGCAGACTTACAAAACGATTACGGGTCAAGGGTCTCTATTACCATGTCATTGGATGCTATTATCAGCTAATCACCAAGAATGCAGTTGGTTGAAGAGCTAACTCACGTCAACATCTATAATATATCAAAATTGGTCAGTCTTATTTACAGATTACTAAATTGGCAAACCAAATCAAAACTCCTGCCAAATGAACATGTGTGGCTTCTCTCCATCTGCTTCTAAGATGTAAAACCAAGCAAAGCTTTTTAATAAAAAAAAAAACAGGAAAAGAGCGACCTGCATTTATGGAGTTAGACGTTAAGGAGCGTGTCTGACTGAGAGAGTCTTCTGTTGGCTAGCACAGATCTTTGAGCCCCCCTAAACATGGCCCACACCTGCAAGCTGCACATTAAATCCCCCAGTCTTTAGGTTCAGTAACAGCAGAGCTGGATGGAATCTCAGTGAGCAGCCCACACCTCTCTACCCCACGCCCACCTCTCATGAATTAGACTTGGAAGGCTCGGAAGCAGATCTGCATCCAGTGGCTCTTGTATTATCATGCATGTTACCCCTAAATTTTAATAATTTATTGTTTGATTTTTAGACAATGCCTGGTTAATGGTCAGGCTTGGATGGTTATTTCACCTTGTTAAAAAACTAAGTGGTATGGCTTTGTGGCAGCGGGGGTGTGAGTCTGTCACATTTTTCACAGAGAAAGCGATAAGGGCGCTTACACCTGAGCTAGATTATGTGTAACACCTGTCTCTAATTCCAGTGAGCATGGGGAGAGCGGCATATAAGCGGCCATGCCACAAGCAGAGAAAGAGAGAGAGTCTGGCATGACAGTTTCACGGTGAAGCTACTGAGTTTGTGATGCTAAAGATTTGTGATAAAAACTTTGTGATGATTAGGAGACTGTGACTAGCAGGCTGTGACTAGCAGCCCGTGACGCTAAAGAGTTTGTGAAGCTGAAGAAGTTACTGTGCCAGTTGTGACTGTGTTACCCCGAAGATTGTGATTAAAAGCTCACCTGAGACTTGAAACATCCTGTCCCAGTGTCCTCCTTACCTCATACTGTGTGACCCTTACAAGCTTAGTGCTTGTCTACTTGTAACTGTCAAATTTTAAACAATGTGCATTGACATGCATACCAAACACTGATAACAACCAAAAATCAGCGTATTTAAAAAATTTTATATTTTAAATCATTGGATTATTATCTGCTTTTGACATCAAAATGCAAACAGTCATGCGCACAGCACTTGTGCACACTGGCTAAGTTGATAAGAACATGGGTAAAGATGTTTGTGTGAAAAGCAAAATTGCAGTAATTGGCAAATATCTATGTGTCCCTACCGGTTTATGCATGTACTGTTTATGACCTTACCACACTAAAAGAAAACCATATAAGGCATTTACATGACCTCACAAGTTGTCGGCTAGGAGCCCCTTGCTAACTGCCAGGAGCCATCTGACTGCCAAAAGGCGGAGGAGCCTGCTGCTGACCACCAGGAGATGGACCATCACAGTCTGGCCATGACTGTGCCCCCTCTATCTGTCAATTTGTCTTGTCTGCTTGTTTCCCTGTGTTTCTCCCTCTTCCTCTTGTGCTTAGCAGGTGTCATGTAAGGGTGTCATCCCCCAGTTGCCATGGCAATTACTTCAATCGACTGATTATCCGTGGCACCTGCCTCCCTTTAAACTCTTCCTATTTAAGCTCCCCTCATGTTGAGTCCTGTGCTGTTTTGTCTAGTGGGTTTTGCCTGTTGGTTGGTTCAGCTAACTAGAGCTTCAGTCAGTTTATGTTGCTTTTTTCAGTCTTTCTGTTGTACTTGGTCTTTTCCTCCACTTTTTTGTATGTATTTTGTTTGGTTTCCCTTTACTAAAGATTTTTACCTGCATCTCTGCATTTGGGTCTTTCATCTCAGCATTGTCCATGACAAAAATTTGACCACATAAATGTAAAAATGGCCCTGAAAATTAATTCCAACGGGAAAATATCGGCACCTTCAGAACAAAATAAATTTCTGGCAATGTAATATAGTCTCTGGAATGAGACAAGCAGGGGCCATTGGGGACATGCCACCTTAAACTCATCACAGTCCTAGTGAGGCCGTGCCAGCTGTAAACACATATGACATGCAGAGATGCCATGCTTGCCTTGAACCAACAAAAACAGCTCTCAAGTCAATGCAATGCCACATGAAATTCTCTAGTATGTGCACGTACACACACACATACATACACATAAAACCCCTGAAAGCAACAAGGTATCCTCAGGGTGTGAAAAGCAGCTTAACTGTAGGACAGGTTACACCTCAAGGATTTTCAGTGGATTTTCATCTAGTAGACTCAGCAGTGCTCAAATACAAGATTCTAAGAAATATTTGAATGTGCTTATGTTTTTTTTTCTTCCATCAACACTTTCCAGCCAATTTCTGAAAATGAATAGGATTGGTTTAGGTCAAACCTCAGTTAAAGTGATAAAGAGATTAATCAAAGACCTTAATCTTACTATGAGGCTAAGAACAGAAATACAGTGAGAGTACAGTGGCACTGAGCCTCATCTAACCTCACCCCACCATGGTGAGGGCCGATGCCAGCACAGAGGATAAACTGCAAAGAAGTGCAAGAGTGGGCTGTTTTACTTCAAACATTCACCGCCTAACAATAACCAGACACAATTATGTTTAATTGATATCTTAATTAAATTATAATCATTTTATAATTGAATTAATAATAAGCACTTTTCAAGATGTTCAACCTGTCAGTGGTATGATTCACTTTGTAGAGGACACATACTGTTCAGTCAGAGAGAACATGATCACCCTTATTAAGTCCTAGGACTGCTAAGATCATAAATCTACTATAATTCACCAAAAAGATATGAGAGGCTACACTAAAAAAGTGGCAACCTGCAATTGTTCTCACAAGAATCTATTTGTACTAGATATAACCCATAAAAATGACTTTCATTGTTGTAACCTTATTAATCAGGTTGATTTAGTTAGAATGAATACAACCAGTCAATTTATGTTTCCACATTAAGCACAATTTAGGTTACCTGATAAAACATTTTTTACAGTATATGTGAAAGTGCCTTCAACCTCTTCAGTAGAGATGCACCGACTGCAATTTTTGGGCCGATTCCGATTTCCGATTTTTTTTGCAAGTGTGACCTGCTAATACCGATTTTTTCCGATTCTGATTTTCTTTCAGAGAACTATTATTGACTGCATATACAAACAAAATCTACCTTTCTTCAATGCAAAAATTTATTTTCATAATAAAATAAATGATTAACCATTACAATTTCCCCCAAACTGTATTAAGTTACAGGATCTTCTCTCACTTAAACGACTCTCAAAATAAAGTGCTCTGTAACTAGAAAGAGGTAGAAATATCAATTAACTGCAAATGCTTTATATAACAAAACAGATGTCATTTTCCACTATTTTTATAAATGGATCTTTTTTTCTTTTTTACTCATCTAACAAAACAATTCCAAAGATTACAAGCCTATGAACAAAAATTAAGTGTCCAATACGCTCAACATTGACATTAAGCGTATGTTAGATTTCCAAATATCAGTTGTAAAACGGATTGCTGCTTCGGGATCGGCTTGTGACCATACTTGTCAACACCCGTTTTTCCCGGGAGTCTCCCGTATTTCACACCCATCTCCCGCCCCCATCCTGTTTTGTTATTTCTCCCAAGAAACTCCCGTAATTTGTATGGCCCAAACCTCGCTATATAAATAATCTCATCGACGTAATCCAAGGTTCTCCAGTTGCCAGATATTGTATGAAACGCATCCAACTCACACAATCGACACATCATACAAATTTCAACCCATTTGTGACCTCAACCTGGCAACCAAAACCCAGCTGCTCTGTTGAAATCTGCGCAGGCAGCAGACGTGGGAAGTTGAATCAAGCATCACTAGTAGATTGGAGTAGAAGACTCAGCTGGTGCTCCGGCAGAAAAAATAAATAATATATATATATATATATATATATATATATATATATATATATATATACACACACACACACACACACACACACACACACACACACACACACATGTAAATTTAACAACTGCAGGGCGGAAGAATTTAATTTAATATCCCGAAGCAATATCGATAATACCCACGCCTTTTGCAATGTGTGTTGCACTGATTTTAATATCGGACACGGTGGGAGAATTTATGTTATTCAGCACATTAAATCGCAATGGCACAATTTGTATGTATTTAGCCTGTCTCTGCCATCCAGCACCCCGCTTCCATTCCATTTGTGCACCAAAATGTTGACAGGTATGCTTGTAACAGACTGCGTGTGTGACATGACAAGAGATTAAACAACTCAGGCAACGCTACGTGGGAAAAGTACCACCTACTCTGCATCGAGGAAATTTATCAGATTTCTGAACCCTCTGTCCTCAACTATGGAGAACAGCTGGTCATCCAGGACCATGAATTCCATATTTTTCCTCGTAATTGCTTTGGTGTTTTTCGTTGATCATACCAAGGAAAGAAAGGAGAGGCTGTTGACTTGTGGCTGTCTCTGTGCTATGGCCAGCTTTAGCCACTTTCCCTTTTTTAGCTTCTTTTTTACAATGGGCATTTTCAGCTGGGTGATGGTGTTTTAAGTGTCTAATTAGGTTTGTTGATCCGAACGTTATTGTGGTGGTTCCCCCACGGTTTACTTTAGCCTTATAATTATTACACATCGCAAACTTTATGTATTCTTCACTCACAGTGAAGAACTTCCACGTTATTGCCTGCGGCGCTGTCAATAAAATTGGAATTGGAAAGAAGTGAGGCTGACCGGCCGGTCACCGGTCCGGGCCGAGCATGCGGAAAATCGTCTGATTCCGGTCCCTGGCTGGTCGATCGGTGCATCTCTACTCTTCAGCCATGACTTTATTCACAATATATCACCTTTTATATATTATGACTTTTATTTTTTTTAAATTATAATTAGTAATTCTGAATCCTAACATGTTAAGGAAATATATGTAATTATGATGAACATTATTTATAATCTGCACTGGTATGTTCTAACAAACAAGTTTGCAAGATGCAAGCTAATGGCTGTCGGTGGTAATGTCGAGTTCTATTTAAATATTAGATGTTAACAAGCCAAACTTTAGAAGAAAATCATAACCGTCTGAGACATAGTGTCCATCCCGCTCGTTTGAATCCAAGTCCGATCTCACAGTGAAATCAAAAACAAAAGGTTTGCTGCATCCGAAACCTCATACTGTATTTGATGAAGGACGCACTTATCTGCCAGCAAAACAGTACGTTCATTTAGGTATGCATGCGAGTAGTATGAATAGATTTCAGACATACTCCATCCGGGGACGTGGGCATTGTCTCGTGACCCGAATACATGATGTAAGAAAAACCGCAACAAATATCCGCTCAGGTTTTGTTAAACAAGCACCATTTAAGCACAGGAAACCATTATCTTGGTATATAAATAGCACTTACAGTTGAGAAGAGCCATCAGACTTGCGATTCACCACCATTCTTTTAAATCCAGTGTTTTGAATGTGATGTCGCCTCAGCTCATGAGGGATTATGGGATCAAAGTGTCCAGTCAATCCGCAATTCAGAATCTCACTGGAAATAGTAAGTCATCCGGGTCATTTAATTTACTGCTTATTGAATATAGTGCATTCGGACATACTACTCCATTGGCATATTATTGGCATAATATATAGTAGGGTAGTATGGATATTTTGACGCAGCACTTGACTTTTCTTTAGCTAAATTTGTTCTGTTGCTACTGTGAATTTTTAAAATACCACCCCAGTGGCCAAAGCTGTAAGTATTGTTGGGCATACCAGCACATGTGAAATGTCCACAGAGGGGTGCCAAAATTGTAAAGCGAGTTGTTTTCTGATGTGCAGGCAGAGGAAGCATATTTAATACACTAGACCCTAAAGCCACAAACCTAACAAACAGTGGTGTAAAAATGTTGTGGTAAATGTGGTAAAAATGCGACATCCGAATCACGCTCGTCACTGATTACGTGAAGTGTTTACTTTCTGGTTTCAACACAGGATCCAAACCCAGGTATTCCATGCTGCTGATGCAACAAGCTTTTGGCCACGCCACAAGGAAAGGTAAAAACACTTCAGCTGATTAAAACATTTTTTGATAGGAAATGGTGCTTGTCAGTGAGTCTGCATTACGTGGCGGATCCTAGGTTACTGGAACTCTCGGTAACAACATGCTGACTTGTATGATCATGTTGTTTCTTAATTCCAACCCCCCTCCTTTTCTCATGCCTCATTGAGTTTCCTTATCTATTATTGTAAAAAGCTCATAAATAAACAATAATAATAAAAAAGAATAATATAAATGTATCATTAATTTATTTTATCTTTGTCTTTCAAATCTATTCACTGTTGATCTTGCAACCTGGAACTAAAATGCTCATCTGCTGATGTTGACATTAGAGAAATTCTCTCCTTAGTAAAAAATTAATTTCTTGAAATTACTTAAAAGGTGTGTGTACCCATCATACATTTGTAATGCTTATCTGTGACAATCCACTTCTCATTGATGTGTGTGCTTGAAGCTACTCCTTTAGAGCCACTCAAAGACATCAGGAACCCCTGAGCTGCAGCTCATCACAATCACGGATAACACTACAGTCATTATAGTTTAGTTGTAAACTATCCTGTCTGCTCATCCTCAGCTCAATGTCAATGAATAATGCAAAAGAGCACTTTAGGCTAAATGTCTACTTCACATATTTTAGACCAGTGGTACTCAATTTACAGACTCCGGTCTGGATCCATACCGAAGGAAAATTCACTCTGGACCAGGATCTAAACCTTTGTGCAAGTAATTTGACACCTGGCAAAGGTATTATGTAAACATACGTTTATACGCACAGAGTGGAGCCTGTCCAGCGCTATGCGCTTATTCCCTAGCGCTGAACATGCTTTTATTCCTGCTCTCCATGCATTGCCTCTTTGTAACGTTGTAAGTTATAAAACTATTCAAAAATATATATCATATAATTTCATAGCCATAGACAGTGTAAGCTACGTACAATTATTGACCATAACTTTACTTGAGTAAGACTAAAAAGTACCCATTATTAAACCTATCTTAAAAGTACATTTTCTCCAAAAATGTACTCAAGTAAATGTAAATGTAGTGCATTACTACCCACATCTGTCAAACAGTCATGCCGGGCTGGGGTTTACTGGAGGTCTTATTAGCCGCACAAGCAGGGCAAGCGTCTACAAACCGGAATCCATCTTACGCTAGTAGTGACCACCAGAATAGCTGTCTAATGAGCGTCTGGGTGTGAGCAACCCCTGAATGACAAGTGATATGACCTTTGCTGGGAAGGAAACAACCTCTTGGAACAACATATGGTACAATTTAATTGTGTAAAAATGATCTCCAATATTAAGATTGTAAACTTTGTAGGATGTGAGGTTTTATCAATCATTGAATCTCAAGATAGAAATAACATAACATAAGTAATGAACACTGTACATTTGGACAGTCATTATCATAAAATAAACCCTACATTGCTTCTTACTAAGTAAATCAAATAAACATGAATGATTAGTCATACAAAATATTGACCCCAGAATGCCACAATTACCCAATCCGAATCAAGTATTCTAGAGCTGTGTTCGTTTAATGAATAAAAACAATATCTCTTCCTAATATCAATCTCACACACCTACCAAGACAATGCGGGGGACTTATTTCAACCATAACATTCTTAATTATGCAAACCAGTCTAAAACATTACCATAATAATGCTGCATTCACCTTTGCCAAGCAGTTCTTCCATTCACTTTTGCATAATTAAGGCAGATCAAGTCGGGACAGATTTTGAACATGCAGATGAGTTACCTTTCTAAATTCCAAAGAGATTTAGAGCAGTAGACAGGCAGGCAGGAGCTCTCCACATACAATTCACCACTGCTGGGTCGAATCCCTGACAAAATCATGAAGACACATCAGCTATCCACATCCCACCAGGTTCATACCCCAGATTTTTGAAGGAGAACAGAAGGGGATGATTCACCTATGCCAAACTGCTTTTTTTTTGTTTGCTCCTGTATGATCATATACCCAGGGTTGAAGAGTAACAAAATACATGTAACAGGATTGCACATTTAAAATACAAAACATAAGTAACTGTATTCCACTACAGTTACAATTTAAATCATTGGTATTTAGAATACAGTTACATTCAAAAAGTATTTTGATTACTGAAGAGAATACTTTGTATTTTATTGTCATTTGTATCATTTAATATTTAGTCTTTCAGATGGAAAAATGTATACATATAAATTATGCAATCCAAAGTCCATTTGAACAGCAATGAAACACTTTCTTATGGAGTGTTTTATTCATACAAGCAGACAGATAAGTTTGAAGTGTTTGGAGCTGCAGAAATAGAAATATTGTCAGCTTTACACTAAGATAAAATGCTATTTCCAGCCATTTTACATGCACATGTTAGACACGATCATATTTTTATCAATAAAATTCACATTTGATCATAATTTCATTTTTTCTAGTAAGATGTTTTATATTAGGGCAAAAATCGTATTCTTGATAAGAATTGTTGTATTGTTTTCTTGTAAAAATATCTAAAAATCTTAAAACAAGATCAGTTTAATTAATCTTGTTTTAGAAAAAACACTGCATAAGATATTTAGGTTTTTCAGAGAATGTATTTTTAACATGTGTATTTTATTAGTCTATAGTCTTACATGTCTTTTTTTAGTTTTTATAGTCAAAACAAGTGAAAAAGTTTACCAGTGCTGAAGAAGTAATACAAAGTATTTAGAATACATTACTGACCTTGAGTAATCTAATGGAATACATTACAAATAACATTTTACAGCATATATTATGTAACCTGTAGTGGAATACATTTCAAAAGTAACACCCCCCAACCCTGCATATACCATCTTTCATCAGAATGTGGAGGCTATGCAGTCTTTATCTTCATTTTTATCCAGAATCCTGATTTGAAAGAAAAACACATCTAAACACCTGCAGAAAAATGCTGCAATATCTTAACATAAAGACACATCTCAAACTCAGCAGGAAGTCATTCTAGGTTTACAATGACATAGCCATGTTGTAAAGGAAGGAACAATAGTTTTGACTGAGGTAAATCAACCACAGGTATGACCAAAAGGAAAAGATGGTAACTACTAATCTGGCATTCAGTATAGTAGTGTAAGAACAAAGAGGGGGTGGTCAAATTTTCTGATATGATTCGCTGATCAGTTTCTCATTCTCTTACATACTCGAGGCATCATTTGAGGCTCCCTAAGATTATCATACTGGTGGAACCTTTTAGAGAAATTTGAGGAATGGTTTGAAAAATGGCAATTTACTAAAGAACATACAAAATGGAACCCACAAGTTCATGCAAAAATTCCTAAGAGGTTTTCCACCTTTTTCCTGGTGGCCTTACTGGAGAAACAAATGTGGGTAGGACTTCCTCCAGATGTTGTTCTATAGCATTCCCTAGCTCTGGCTGCAGTCATTTTAGACCCTGTTTACAGCTGGTAAAAAGACACATTTCGGGTGGTCCAATCGCGGCCAGCATGCGTGATCAGTGTTTCCATGGGAATTCTCTGCTGATTCACTGATTTAATCCCTTCGTTGTGTCATGTTTTTTGCTTGATTGTTGTTGTGTGTTGAATTAATTCACATCGCTCTCTCTGCCATAGTTGGTCCTGTCTTGTGTATCTATTTATATTGGTTGCCAGCCTCTGCCCGCATTTCGGGGGTGTGGTTAACTTCCAGTTTGCTGTGTGTTTGGTCTTTGCACACACAACGCTTCAATGGAGGATTCCTCACAGATCTGCTCCTTACTATCACGACACATACACTTGCATATGAACACACTCTTCACAGAGGATTCCTCACGGACCTGTTCACTACACAACCATGATGCACACACATCGACGAACACACCCGTCGCCTTCATACTGCAGTCAGTGCCGGGTCCTCCATACTTCACCAGCCCAGTTTAAATTATTATTTATTGTGAATAAATTCTTTGAACTTTTCCTCTGCTCTTGGGTCTCTTTGTCTCATTCTGGCAGAACAATCTAGCCAGGATAGATGCAGATGAGGAATCCACTCTCCTTCTCAGCAGGGAACTTTACTGGGACATTAGCATGATCAGATCTCTGCTTCTAACTGAGCTCTGGAGATTATGTCATCACAGCCCGCTGAGCTCACCTCTGTCATTCAACAACTCCGCCAGCCTCCTGATGACGGTCCCACCCAGGAAGCGCCCTCACCAGTTCCAGCGGTTCCATATGTTTCTGGATGCTTAGAGACTCAACCCTACAGCCCGTTCTCAGGTGAGGCGGGGTCCTGCAGCACTTTCCTTTCACAGTGTTTCTTGTTCTTCACATTGAAGCCCTCTGCTTTTCCACTGGAAAAAATTAAGGTGGCATGAGTTATCACGCTCCTCGCCGGAAGGGCTGGTGAATGGGGAACCGTCATGTGGGACAACAGACATCCCTGTTGCACTTCATTCCATGCATTTGCCATGGAGCTCCACCGAGTGTTCAATCGCTCGACTCAAGGTTGTGAGGAGTTGAGGGTTCTATCCAGACTGTCTCAGGGAGATCTGTGGTTCGTGGACTATGCTATCGAGTTCCGCACCCTTGCTGCATCTTGTGAGTGGAATGAACACGCCATGTGGGACCTGTTTCTGCATGGGCTTTCCGACGACATCCAGGATGAAATCTGTCCCTTGGATCTGACTTCCCGCTTTGATGACTTGGTGGACCTGGCCATCTGAGTGGATAAACATCTGGCCATACGCCACCACCACCATTCTCCACCTGCCTGGGTGGCTGACTACCATACCCAGTCCACAGTTCGGCCAAGTCATCGGAATCGTGGTCAGAGTTAGAGCATGTGCATGTCGGGAGGGCTTGTATTTCTCATAAGGAGAAGCAGCGACCATGAACAGTTATATCAATGATTCTCTGGCAGCCAATCTCATCCTCCCTTCCTCATTGCTGGCAGGGGCGGGGTTCTTCTTCGTGGAGAAGAAGGATGGTTTGCTTAGACCTTGTATTGATTATCGGGGGCTGAATGACATCACAGTGAAGAATCGTTATCCTTTGCCATTGATGTCCTCAGTTTTCGAACTCTTTCTGGGAGCACCCATCTTCACGAAGTTGAACTAACGCAATGCTTATCACTTTGTCTGGATCAAGGAGGGGGATGAGTGGAAGACGGCTTTTAACACCCATAGGGGGCACTTCGAATATTTGGTTATGCCTTTCAGATTGGTTATCGCCCAGCTGTCTTCCAGGGGCTTATGAAAGGCAGGTGCTTCAGCGACTGCTAGAGAATCGGCTGTTCGTCAAGGCAGAGAAGTGCACTTTTTATGCACAATCGGTTGCATTCCTGGGGTTCATCATTACATCCGTGTGCACATGGACCCTGCCAAGGTCAGAGCAGTCTCTAATTGGCCAACCTCAGATTCCAGCAAGGCTTTGCACAGCTTTCTGAGATTTGCAAATTTCTATTGTAGGTTTATTCGCAATTATAACCTACTAGCCACGTTTCTGTCGGATCTCACCTCCACCAACACTGATTTTGTAATTTCTAAATGAAAGAAGCTGTTTTCTACTGCACCTATTCTAATTACTACCGACCCTGCATGTCAGTTTGTGGTGGAGGTGGATGCGTCGGAGGTTGGTATCGGAGTGGTATTGTTGCAGCACTCTTCCTCAGATGGAAAGATGCATCCGTGTGCTTTTTCCGCACCACTGAATGGAACTACAACATCGGTAACAGAGAAATGCTGGCTGTCCAGCTGGCTTTGGGTGAGTGGTTAGAGGGTTCAGAGGTACCTTTTGTGGTCTGGACTGATCATAAGAGTACATTCGTACTGCTAAACGTCTAAACTCTAGAAAGGCTCGCTGGGCACTATTTTTCACCTGTTTCAACTTCATCCTTTCTTATTGCCTGGGGTCCAAGAATTTCAAGCCCGATTCTTCCAACCGGATACCATCCTACCTTCCACTCGGGTGGTGGGGATGGTATCCTGGGATGTGGAGGGTATAGTTTGTGCTGTGCTACTAAACACTGCGGTCTCAGACATGAGCTTGAGAAGTCGTAAGGACGTAAGAGTCCGGAGTAGCATAAACATCTAAACCATAAAATTTGATGAATGTGTGCAGAAAAGAACCATCCTGCCGCATCACAAACTTGTTCGGACATGAGCTTGAGATGTCGACTCAAGGACATAAGAGTCCGGAGTAACAAAGCATCTAACCCATAAAGTTTGCATTACGAACTTGATCAGACATGATCTTGAGATGTCGACCCAAGGACATAAGAGTCCGGGGTAGCAAAACATCCAACCCATACAAATTTGTCATAGAAATTGAGAATGTGCGTGGAGAGGACCAGCCCGCCGTGTCACAAACTTGTTCAGGCTTGAGTTTGAGATGTCGACTCAAGGGCATAAGAGCCCGGAGTAGCATGAATATCCAAACCATAGAGCCTGAAGAATGTGTGCAGAGAGGACCAGCCTGCCGCATCACAAACTTGCTTAGACATGAGTGTAGATGTCGACCCAAGGGCATAAGAGCCCGGGGTAGCATGAACATCTCTTAACATGACCATAAAACCAGATGAATGTGTGCGGAGAGGACCAGCCTGCCGCATCACAAACTTGCTGCAGAGGGAGACCTCTAGCCAAGGCTTTAGAGGAGGAGTGCCCTCTGGTAGAGTGTGCCCTAAAACCTATTGGCGAAGCTTGACCGCACGCCTTGTAGGCCCGGGCAATAATGTCTCTCACCCAAAGTGACATAGTCTTCCAGGAGATGACCGCCCCCAAGAGAAGAATTGCTGCCCTGACTTTACACCACTAGTAAATGCAGTGGACATAAGTCTGAAGGGTACAGACTGGACGAAGTCTGAGAAGTCTTAGCTGCTCCGGCGTTACAAACGGCAGGGAGCAGAAGGATTAGAAAATAACCGGCCAAGGGTTGCGAAAGGCACCTTGGGCAGGTAGTTAGGGTGAGGGTGTAAAGAATGCTTTTGGTCATAGCTGGGGCAAACTCTAAACAGGCCGGCAAAAGAGATAGAGCCTGTAGGTACCCAAGTCTCCTTAAAGACGTAATTGCCATAAGAAAAACCATCTTGAGAGTCAGAAGTCTACCAAACGCTGACTCTAGAGGTCTAAAAAAGGGGGTCTTACCCTATGAAGAGGTCCTAGCAAGGATGCCTCTTAGGGGGCACCCTGCCCACCAAGGTGTGGCAAACCACAGTGGAGGCCATACAGAACCTGGCAGTGGCAAGGCAAGTTCCCGCTGACAGTTCTTTCTACAGAAAATCCAGAACTGAAGCAAACTGGCAGTTAGCTGTTTCTGTAATATGAACTTAGGGGGGGAAACTGGGCGACTCGGGGAGAAGTAGAGGAGACATTGCGCTATCAACAGAGGCGAAGAGGTCCTCTTCTGCCCTGTAAAATCTACCCAGATCAGTTCCAAGTGGAGGGAGCCCTAGCACTTGAAAAGGTCTCGATAGCCTCAAGATAAAGCCCTGTGAACCTCAGATGGTACCCTTAGGGGCCAAGCATGAAAGGTTTCACAATTCGTGCCAGGGATGAGAAGGTCCTCCCTGTTCGGAATCACCCAAGGCGAGCCGTCGAGGAGATGTATTCGAGAAACATATCCTGTTCGGCCAGCTCAGCGCCATTAGTAGGAGGCAAGACCCTTGCTGGCGAACCTTGCCAAGACTCCTGGGAGCAGGACAAAAATGCATACAGACGCATTCAGGGTCATGTATGTGCCTTTAAGTCCAGACCCAAGGGGGCTGGGTGACTTAGGGAGAAGTAGAGGAGACACTGCGCTATCATAGAGGCGAAGAGGTCCTCTTCTGCCCTAGATTTGTTCACTACCTCAGAGTAAATCTGCTCCCACACACGGGCATCCAGGGACGAAACTGTCCTGAGTGACAGGAGCTACCCTGGGCCCCAAGGAGGATCCAACGTGCCAGAAATTCAGCTGACGTGAATGTGGATCCCCCCGATGGTTTACATAAGAGGCTACCACAGTATTGCCCACCCGCACCAAGACATGGGAGCCTCAGGAGGAAGTATTTCAGGGCCAGAAATACGGCCATCAGCTCGAGACAGTTACTGTGACAACCGAACTGACGACCCTCCTATCCCTTTAAGCCGGACGACCACTTAAGGCCGCTACCCAGCCCGTCAGGGAGGCGTCTGTCGTTAGCAGCCTGCGATGACAAGACGCACCTAGAGTGGGACCCGGGGCGGGGCTGGGTGGCCGACGGCCCCTCCCCCTGAGTGAGGTGCCCACACTCAGGTCCTTCAACAGATTTAGCCTAGTACGCTTGTAACACTGCCATAGTGTGCAGGGCAACACCAGCCTGACCTGCTGCCTGATAAGCTTTCCCCACAAGCGTGGAGGTGGTCCTGCACAGCTTTGTGGGGAGAGTAGGTTTCTTTAGCGATGATGCTGAGCCAGGCGAGAGCAAACCCGCAGGTGTCTCTTCTACCGGCAGCATCACCGAATACCCCCGAGCTTCAGCACCCACGAAAGGTCGAGGGCACGAAGACACGGGAAGTATAAATTTCCTCCATAAAGAAAATACTTGTTATGGAGGTCATAGAAGAAAGGAAGGGACTGATATAGAGTTTCATTCCCTCTTTTATTTATTTAATTATTTTGGCCACGAGACAGAAATTTGTCTTCCAGTTTGGAGCGTTTGGGGGTGCGTCTCTTGTTCGCGTGGCCATCAGCTCGAGACAGTTACTGTGACAACCGAACTGACGACCCTCCTATCCCTTTAAGCCGGACGACCACTTAAGGCCGCTACCCAGCCCGTCAGGGAGGCGTCTGTCGTTAGCAGCCTGCGATGACAAGACGCACCTAGAGTGGGACCCAAGGTAAGAACCGGGGTCTGAACCACATAGAAAGGGAACGAAGCACTTGGTGCGTAACCCTTATTTGCCTTAGGGGACCGGCCCTCGGATAAAACCCCCTGGCTTCCAGCCACAGCTGAAGCGGTCTCATGTGCAGAAGGTCCGACCTAGTATTCAATTATACTGACAAGCAGTGCAACCTCGTCCTAGCCTGACCTTGCTCAGAGTGTTCTGAATGGAAACGATTCGTGCGGGAGACGATTGTGCCTGCATCGAGACCGAATTCCATATAACCCCCAGATGTGTCAAGACGATATCCCTGTGCTGAACTGCCAGTTCTTGGAACTGCACTAGGATCAGCCAGTCGTCTATAAAATTCAGAATGTGGATGCCCAGGAGTCGCAGAAGAGCCAGTGCTGCATCCATGCATTTCCTGAATGTGCGGGTTAATAGGGCTAGGCCAAATGGAAGAACCCGATACTGGAAGGCTTCACCCCCGAAAGCGAACCTCAGGAACTTCCTGTGCTGTGGCTCTATATGAAGATATGCATCCATGAGATCGATGGTGACCAGCCAAACGTGATGTTGGGCTTGTGACACGATCGTCTTGATAGTCAGCATCTAGGACTTGAACACAGAGCGGTTCAAGCCTCAAAGATCTAGAATCGGACGCAACCCCCCACCCTTCTTTTTTTGCCGTTATTTCCACAGTACTCATGCCTGTCTCGGTTTCACGGTAGTGGGAACCATGCCGCTGAAACGGGGAGGACTGTGAGCAAATTGAATTCTGTAGCCTCTTTCTACTGATTCTTGAACCCACATAGAAATACCAGGCAGAAGTTCCCACGCTGCCAGGTTCTCTGAGATGGGTATTATTTCTGACACTTCCTGTTGAGGGGATGTTGTGTTCCGTGTCCTGGATCAAGGCAGGAAGCAACGGTACACCCAACTCTTTGTTGGAAGCCTCTATCACCCGAAACACCAAAGGCGGCGGGAGTGAAGAGGTTTCGTAAGGGTATCGGGAGGGCCGAAGTGGATGATACACGCGCCCCGTCCCGTGGGGAACTACCCCCACAAGGCTGGGTACAAGACCGTCAGGGTTTCTTTTTCTTAGAAAGCACGCCCCTGAGGTCTTGCATTGGGGGCTGCTGAGGGTGACGAACTGGACCCCAGTCTTTACGAGGGGGAGCATGATTTGCCAAGTTTTGTTTTAGAGCCTCCCGTCTAGAAGGACCGGGGCGGGGCTGGGTGGCCGACGGCCCCTCCCCCTGAGTGAGGTGCCCACACTCAGGTCCTTCAACAGATTTAGCCTAGTACGCTTGTAACACTGCCATAGTGTGCAGGGCAACACCAGCCTGACCTGCTGCCTGATAAGCTTTCCCCACAAGCGTGGAGGTGGTCCTGCACAGCTTTGTGGGGAGAGTAGGTTTCTTTAGCGATGATGCTGAGCCAGGCGAGAGCAAACCCGCAGGTGTCTCTTCTACCGGCAGCATCACCGAATACCCCCGAGCTTCAGCACCCACGAAAGGTCGAGGGCACGAAGACACGGGAAGTATAAATTTCCTCCATAAAGAAAATACTTGTTATGGAGGTCATAGAAGAAAGGAAGGGACTGATATAGAGTTTCATTCCCTCTTTTATTTATTTAATTATTTTGGCCACGAGACAGAAATTTGTCTTCCAGTTTGGAGCGTTTGGGGGTGCGTCTCTTGTTCGCGTGGCCAGTCTAGCTTTAGTCTGGCCACAGCCCGCGTAATCACCTCGAGTAATTTCTCAGCCGCTTTATTATTGTGC
The DNA here is from genome assembly GCA_032164185.1 of Moxostoma hubbsi. NCBI lineage: Eukaryota > Metazoa > Chordata > Actinopteri > Cypriniformes > Catostomidae > Moxostoma > Moxostoma hubbsi. The sequence continues at coordinate 20,128,051 of JAVLUX010000012.1, forward strand.
GTGAAATGTACAGAGGTTCAGCGCTCTGCCCTCCTCGTGAACCGAAGAGGCGCCGAAGCGTGCTTCGAGATCACAGGAAGGTTCAGCTGGGTCTGGGGAGAGAGCGAGAGAAAGGGACGAACCTGTCTCTCGCTCCTCAGCCAGATCCATGCGAGAGCCCCACGACTGAAATGTGGTGACTCCCGGAAGCAAGGGAGGCGAGCGCGAAACATTTTGCCCGAAAGCAGATCGCAATGCTCGCATTTGTCTCTTAATTCCGCAGCCGCTTTATTATTATGTGCGGGATTTACAGAGAGTCAGTGTCCTCGTGAACCGAAGAGGCGCCGAGGCGCGCTTCAGGCTTACAAGGATCAGCTGGGTTTGGGGAGAGAGTGAGCGAAAGGGATGAACCCATCTCTCGCTCCTCAGCCGAATAGAATAGAATCGAATAGAATCCTTTAGAATCCTTTATTTTGGTCACACATTATACACACAGTTTTTTGCATATATGTGAAATGTATTAGTTTCCACATATCCCAGCTAAGCTGGGGTCAGAGTGCAGGGTCGGCCATGATACGGCGCCCCTGGAGCAGATAGGGTTAAGGGCCTTGCTCAAGAGCCCAACAGTGGCATCTTGGTGGTGCTGGGGCCTGAACCCCCAACCTTCTGGTCAGTAACCCTGAGCCTCAACCACTGAGCCACCACTGCCCCTAAAGCCCCAAAAAATTAAGTGAGAGTGCTGACTCCTGGAAGCAAGCGAGGCGAGCGCGAAGCACTTTGCCTGAAAGCAAATCACAGTGCTCGCACCCCCACTGCTGCAACGCGAGAGCGGCGTGCTCTTCCCCCAAACAAACAGAGCAAAACTGATGCGTGTCCTCTTCAGCTATAGAGCGAGAACAGGGGAACATGCATCGTTTACGGCTTTCAGTCATTCTCTATTTCTTTTAAAAATATATATATTTTCTAGACAGAACAGAAAGGAGAAAAGGTTCACTTCACACTGCCTCACAAATTCTAATTCCTAGCAGAGGAAAGAAAGTTTTGACAGGGTTTGTGTAACACACAGAATCGCTCTGAAAAAAGAGGATCTGACGACACCTGGTGACGCATCCATTTATAGCATTTATACAGGTGCGTCTAATGACTACATCAGCCGAGGCTATAAATTCCGGTCAATTTTCATTGACGTGTTACACACATATTCACAGCTCGTTCACGACTAGGATCATTCCCCATAGCGCTTAGCAAAGCGCAGCATCATAGTGAAGCTTTTTGTAAAGGGAACTGACTATTTTACCCCAAATGTGTGTGCGCTATGCATATTTATGTTCATTGTAGTATTGCATTGTCCCTCTCGCTTTACCTGTATTGAAATCAGTTGCGAGTCGAGTCTTGTGCGCTGCGTGTGAGGCCGCCTATTTAGAGCATTCCAAATCGCTCTCTTTTGAGGCTTAATTTCAGTTTGGATGCTGAAGAAATAGAAGAAAGCTGCCTATGTAGGCAGGAAACAGCGAGGCAGCTCACTAAGTTTGGGAACAGACAAGTTGTGCCTGAAGCTTTAAAGCATAACGCAAACAACACAGAGAGCCAAATAGACAGGAAGGAATGCGTAGGTGGACAGATGAAAAGAGAATGTATAAACATTGGGACACAATCTGTCTTGAATAGTGTCTCTATTGGGAAGGCCATGGCTGAATTCTCAGTGTCCCTGTCACTAACTGAATATAAAGGTCAATTGTGCTTTCTGCCAATCCTCAAAATTATACAAACAAAACTGACACTAAGAACTATTCCAATGTGTCATCCTGTCTGATTTTGAGTTATTTAAGTACTTTTACCTCAATGACAAAACCAATATGTTTACCTACAAAAATTATTATGAAAATCCAAATCACAGGATTTCAATTAAAGGTATAGATCAGCCAGAAATGAAAATTCTCTCATATTTCACTCACCCTCATATCGTACCAAACACGTATGATTTTCTCAACACTACTTTTAAGATACATTAGGTCCTCTCATGAGCTTTAATGTGAGGCACAATCACTGCCATTGTCTTAAAAATAGATAGGGTCATCTTCAATAAAATCATATAAAAATCTATTTTGATGTTCTGCATATAAAGGAATTTCATATTGGTTTGAAATGACATGAGGGGAAAATAATTATGACAGTTTTAATTTTTGTGTGAGCTGTTCCTTAAATAATATGAAGCCAAAGTATGACAGAAATGAAATGTATTCATTTATGTGACCACTAAATACCCCTGAGATTTTAAGTAATTAAGGTTGGGAACCCCTGTTTTAGAGTGTGGGTTTTGAGCCATAACCATACAAATAAAAAAAAAGGTGACATAATAAAGTTGTATCGTCTTAACAACCACAGACATGACTAAAGACACATCTGGATTTCCTGTCCAGTAGAGCTCAGGCGTGTTCACCATTAAATAGGGTTCAGGTGGTCATTACCACCTTGCGATGTATAATTCTGAACTATCTATATGTAAATACTACATGCACCAGTCCAGATCATTAGTTGAGGCTCCCTTGAGGGTGATGACAAGGAAACATTCACATTTATTAAAAGCAATTAAATTCAAAAGGACAATCTGGCACATCGGAGGACAAAAAAATATGTTTATATTCATCCTTAATAATGTTGAATTGGTAGTACTGCGACCAAGTTTGACATAATTGAGAATGAGAGAGTATAAACTGACCACCCACTCACTCACTCAGCAAACATTTGGAATAGTGATGCCCTTCGTCAGCATTGAGACCAATGGCTTTGTCTAACATCTTTATTAAAGTGATTTTATAAATGGCTTTTTAAATCTATCACTTACTTGTTTGCCCTCCAGAGTGTAGAGTCTCTTCACAGCTCCAGAGTCCAGTTTAATGGCATCAGTGATGTCCGTAAGCACCTGCTCAAAGGAGTGAACCGTCTTCTTATTTAAGAGGATCCGGACGGCCTTGCGCGGTTTGACGCCACTCCGGATGACCGTCACCAGCTTGGGTTTGATGAAGTCTTTGGTCTCTCGTTCTCTAAGGTCGCTCTTTGAGGTGGTAAGAGATGGTAGTGAGCGGAATGTGCCTGTTTTCACATTGACCGACCAGTTGGGATTGACATTCTTGGTGTAGTCCACTTTACGGTAGGGTTCATTGGAAGAACACACATAGCTCTCTCCTGCCAAAGAGAAAGGAATAAGATGAACGGAATGACGTTTTAGTACAAAATTCTTTGTATGCTGAAGAAGTGATTGGTACACCTATGCACATGTACAAAAATTCTATCAGCAGCCAAATGTCATAATACACTACCAATATCTGAATACCATCCAAGAGACCAGAGACTGCATAATGCACTGGGTGGAATAAAAAGTGCACTTAGCCCATTCGTAACCCTGCTTGCTCTTGCTCTCTCTCTCTCTCTCTCTCTCTCTCTCTCTCTCTCTCTCTCTCTCTCTCTGCTCGTTTCTCGCCTTTGTGCGCATGTGCGGAGTGGATGTTGTGAGGAGCGTGTGAGTGAGAACGCTGATGTGGTGAGTGTGAGCTTTTTTTCTTCTCTTTAAATCCTGTTTTTTCCCTACACTGTCTTTGTTTAAGTGTCTTTTGTTGATTGTTTTTAAAACCGGTATAATTGTGTTGAGGGAATAGTTAAGAGGACGCCGTCGGCTGGCGTTGGCCGGGTGGCTATGGCAGCACCGACGGTACCCGGTCAAAGTTTTGACCAAATTTCACGCAGGCATGGTGTTAAAGTATTGCCTGCTTTTAATTGTTCAGTAGAAGATTGTGCTTTGGCTGTTGGGAAGGCTGTCGGGTATGACAGTATTGTCTCTGCATCCCGGATGAATAGCGCTGTAGTTATTTTTTTGGATGCCATAGAGAAAGTGAATAGTGTTGTTCAGAGTGGAGTTGTGATTCAGGATATGCTAGTTTCTGTTGTTCCGTTGATTCAACCTGCAAAAAGAATTATCCTCTCTAATGTCCCGCCTTTTATTAAGGACGAGTTGTTAACAGCAGAATTGTCTAGGCATGGAAAAATAATGTCGCAAATGAAAAAAATACCGCTTGGTTGTAAGTCTCCATTGCTCAGGCATGTCGTTTGTATTAGACGGCAAGTGTATATGATTTTAAAGAGTGGCGAAGATGAAATGAACGTGGCGTTCAAATTTCGAATTGACGGATTTGATTATGTCTTTTTTGCATCTTCTGATACAATGAAGTGTTTTGAGTGTGGCAAAGAAGGTCACACCAAACGAGTGTGCCCTGGGAGAGTTGAGGGAGTGGGTGCTGGATTGGTGACAAATGAAAATGCTGGTAGCAGTATTGTGGAGCATACTAGCACTGACAATATAACTATGAATGTGCGAGAAGAGGGGGAAGATGTAGATATTAACAGGACTGTTGTTGTTAGAGAGGTTGAGCGTGAGAAAAGTAGGGATGTTGTTTCAGAAGGTCTGGAAACTACAGAAAATGAGAATGAAAGTGAAAGTATGGTGACAGCTGATGTTATGGCAGCAGCTGGACGTATTGAAGCTGAGGAGAATAATACTGACTTTGAAAAAGATGAAGCTGTGTTTAAAGCTCCTACTAGTAAGAGGAAACGTGTCAGGAAATCCCCAAAGAAAACAAGTGATAAAGTGGTGATGGATAAGCAAGCTGATGATACTGAACACAGTGCAATGGATGATTCTGATAGTGAGGCTGTAGATGGCAATAATGAGAAGGGTCAACAAAGAGATTCCTTTGTAAAATTGAGAAGTTTTTTACAAAAGACAAAAAATATGAAAAATGTCCAAGTTGTAGATTATTTTCCTGATCGGAAAGCATTCATTGAATCAGCTGTGTTGTTAATGAGGGGAGAAGGTGAAGAACGATTCACAGTACAGGAGATATATAGGCTAAAGAAATTTGTTTCTAAAGTGAAATTGGAACTAAAGATTGAAGATGGATTTGAAACTACATAGGTGTCTTTTTCTTAATTTATTGTGTGTTTCTGTATGTTTAAACTTATGCAATCAAATGAGTGCAATAAAAGTGGGCACCCTTAACCTGAATGGTGCTAGAGATATTCGAAAAAGAGCACTTTTGTTTGAGTTAATTAGTCAGAAGGGTGTAGATGTAATGTTCATACAGGAAACACACAGTGATTGCTTGAATGAAATTGACTGGAGGAAAGAATGGCAAGGGCATGTGTATTTTACACATCTGAGCTCAGTTACAGGTGGAGTGGCCATTCTTTTTGCAAAAAGTTTTTTACCAATTTCATGTGAAATAAAGCAAATGATACCCGGTAGGCTTTTAATCCTGCAAGCAAAATTTGAAAAATTTAATTTTGTTTTTATTAATCTATATGCTCCTACAAATGGTACTGAACGAATTGTGTTTTTTAAAAATGTCAGTGTTTTTTTGCAAAATTGTAATTCTGATGATTTTCTTTTTTGGGGGGGGGATTTTAATTGTACGGAAAATCATGCTCTTGATAGGAATCATCTGGAACCTCACAATGCTTCAAGTCATGTAATGCGTGAATTGATTGAAACGCATAGTTTATGTGATGTGTGGAGAGAATTGAATAATAACAATAGGCAGTACACATGGACGCACTCCAGAGATAATGTTATTTCTATGGCCAGGCTTGATAGGTTTTATTGTTCCAGACATCAGTTTAACATAGTCAAAAAGTGTGATATTACCCCAGTCGGGTTCTCAGATCATTGTTTGGTTTCGTGTGAAGTGTTTATAGCAAATGTTAAAATAAAGAGTGCTTACTGGAATTTCAATGCATCTTTGTTGGATGATATGAATTTTAGGGATGTGTTCTGTAATTTTTGGGGAATTTTTAAAAGTAGGAAAAATTGTTTTAAGGATTTAAGACAGTGGTGGGATTGTGGGAAGGTTGAAATAAAAGCTTTATGTCAACAGTACGCTTTCAATGTCTCTCGAGATATTACACAATCAATGCGAAAACTTGAATCGCAGATTACTGACTTACAAAAGTTGTTTGAAATTACTGGGGAACAAAAATGTCTTGATGCTCTTAAGTGTAAAAAGTTATCTCTTATGGATCTGTTGGGTATAAAGACACAAGGGGCTCTGGTTAGATCACGCTACCAGATGCTCACACAAATGGATGCCCCATCAAGGTTCTTTTTTGGCTTAGAACGGAAAAATGGGCAGAGGCGATATATTCACTCTATTCGAACAGATAATGGGCAGGAATTGAAAGAATCCGCAAGTATAAGGAAAAGGGCCGTACAATTCTATGCTGAGTTATATAAGAGTGAATATGAAGAAAATAAGGAGCTCTCTGCCAAATTTTACGATGGCTTGCCAAATATTGCACAGGACAATGTAGTAAAACTTGATGGGTCTCTTACGGAGCAGGAGCTTCTAAATGCTTTAAAAGACATGAAGACTGGTAAGGCACCAGGTATTGATGGCCTTTCCGTGGAGTTTTATAAGGCCTTTTGGGGAGTGATGGGCAAGGACCTTTTGGATGTTTTAAATGAAAGTTTGGTTGTGGGTTCCCTCCCTCTAAGTTGTAGGAGGGCAGTGGTCACTTTGTTGCCTAAGAAAGGTGACTTACAGGAAATTAAGAATTGGCGACCCGTAAGTTTATTATGTACAGACCTAAAGATTTTTTCTAAGGTTTTGGCCAATAGATTAAAAGATGTGATGGGGCAAGTGGTTCATCCCGACCAGACATATTGTATACCCGGAAGGTCCATTATAGATAATATTACTTTTATCAGAGATACGCTGGATGTCTCTGGTTATCTTGATCTGGATATAGGCTTTATTTCAATAGATCAAGAAAAAGCCTTTGATCGAATAGAGCATCAATACCTCTGGAATACGCTTGATGCTTTTGGCTTTGGGTCCACCTTTAAAGCAATGATTCAAGTACTATATAAAGACATTGAGAGCGTACTGAAGATCAATGGTGGTTTAAGTGCCCCTTTTGAAATTGGGAGAGGTATAAGGCAAGGATGTGCTCTCTCCGGAATGTTATATTCCCTGGCAATTGAACCAATGTTAAATAAGCTGCGTTCATGTATTGAAGGTTTTAAATTAGGGAATGTTCATAATGTTCAACATCAAATATCAGCTTATGCAGATGATGTGATGATTTTAATAAATTGGAAAAAAGATGTTATTAACTTGGAGTCTACTGTTAATGAATTTGGTGTAATTTCTGCTGCAAGAGTGAACTGGGAGAAAAGTGATGCACTGATCAGAGGCAAATGGAAGAATGGCTTACCAGTTTTACCTGGTGGGTTGTTTTGGAAGAAAGGGGGTCTTAAGTATCTGGGAGTGCATCTTGGAGAAATATCTGTGCAACAAAAAAAACTGGGATGGGATCACAGAAAAAGTGGAAGGCAGACTGAAGAAATGGAGATGGATTCATTCACAGCTGTCTTTTAGAGGGAGAGTATTAATATTGAACAATTTAATAGCCTCAACTATGTGGCATAAGCTCTCTTGTGTTGAACCTCCCACTGGACTATTAGTACGGTTGCAAAGACTTTTGGTGGATTTCTTCTGGGATAAGTTGCACTGGGTCCCTCAAAGTGTGCTTTTTTTGCCATTGGAGGAGGGAGGACAAGGGTTGGTGTCTCTAGCAAGCAGATATGCAACATTAAGATTACAGTTCATCCAGAAGTTTCTAACAGGCTCAGTGGATGTGGTATGGAGAGAAGTTGTAAAGAGCATTCTTCACAGAGTGGATGGACTTGGACTAGATACTGCTTTGTTTCTCACAGATACAAAAAAGCTACATTTGAGTGGACTATCTTCATTTTATATGGGATTGTTTAAAGTTTGGGGATCTTTCACCATTAAAAGACCAGAAAATGTAAACTCTCTGTTCTGGTTGTTGGAGGAGCCTCTAGTTAAGGGGGCCCGTTTGGACATAACAGATAAAGTGCCAAATCTCTCTCAGAGACTGTGTGATGCACAGACTGTAAAGATGAGTCATATAATTAAAGTGGCCGGATCGGATCTAAAGGACATTACGGCGGTGGCAGCGTTATTAGGACAAACATCTATGCGACAAACATCCACAATCATGGGCTTATGGAGAAAAAAACTGGCAGCGGAAGAGATGTTACTTCTGGAAAGATATGAGGAAGGAGTTTTACTCCCTGATATGAGAGACCCTTTTCCAAAGCATTGGATTACACCAGATTTAAAGGAGATGTCTGGTATTTTGTTACATTTGAATGGGCTTCAAGACTTAGTTTTAAGTGAATTAAGTGGAAAAGTGATGTATAAATGTTTTGTTAAAATATTGTACAAATCAACACTGTGTGGGAAAATGGATAATGTGTGGAGAGAGAGGTTTGATGAAGGAAACGAAGTTAAACCGCTTTGGAGGGCCTTATATAAACCACCATTGATGAAAAAATCGGGAGATTTACAATGGAGAATCCTGAAGGGGGCTGTTGCTGTGAACTCTTTTGTTTCGATCATTAACCCAAATGTCAAGGAAGGTTGTGCTTTTTGTGGTTTCAGAGAAACTATTTATCATTGTTTTCTGGAATGTAATAGGCTGAAACCAATGTTTGATTTACTAGAAAAAGTGTTTGTGGGTTTTAAGGAAACGTTCACACCAAAGGTTTTTATCTATGGGGCAGGATACAACCACAATCAGAGATTTAAATGGCAGTTGATAAACTTTATTGTTGGCCAAGCAAAAATGGCAATATATATTTCAAGGAAAAACATGATTCAGAATATGCATTGCCAGGATAGTGTACTGTTGTTTAAGGCATTTATTAGATCTAGGATCTCAGTTGAATTTAAGTATTATAAGGAGATGCAAGATTTGGGAACCTTTATTTTGCAGTGGTGTTTCAATGAAGTTTGTTGTGCTGTGTTTGAGGGGGATTTAATTTTTAGCGTTTTGTTGTGTTGATTGTGATGATGATGCAATGATGTGGTATTGTCACTGACTTAATAAAAGTGTGGGCTAAAAAAAATCTCTCTGTGTGTGCGCATGCGCGTGGGTGGCGAGCGAGCAAGTGGAGCGTGGCTGTGGGAGCGTTTGTTGGTTTTTTCCTCAGACTTAAAAATCTATATTTTCTTTTCTTTATTTTCTCTTTTGAGCACTTTAGTTTGCGGTAGGTTAGTTTAGTAGTTCGTGTGCGTGTGTGTGTGTGCGAGTGAGTGTAAGAGGTGACATTGCGTCTACCCCTTCGGGGTGAGCGTCACAGGTGTCGCTCCGCCATGGAGTCAGGTGTGTGCCAGCTCAGGGCGTCACTGTTGAAGATGTGCTGCTGGCAATAGGGGAAAAAGTTGGGTATGAAAACATTACTACAGCATCCAGGATGAATAAAGCAGTGGTGGTGTTTGTCGAGAACGAAGATATAGTAAATCAGTTGATAAGCGACGGAATTGTGGTAAGTGGCGATTTTCTTATTATCTCACTGCTTGTTACTCCGACAACTAGAGTTACGATATCCAATGTGCCGCCTTTTTTACGAAATGACGAAATCGAGAAAGCTTTGACACGATATGGAAAAATGGCTAGTGAGATGAAGATGATCCCGCTGGGGTGTAAAAACGCTGCTCTAAAACACATTATGTCCTTCAGGCGGCAGGTTTTTATGTTTTTAAATGAACCAGAGATGGATATGTTGGAGTCATGCATGAAGGAAAAGCATATGTTATCTACGCGAGCACTGGTAGTATGAAATGCTTTGAGTGTGGGGACATCGGGCATAAAAGGCACGCATGTCCACACAAGGCCCAGAGTAGTAAGGCAGCTTCTGAGGATGTGCAGCCTCAAGCTGGATCACAGAGGAACATCGTGAATGATGAATTGATTGAAAGTCAGACTGAAAACGTTCATGAAATGGTTGATTCCGGTAGAAATCATGATGTATCTGAAATGGATGACGATAGTGTAACGAATGATGATGCAGCTACGGTTAGTGTTGAAAGGGTTTCTAATGTAAATTCTGAAATGTCTAATTCTGCTGAACTGTGTACTGATGCTGATTTGAGGATGAGAGATGATGATGATTTCTCTGATGTATCTGACATTGGATCACAGTGTGGAAGTGTGGATGATGTGTATGCATTACAAGATATAAATAACTTCCTAGATGTGACCTTTGGTAGAACTATTGAAGTTAAAGATTTTTTTCCTGATGAAAATAAATTCATTCATACAGTGAAATTGCTGCAGAGAAATGTTAGTTATGAGGCTTTAAGTAAACAAAAAAGGTTCAGGTTGAAGAAGATGTTAACAAAGCTAAGAAAGGATAAAGCGAATGCTTTACAAAACAAATCAAATGATTAAGTCACATGGGGTGAGTTTTTCTCTGTCTTTTTGTTCTTTTTCTATCCTCTTCATATTTTCTTTCTTCTATGGAGCTGTTGAGGGTGGGCTCTTTGAATATGAATGGGGGTAGAGATGGTAATAAATTAGCAATGGTATCAGAGTTACTTAGTATCAAAAAAATAAATGTAGTTTTCTTACAAGAAACACACACTACTTTAGATAATGAATCTGAATGGAAAAGATGGTGGGAAGGAACAAGTGTTTTAAGTCATGGGACAAATAATAGTGCCGGCATAACCATTTTATTTTCTAAAGAAATGAATGTTAATATTTTGGTTGTTGAAGAAATTGTAAAAGGAAGAATATTGCTGTTAAAAATGGAATATGAAGGATCGGTGTTTGTACTGATAAATGTATATGCACCCAATAATGCACCTGAAGTGTGAGGTGTTTTTCAAAGTTAAGGAGTGCTTTTCAGAAAATTGATGACAATGTTTGTACTATCATTGGAGGTGATACTATTGATTTTATTATTGATAGAAATGGAGAAGAACCCCATCATGAATCAAGTGTTGTATTGTCAAAGATTTTAAAAGAGTTTGAATTAATAGATATTTGGAGAAGAAGAAACCCCAGAATTAAACAGTATACCTGGCTCAAAGCATCTAACAATAGAGTTAGTGGAGCTCGATTAGATAGGTTTTATATTGGTAAAGAATGGAACAATAAAATTACGGATGTTTCTATTTTACCCGTTGGGTTTTCAGATCACCAGTTGATATTATTTGCTTTGAATATAAAAAGAAGTTCAAGACCAAATTATTTTTGGCATTTTAATACTAAGCTATTGCAAGATGCTTTATTTTGTGAGAATTTAATTTATTAGAATTTATTTTGGAATGACTGGAAGTTAAAAAAGGTTTCTTTTGAAAATGTGCTTATGTGGTGGGAGGTAGGTAAAGCAAACATAAGAATCTTTTGTCAGAATTATAGTTCACACTCTACTTCTATGGTGAAAGCAGTGATACAAAAACTTCAAAGGGATATACAAGCTTTGGAGAATATTCTTGTGATAAAAAATAATGATGGAAAGATAAAAAATGAACATTTGAATAAAAAGAAAGACCTCTGTTCATTACTACAAGAACAAGTGAAAGGAGCATTAATAAGAGCAAGTTCTATTAAAGACATGGATGCTCCTTCCTCATTTTTTTCCAACCTTGAAAAGAAAAGTGTCCTACAAAAACAAATGTATCATCTTCGGCGGTCTGATGGGGTCATAACCTCTGACCCAGTGGAAATAAGGAAACTGGCAGTTCATTTTTATACGGATTTGTATGATGTTGAGACTTGTGATCCTGAATGTGTTTCTGATTTGCTGAGTGATCTACCGAAGCTGACAAATGAACAGAAAGAAGCTTTGGATGGACAAATTACTTTTCAGGAGATCACTGAGGCAATGAGACAGTTATCCAATGGCCGTTCTCCAGGAATCGATGGTTTGCCAGCAGAGTTTTATCAGACTTTTTGGAATGTACTAGGAAATGACTTATATAAAGTTTTATTGGAAAGTATAAGGAATAAGTTACTTCCTGTAAGTTGCCGAAGAGCAGTCCTTTCTTTGCTCCCTAAAAAAGGGGATTTGTGCCTTCTAAAGAACTGGAGACCTATCTCTTTACTGTGCATGGACTATAAAATACTTTCAAAATGTTTAGCAAATAGGTTGAAACATGTTTTGGAATTATTAGTTCACAGAGATCAAACATATTGTATTCCTAATAGGTCAATTATGGATAATCTATTTTTGTTAAGAGATGTCATTGATTTTAATCAATTCAATAATGTTGACCTGGGTGTGCTTTCGTTAGACCAAGAGAAAGTTTTTGATAGAGTCAATCATACGTATCTTTTTGAGGTTTTGAAAAGTTCTGGGTTTGGGAAGAATTTTATATCATATATTCAACTGCTATATTCTGAAGTTTTTGTGATTGTGAAAGCTGGTGGAGGATTGAGTGCACCAGTACCTGTGTTAAAAGGGATTAGGCAAGGCTGTCCACTGTCTGGACAATTATATAGCCTTGTTATTGAGCCATTGTTGTGCAGGTTAAGAAGGGATCTCAATGGAATCAATGTTATGCATGGAATCTCGATATCAGCATATGCCGATGATGTTACTGTTTTTATTTCAAATCAAAATGATGTTAATATTTTAACTGAAACAATGGAAAAGTATGAAAAGGCATCATCAGCAAGAGTAAATTGGGGAAAAAGTGAGAGACTCATTATTGGTCAGTGGAAAAGTGAGCAAGGAACTCCAAAATTACCTGGTGGATTGTTGTGGGAAAGAGATGGGCTGAAAATGCTAGGGGTTTATTTGGGGAATAAACAATTTCAGAATAAAAATTGGGAGGGAATGCTGGAAAAGGTGTCTGCCCGATTGTTTAAATGGAAATCGCTATTACCATTAATGTCATACAGAGGAAGAGTTCTGGTTGTGAATAATCTGGCTGCCTCAACTTTATGGCAGAGACTCATTGTAATGGAACCACCTGAAGAATTGATTTGCAGGATACAGAGGACATTTGTGGAGTTTTTTTTTTTGAGTGGAGACCATTGGATTCGAGCAGCAGCGCTCTACCTTCCTGTTTACGAGGGAGGTCAAGGTCTGGTGGATGTACAGAGTAAGATCTGTGCTTTCAGAATACAAGCAGCACAGAGATTCCTGTATAACAAGGACTTAACTTAGACTGATACTGCAAAAATAATTCTACAAAAGGCAGGTGGTCTTGAATTAGACAGACATCTGTTTATAATGGAACTCGATAAAGTGAATCTGTCTGAGGTTACACCTTTTTACCGGTCAATGTTGCACTCTTGGAGAACTGTTTTTAAAGTGGAAAGAGATGTTGATGAATCTGGGAGTTGGATAGGAGAGGAATATTTGTTTTTTAACCCAATGATTCAGACAAGACTTTTATCATCTGTAAGCGTGCGGGCATGTTTAAAAAGACATGGCATTGTGAAGCTGGGGCAATTTCTAAATAATGGCCGATGGGAATCTGTGGAAACTTTGAAAGTAACAGGATTAAAGTCCTCTCGCTTGACTGGAAAGCTGGTGGAAGAAATTGTTAATGTATTACCAAGCAGCTATAGAAGAAATATTGGACCAGTTTTTCCATCAGACATGAGTAATGAGTTGGATTTTCCAAAAATTTGAGCTGCTGCTGCTGTCGGTGGAAGATGGACGGATGAGGATGAATTAGCTGGTTCAATTTTGTCTTTTAAAACTCCACAGCTGGACTTGTTTGAAACAACATCAAAGAAAGCCATATATAACACTGCAGTTAAAGTTTTGAATCAAGTTTCACTCAGAGGACAAAGGATCTCAAGGTGGCCAGTTTTGTTTAAGCCAGATTTTCTCTTAAGAGACCGGTGGAGAACTCTGTATAAACCTCCAGTAGAGAAAAGAACTGCAGATCTTCAATGGAGAATAATTCATGGTGCAATAGCCACAGACAAACATGTGGCGCACCTAACCCAGCAGTAGGGGTGGGATGTAGGTTTTGTGGAGAAGAGGAGAATTTAGAACATTTGTTTTTAGAATGTAAAAGATTGGAAGGTCTTTTGGAGTTTCTTAATAGATTGTTTCAAGCTTTAGGTGAAGATTTCTCAGAGGTTTTTATAGGGGGTGTGAAATATAATTTTTCAGAAATTATAAGAAGGAAGATGTGTCTTTTAAATTATTTAATAGGAACTGCGAAATTGGCAATATGGAAAACCAGAAAAAAAATCAAGGATTGCAGCTCAATAGTATTAATGTTGAAGTGATGTTTATGAAATTAGTAGCTGGTAGACTAAAAATAGAATTTGCATACTATATTCTTGTAAATAATGAGATGGTTTTTAATGATCTGTGGTGTGTTAATGATTGTTTTGTGTGTTGTTTCCGATGGATATCTGGTTTTGAAAATGTAATGTTTTTTTCTTTATTTTTTTTTAAATAATTTTAATTGTTGAATATTATTAAGTGTTGTTTTTAAATAAAGTTTTGTAAACCTCTCTCTCTCTCTCTCTCTCTCTCTCTCTCTCTCTCTCTCTCTCTCTCTCCACTTTTCAGTTATGGTGTTGAACAAGGTCCAAGGCAAAGTGGCAAAGTGTTTTCTTTTTTGCACAAATTCCAAAGTAACAGCTAGCAATTATCCATTCCCATGTTCCAGGGCTACTTTGTTCAAAACCCAAAAGGCCTTAGTAAATAAAACCACAATAATAAAAAGCTTCCTTTGCAAGCAAAAAATATATATATATATATATTACTGCCCAACTAATGTTGCATAAAATGCTGTATCTGAGAGGACATGGCATTTTGCATAATTAAAAATGTTTGATAGACATTGCATTGTATTTAAAGCCAATGAATGTGTTTTATTCAAAATAAAGGGCATGTTTGTTGTGTGTAATGGCACATCTTGGCACTACAGCAAAGGCAGCTGGTCTGAAAATGGAGCTTTGTCATCCTAAGGAGCGCATATCTGTCAGGACAAAAGGCATGCTAGTGCATCAAAACAGGACAAACATCCCTCAACTTCTGCTCTCTCCCTTGCCTCAGAAGAAGAATCTCTGCGTGCAACATTCATAGAATATGACATCGGACTAATTAGCACGATATACACATGTTTGCATTTAAAGGTATAGTTCACCCAATAATGAAAATTCTCACATCATTTACACACCCTCATGCCATCCCAGATATGTATGACTTCCTTCCTTACACAAACAAAGATTTTAGAAGAATATCTCAGCTCTGTATGTCCATACAATGCAAGTGAATGGTGGCCAGGAGATAAGAGTTAAGGTCAGCATTAAAGTAATCCACAAGACTCCAGTGGTTTAATCAATGTCTTCTGAAGAGATCCAGAAGGTTTTGGGTGAGAAGTTGAGAACAGACCAAAATATAACTTATTTTAATGTACATCTTTCCATTACAGTCTCTAGGCACTAGCATGATTTCAAGCTTGGTTACACTTCCTAGTTCTTGTCACATGCGCAGGATGCAAGAAGGCATTATAGGAAGTCTAATCGAGCTTGAAATCACGATAACCAAGGAGACTGCTGTCAAGATTTATTGTGAAAAAGGAGTTGGGTGATTCCTACAATTTGGTGTAATTACGACTTTTAAACTTTTGGGGGGAAAAAAATACAAATTTCCTTTTCAAGTATATTCATGTTTCATGAATACACTTGTCCATCCGGACAGCATCAGGGTGGAGAATAATAGGATGGACAATAACAGGGTGGACATTAAGTTGAAAAATTAGCCACTATGAGGACTATGATTAATATCTAGCAAACATATTTGTAAACTTACATTGATGATTTTAATTCTGTTAACATAAATTTATTGAAATTGTCAAATTACATTCATTTCCACTATCTTCCCATAACAGGGTAGACATGTTATGATTGACTAACGCCACAAAATAAAGGAAAACATAAATAAAACAAAAGAGTCACAAACTCAAAAAAATATTGCAGAATAGCTGATGTCCACCTCCAGAGTGTGAGATGTTATTTCATAACATATACAGTATCTTCAGTGAAAGGTCATAGCATCTTTACAGGGTGGACATTAAATCAAGGGACACATAAAAAACCTCCACTATCAGTGTTAAAATGACATATTTATCACATATAAATACATATTAGTGAGAGAATGTAGTATTAAACTCTTAATTGTTAGAGGGAAAATGGAACGCCAATGACTTAGCACTTTTTTTTTGTCAAAAATGTATGACATGCAGATTTACGGTTGAAAACAATTTAAATAATTTAAATTTAACTTTTAAGCCACCAGAAGTGTGTGACATTATAAATAGAATTTATTCTTTTTAACAAGCCTATCAAACTTGTAATTGGTTATAAAACAATATTAATACCACAAACTTGTTCTGGAGACTTATATGCCACCGAATTATAGGAATGCCACAGTTACATTTTGGTCTGCTCTCACCAAAATCAACTGGCTCACTTCAAAAGACATTGATTTAACTACAGGAGTTTGATGTATTATGATTATGCTGACTTGATCTGCTTTTTGGACCTTCAGTGTTCTGGCCACCATTCATTGCACTGAATGGGCCTATGGAGCTGAAATATTCTTCTAAATATAAAAAAAAAAAAAAAAAAAAGAAAAAAGAAAAAGCAAAGAAAGCCTTAGATTTTCAGTTTTGGGTGAACATGTGTGCTGAATTTGTGTGACATAATTTGCACACTTTACGAAGTAATGCTAAATTAAATGGAGTAAATTATACATACAATTGACCGTCCATGACTATGCAGGATGACTAGGTTTGCATAATATTCACTGTACTATGTTTGCTATGATGAATGATGCTCAGCAATGAAAACTGTGAGCTAGGAAAAAGCAACAAACGTAAAGTGATCCTGATATTAAGGTTGACAGTGTCAAGGTAGAACAAGCAGCCAGTACATCGCAAAATAAAGCAAATCATTAAAAACCTTGACAAAACAAGATATGAATGACAAATTGCTCTGAAAAGGTTCCTCCTCATATTTTAATGTCATTTAAAATAAAGAAAGCTTCGGATTGAAGGAAAATACATTTTTGTAAGATCTTTGAGTCTTGCCCAAATACATTGTAAGGAGAAGGTTTAAATGTATTAAACAAATATGAAACATTTGTCAGTAGCTCACCAATTGCACACAGCACAAATCATGGTAAGTGAAATATGGCTCCCAGCTACGCACAATTGACTGAAATGCTAAACAATTTTGAGCATCATTGCACAAGCACAATCTATTCAGAAAGATTAGATTTGGATATCTTCTGAATTTGAATAGCCTTGGGAGAAACTGCAGGAAGCATAAATGTGACAACATTTAACTGCAGAACAATAAAAGAATTAAAAAAGTAACCTAAACAGATTTGATGTAAACAAAACTCATGCACTCTGGTGGGCTAAATCTGAGAGGAAAAAAATAATATATATATATATATATATATATATATATATATATATATATATATATATATATATATATATATATATTGTTACTTATCTTATCTCAGTTATTAAGGAAGTCAGAGGCAACAGAACGGATGACTGGCCTCGTGTGAATGAAACATTTGTTTATTCACATGAGAGTATGGGAGTAAGTGTGTTATAATCACACACAGCCTCAGGCATGGATGCATACTTAAAACTTCTGTTCTGGTATATTGTGTTTAGTGTGCAGTCCAAATCAAAAAGTCAAAATTACGTAATTTCATGACAAAATCATCAAATTGAATTGCGTAATATTTAATCAAATCAAATAAAAACTAAATATATTAAGTTTTATTCATTTTATTGTGTTAAACATTACACAATTCAATTTGATGGAATGTTGTTATGAAATTTAAATGCTTGAATCTTAAAAATAGGTTAAAGTATTTTTTTGACTGTAGAGTAGGCAAATAATTCAGTCAACACTGCATACACATAAATCCTTAAAGATCTTAATTGCCAATGCTAGGTTCCGCCACTGACCCGGAACCACAAACATCCATGTAATTTCATTGCCACGTGGATCATAAAATCTCAGTTTCACTCAGTTGCCTCAAAAATAAATGGGAGGGAGAGACTCCCAAGGCACAGGGCTTTATTAAGCTGAGAAATTCAGCTAATTAATCGAGAAGACTCCAGATGGGGTCACTAATACTGATGGAAAAACTGTCCCAAAATGAGAATGGGATGGCAGCTATTTGACACACAGTGTGTGTGGAGAGAGACAAATCTTGGAAATATAGTAATATGGATCCCGCTCACATGGGACTCAGGTGTGGAACAATCACAGGGGTTATGAACCCTCCATCACCCTCTCTCATCACTCAACAAAGTTTTTTTGCAGTGATAAGCAGTATCACCAGCTATAATGTAACACTCTTTAAAATTCCACAGAGGTGCCTCTTGCTGGAGATCAGAAGCAATGGCATTCATACCTTTGATCACATGAGTGTATAAGACTTTATACAGACTCAAAACACAAAAGAGAATTAAGCCAACCCTCAGTATGTGTTGGCACTTCAAATGCAAAGCTCATGGACAGTTGCATCTCTGAGCAAACACAGAGCCACGTTCCACATCACAACCTCACATGCTGCATAGTCAAATCAGCTTATTACATAGAAGTATAAATATCTCATGCAGTTTTTACAATTGGTTACATGCACTGTAAAAAAAAAAAAAAAAAAAAAAAAAAAAAAATCATGTTTTTAAAAACAAAAACAAAAAAAAAACTGGCGGCTGTGGTTGCCAGAATTATTATGTAAAAAATACAGTAAAAATATAAACAACTTTACAGAACAACCTGTAAATTCTGCTGGCACTGTAAAAAAATAAAATTATGTTAAATTTACAGTAAACAAATTCATAAACTTGCTATTAGCCTTCTGAAACAGTACAAATCTGCTTTTTACTTTATAAGATATATGTTAATCACCTTAGTAACTACAGAAGGGCACATGATGACATGAAGTTCATCAATAGTGGCTCTTCCAGGAGCAACGACCAATAAACATATAGAGACAGTGCTGAGTGTCACTCCCACACACACTAAACACCATCAGGGTAACACATGTGAGAATTAAATAATGCAGTAAACATTAACTAAACTACATCAAATATAAAACAGAACAACCCAAAGTGCATAACTGATATTAAAAATAAGATTAAACATAACTATTCCCATATAATAAAATATAATGGGTCATGCAGGGAATTCTGGGAACGCCTAATTATGTTTTTTAATGTAAATTTAACAATAATTTACTGTAAAAAGTACATGTACTCTCTTGTTAAGCATACTGTACATTTTTACCATTAATTATACAGGAAAATCATACATAATTACATTTTTACAACATTTATTGTAGAAACTTAATATTCAAAAGTTAATATTCATTAATCAATTAACTTTTTAATTCTGTAGCATTTTTACAGTATTTTACTGTTAAAATAACATATATTTTTTACAGTGTGCTTTTCCCAATATTAATTACACTTTTTCAAACACTTCACACAGTTGTCTTTTACAATATGTAGTTTAACACATCAGATATTCCAATAATCGACAATCCAAAATTCACTAACACCACCAAAACACTTCATACATGTCTCCAAATCAGAACATTCTACCATAACTTTGCTGTGTGGGGGAGAGATTTGGCGACCTTGGTGTGTGCACATGTTAAGTTTGTACATTTGTACAGAAATTATTTCACCTCTAAAGAACTAAATTGTGCCAAATAATGACTAAAACAGCAATCGCAAGTGGGGTGGCCAGGCTTCGGTCCATAGTCCTGGCCACACCATAGCTCGACCACTGAAAACATTAGAACAGAAATGCTAAAGCACAGCCCTGAATGAAGGAGGCCTTATTAATCTATTCAGTCTGGTTCTGCAAACTGTCTACTTTCCTGATACCTGGAGTATGGGCTTAATACACCCATTATAGAAGAGTGGAGACCAATTCAACCCCAATAACTACTGAGACATTTGTGTGAACAGTAATCTGGGGAAGACTTTCTGTTGTAGCCTGATACAGGCCGTCCTTTCCAAGTACAATGTCGTGAGTAAGTCAGATTGCATACATCCTCTTTTCCCCAGACATGACTTATTTTTCAGACCTGAAAAAAGTGTCCGGACAGGATTTCAAATTTGCTTCTAAATGTCTGAGATTTGGCTTTGTCTTCATATTGATGTGCTCTGTACAGTTATTATTGTCATACATTCTGTGTATTTGATACTGCGCATCAGTTTTCAAGCGTATATGTCCTTACGTGTGATTATTCTGGCTGAGAGCTGCTGCGCACACTCTTTCAAAGTACTTTTTTAACTCTCTCGCTTGTGCACCTGTGTTGTATGTGTGTCGAGTCAAGTGATTTTTATTGTCGTGTGCAAAAAGTATGGGACAGTACAATAAATTACTAACAATGAACAGGACAATAGACACAGTAAGAGACAGTGCAGCGCCGAGCAGTACACAGTAGTGCAAAAAGATGACAGTTTCTAAAAATGCCAAATGTAAACACAACATACTATGAGATAGTGTTCTATGGACATAGCAGTTATTGAGGTAGCAGCTTGTTATAAAGTGACAATAATTAAAGTGCAACTCAGGACACATGTGTGTGTGTCAAACCAGTCTCTTGAGTATTGAGGAGTCTGTACTTGGGGGTAGAAGCTGTTACACAGTCTGGCCGTGAGGGCCCGAATGCTTCGGTACCTCTTGCCAGATGGCAGGAGGGTGAAGAGTTTGTGTGAGGGGTGTGTGGGGTCGTCCACAATGCTGGTAGCTTTGTACATTTTTTTTGTAAATTAAATGTGTGTGGGAAAGAGATCGCCATTTCCCAGACGTGCTTTGCCTCTCTCATCCAGAAATATCAGTAACGTATGTACACTTTGGAAAGAACGTTCCCCAACTATGCAAATTATTAAATAGAACACACGTTTTATCAGACTGACACTTAATACGCAAGTCATTTCTAACTGAAAATGTTGACTATATCAAGACAAAATCAAATTTACTATGTATCATTTAAACTAATATGATGGATGAAATAGACCATGGTGGAAATTGTACAACTCAGTCTGTCAGATATTTGTAGCGCAAAGTCTGTGTGTTACCTGTAAAGTCGAGTTTCAATGGTAACACTTGCGTTTCAATGGCAAAAAAATCCAATGAAGAACACAAGTGAGGGGAGAAGTATCTATTCACCTATTATCCATACTAAATATAATGTGAAAAGAACAAAACATCAGCCCACGGTGAGTTTGTCATAAATTTGATCTTGACTTTAGGGATGTAAGCTACACCTGACGACGTTCGGGGTGGGGTGTTTTTTTTTTTTTTCCCTTCGCTTGTGGCCTCCTCTCTACATATATATTAACCTAACTTGATGGACAACACCAGCAAATCAATTAGATTCCTGAGTTGGAATGTGAAAGGACTGAATGGTCCCATTAAAAGCTACACATTTTGACACATTTAAAACTGCAAAAACCGGACATTGTATTCCTATATGTAACTCATCTGCACCTCAAGGATCAATGCAGACTCCAAGCTCGCTGGACATCACATTTGTTTCATTCCAACTTTGATTACAGGTCTAGAGGAGTTGCCATTTTGATTAATAAGTCTGTGCCTTTCTCTATTGACAATGTTATTTCGGATGTGAATGGTAGATATGTAATTGTGAAAGGGGAAATTTCACAAACACCAGTAGATTTGGTAAATGTATATGCCCCAAATTTTGATAATACACTTTTTGCTCAGAATTTGTTGTCAAAGATCCCAGCTATAAACACACATCTTTTTACATTTGTGGGAGATTTAAACTGTGTTATTGAGCCAGATTTGGATAAATCAAGTACTGTTATGAAAGTTCCCTCTGCCATGTCAAAGATATTTTCTGAGATGGTTCAGAATGGTTACATTGACACACTTTAATCCCACAGTGAGAAAATATTCATTCTATTAGTATGTCCATCAGTCTTTCTCTCATATAGATTATTTCTTTATCAATAGTTCTCTAATTCCTCAGGTTGTAAACTCTAAATATCTGCCCATTGTTATTTCAGATCATGCCCCTCTAAGTCTTGACATTCTTTTATTTTCAAATCGCACATCTTGACAGCCCTGGAGGTTCAATTCCTTGCTTCTATCTGATTGAGCATTTTGTGAATATATTTCGAATTCAACAGATTATTTTCTCTTTACTAATCAGACTAATTCAATATCTTATTCCTTATTTTGGGAAACTTTGAATGCTTTTTTAAGAGGACAGATAATGTCTTACTCTGCTTATGTTAATAAAGAATGAAGGAATAGGATTCAAATGTTATCTGATAATATTCAAGCTTTAGATGTCCAATATTCTCATAGCCCGACTCCTGAGCTACATAAACAAAGACTTAATTTGCAGGCAGAGAGACTTTTTTTTCACCACAGGTTAGGCAGAGAGACTTTTGTTACACATGCATGGCAATTATTATGAATATGGGCATAAGTCGGTCGACTCCTGGCCCACCAGCTGCGCAGCCTAACGTCTTCGCGTTTTATTGCTGAGTTTTATTGCTGGCTGAGCAATCAAATTGCTCAGCCAGGTGGTGCACTAACCTCAGATCCTGTGGAGATTAATTCAACTCTTAAAAAATGTTACTCCTCTCTGTTCAAAACTGAGGCTTCTGACCATTCAGAGGAAATTAACCATTTTCTTGGGTGTATTAACTTCCCTCAGTTTGATTCTCTTTTAGAATCTGAACTTGATAGATCCATTACCTTAGAGAAGATTAATTGACTATTAAGTCAATTAATTTGTTGCAATTTAAGAAATCCCCTGGCCCAGACAGGCTGCCTTCCGAATTGTATAAGAAATTTCATGCTAAATTGGTCCCACTTCTTTTGTCTGTATTTGAGGAATCTTTAGAGCTAGATATGTTGCCCCCAACATTGAGACAAGCATCTATAACTCTATTGCTTAAAGATGAAAAGACCCAACATTATGTAACTCATACAGACCTATTAGCCTCCTTAATGTTGATGTCAAGATTTTAGCCAAAATTTTGGCCTCTCGTTTAGAGGCAATACTTCCTAGTATTATCTCATGATTTCATGGGTATGTTTATTATATGCTGACCCTCAAGCTTCAGTTTATACTAACAATGTTAAATCTGAATATTTTACTTTATCAAGGGGTATGTGCCAGTGATGCCTCCTATCCCCATTACTTTTTGCCATAGCTATTAAGCCCCTTTCAATAATGCTTAGAACACATCCTGTATTTCAGTGTATAATCCGTAATGGAATTGAACATAAATTAGCGTTATATGCTGATGACTTATTACTCTACGTTACCGATCCAATTGCATCTATTCCTGAAATAATATGTCTATTAGATTATTTGGGGACATTTTCTGGGTACAAGTAGAACTTAAAGAAGAGTAAATATTTAGCCATAAATCAAGCTGGACAAAAACTAAAACAGAATGACATACTTTTCCACTTGGAAAGTTCTAAATTCAAGTATCCTGGTGTTAATGTTACCCTTTCTTATTCTGCCTTAAAGGCAGCACATTTTACACATTTAGTTTCATACATGAAGTCAGCTTTTTTAAGATGGGCAGCTCTTCCATTATATCCATTAATTAGGATAAATGCTGTAAAAATTAACTTTATCCCAAAATGTATTTACCTATTTCAAGCTATTTCTCTGTTTCTACACCAATCTTTCTTCAAGAACATAGACCAATTAATCTCCTCTTTTATATGGGCAGGAAAACCTCCAAGAATTTCCAAAATTTTGCTCCAAAAAAAGTCAACTTTATGTATGCAAATATTCAGAAATTGGTGTTCTGGGTACAGGCCTCCTCTTTGCCATGGAGCCACTTAGAAGCTAAGGGTTATATTTCAACATCTCTCCCTGCTATGGTGTTCTCTTCTCTCACCTTGTCCCTTTCACACACAGATAACCCAATAGTATGCTCTTCTCTCAAAATACTCTTCCAATTTCTGTAAATTTACCTCAGCATCAACCATGTCTCCTATGCGTAATAATCATCTTTTTCCTCCTCTCTTTTCAGATTCCGTATTCTCTTTCTTGGAAAAGAAAGGTCTGAAATGCTTTGAAGAATATTTCATTAATAATCTGTTTGCAAGATTTTCTGAATGATCCTAATCATTTAATCTGCTCCCCTCTCACCTATTTCGTTATTTTCAAATTAGGCACTGTGCCTCCTCGCTGTTCTCCGGGTTTCCCTCTCTGCCTGCAAAGTCTACATGGGAAGAGGCATTTAAACTGAATCCTCATATGGGTGGGATTATCTCAAAGATATATGCAGTTATCTTGTCAAAGGATAATTCTCACAGTATTAAAACTATCAGGGCTTGGGAAGAGGAACTTGACTTGACTACTGCAGTAGAGTATTAGACAATGTACGTACCACCACTTTGTGTGCTAGACTTAGCTTTAAACAATTTAAAACGATTTACAGAGCTCATCTCTCATAGACAAAACTTTCTAAAATATAGTCCAATGTTTCAGATTTGTGTGATAAATGTCAAATTTCATCACGTAACCTTAGCCATAAGTTTGTACTTTGTCCCAAATTGCAAAACCTTTTAAATTCTTTCTTTACAATAGTTTCTGATGTCCTAGGGGTCAAGTTAGCTTTTAGCCCTTTGATTGCAGTCTTTGGTGTTTCATCTCGGTCTCAGCCTTTATGCCGTAGACAGGCTGATGTCGTGGCTTTTGCATCTCTTCTCGCTAGGCGCAGAATACTGTTATCTTGGACTTCCCCACAACCCCCTTCGATTTCAGTTTGGCTCAAAGATTTGGCCTTTTTTTTTACTTGAAAAAATTAAGTACAATATTAGAGGTAGGGGGGAATATTTCTTTGAAA
Organism: Moxostoma hubbsi; assembly: GCA_032164185.1. Classification (NCBI taxonomy): domain Eukaryota; kingdom Metazoa; phylum Chordata; class Actinopteri; order Cypriniformes; family Catostomidae; genus Moxostoma; species Moxostoma hubbsi. The sequence continues at coordinate 20,152,782 of JAVLUX010000012.1, forward strand.
AATGGCAACAATTTATTACATTTGTTAATGATTTAACAACCTTAGATGTGGACTGAGTGGAGGTGTATATATATATATATATATATATATACACGGTTACCATTTTAATTTAGATTCTTGAACAGATTCATTCAGACTCTGACTCAACCTGTTTGGACTCGGTCTTGAGTCCGATTCGGCCCCTTTTGGACTCGGACACGATTGTTTTAAGATGCTGACTTGATTCAGACTCGACTAAGGTGGACTCGAACCCAACACTACCTAACACACTGCAACATGAAGCCCTTAAATCCAAGAGTTGAAGCCTAAAACCAGTCCCCTTTGTCAGCTGGCTCTGAGGTGTTCACATTTGGCAGGTTTGGTTCGATTAAAATGAACTGTGCAGCGATTGTTCTGTTAGTGAGGTTCATTTGAACAGGTGTGAATGCTGTAACCCGAACCTTGGTGTGCACCAAACAAGCGGACCGAGGCCAAAGAACTTCCAAAGAACTCTGGTGCGGTTCGATTGATATATTTAACTCAAAGTGGACCAAAGACGTCTAAACGGACCAAAAACAGGAAATAATTTGTCTAATACTGACCTCAAGCATACCTGGTTCTTCTAATCATAGGAGCTATGTTGCCCATTACAGTTCAGTACAGGTGTCGGAACATCATCAGCTGTCCTTGCAGCATATCTTAGTTTGTGTGTACAACGGAGGAATTCCTTGTGCTGTTTTGACTCCTTTACACAATTTATTAGCTCTTTGTTTGTTCTCAGCTTGTAAAAATACCACCATATATACATATATAAATATAACGAGTGCATTTTGCCCAGCAGCAAGCATTGTTTTGGATGATTAGCAATTTCCTTCAAAAAATATACAAATTAAAAGCTGTACAATCAGGTTGACTTTTTCCTGATGCTTTTGGTTTTGTAAGGTTAGGTTTGGTGTTAAAAATTCCAGTGTGAACGCTAAGCGAACCAGGACTAAATGCATCATTTACTATTTTGGTCCAGACCAAGAGGACAAAGAGAACAGAACTACAAGTGTGAACACCCTGAAACTCAGAAACCCACTAACAGCAAACACCATTTTCAGACCAGCACTGCTGAAATAAACCAAATCAGAATAAAGCAAAAAATCATGTTTGGACCATTGGAATAATGAAAGTAAAAACCAAAGCAAATTGGAATGTTATTGGACCCTAAACAGAATGTATAATCTGTCAGAATATCTCCATACTGTAAGAGATCCAAAATAGAGATGGATCCTCACCAAATACAGGCTCATTGATCACACTCTGGCCATAGTAAAAGGGAGACACAGACAGACAAACATGGCTTCTAAAGGCAGAACGAGTCTGTGCTCACTGTGACACTTTTCTGCATTTACAGAGGTGAGAGAGAAAGACCTTGACAAACTCTCAAACCTCATGCCAGTCTTCCAGTTCAGCAGAAACAGCTCAAATGCAGGTGTTACTGGGGGAGGACAATCATGCATCAGTTGCAGCAAAATTTATTTTTGAAGTGCACCCCTCAGAAACAATTACTGCCTTATGTACTTTGTGTTTTTTTATGTCCATAATGTCTTTTTAAATGCTTATTTTATTTTCTATTGTATAGTGTATTGATATAGTTTTTATTGTATTAATTGACTGGCACCTTCTTTTAATTCTATTTTTTATTGTTATTTGTTGTTATTATTATTTGTTGTCTTGTCATTATCTGTCTTGTGTATTAATGCTTTGGCACTATTGTATATAAACAAAATCATGCTAATAAATTACTTTAAAATTTAAATGGAGAGAGAGAGAGAGAGAGAGAGAGAGAGAGAGAGAGAGAGAGAGAGAGAGAGAGAGAGAGAGATTATCCATGGAAAAGTTATCCTTTAACTAAGATGCCATATTGCAGCATTGCAAACAATAAATCCTTGCTATTACTATTATGATCATGCCAGTGGTGCTTTATCGTATTTCTCCATATAAATAAGGCAATAGCGTGTCTTATATGGAGATAAGTATGCATGTACATAGGCTAGGTGGTCGGTTGCAACTGAACATTCTTGAACCTCACCTTCCAGTAATTCATCCAGGCTGGTGATCTTCTTCCCCCCATCTATAGTGTAGATGCTCCGCACTCCATGCGGTAAATTGACATTGTCCGACAGGGAGCGGGTCAGCTCCATCAGCAGCGCATCGAATGACCTGAAGCGGTCACTGGAGACCGCGTACACCAAGCCCTTGAAGTATTTGTCGCCGTTCCGATAGAAGCAAACTTTTTTCGCTTTCTTTTCGGAGGTGAGCGACTGCAGCGTGCGCGTGCGGTAGAAGCTACAGTGTGCGCTGTGAGCGGGACTGGGCACGAGTCCGTTACCCCGCGAACCGGTGTGAGAACGGGCGCTTCCTCGCGGGGACCGGTGACTCTTGTCGCGCTCCTCGAAATGCTCCCACTCGATACTTCTGCTGGACATGTTTATTTTCCTTGAGTCAAGTCGCGGATCCTTTACACTAGAGATGTGGTTATTGTAATGCCCTTTTATTTCTAAATAGTGTTGTCCTGTCCAGGCTGTAAGATGCTGTACCGTGTTATTGTTCGTAAATGGCTTTGATCAAAAAAGCTTCAAAATAACAATCATAGGAGCTGTTGACCAAAAGCTGTTCTCTTTAGACTTTTTATACAGCTAAATAATAGATTTTAAAGTAAATACATTGCATTAGGTTGAGGTGAAATAAATAAGGTCGGAAGAATCTCAGCAGTCCACAAATCCAAGAAGTGTAATATTAAGGACAGATACTATCCATGGGGAGAGTTCCGGTCATCCAAATGATGAAAGAGTTGTATGTGCGCATGCTGGACACCCGTGACCGTCCGCTGCTCTCTTCATTCCTCCACTAACACACACACATTATACTTCTACATCAAGGCCACGGGAGGAGAGGAGAGGAGCTCCTTCTCTGGGTCCTAAAAAGCCTTCTTGTGAAGCCTATAAAAAGGGCTAAAAAATGTGCAGTGAAAACCTGTTAAATAGTTTACTGTAACTAACTTACCATATCATATACCACAATCAATACTAGCCTATATTATGTTTATGAGAGTGGTGGTGGCGTAGTGGGCTAAAGCTCATAATTGTTCATCAGAAGTGAGCTAGTTCGATCCCCATGGCTACCACCATTGTGTCCTTGAGCAAGGCACTTAACTCCAGGTTGCTACAGGGGTATTGTCCCTGTAACAAGTGCACTGTAAGTCGCTTATGTTTATAAGCCAAATATTTATAATTTATAATTATCTTTTATAACTGTAAATTGTTATGCATTTTGAAGTTTAGGCTTGCAAATTATGAAAAAGAATAAACTTGTAATATTATTATAATATGCCAGTGTGCCTCTGGGGGAGGGGGGATTATGTCTTTCTTAAATATCTAAAAAGTTAATTACTTGATCAATTACTTGTATCATTTATTTAGAATGGACATTCAGGAGTACCTGTATGACCCATCACATCTGTTTACACATATATCATATATTTGATGTAAAAAATATAAATAATAATAAAAATTATAATAATAAAAATATATTCTATTTCATCTTACTTGTGTGGTTATGTGGTAATGTTAGGGTATATATTTTTTAGTCGCTCCTTTGTATGTTATGTTGAAGTAAGTGCATTCTATTAGACCAAAGCCAAAAATATCCTGTTATGTCTAAAATGTTATAGGTGTATTTTAACAGTAGCCTATAGTTCTTGTAACCACAGCTGATTTTTACAGCTGTTTTTTTCACAGCTGTTATGTTTTGTTTAAAAAAACAAAACAAAAAACAAACAAAAAAACAGTGTAGTGTGAATGTGCTTTCTTGTGCTGATTTAATAGATTGTTGACTGTAAGTGCAAAGTTTAATCAGACTCATATCTTCTCATATGACCACTTATTATGGCATTTTTTTATTTATATTTTGTTATATTGCTAAGTCAGAAAATAGCCATACAATTTTACTGTATAAAAGGTTTTCATTGTGTTTTGTGACTTTTTCTCATTAAATGATTACACAGTTTATGTTAATTTAATTCAGGTGGTTGTATGCTCAGTGAATAAAAGGGATAATTCAACCAAAAAAATGAAAATTCCCTCATCATTTACTCACTCTGCGATGGACTGGCGACCTGTCCAGGGTGTACCCCGCCTTTCGCCCAATGTTAGCTGGGATAGGCTCCAGCCCCCCGTGACCCTGTACAGGATAAGCGGTTGAAGATGAATGAATGAATGAATTTACTCACTCTCATTCCATCCCAGATGTGTATGACTTTCTTTCTTCAATAGAACACAAACAAAGATTTTTTACATAAAGGAAACATAAAAGTAATCTATATGACTCCAGTGGTTAAATCCATATCTTCAAAAGCTTCATGATAGATGTGGGTGAGAAAAAGAACAATATTCAAGTCCTTTTTTTCTCTAAAGCTCCACTTTAACTTTCAAACTAAACAGGCACCACATGTGACTTTCAGATGTTAAAATTAAAGTGGATATTAAAAGAATTTACTATTTTTTTTTTAATTGCTTCTCACCCACACCTATTACATCACTTCTAAAGATATGGATTTAACCTCAGTTTTATGGATTACTTCTATGCGTCCTTTATGTGATTTTTGGAGCTTCAAAGGTCTGATCACCATTCACTTGCATTGTAAGGACCAACAGAGCTGAAATATACTTCTAAAAATCTTTGTTTGTGTTTTGCTGAAGAAAGAAAGTCATACATGTCTGGGATGGCATGAGGGTGAGTAAATGATGAGAGAATTTTCATTTTTAGGTGAATTATCCCTTTAATCATTCAGGGCAATTTAACACTCAAGCTTCAATAAAGCAATTGCTCTTGATTATGTGGCACAGGCTGTAGTCTCTCCAGCTCTGAAACTGCTGACAATAATGTCAACACAGATGTGTGGAAATATCTCTGTTGTGATGTCTCTTTTGTAAGTATCAGCCTCCTGAGACACTGTGAAAGCAAACTGCGACTTGATGGTTCTTTTATGAATTAAAGGAAGAATAAAAACAGCTGAGACCGCATAAGAGGAAGTAAAGGGGAATGAAAGCTCCGGATAGAGGATATCCTGAAGACAATAAAATTTGCAGCTGAGAGAACAATCCCTCCACCAAAAATGAAAGCGAGAAGGCACACCCTCACTGCAAAGAAGGATCTACCTAGGGCCTGGTTTTACATAATCAATTAGTTTACAATAATCTCAACTTGGGAAATAATAAGCTTGTGTTTCAAATTATACGAAGCCAATGTGGTCAAAAGGAATTTGGCATTTTATGTCATTTGTAAAAATGTTAATGATTCATTTGTTTTCAATTTCAGATTAACAGCACATACAGTATCTGTATAAAATAACTCTTAATGAAGCAGACTTGGAAGATGTATTTATTATTTATTTGTTAAAGGTAAAACATAAATGGTCAAGTAAGGAACAGTGTGAGATAAAAGAGAGGTCAGCAAGTGGAAAGAGTTGTCTGCTCAGATTTTCAGCTTTAGCAATCTTTCTGCACATTCGGTTCTGCGCCTGTCTATTTACAAGAAATATCCATGTCTGCCATCTAGTGCATGACACGTGCATGTACAGAATGGTAAAAAAAAAAAAAAAGAGAGAGAGAGAGAGAAAGAAAGCAGAAGAGAGTGTTAAATGTAAGAAACTATTCAGAAAAAAACACTTATTCATTGTTTAGATGCATTTAGCCTCATCTTGATAACAGATGCATGACTAATAAACTTGTCATATATACTTTGTTTCATGGTTGTACCTGAAGACCTTGATACAACATGCAAAATGTTGCTAGGACATGAGTACGTGAATTAGGTTTCATGCATGTGAAATTGTTTACGCATGTGTGAATGATGTTTCATGCGTGAATTATAATTGAGACTATTCTGCTTCCATACTCTTCTTCTACTTCTCCTCTGTACCTGCACCGCGCTCAGCACGACCGTCATCCAGCGCGAAACACACGCAGAGTGAGAACTCGTTATGTAGGCCTAGTGATGTGAATCAACTAAGTTGCTCCTAAGCTGTGTCTCACACTTCTTTCCTTTTACCTAGAGTTGTTCCGATTCCGATACCATATCGGTGAGTACTGGAGTCAGTATCCTGAATCACCATGGTACACCTATAATAAGTGTTTATTTTCGGTCTATTTTAGTCCAGCGGGTCGCCGCCGCTGTGGAGTAGCACAGGACCTGGGTGACTCGTCCATAGTCATAAACGGAGAGAAATAGCGCCAGTTACAACACTTCTTCCGCAAGACGCATGCAGTTCTGTTTATTAACTGCTAGAGCATGAAACAAAAACAGCAGCGTGACAAATAAACTGCGTACCCGTGTAGTGCGTACGTGTGTCTCTGTTGTTAAAGTTTATCGCTAATTTGATACTCATTTTAACAATCGGGTGTCATGTAAACATGACGTCACGTGCGTATTTTCTGGTCAGTCGTCATGGAAACATGAAGCCCTGGCGTTTGGACCAGAGTGAAGACAAACGACATATCACTGTATACTACCAGTATGTGTGAAAACACTCACTGTGGCTTTTTAAATGAATTGTTATTCATTCCTAAATTTATATCTGTTATTTTTCAGTTGTGGCTGACTATCAAACTAGGCAATAAAATAAAGTTTAATGTTTTTCTTTTGCTGTATTTATTCATTCCTCACACACAGAGGATTTAACCTTAACCAGGCTTAACTCCTAGCATTACCTCTCTCTCTCTCTCTCTCTCTCTCTCTCTCTCTCTCTCTCTCTCTCTCTCTCTCTCTCTCTCTCTCTCTGTGTGTGTGGCTTGCCAGTGAGCAATGGACATAGGACAGTTCTTTAAAAGAAAAAAGACAGATTCAGGTGAGAGACTAGGGACAGTCCATAATGACCTCTGTCTTGTTTTTGGTTCTTCTGAAAAGTGTTAAGCTAAAGTAACAGATAATGTAAACAGCTATCTGTTGTTGTATAAAATTACTTATCTAGGCAATGGTCCCCTGCTTTTTTTTTTTTTTTTTTTTATTTATTTCAAACCCACAATGGAGAATACAGCTTCTCTTGTGAAAGGAATTTGTGATTTAAAAAAGTTTCTAACAATAATAATAATAATAATAATAATAAAGACATTTAAAATGACATGCCTCTGTGTGCCTATTGATCATATCCTTAGAATCTGTAAATGGTCTCCATAACATTTTAGTGACATGACAAACTGACCTCAACTCTCCTGCCTACAATATATTTGTGTATGATTGTCAGTGCCAAGGGAAAGAGAGGGAGATGGAGAAGGAGAAAGGCAAAGGGAGAGCACGCAGGAAGAACCAGGTGAGGAAACAACAACAATAAATTGACATATAGTGAATAGTGGCAAGCAAAACAGTAACTACTCATACTCCTATACTAACTTATTGGCATTAAGTAGCCTATATTACATGTACTTTTTGTAACATTATTTTACACCGCATTTTTTTCATAATAAAGGAGGAAAACAACAGGGAGAGTCCATAAGGGATGAGAGGGAATTGCCTAGTGAAAGAAATGAAGAGACAGAGGGAGTGCAACATAGAGACCACCAAGCCAAAGCAGCAGAGACAGAAGAGAGCTATTCAGACTTAGGGGATAAGGACACTGGTCCTAAACAGTTAAAGCTGTCTCAATACCCTCATACTCAGTTTGGCACACAAAAAAAAGAGGTGTTGGGTGCTCAGCACCCCTAAAGCTCTGACCCTAGAATCGCCCCTGCTGTAAAAGCAAAATAAACAGGACCTCTTAAAAAAGCTTGAGATTATATTTATAATTTGTATAATTTTAATAATTGGTGCAGCATTTGTTGAAGTGGTTATTTTGATTAAGCATGTAGCCTACTTAAATATTCCTCAATATATTCTAAAGGTATTTGCAAGAAAAATCCTAGTTTATTTGTACATGATTTGAAATAAAAAAATAAAAAAACGTTTAACCGTTTCCATTGTTTATACACAAATCATGTTGACAAATGTCTTTTTTGCCCCTTTGCTCCCTGCTGATGTCAACAACACCTGAATTTCCAAATAGTGCCACATGGGGAGGCACTTGAAACACTTGATGTCCGCTTTTTGACAGAAAGTGTGTGGTCAGAAAAACAGTATTTTCTTTATTTATGAATCAGTTTTCCAGTTAATATTTTTTTTTATATTTAGCTGACATTTGATGACAATTTTGAACCCAAACAATATCTACTGTAAGTAGGTAACATACACATGCACATAAACCCATAACATACAAACACACTTCACTGGGCCATTCATTACTCTGAGGTGACCTTGGATTTGTGTAAACGATGCATTAGAAAAGTAGTGTGGTCTTCATTTCAAATGAACATTGTGGCTGATTGCATACTCTAGCAGCTGGTAAAATATCTGCCCATTAAAAATGCCATCAATCTATCTTCTAGTGCATTTGTTACAAAGACGCATCAGTCTCATGTGTGGCCAAAAGTGATGCAAGGTTATACACATTTCAGGACGGTCTCAGTGGGCGGCCCATCTCATCATACGCCTAACACCAAAAACTCTCCCTTGAGAAATAACAGCATGTCTGCTATGGCCATGAGGCTGGGACACATATGGTAGTTTTTCTAGCAGATGAGAACATACTTGCATTAATAATATGTTTATGAGACACAAAGGTGAAGTGTACGTGAGACCATCAATACATCCACACATACGGTACAGTGGCCCAGGCTTGCACAACACAACAAAAATAGTAAAGCAACTAAAAGCTGAAAACACAATGGAAAATAAAAAAGAACAACAAAATGAAGCCACCACACAATGGAAATAAGCCACAACACAACAGAAATCCCTCAACACAACAGAAAAGCCACATTACAATGGAAGTAACTCACAACAAAATGAAATTAAGCCATAACACAACAGAAAAGCCACAAAAAAAAATAAAAACAATTAAGTGTTAATTTATTTATTGTTAATTTTGTTGTGTTGTGGCTTAAAGGGATAGTTCACCCCCCAAAAATTATTCTCTCATCATATACTCACCCTCATGCAATTCCAGATGTGTATGACCTTCTTTCTTCTGCCGAACGCAAGCAAAGATTTTAGAAGGATATTTCAGCTTTGTACATCCATCCAATTCAAGTGTACCAAAATTTTTAAGCTTCAAAATGCAGCATAAAAGTAAGCCATATGACTCCAGTGGTTAAATCTATAACTTCACAAGTTATGTTAAGTGTGGGTGAGAAACAGATCAATATTTGAGTCCTTTTTAATACTAAATTCGTGGCACATGCTAAGAATACGAATCCACAAAAAATAAGAAGAATTTTAAAGTGAAAGTGAAGATTGATAGTGAAGATATAGATTTAACCACTGGATTACTATTATGGTGTCTCTATGTGTTTTTTGGACCTTCAAAGATCTGGCCACTATTCAATAACATTGTATGGACAGAGCTGAAATATTTTCAAAAAATCTTTGAGTTGAGCAGAAGAAATACATGTCTGGGATTGCACAAGGGTGAGTAAATTATAAGATCATTTAAATTTTTGCGTAAACTATCCCTTTAATTTTGTTGTGTTGCGGCTTATTTCTGTTGTGTTGTGGCCTTTCTGCAGTGTTGTGGCTTAATGGGATAGTTCAGCCAAAAATTAAAATTCTCTCATTATTTATTCACCCTCATGATAACCCAAGGGTATATGACATTCTTTCTTCAGCAGAACACAAATGTGTTCTGGAGAAGAAAGAAAGTCATACACACCTGGGATATCATGAGGGTGAGTTAAATATGAGAAAACTTTCATTTTCAGAGAACTATCCCTTTAATTTTGATATGCTGTTTTCATTTGCTCCATTGCTTCACGATGAGTCAAGTTCATTGACGGCCAGTTTCACAATGAATATCAAGTGCTCTTTATGGGATAGCGCTATCTGGTCAGTTCACTGCTGGTCTAACATTTTTCACAACATTACAGACTATGTGTCACCCAGTGCTTGACCAAATATCAATGTCGTTGTTCTTTGTGTTGTAACATTACTTTTGTGAAGTTTACATGATTCATGTTACATCACACTTGTGAGAAGAGGTGAGAAAAGCATGGTGTCAAACAGGCCATTAAAGAAATAGTTCACCCCAAAATTATAATTCTCTCATAATTTATGATTATGCCATCTCAAACTCATATGACTTTCTTTCTTCTGTGGAACACGAAGATATTTCGAATGGAAATACTGTGTCTGTTTGTTCATACAATGCAAGTGAATTGTGACCAATTTTCAAGCTTCAAAAAGGAAACAAAGGTACCATAAAATGAATCCACAAGTCTCCGATTTCAAGCTCGATTACACTTCTTATCACATCAAGTGCTAAATCATGGCCTTGCATTGACACTGCAATGTCAAGAATCTCCATTAAAATATATTTGTTTGTGTTCTGCAAAAGAAAGAATGTCATACCAGTTTAAGACACCATGAGGGTATGGAAAGGATGAAAGAATAAACATTTTTGGGTGAACTATTCTTACAACATACCTGTCATGTCATCTACCAAAATGTTCTGATGTATCCATCCATTGCAGAATAGAAGAAATTAGACCAATTCAAGACAATCAAATTGCAATGTAAATCTACAATATTTGTTAAATGTATCCCAATAGAAAACAATTTTAAATTGTTAAAAGCCTGTATTGGTTTTGCATGACTCCTTGGGTTCAATTCTCAGGGAACACAAATACAAAGTATACAAATGCACACATGCACGGTATACATATATTTTACAGTATGTTGCTTTTGATCTGCCAAATGCATATGTACATTTACAAAAGGCTGAAAAAGAAATGTGTAAACCAGTTGAGTTGAGTCATTCATTCATCATTCAGTAGATGGAGCGGTTGCTAAATCCTCTGTTTTTAATGGTAATGGTAACATTTATACTTTAAAATGTGTGTTTCATGTCCTTGTTTACTGTCAGCTGCACACTGCAAAAATATTTTTCACATTTTTGCCTGATTTTCACTCTTTTGGACTATTTTTAGGGAAATATACAGACCCAAAATTTATTAAAAATCTCATTGTCCTCTTGGTCACCCATGTCTTCTAACATGTAATTATTTAAAATGGCAAATAATTAGTAATGCACGCTGAATTGAACAGAAAGTTACTTTACACTTTGAAAACTCAGCTCTAGGTGTGACCCTAGAGAGAGAGAGTGAGAGAGAGCGAGAGAAAAAGAGAGAGAACTTCAATGTCACTGGATAAATACAGTATCATATACAGTAGCTTGCCCATATTCATGACCAGATTTTCAGCTGATTCAGTGTTATAGATACATTTCAAATGGGCTGAACAGAATCTCACTCAGATGTTCCACTGCCTCACCAAGACAATGGTTCCTCAGGTTGCTAGGAAACCTGCACCTCAATCTCCTTAGCTGGACTCCAACCTTCCATGAGGTGCCTCTAATGACCAATCATGTCCCTGCACGAAAATTGGTTGCAAAGTGAGGAGAAATATGTATTGCCACTTAATCACTTTCTTTGTAATGTTATTCTGTGGATAGAGTGCTAACATCCAAAGCCACTTCATGTGTCTGATATTAGAATACGCTTGTGGCAAATTATTAATTAATGCTTCTCAAATCTCTGTCTTTCGCTCATTTCCTTTCTTCCTCTCTTTCTTGCCATCCATCTGTTGCTCATTTCCATTTCTTCTGCTTCAGTCTGTTGCAGAAATAAGAAGCCCTCTTCAATGCTACATGCACCATTTTAAATTGTTGCTTTTTCCAATTACTGATATGGTTAATGTTCAGTTATAAGTAGAGTGAGCCATACTTCTAAAATATCATATATAGAGCTAAAGACACCATAGTGTTACAAGAAAGCAACAATGTAATTCAAAGCACACAGCCTTTTGTTTATTATAACTAATCAACTAATTGTTGAAATAATTGACAAGGAATATTGAATAACCCTAAAAAAGAAGAAAAAAAAAACTAACCTTTATTTTCAGATTATTTTAATCTGCAAAAAAAAAAAAAAAAAAAAATGTCATTGTTTACCTCATTGCTTTTATTACATTTCTATGATAATTGTATTTCTAAACACTGAAGCTCATATTACCACATTGTTGCAAGTAAAAAGAAATACTTCAGTACAACAAATCAAAGAAGAAAATCTTTACAAAGATGAAAAACAATTACCGTACTACTGGCCTCTGCCTGCAAATCATTTAAATAACTTTCACATTTTCAGAACATAAAACTCCAGAGTTAAAGGATAATGATTCAAGATGCAAATCTAAAGGACTGCAGTAAGTACTGAAGACTTGATCATTCCAAAGATACTAAAGATACAGTAAAACAACTACATGAATTAGAAAAGTGGTTAAAAACAATGTTTGGACACTTCTGTGGGTAATCAATGATCAATTCTGAGGAAACAAACAATTACACTTGTGAGAGAAGCTACAGAAAGGCTAAAGAGATGGTCTCTTTGAAAGCGCTACAGAGTTCAGTAGCTGAAAACTATGTAGTTTGATCATTGAAGTTTCCCATGGATCGACTGGTAGAGCAATGCCACAGTCATGGGTTCAATCCCCAAGGAACACGCATATTGATAAAATGTGTACCTTAAATTCTTCTGCCAAATGCATATATATATATATATATATATATATATATATATATATATATACACCGTACATATATCTTTCTCCCATCGCAAACATAGGAGGAAGCACAACAGGTGGGCGAAGCACAACAAAATACTGGAATCATGAGAGGTGATTTTTTTAAAAAGTTTCCTCTACTTTTAACTTGACACAGCTTTATAAATATTTGGCATTTATGAAGCTGAATACCAATAACACGTCCCAAGCGCATCTGTCTGAGCACACACATGTACAGTATGACCTTGTATGCATAGTACACAGTCTGCATTCACTGGCTCCAATGGGGGGCTCCAGAAATTCCACCGGCTGACCTTCCTACCAACTCCCTACAAGTCCACCTTCCTACACTGATGATTGCCTCGCAGCTCGCACCATGTCAGATTATCACTTAATTATTTAAATTTTTACTTAAGCAGAATCAGCAAATGTTTTAGAGCAGAGAGACATGTGCAATACAATATAATTTGAAGGTGGCCATTATAGAAATTATATTACAAGGTCTTCTACTTCCAGAAGAGCACAGTAGACATGTAATACATTGCATACAACTGACAAAGTGCTCATCCCATTTTATGTATTTGTTATTCAATTACAAATGCTCCTTTTTTCAATATTCCTATGGGTTGTAATTTTGCCAAACATAAACCATGATTCTGTTTTTCTTTCAGATCTAATTTGTGAGTAATCTAAGTATCAGTTTATTTTAAGTACTGTAAATCCTTAAAGTAAAGCTAAGAATTTCTGTGTATCTACTGTACACGAGTAGTACCACAACTGGCATATAGGTGGCACTTCTTACTGTTAAATAGCTGCTATGTAAGCCTGTGCTCAGTCAGTGTGAAAACATGTGGTAAGCATATGCCAGTTTATCATTTTCATAATTTATAGATGGTGTGCTGAAAAATCAAAAGCAAATCCATTGAACTCTGTAACAGGGTTCAATGGAAAGGAGGAGGCGGGAACCGGACGAAGCATCAAAGTAATGTTTTTAATGAACTTAAACATAAAGACACAAACGTAAACTTATAGAGGGGAGCTGCCTGTAGCTCTCTCTCTCCTGAACTGCTGCATCTTGTTGCAATTATACCTCTCCTCGGTTGATTAGCATGATTGGGGGCTGGGCGTGTTTAGTCGAGGCAGCCCCACCCTCCTCCTTTTCACAAACTCAATGGATCATTTTTTTACCCGAACATAACAGTAACATTTGTAGCCAAGTGGAGAAATTGCATGTAATTTAACTCAGTTATAAATGTAATGTGGCCCCTTTAAGAACGTCTTGGTTACATATGTAACCTCCGTTCCCTGATGGAGGGAACGAGACATCGTGTCGAATAAGCGACACTAGGGGTCTCTCTTGAACGCCGAATATGCCTCTGATCTATGAAAAAAGGCCAATGAGAGTTGGCGAACAGTATTTGCATACCCCGCCCCCGGACATACGGGTACAAAGGCAAGGGAAATACGCACATTCATTCAGGATTTTTCTGAGGAGCCGGGAGTGTCCAGCCAACTCAGTGGCTCGGCTCAGCGACGTGGCCGGGAGGACACGACGTCTCGTTCCCTCCATCAGGGAATGGAGGTTACATACGTAACAGAGACGTTCCCTGTCTGTCGCTCACTTTGACGTTGTGTCGAAGAAGCGACACTAGGGGTCCACTTCAAATCACACCATGCACTGAGCCGTGTACGTTTACTGCTGACACAGGAGCGGGCAGGTATTTCACGTGCACAAGCATCCAACTGTGTTTCAGACTGCACGTACCCTTCCCCAATGCCCCAAAAAGTCATCGGAATCCTTCTGGTTACCCTAGAGTGGAACAAGGCAACACTTGCCAACTAGGGAACGGGCCAAGCCTGGCTGGGCCTCTTTTCTCTCTATGTTTCTCGGCATAGAGCAAGAGCAGCCGGGGCCCTTACCGCATCGTGGGAAGGGGGTCTTCCCGAATTCCTATTCTTTCAGGGGGAAAAGACCCTGCGGTGGCCACACCTGCCCGAAAGTCTGTGACCAGCGCCGAGAATGGCTGCAGGTCCGGATGGCTGCTTGCCAGTGCTGGGTTAACCCCATCCCCCACTCCCCTACCCTGTTGCAAGTTTTTGTTATGTTGTAGATGTACTGATTATGTGCTAAGTGTTGCTGAGATGTTTTTTCCTGTTCCCACACTGTAATCCTAACAGGAGCATAGTCTGGGGGTTACTTTTTTTATCTCACCTTTCCCCATGTAATGCTGTATATCTTCTCAATTCCCTGTCTTCCTGCCCTGTCTACCCCGTTGTCATATTGTATGTTTGTATGGGCAGGATGATGGCCAATTTCACTGGTTACTTACTTGTGACTATGTGACAATAAAGGGTTACTACTACTACTACTACTACTACATACATCACATGGCCTCTTCGGTCACATATGGGAAAGAATGGTGCGGTGGTAGATCCAACCTCGAGGACGGGGGAGTTGCTACAACACGGCGACCGGAGGGCAGCAAAGGACTGCCTAAGGGAGACGCGGGTCAGCTCGTAAGGTGACCGTACCGCAGAAGTACACACAGGAGGAGTCCGCGTAGGAGGCCTGACCTGTGGAGAACCTATTCCAGTAGGGGTAGCCTGGGGTACCCGTAGTGGACTGGGTCGGCGAGTTTCTCCACTGAACTGCGGACCCAAGAGGGCTAGGGAGGAATCAACCAGGGACCTAAAGGGGTCTCCTGGGAAAGAAGGTGCACTGTTTTACCTCAGCAGAGGGAACGGCTCGGACCTGAGAAAACATGGGACGAGACTGACTCAACACCCTGAGATTGTAAAATCTCGCAAATGTGTTAGGTGTTGCCCAACCCACTGCTCTACAAATGTCTGCTAGGGAGGTGCCCATAGCCAGTGCCCACGAGGACGCAATACTCCTTGTTGAGTGCGCTCGGACCCGAGGGCATGGCCTGGGTGCGATAGGCCAGTAAGGTGGCATCCAACACCCAGTGGGGAAGCCTCTGTTTGGAGACAGCGATCCCTTTTCGCTGTCCCAGAGCAGACAAAGAGCTGCTCAGAGCACCTAAAGCTTCTGAGTGCTGTCCAGATAGGCACGCAAGGCACATACTGGACACAGCAATGAAGGGGCTGGGTCTGCCTCCTCCCGGGGCAGCGCTTGCAGGTTCACTACCTGGTCTCTGAAGAGAGTGGTAGGGACCTTGGGCACGTAGATCAATCGTGGTCTTAGGATCACATGTGTGTCTGCCAGATCGAACTCCAGGAAAGAGTCACTAACAGAGAACGCTTGCAGGTTCCCGACCCTCTTGATGGACGCGAGCGCGATCAGCAGGGCCGTCTTTTTAGAGAGAGGGCCCTGAGCCAGCTGATTCTAGCGGCTCAAAGGGGGATCTCTGAAGACCGGTGAGGACCACCGAGAGATCCCAGGAGGGGAACTGGCCTGGCCGGGGGGGATTTAACCTCCGGGCACCTCTTAGGAACCAGATAATAAAGTCATGGCTACCCAGAGACTTGCTGTCTACTGGGTCATGGTGAGCTGCGATAGCGGCAACATACACCTTCAAGGTGGAAGGGGACAGCCTCCCCTCCAACCTCTCCTGTAGGAACAGGAGCATTGACGTAGCTGCGCACCTCTGTGGGTCTTCAGCCCGGGAAGAACACCAATTCGCGAACACGCCATTTCAGGGCGTAAAGTTGCCTGGCAGAGGGTCTCTGGCCTGGTTGATCGTGGCTACGACCGTGGGTGGTAGACCAGCTAGATCTTCTGCGTCCCGTCCAGGGGCCAGACATGGAGGTTCCAGAGGTCTGGGTGCGGATGCCAAAGTGTGCCCCGTCCCTGAGAAAGAAGGTCCTTCCTCAGGGGACTTTACCAGGGAGGGGCTGTGGCGAGGAATACGAGGTCCAAGGACCAGGCCCGGGTGGGCCAATAAAGATCCACAATGGTGACTTGTTCCTCGTCCTCCCTGACCTTGCACAGCACCTGGCTTACTGGGGGAAATGTCGCAGCCCCACAGGTCAGCTGTGTGCCAGTGCGTCTGCCCTGGGGGGAGCCTCTGTTTGGGCATACCAGAGCGGGCAGTGGGAGGTCTCTTGGGAGGCAAACAGGTCAACCTGGGCCTTGCCGAACCGTTCCCAAATCAGCTGGACCAGCTGGGGGTGAAGCCTCCACTCTCCGCGGGGCAAGCGTTGTAATGACAGCACGTCCTCTATCACATTGATGTTGCCAGGGATGTGAGTGGTGCACAGCGAATTGAGTTGCTGGCTCCAAAGGAGGAGACGACGGGCGAGTCGTGACATGTGGCGGGAGCGTACGCCACCTTGGTGATTTATGTATGCCACCGCAGTGGTTCTGTCTGACCTGATCAGGATATGTTTGTCTCGAACTAATGGGAGAAACTTCCGCAGGGCAAAGAAAACAGTCAACAACCCCAGGCAGTTGATGTGCCAGCGCAGCGAGGCCTCCTTTCCAATGGCCTGTTACTGCGTGCCCATTGCACATGGCGCCCTAACCCAATCTGGAGGCGTCGGTCATGACGGAGACACATCGGGACACCTGCTGCGAGGGTACTCCTGATGTAGAAAACAGAGGTCTGTCCAGGGATTGAGTGTTTGGCGGCAGGCGGGGGTGATCGTCACACGGTGCGTGCCGCGGCGCCATGCTCGTCTCGGGACTCGAGTCTGAAGCTAGTGCTGAAGCGGTCTCATATGCATCAACCCCAGCGGCGCGTCCGCCGCGGAGGATGCCATATGCCCCAGGAGCCTCTGGGAAAGTTTTAAGGGGACCGTTGTGCCCGGCCTGAAAGCGGCGATGCACCTCAACACTGACTGTGCATGCTCGTTGAGGAGACGTGCTAACATTGAGACTGAGTCAAACTCCATGCTGAGAAAAGAGATGCTCTGAACTGGAGTAAGCTTACTCTTTTCACAGTTGACCTGAAGCCCCAAACGGCTGAGGTGCCTGAGCACCTGGTCTCTGTGAGTGCATAGTAACTCTCGTGAGAGGGCCAGAATGAGCCAGTTGTCGAGGTAATTGAGTATGCGGATGCCGGCTTCTTGGAGCAGGGCAAGAGCTGCCTCTGCGACTTTCATGAGGAAGCGAGGGGACAGAGACATGCCGAAGGGCAGGACTTGTACTGATACGACTGGCCATCGAACATGAACCGCAGAAAGGGCGGTGTCAAGGCAAAATTGAGACGTGGAAGTACGCGTCCTTCAGGTCTACCGCTGTGGACCAATCTAGATGTAGAACGCAGATTAAGATGTGTTTCTGTGTGAGCATTTTGAACAGAAGTTTGTGTAATGCTTGGTTGAGAACTCGCAAGTCCAAGATCGGTTGTAAGCCGCCGACTTTCTTGGGTATGATGAAGTAAGGGCTGTAGAGACCCTTCTTCATCTTGGTTGGAGGGACAGGCTCTATTGCGTCTTTGAGTAAGAGAGTAGCGATTTCCGCGCGCAGGTACTTGGCATGTTCGCCATGTACTGCGGGGGGACGGAAGCCTGGCAAACTGAATTGTGTAACCGAGTTGGATGGTCCGGGCCAGCCAGCGAGACGGGTTGGGAAGTGAGAGCCACGCGTCCAACTCTGCGCTAGGGGCACCAAGGGGATGATTATTTTTGACATACCCGGCGGGACAGAGCAGTGGGGCAGAGCAGGTAAAGCACCATCGGGAGTCGGTGATGCGTCCCGAGGCTCTGGTGCTGAGAAAAGACTGCTCACAGACTGCTGTGAGCGGCGCACATGCCCATGGGCCCAATCAAGTAGCCCGGGAAAGCATAGCGGACCTCTTTACATCAGGCTCAGGTTGGGCGAGCAGACCCGAAGGTGGCAGCCCAGGCGAGTCATCAGCATCAGACGCCGCTGTAACGCTCTCCAATGCATCGGTGATGTCATCCAATTCAGAAGCAAGCAAGCGTGCAGGGGAGGCAGGTGGTTTGAGGGGGTTTACCTGGCGAACAGAGCCCGTCATAGTCCCCAAATCGCCTTCATCACCCGCGGCGCCTGCGTCAATCCCATAGGAAGGAGGCAAGGCGCGGGTGGCGGCTGAAATGGCTTTCTCTCATGACAAAAGAAAGCCGCGACCGCAATGTTGCCATGGCTATGTTCTCGCACTGAGCCATTCATAAAACGCTGCCTGCGTGTGATCGCAGCCCAGGCACGCGAGGCAGCTTTTATGACCGTGAGAGGTGGGGAGAAATCACCGCATCCAGAAACTACACAGGGGCGGAAATGGCATCTTTATAAAGACACGTCCTGAAAAGGACGTTCAACGGCGCTTGTAATGCTCTTTCAGAGAAATAAACACTTTTACAGAGAAAATCACTCTTTCAATGTAACTCTTTCAATTCTCTGTGCTGTTGAAGTGCCCAGGGACAAACTGCACTGCAATGCAGAGAAGGAGAAAGACGCTGAAGTGCGGCATAGATCCAACAGCAAACAGAGCATCAGAGGAACAGAAGCAGGAATCTGGTGTTTGTGACTCGCAGCTGGCTGCATACACGACCATCGGCTCCGAAGAAAATTTCTGAATGAATGTGCGTATTTCCCTCGCCTTTGTACCCGTATGTCCGGGGGCGGAGTATGCAAATACTGTTCGCCAACTCTCATTGGCTTTTTTTCATAGATCAGAGGCATATTCGGTGCTCAAGAGAGACACAACGTCAGCGACAGACGTCTGTAGCTCACATCGACGTTGTGTTGAAGAAGCGACTCTAGGGGTCTCTCTTGAGGACCGAATATATCTCTGATCTATGAAAAAACGTAAATGAGAAGTTGGCAGACAGAATTTGCATGTCCCGCCCCCAGATATATGGGTATAAAGGCAGGGAAATGCGTCTGTTTCATTCAGAAATTTTCTTCGGAGCCGATGGTCGTGTATGCAGCGAGCTGCGAGTCACACACCTGTTCCTCTTCCTCTAGTGATTGCTGTTGGATCTACTGCGCACTTCAGCAGCTTTCTTCTTCTCTGCACTGCAGTGCAGTTTGCCCCTGGGCACTTCGACAGCGCAACTAAGAGTTGTATTAAAAGAGTGATTTTCTCTAAAAGAGTATTTTCCTCTAAAAGAGCAATACACAGCAGCATTGAACGACCTTTTCAGGACGCGTCTTTATAAAGATGCATTTCCGCCCCTGTGTAGTTCCTGGATGCGGTAGAGTGCTGTCCGCTTCAGACAGCCACAGGTGCTGTTTCGTGTGTTTGAGTTGTGGTCACACCGAGGCAGCGTTTGTGGATGGTTCATGTTCTCACTGCGAGAAGTGCATCATTCCTTCTTCCCACGGGATTGAGGACGATGCGGCCGGCCTCGAGGCAACACCAGCTCGCCTCACAGTCAGTCCATCCTCTGGAGCCCCTCGAGCTGGATGAGCTCGCCACTGCATCGGAGAGTGGTTCGGCATCTGACGCGGATGACTCGTCAGAGCTGCCACCTTCGGGCCAGCACGCCCAGGCTGAGGCTGACGCCCAGATGTCCGACATGCTTGCCTGGGCCGAAGCCAGCGTGGGCTTGGAATGGAACCCTTCGTCCTCCCCAAAGCCGTCGAGGCTGGATGATTGGTTCCTTGGGTCTGCGCATCGCTCACCCCCCTTGGTCCCTTTCTTCCCGGAGGTGCATGATGAGCTGACGACTGCATGGAGAGCACCCTTCTCCACTTGTCAAAAAGCCCCTCACTCATCCGCACTCACTACCCTCAACGGTGGAACGGCCCACAGGTACACAGCAATTCCCCAGGTGGATAGGGCGGTTGCGATCCACCTATGCCCCGAGAACGCCACCACCTGGCGGGGTCGCCCTGTGCTCCCCTCCAAGGCCTGTAGGATGACATCAGCACTGGCCACTAAAGCCTACAGCGCAAACGGACAGGCCGCTTCCGCCCTGCATGGCATGGCCCTCTTGCAAGTACACCAGGCCAAGGCACTCTGCATGAGGGTAGTCCTGATCCCAACATGCTGCAGGTACTGCACTCAGTGACCGACCTCGCCCTCAGGGCCACGAAGGCCACAGCGCAGTTATTCAGGCGATGGCCACACTTGTGGTTCAGGAATGTCATCTGTGGCTGAACTTGGTCGAGATGCGTGAGACGGACAAGACATGCTTTCTCGACGCCCCTGT
Organism: Moxostoma hubbsi; assembly: GCA_032164185.1. Taxonomy (NCBI): domain Eukaryota; kingdom Metazoa; phylum Chordata; class Actinopteri; order Cypriniformes; family Catostomidae; genus Moxostoma; species Moxostoma hubbsi. Next base: position 20,173,530 of record JAVLUX010000012.1, read on the forward strand.
TCCCAGATCGGCCTCTTCGGCGACACCGTCGAGGACTTCACCCAGCAGTTCTCCGCAGTGAAAAAGCAGATGGAGGCCATCTCACACATCCTGCCCCACCGCAAACCTGCTGCCACAGGCCATGCCCCATCTGCTTGTCGAGGGTGTCCCCATGCAACCCGATATCACGCCAAGGCGTGAAATAGACACGCTGGTCCACTAGCGGATGCGTGTCGGTGTCACGCTTTGCCTCCTCACGTACATGACACGCGCGCGTGTAGTTGCAATACCGGCAGGGGGCAATCATTTCCTCAACGCCAACAACTCTCCGCGCACCAAAGAGTAAGCGATACCGTTGTCGTATTGTATGTTCGCACGGGCAGGATGATGGCCAATTTCGCTGCTTACTTTCACTTTGTGACTATGTGACAATAAAGGGTTACTACACATACTACGTTCAGGACATATTTGTTCATTATAGTGCTGCTTTCATGAAGAAATCCTAACGTTGCTGTAGCCTAACGTTGTTATATGTGTGTGTGTGTGGGCTGTCGAGTATCTTATGCTGATGTAAATATATATATATATATATATATATATATATATATTTAAAAAATATATTTATATAAAAAATATATATCCTGCTAACCGGAATTGGAGAACGCGATATATCGCTTTCTCTTTGGTGCGCGGAGAGTTGTTGGCATTGAGGAAATGATTGCCCCCTGCCGGTATTCTACCTAGACATGCACACGCCTAGAGGAGGCAAAGCGTGACACCGACACGCATCCGCTAGTGGACCAGCGTGTCTATTTCACGCTTTGGCGTGATACCGGGTTGCCCCATGCGGCTAAGCAACGCACAGCTCCACCTCAACCAGGCCCAAGTAGAGCGCCCCACAGGAACCGCACTCCCCCCGTCTCACGGACCCCCTCGTGGACATGGAAGGCTCCCAAGCGGTCCTGAGACAATCGACCCAGAGACCACCTTGAAAGTGTATATAGCTGCTCTTGCAACCCACCACGACGCGGTAGATGGCAAGTCTTTGGGTAAGCACGACTTGATTATCAGGTTCCTAAGAGGCGCCCGGAGGTTGAATCCCTCCGACTGGGCTACGTGACCAAGGTTACTACCATGCCCTTCAGAGACCAGGTATTGAACCTGCAAGCGCTGCCCCGGGAGGAGGCAGACCCAGCCCCTTCGTTGCTGTGTCTAGTATTGGTTAGGTTTAGGTTCAAGGTTTAGGGTAGAGAGGTAGGTTTTTTTTATTTAAAACTTGATACAGCATTAACCTTAAAGAATCTCATCAGTTTGGGTCGGGAGAACATTTAACTTCACTTTTAGTGCCACACAGTGGACATTTCACCTCAGAACTGTTGTGATATATGTAATGAACCACTTTATGTAATTTTGCAAAAATGTAGGATTAGCATTTAACTAATTTATGAGATTAGCCTGTCTATATCATGCACTTTTTTAAGTTCACAAAATTAAACTTTAGGAGATATACCCATTTCAAATTTGCAGTCTCTGTCTTTCGAGAACATAAAAGATAACATAAAAATGTTGATGACATCCTGCACTACACCGATTTTTGTCCAGTCAATTGATGATGTCCCTCTCTCTAAAACCACCTGCCAGTGATGGGCAGTAGGGTTAGGGTTAAAAATAGCAAAGCTGTTAGCTTAACAACATTTATGAAGAGTGAGATTGTAGCTTCGCTATTTTTTAAATCAAGTAGCTTATCAGTAGCGAAGCTATATTTTTGACAAGGTAGCGGGGTAGGGTTGACAAAAGCTACACCTCTAAATCATGCCTTATACCTGGTGTTAAATAATGGCAGTTTTGAATCAGAACTAAAGATGTCCAATCACAAAGGAATCACTCATTTGAGTAGGTTCTTTACAATGAATTGGTCACACGTGATAGGAAAGAAGTCTGAATCATTTGCTTCATACTCGCACTTGTCACAAGCTCATGGAATATTTTATAACACAGCAAATAAAGATAACGCTGGTTGCAGTGGATCTACAATCAATCAATGGAAATCAAACCTGCAAATAAATCCTATTTGCCACTGATTAAGAAAGTCTTTATTAAGTTAAATACATGTGCAGCTTGTTAACGACTTCTGGATGTACCAACCAAAAGAGTATCAAAAACACTTATTAGCCTACACAAAAATGCATGTACCATTACCTGGGAGCACTATGTTAATACAATAGTATATGAATATGGTAATATAGTGAAGTACCTGTAATGTTTAATGTGTGTGTTCATGTATTTCATATCTTTTATTTTGAAAAGTCTGGTTCCTGTTTCATGTCATGTGGTTTCATTGTCATGTGATTTCATGTTTCCCTCCATGTTCATGTGTCTTGTTTTCATTGGTTTATTGTTTCATTATGTTGTTATCAGTTCTAGTTTGTCATTGGTTTTAGTTTATTAGTCTTGTATCTTGTTTGTCTGTTCATTGGTTAACTTGTTATTGTTTTACCTAATGTCTGTGTATGAGCCCTCATGTTTGCCATTGTCTCTTGTCAAGTATTATATGTGAGTGTGTTTGGTAACGTGTTATGCTAAGTCCAAGTCAAGTTCATGTCAAGGTTATGTGAAGCCAAGTTTATGTCTAGTCATAGTTTATAAGTCAAGTTCATGTTTATGTTTCACGTTTATAGTTAGGGTTTTGGGATTTCAAGTTTGTTAATAAAATTGCTCTTGGATTCTTCATGCCATCATCTTCATCATTGTCAGTGCCAGCAGCATCGTTACAGAATACTTGACACGGTACAATGAACCAAGCAGTACAGCTCCTACGTCAGGGGAATCATCCCCTGGAGAATTATGTGGAGTACTTCTACGATCTGGCCTTCCAGGTGGATTTTAATGAGATTGCTCAAAATGACTGTTTCTATTTTGGACTAAAAGAGCCTAACTACACTTTGATGCCTGGCGGTCGCAGTTCCCTCAGTCTGGCTCAGTATATCGACCTTGCACTGCAGATATCTGGTTCTACATTCACTGAGGGGCGGCGGACGACGAGCCAGTGTCCCACGTCATGGTCGACGAGCCAGCCTGCCATGGCCGATAAGCCCATGCCAGAGTCAGCGCCGGGCCATGTCACAGCCACGCCAGAGTCAGCGCCAGGCCATGTCACAGCCACGCCAGAGTCAGCACCGGGCCATGTCACAGCCACGCCAGAGTCAGCGCCAGGCCATGTCACAGCCACGCCAGAGTCAGCGCCGGGCCATGTCACCGCCACGCCAGAGTCAGCGCCGGGCCATGTCACCGCCACGCCAGAGTCAGCGCCGGGCCATGTCACCGCCACGCCAGAGTCAGCGCCAGGCCATGTCATAGCAACACCAGAGTCAGCGCCGGGCCATGACACAGCCACACCAGAGCATCTACTCCACGGTCCTGGCCCGCCCCTCGAGCATCTCCACCCCCCACGGGCTCAGCCCTGATCCCAAGCTCCCTAAATAACTTTGGGATTTATGTTATGTTTAATGTGTGTGTTAATGTTTTGGGGCATCAGGGGCCACCTCTAGTGGTGTATGTAATGTTTAATGTGTGTGTTCATGTATTTTTGTTTTGAAAAGTCTAGTTTATGTTTCATGTCATGGTCCCTTGTCATTTGATTTCATGTTTCCCTCCATGTTCATGTGTCTTGTTTTCATTGATTTATTGTTTCATTATGTTATCAGTTCTAGTTTGTCATTGGTTTTAGTTTATTAGTCTTGTTATCTTGTTTATAGTTCTGTCTGTTCATTGGTTAACTTGTTATTTTTTGCCATTGTATGTGAATGTGTTTGGCAATGTGTTATGCTAAGTCAAGTTCATGTTAAGGTTATGTCAAGTCATATTTTAAGTCAAGTTTCGTTTCACGTTTGTAGTTAGGGTTTTTGGATTTCACGTTTAATAAAATTGCACTTGGGTTCTTCACGTCATCTTCATCGTCTTGTCAGTGCCAATGTGCCAACAGCATCGTTACAGTACCATGGTATTTTTTTGAATTACCTTGAAAAACTATGTAAATACAATATTTATGAATATGGTTATCATATATCAAATTACCATGGTAGTAACACGTTATTGAAGTACTTTGAAACACCATGCAACTACAGAATGGTATATGGCAATAGATGTATATCAAAGGTAAATGGTATTGTAATCTTTTACCATCAGAATCACATTGTTATTGCCCATATGTTATCTCTCTCACTCACACACACACACACACACACACACACACATGGAATTTGGCCTCTTATCAAAAGCTTCCAGTACAGTACATAAAGAAATACAACTTCTAAACACAGAATTACAGGAAAGGATTAATAGTATAATGCATGTACACAGTTTTTATACTGAAATATGCTAATTACATTATGTTTAAATGGGTATGGGTTTGTAGAGGTAGTAGTATCAATATGAAAAATAAAATGTAAAATTAGTGAATTTAAACGTAGAACACATGGGCTTGTATAGGTAGCATGTCTAAATATGAATGTACATGTTTGTTTTTACATGAACATACGTATTGCACCAACTGTATACTATTGTACTAAACTGTAATGTATTGTACCATGGTTTTGATAAACATCACGTGAAATAAGACTTTTAGGTGCTTTGTCAATGACAGTCTGTCAATGCTCTATGCATCTGCGGTTGAAAAAAAATGAAGTATTTTAAATGTAGCAAGCTACTTTTGGCATGTAGATTGCAGTGTAACTTGCTACTTTTTCTGAAGTGTAGCTTTTAGCTTAGCTTAACTTATTTTTCTGTTGAGTAGTTGGTAGCTTAACTAGCTACATTTTTAGAGTAGCTTGCCCAACACTGCCACCTGCAACCGACTAGCCAGTATCAAATCCTGGTCCACGCTGTGAACTAAATCCTATTGGCTTTTTAAAAAATGTGTTACAAGCCCCTAAAAATGGGAGATATGCCCAACCCAAACTTCCTGTTTCAATAGGAAATACATTGTTACAGGACTGAAAACTGCACTCTTCAAGCAATTTTATTTGGTCTTAAACATTAGAGAGTGTGTGTTAAATGTATAGCAGAAAGATCAGATTGATTATGATGTCAGTATTTCAAATTTGGAAGGAATTTAAATTGCTTCTAAAATTACTCATATTATCAAGTCAAAAATGTCTGGCCCACCAGAAGGCAAGAGAGTTCTGCAGTCCATACCACATTATTTCCAGGGTGAACAGTTAAGGTGAGTCAATGAGTAGTGGTCAGTTCGGCAGAAGGTTTGTTTTGGATGAGGACATGCTGGACTTGCCATAGTCTGTTTGTGGCAGCACAGTTGCTCTCATAAAAATTTTTGATAGCCTTAATAAGCAGGCAAGCACTATGTGGTGCGTTTTACCATGATTAAATCCAATTAGTCCACACACTGTAAACTGGTCTCTTTTGACTTACTCTCCACAACCCTGTTTCAATTACAGACCATCACTCAAACACTGTAAACGGTCATTTGATATAATAAAAATCATGATAACTGAACATACTGTATATGGTGGGGTTCAAAAGTCAGAGAGATTAAGGAATTTGTAAAAAAAAAAAAATAATAATAATAATATCTTTTGCTCAAATTATGCCTAAAATGTGTTATGAAAAAAAGAAAAAGTTGTATTAAATTAGTCAAAGGCAAAATAGAGCCAAGTCTTTGTAAATACAACTTTATAGATAAATGCGATTCTAACTCTGACTGTTCTAAAGAAAGTATGAAAAGCCACATTATTCTGAACACAGTCCTTCTGTCTACTTTTAATTGTGCCTAGCTTCTTAGCTGTTGACTAGACTCCTATGAATGGCATGTGTGAATCCCAAGCTCTTGCTGTCATAGTGAGTGATCATTACTGAACTGTCCTAATTATTTAATTAGGTTGGGATGGATGAGATGTGACTGCTGCAGGGTGATTCAGGTTTACTAGTTTCCCGCCGCCATTATGGCCTGTCGGTGGGTGCAAAGAGTGATGAGGCCTTTGGCAGGTGAGCTGGCATCTGTCGTCCATGTCATGGGTAATTGAGGGGAGGCCCTCCAAACACTGCTCAGCAGAGTCCTCAGCATCACTACACCTTTTCTGTTTGTCGCATTTGCTTTATCTATCTCTTACTCTATCTCAGACACTGTCCTTCAATCTCACCTGAGTGAAAGCTGTCAGGTACACATGTTTTTACCCAGTCTGTATCTCATTTCTTTGTTGCTAAAATTCTTTCTCTATCACAATTGGTTTTAGTACTCTCTATGCCCATCAGTGCTTCTCAGTGCCTTATTTTCCTGCCCACCATTTTCCTCACTACCAACAAGGAAAAGTAATGTCTTTCTTCAGCAGAAAACAAATTAAGATTTTTAGAAGAAGATATGAGCTCTGTCAGGTCCTTATAATACTAGTAAATTGGCGCCAGCACTTTGGGAGTCCAAAAATCACATTTAGGCAGCATAAAAGTAATCAACATGACTCCAGTTGATCAATGAATGTCTTCTGAAGCAAATCGATAATATGTGTAAAAAATAAGTTGATAATTAAAACGTTATTAACTTTTAAAAAGCACTTCCTGCCAGCAGTTGAACCATCACGTATCTGCCGCGTGACGTAAGTTGTCGCTTATAAGCGGCATTTATTTACAACAGAAGAACGAACGTCATGTGAGAGTTCAAAGAGCATCAGATCCCTGGACGGAAGCGCTGATTTACAGTTAAAAACAATTATTGACTTGTTTCTTACATAAACCTATCGATTATCTTAAGCAGACATTCATTGATCGACTGGAGTCGTGTGGATTACTTTTTATGCTGCCTAAACGTGACTTATGGATCGTCAAAGTGCTGGCACCTGTTTAATTATATGGACCTGACAGAGCTCCATCTTCTTCTAAAAATATAAATTTGTGTTCTGCTGAAGAAATAAAGTCATACACATTTGAGATGACATCAGGGTAAGTGAATAATGAGAGAATTTTAATTTTAGGGTGAACAATTCCTTTAAGCTTTGAAGTAAATCACTTTCAACTGTCATTTTATTAAAATAAGCAAACAGGACATCCTTTATAAATCCTCTTTCCCCGTCTGTCGCTCACAACGACATTGCGTCGAAGAAGCGACACTAGAGGTCTCTCTTGAGCGCCGAATATTCCTCTGATCAATGAAAAAAGGCCAATGAGAAGTTGGAAGACAGTATTTGCATACCACACCCCCGGACAAACGGGTATAAAGGCGGGGAAACACGTCTAGTTCATTCTGAAATTTTCTTCGGAGCCGATGGTCGTGTATGCAGTCAGCTGCGAGTCACACACCTGTTCCTCTTCCTCTGAGCTGATTCTGCTGTTGGATCTACGGCGCACTTCAGCGGCTTTCTCATTCTCTGCACGGCAGTGCAGTTTGCCCCTGGGCGCTCCCCACCTCTGACGGTCATCACATGCAGGCAACGTTTTATGAATGGTTCATGTTATCAGTGCGAGATGTATGTCAAAAATAGTCGTCCCCTTAGTGCCCCTAGCACGGAGCTTGGATGCTTGTTTTTCACTTCCCAATCTGTCACGCTGGCTGGCCAGGACCATCCGACTCGGTTACGCAATTCAGTTTGCCAGGCCTCTGCACCCATTTGCGGGTGTCCGCTTTAACGCAGTGCACGGCGAATACGCCAAATTCCTGTGTATGGAAATCGTCTCTTACTCAAAGACGCGATAGAGCCTGTCCCTCCAACCGAGATGAAGAAGAGTCCCTACAGCCCTTACTTCATCGTACCCAAGAAAGGCGGCAGCTTACGACCAATCTTGGACTTTTCAACCGGGCCTTGCACAAACTTCCGTTCGAAATGCTCATGCAAGACACATCCTAACTTGCGTCTGGCATCTAGATTGGTTTGCAGCGGCAGACCTGAAGGACGCGTACTTCCACGTCTCAATCTTGCCTCAATGTCGACCCTCTCTATGGCCCGTGTTCGATGGCCAGACACAAGGTTAGTACAAAGTCCCCCCCTTTGGCATATCCCAGGTGTTCAGGCACCTCTGCCGTTTAGGGCCTCAGGTCAATCGGGAAAAGAGCTATCTCACCCAGGTTCAGAACGTCTGATAACTCGCCAACGAGTGCGCGCAGTCAGTGCTAAAATACCTCGCTGACTTCAGGTCGGGCACGGCGGTCCCTTTAAAACCTTTTCAGAAGCTCCTGGGGCATATGACATCCTCCACAGTGGCCGCGCTGCTGGGGTTGATGCATATGAGACCACACTGGCCCCGGACTCGAGTCACGAGACGAGCATGGTGCCGCGGCACGCACCGTGTGATCATCACCCCCGCCTGCCGCCAAACGTCAAAACCCTGGACAGACCTCTGCTTTCTGTGGACAGGAGTCCCCTTGCAGCAGGTGTCCCCATGCGTCCTGATCACGACCAATGCCTCCAAATTGGGTTCGGGCGCCGTGTGCAACGGGCACGCAGCCGCGGGCCGTTGGAAAGGGGCCCCGCTGCGCTAGCACATCAATTGCCTAGAGCTGCTGACTGTTTTCTTTGCCCTGCAGAAGTTTCTCCCATTAGTTCGGGATAAACATGTCCTAATCAGGTCAGACAGCACCACCGCGGTAGCATACATAAATCGCCATGGAGGCGTACACTCTCGCCACATGTCATGACTCGCCCGTCGTCTCCTCCTTTGGAGCGACTCAAGTCGCTGCGCGCCACTCACATCCCCGGTAACCTCAATGTGGTAGCGGATGCACTGTTACGACAAAGCTTGCCCGGTGGAGAGTGGAGGCTTCACCCCCAGTCGGTCCAGCTGATTTGGGAACGATTCGGCAAGGCCCAGGTAGACCTGTTTGCCTCCCGAGAGACCTCCCACTGCCCGCTCTGGTATGCCTGAACAGAGGCTCCCCTCGGGGCAGACGCATTGGCACACAGCTGGCCCTCGGGGCTGTGCAAGTACACATTTCCCCCAGTGAGCCTTCTTGCACAGGTGCTGTTCAAGGTCAGGGAGAACGAGGAACAAGTCACCCTAGTGGCTCCCTACTGGCCCACTCGGGCCTGGTTCTTGGACCTCGTACTCCTCGCGACAGCCCCTCCCCGGCGAATTCCCCTGAGGAAAGACCATCTTTCTCAAGGACGGGGCATGCTCTGGCATCTGCACCCAGACCTCTGGATCCTCCACGTCTGGCCCCTAGACGGGACGTGGAATATCTAACTGGTCTACCACCTGCTGTCGTAGACACGATCAACCAAGCCAGAGCCCCCTCTACCTGGCAACTTTATGCCCTGAAGTGGTGCTTGTTCGCAGATTGGTGTTCTTCCCGGGCTGAAGACCCACAGAGGTGCGCAGTTGGGCCAGTGCTCTTATTTCTGCAGGAGAGGCAGGAGGGGAGGCTGTCTTTTTCCACCTTGAAGGTTCATGTGGCTGCTATCGTGGCCCACCACGACGCAGTAGACGGCAAGTCTACTGACTTAATCATCAGGTTCCTAAGAGGTGCCCGGAGGTTAAATCCTTCCCGGCCAAGCCTGTTCCCCTCCTGGGGTCTCTCAGTGGTCCTCTCGGGCCTTCAGAGACCCCCCCCCCTTCTAGCCGCTAGAATCAGTCGAACAAGGCCCTCTCCCTGAAGACGGCCCTCCTGATCACGCTAACCTCCATCAAGAGGGTTGGGGACCCGCAAGCGTCCTCTGACAGCGACACCTGCCTGGAGTTCAGTCCAGCAGACACTCATGTGATCCTAAGACGGCGACCGGGCTACGTGCCCAAGGTTCCTATGACTCAGGGTCCAGGTTGTGAACCTGCAAGCGAAGCTGCCCTGGGAGGAGGCAGGCCCAGCCCTTCGTTGCTGTGTCCGGTACGTGCTTTGCGTACCTTCTTGGATGCACGCAGAGCTCTAGCTGTTCTGAGCAGCTATTTGTCTGCCTTGGCGGACAGCAGAAAGGGAATGCTGTCTCCAAACAGAGGCTCTCCCACTGGGTAGTTGACACCATTACATTGGCTTTTCACACCATGGCCGTGCCCCTCCCCTTGCTGGTCCGAGCACACTCGACAAGGAGTGTTGCGTCCTCACGGGCACTGGCCAGAGGCATCTACCTGGCAGACATATGCAGAGCAGCAGGTTGGGCAACACCTAACACCCTTGCGAGATTTTACAATCTCAGGGTAGAGTCAGTTTCGTCCCGTGTTTTCTCAGGTCCGAGCCTGTAGAACTCGGTAACACGCTGACGGATTGACCAGGTGGACCACTTGCATCTAGCGCCCTTTCCCTCGGCCGAGGTAAAATTGTGCGCTTTTTTCTCCCAGGAGATCCCACTAACTCGGCTCCTTGAATGACTCCTCCCTAGCCCTGTGGTTCCACAATTCAGCTGAGGAATTCGCCGACCCAATCCACTGCGGGTACTCAAATCTACCCTGCACTGGAATAGGTGTTCCACAGGTCAGGACTTCTGCGTGGACTTCCTCCTGTGTGTATTTTCCGCGGTACGGTCCCCTTACGAGTGGACCCGCGTCTCCCTTAGGCAGTTCCAGCTGCCCTCCGGTCGCCGTGTTGCAGCAACTCCCCCTTCCTTGAGGCTCGATCTACCACCGCGCCATTTTCCTACATGTGACCGAAGAGGCCCATGTGATGTATTTTGCCACTTTTACCTCCCCCTTCCTGGGCAGGTGTGGTCTCCGCAGGATCTTTTCCCCCTGAAAGAATAGGAAACTGGGTAAGACCCCCTTCCTACGATGCGTATAAGGGCCACAGCCGTTTGGCTCTCGGCGAGAAATATGGAGAGAAAAGAGGCCCAGCTAGGCTCGGCCCATTCCCAGGTTGGCAAGCGTCACCTTGTTCCCCTCTTTAGGGTAACCAGAAGGATTCCGATGACTTTTCTGGGGCATAGGGGAAGGGTACGTGCAGTCTTTCACAGCTGGTCGCCTTTGCACGTAAAATACCTGCCCGCTCCTGTGTCAGCAGTAAACGTACATGGCTCAGCGCATGGCATGATTTAAATTGGACCCCTAGTGTCGCTTTTTCGACACAACGTCGAAGTGAGCGATAGACGGGGAACGTCTAGGTTACGTATGTAACCTCCGTTCCCTGATGGAGGGAACGAGATGTTGTGTCCTCCCGGCCACATCGCTGAGCCGAGCCACTGTTGTGGCTGGACCATTTCCGGCTTCTCTGAAAAATCCTGAATGAAATAGACGTATTTCCCCGCATTTATACCTGTATGTCCGGGGGCGGGGAATGCAGTAATGTCTGCCAACTTCTCATTGGCCTTTTTCATAGATCAGAGGCATATTCGGCACTCAAGAGAGACCCCTAGTGTCACTTCTTCAACACAACGTCTCGTTCCCTCCATCAGGGAATGGAGGTTACATATGTAACCTAGAAGTTTTGTGTCTTGCAGAAGAAAGAAAGACTTATGGGTTTTGAACAACATGATGAGTAAATGATTTTTGGTTGAACTATTCCTTTAAAAAAGAAACCCAAATCATGGTATGAGTTTTCTGCAGCCACAATTATCATTATCAGTCTTAATCAGCAAGAAACGTGAACATTATATAAATGCGTATATGTAATTTTCCACGAAACTTTGTTCTGACAGTAAGTTTGCTTTTTTATAATTCCTTGTGCATAGAAAATATTAAATTGTCATTGCACGGTTTTCTTATAAATCTATTCTTCTTGACTCTTGGTTCAACGATACTATGTGTAATTGTTGAAAAAGTCTGAACTCCAGGGATACGTTTTGTGGTTCGAAACAAAGCTCACAGCAATTTCAGAGTTGTGAACCAAAAATATTGACCTTGGTGAAAGATGATTCAGCATTATTGTTGTTTCCATTTGCAAACCAATACCTACAAAAAGAAAGCTAAATCAGAATGCATGGTGGGGTCATGAGTAAAGAGTTTAATAATAGAGTGGTCTCTACTGAAACTGCAGCAAAACATTTTAAACACTCATCAAATTGATTGCAGCATGATACATAGTGTGAGATTAACATGCTGCACTCTATATTACTGCTGTAATGGCCCCGGGTTAAAGCAACTGACTGTTTACTGTAAATCATAGCTGCATTAAATCACTACTATTAGTTCTCGAGATGGTTCAATCTATGCTTACTATTTTGTGTCTTAAAGTGTTTTCTTTGGACAAATAGTTTCAGAGTTTTTATTCCTTTAGTTTAAGGTTGTTTCTTTAATTGTGGGCACCTTTGGCCCTGTGGCCACCACATCTCAAAATGTATTTTGTTTGTTAAAATTCAGTGGTGAAAATGACATTCCAATTTTTTTTGGAATAAATCCTTCAACTCTTTTGTCTTGCGTATAATGACGCACAATCAAAATACTGTTCAATTCTTCAATTTCTTCACAGGTGACATCATTGATAGCATTTGGAGACAAGCAAGAACCATTTTTTTTCCACTAATGGATTAAACTTTGTTGATAGTTATCAATGGTTTGATTTGATTTGAGAGTGAAAATCACCTGAAATTATTGTCTGTTCTTCATAGAAAGTGAATGTATGACTTCAGAAGACTAGGAATATGATCCACAAGTCACAAGGAATAATTTAATAATTTAATAATTATAAAAATGATCTCTTTTTATGTTCCACAGAGAACATAAAGTCATGTGGGTTTGGAATGCCATGAGGGTAAGTGATGATGTAATTTTTATTTTGGAGTGAACTATTTCTTTAATAACGTTTGGAAAGGTTCATTGAGCATAAACTCACAAATAAGATTGTTATATTGCTGTAGCTTCAGAAAATAGTGTGGAACTTAATGGTAGCTTAAAGTAGTTAAAATGGATATGTATTTCAATCTGCTCACAACACCTCCTCATTCCTCCAAGATCTCCACTAATTAATTCTCATATGAGGTCAAACAATGTGAGTGCATTCAGAGTAAGGTCAGATTTATTGTAAGGTACTCACCGCATCCACTTCATTACTAGCAAGTGCTGGATATAAGCCAAACTCAATGGCTAACAGTTTCTTTAGTACTCTGGAAACTACATTTATCCCAGTGTGCCATCTGTAGTCATATCTTACCCTCAACCTAACAGTAATATTAATTCATAATACAAATAAAAATCATTAATTTCACTTGCAACATTTGAAATGTTTTCTTATGTAATTTGTTGCCAAGTATGCATTCAGATTTACTACATCAATTTATAATGAGAACATTACACATTTTAAACAAACTTCATTATAACTATTAAAAGAATAGTTAACACAAAAATGAAAAGGCTGTCATTTTTACTCACCCTCATATTGTTCCAAACCCCTATGCTGTTATTTTTTTTACAACCTTTGAAACATTAGACATATTTGAAGAATCTCCATGCAGTTCTTTCCAATCAACCACAGTTCATAGTGACCACATTGGTCAAGCTCCAAAACAAAAGCAAATAACAAAAAATAAAAATAATTTCTTTGTCAACTATTGTCGTATGGAAAAAGCTGCATAAGTGTTTGGAATGACAAAACCCAGTGGATCCAGTGGATATTAACTCGTGTGAACGTGATAATAAGTCATGGCCACGATATTATTTTGTCGAGGTAACGACATCCTTATGTTGTGGCCACACGATGTGAAGTCGTGGCCTCGAGATCTTATGTTGAGGTAACGACATCCTTATGTTGTGGCCACGCGATGTGAAGTCACGGCCTTGAGATCTTATGTTGAGGGAATGACATCCGTCAATTTAACATATGCTACAGCAGTCGGCATGAGATGGAGATGACTAATGAAATAACATTTTACTTTGAATTAGGACTGTCATATAAAGATTCAGTGCGGTCTATGGCATTAAGACATGGGTACGTTATAAGTGAAAGACACCTGAAGCACATTATTAAGTTTAATGGGCTTTGCCGTCAGAAATTTGCAGGCTTGAATGAAATATTCGGATTCTTCATTGACCAGTTGAACGGTACCAGACGCCTCCACGGATACCGCACTGTGGTATTGTTAATTGTTTAATAGGGGCATTTAGCCCTTGTAACAGGGGGGCTTTTTACACCAAATACTATCCTTTCACTTGTTGCAGTTATTGAAAATGTTTTGATTTAATGACCTTAAACAAAACTGAAAATGACATAAGTCATCAATAAAATGTTTAGGGTTGTCATAAGCTACATACGTTTGCAACATTTTAAAAAATAATAAAAAAAAATATCAAATTGCCTCAAAATCAACATTTAGACACCACACGGATCTTCCAGTGCATAGTGACATACAGGTGTTTAGGAAAGTCCTGTAGTAGTTTTTGGTGCTTAGTGTTTTGAGAGAAAATTAAATCAATGGTGCCTTTTACCCCATGGAACCTTTAGCCCTGTTGTACCCTAAATAATTACAGAAATTGTGTTTTTTGGGTGAAATATTTAATTAAATATGTTGCAGATTGAGTTCTTCTCCAGTGAGTTAAGTTGTTCAATCCTGCTGCTGTGGCCCCTTGCCCTATCTTTCCATGAGCATTGGCAAGAAATAATATTTCCCATCAGAAAAAAAAGTGCTGCCTAAAAGAGCCCCATACAATTCAGAATAATCTTTTAATGACCAAACGCTTACAGGTCAGCCTTTAAGGTCAACTCATCAGCTTCCTGCATTGAATCACTATGCCCTCTTCAGATTAAGGGTCACAGTTTAATGCTTTGAATCATCAATTATAAGAATCATGTCAACATGATGCTTCTCAGCAATTATGCTGCTGAAATTACAATCTTAGGTAATAAAATGTGGTGTTTTAATGTATAATGTATTTCCAACAATGGGAGAGGTTTGCTACTAGATGTTGAGCCATATTGAACATTTCCTGCAGATCGACCTTTAGCTGGGTTCAGTAGAGCCTCGAGAGCTATAAGTCGCTTCCATATGTCACGTGAATACTGTGTGTACACACTGTCCAGGCATCCTTAGACAACGACAATAGGGTTACTAATCCTTCTTCCTGTGAGGCTCCTAATCCTATCATTTATCTCAGACACTAGACAGTGCAAGGTCAGTATCCTCCGCTTGAGGAATACTGTGAACCCGACTGACCTACATTTTACATGAACAATAGGGTGCATTGCTAGCTCAGGTAGAGTGGGGGTAAAACATAAATACATTTATACAAATCACTAATTCATACAAAACAAGATTTCATTTTATTTATTTTTTGCTTATAATAGTGCAGACTAAGGGGGTTAGGGTAGCTCAGTGATTATTGATGCTGACTACCACCCCTGGAGTCGCGAGTTCGAATTCAGGGTGTGCTGAGTGACACCAGGCAGGTTTCCTAAGATACCAAATTGGCCCGGTTACTAGGGAGGGTAGAGTCTTATGGGGTAACCTCCTCGTGGATGCGATTAGTGGATCTCGTTCTCAATGGGACACATGGTAATTTGTGTGTGTATCGCAGAGAATAGCATGAGCCTACACGTGTCATGCACAATGAGCCACAAGATTTTATAGTCTTTAAACCAAGACTATTCACCAATTTAAATAATAAAACATGATCACAAATCCATTATTGTTATAATAAGAGTGCCATTCAACCATATTTTTTGGTATTAAACCCTACAGTGACTGGCCACTGAATGACATGGTGCACTTTTAAATAATAACTGATTTGTGAATAAAGATGAAAGAAAAGATGACATTTCTTTATTTACATAGGCCGGTCTGGGATATTCAGTCAGGCTGATATGAATAAATGTATCATTAAACTATCACCTATAAATCAACTTTAATTTACCGTGTTCATTGTTTTATAAGCAGCCCAGAAACAGTCCAAATGATTCAGTGTGGGCCACTGAATCATTTGGACTGTTTCATGTCAGCCATGTCTGAAGGACAGATGATCAAATCAAATCAAATCAAATCACTTTACTGTCACACTACTGTGTACACGAGTGCAACAGCAGGTGAAATTCTTGTGTGCAGTTCCGAGCAACATTGCAGTCATGACAGTGACGAGACATAAACCACTTTACAATAAACAACATATTTACACAAAACAATTTACATAACAAACTTACACAACAATTTACATAACAAATGTACACAATACACACAATGTAGAATACACATACACTAGATAAGGGTATAAATATATATATAAATATATATATATACACTGACTGAATTGGGAGCGAGAATATATTGACAGAATGAGGATTATTAAAGTGCAGTGCTGATTGTTGATTGTGAGGGATCAAGTGTTCAAAAGTCTTATTGCTTGTGGGAAGAAGCTGTCATGTAGTCGGGTGGTGCGGGTCCTGATGCTGCGATACCGCCTGCCTGATGGAAGCAGTGAGAGCAGCCCATGACTCGGGTGGCTGGAGTCTTTGATAATCCTCCGAGCTTTATTCACACACCGTCTGTTATATATATCCTGGAGGGAGGGAAGCTCACCTCCGATGATGTTTCTGGCCGTTCGCACCACCCTTTGCAGGTCTTTGCGGTTGTGGGCGGTGCTATTGCCGTACCAGGCGGTGATGCAGCCAGTCAGGATGCTCTCTACAGTACTGGTGTAGAACCGTGTGAGGATGTGTTGGTTCATTCCAAACTTCCTCAGCCGTCTCAGGAAGAAGAGGCGCCGGTGAGCCTTCTTCACAACGGCCTCAGTGTGGACGGACCATGTGAGTTCCTCAGTAATGTGGACACCGAGGAACTTGAAGCTGCTGACTCTCTCCACCGGTGCTCCATTAATGGTGATGGGGCTGTGTTCTCTGTCTTTCTTCCTGAAGTCCACCACAAGCTCCTTGGTTTTACTGACGTTGAGGGAGAGGTTGTGCTCCTGACACCAGCGTGTCAGAGTGTGCACCTCCTCTCTGTAGGCTGTTTCATCATTGTCAGTGATCAGACCTACAACCGTCGTATCGTCAGCAAACTTAATGATGGCATTGGAGCTATGTGTTGCCACACAGTCATGTGTGTAAAGGGAATACAGGAGTGGGCTGAGAACACAGCCCTGCGGGGCTCCAGTGTTGAGGGTCAGTGATGAGGAGATGTTGCTGCCCATTCTAACCACCTGACGTCTGCCTGACAGGAAATCCAGGATCCAGCTGCACAGCGAGCTGTTTAAGCCCAGAGCCCGGAGTTTCACATCAAGCTTGGAGGGCACTATGGTGTTAAATGCTGAACTGTAGTCTACAAACAGCATTCTCACATATGTGTTCCTTTTTTCCAGGTGGGATAGAGCAGTGTGTATTGTAGATCCAATTGCATCATCAGTGGAGCGGTTGTTACGGTAGGCAAACTGCAATGGGTCCAAAGAGGTGGGCAGAACGGAGCAGATGTGATCTCTGATTAACCTCTCAAAGCATTTGCTGATGATGGGGGTGAGGGCAACAGGACGCCAGTCATTTAAGCAAGTGATTTTGGCTTGCTTCGGTACAGGCACAATGGTTGATGTTTTGAAGCATGTGGGGACTACAGACAGGGAGAGGGACAGGTTGAAAATGTCCGTAAAAACACCAGCCAGTTGGTTCGCGCATACTCTGATGACACGGCCCGGAATGCCGTCTGGACCCGCGGCTTTGTGAATGTTCACCCGTCGAAAGGATCGGGTTACATCCGCAACAGAGACGGAGAGTGAACCATCATTTGTAGTATCGGCCGCGAGTGCTCTCTCCGCGAGGGCGGTGTTGTTGTTATCCTCGAAACGAGCATAAAAAGTATTAAGCTCGTCCGGGAGAGAGGCAACGGTGTTCATGGCGGAGTTTTTATTCTGTTTATAGTCCGTGATGATGTTA
Source organism: Moxostoma hubbsi (assembly GCA_032164185.1). Classification (NCBI taxonomy): domain Eukaryota; kingdom Metazoa; phylum Chordata; class Actinopteri; order Cypriniformes; family Catostomidae; genus Moxostoma; species Moxostoma hubbsi. The sequence continues at coordinate 20,191,213 of JAVLUX010000012.1, forward strand.
ATTCCCTGCCACATACTTCTGGAGTCAGTGGTGTTGAACTGACCTTCAATTTTGTGCCTGTACTGGCGTTTGGCTGTACTGATGGATTTACGGAGGGCATAACTGGCTTGTTTACGCTCCTCCGCTTTCCCGGAATTAAAAGTGGTGGTCCGCGCAGTAAGTGCCGCGCGAACATCGCCGTTAACCCATGGTTTCTGGTTGGGGTAGATCCGTATGTTTTTCGTCGGAACAACGTCCTCTACGCACTTCCTGATGAAACACGTTACGCTATCAGCGTAGACCTCGATGTCGTCATCGGAGGCAGACCGGAACATCTCCCAGTCCGCGTGATCAAAACAGTCCTGTAGCGCAGAGTCTGATTGGTCCGACCAGCACTGGATCATTCTAATGGTGGGTGAATCCCGTTTCAGTTTCTGCCTGTAAGCGGGCAGAAGCAGAACGGAAGAGTGGTCGGATTTGCCAAATGGTGGGCGGGGGAGGGATTTGTAGCCATCCCGGAAAGGAGAATAGCAATGATCCAAAACCCGGTCCCCTCGTGTGTTAAAGCTGATGTGTTGGTGGTATTTTGGTGCTATTGTTTTGAAGTTGGCTTTGTTGAAGTCTCCGGCAACAATGAACGCAGCCTCAGGGTGCGCGGTTTCCTGCTGACTTATACTGCCATACAGTTCCCTAAGTGCCCAGTCTGTGTCGGCTTGTGAATGTCTCATTTTATGTAATTAATTTTCCTCTGTAATTTGTAGTTTTCCTTCAGTAGCAATAGAGTTGTTGCTTTTTATTTGGGTTTCAAAGTAACGGTCCATTGCAAATTAATCAAATGGAAATCTCACCTGAACATGTCTAAAGTGCTGAAGACTGACAGTGGAGTCAGGCCTTCTCCCCAGCAGAATGCCCAGACTTTCATCCTCATAGTCAGTAAACAGTAATTTTATAACACATCTACCAAAATAGTAAAAACAAGAAGAAACCCTCCCACGCCTCTAAGTCTATTATACAGTTTCACAGTCTTATTAACCTTGCTGCTGTACGTTACTCTTAAATCTGTTGCTGTGTCTGCTACAGACATATTACATTGCTCATCCACTGAGAACCATTTTTAAACTAAAATGCTTGAGCTTACAAGGCAAGCAGGATACATACTGTCTTAGTGCAATTTACTCATCCAGAACAATTCTTAGGTCTTTAGAACCGATATGACTGACAGTGTAAATACCGGAGTTCAGCCATATATGTATGAATATATATATGTACTGTATATCAGAGACAATGGTAAATGACAGTAAGCGCTTTCGGGTTAAAATTTTTAAATAACGACATAGCTCTGTTCTCCGTGAATACAATCAGATACAATGGTAACTTTAGCTGCATTAGCTGTGGAAACCGCTATCAAGCACATTCGGAAAGGTGATTTGCAAATATTCACAAAATATAAAGTGTGATCTTCAGGCTATAAAGCTGGAACACGAACAGTTGGTACTGATCCATGTTTGAGAATCACATTTTTTGAAAATCCTGCTTTATATTGACACTCATTCACAAAGCAGTCCAGTGTAAAATGATTTGCACAAACATACACACATTTGGCACATTTCCAAAATTTGTCCACTGCGTCTTCAGTGGTTCTGATGCTGGGAGTACATGAAGACTCTTATGTTCACTTTTACAGCCAACAGCAGAACATATATGATGCTTAAGAAGCCAAGACATTATACTTCTCATTGTATCTGCTCCAGAGCGGGAAAAAATGGCAGATTGTGTGTAGAGGGGAGGATCTATGATAATAGGGTGGAGTCCGTCACCAGTCGTGGGCAAGGCCTGCTCTAACGTGCCGTCACTTATTAATTTTGACACACTGTTTTTGATTAATAGAAATATCAGAAAGAGGAGTGGGTGGGCTTTTAACATTGTAGGGTGGCTGTGTACACACACTGCTGACTCACAATTAAGTACAAACATGTAAAAGTTAATTTTGCATAATAAGTCCCCCTTAATAATATTACAGTAATTTATAAAGATTAAATTATTCATTGTTAGCTTATGTTAGTTTATAACATAATATCAAATGTTAACTTACACAACTTTACTTTTAAAAGTGTATTAGTACATGTTGAAATTAACACTAACCACAAACCTCTACGGACACATTGGAAAAAGAATCGCAAATGGCTAGTAAATTTTTTTACTCGCCAGACTTTTGACAACATGTAAGCATAATGCAACTGAAAATTAAAAAAGATATTAAGAAAACTGAGAAAGGGGCATCATCATATAATATGGCATAGTCTTATTCTAATAATATATAAATTGACATTTTATTTTCATATTTCGCTTTTGATCCTTTTAATCACACTTCAGCTTGTGTACAAATGTCACATTCTATCAATTTATATTATATCATGAATTTGCATTATTAATAATGATACAAGCTGTGGTCACTGTTTGAAATGTCATGCAAATTTATAAGTTGGGAAAAATGTTGGAACCCAATGAAATTAGAAGTAATAAATATACTTTAAAAATAATAATTTAGTGCTACTATATCTATATATACAGTGCTGTGAAAAAGTATTTGCCCCAATCATGATTTCTTCTGTTTTTATGTATATCTCATACTAAATAGTTTCAACATAAAACATAGGCAATCTGAGTAAACACAAAAATCCAAGGACAACATCCAAGGAACTACAGGTGTCTCTCACATTAATAAATGTCACTGATCATGAATCCACTGTCAGAAAGACACTGGCCAAAAATGGCATCCATGGAAGAATGGCGAGGCAAAAACCACTACTAACCCAGAAGAACAGTTCCCTTAACTGTTAAAACTTGCTTCAGACTTCTCTGTCTGCTCGTATGAACGTAACATGTCATAAGAAAGAGTTTCACAGCTGTTCAAATGCACTTTGGATCGCATCATTTATATGTATAAATGTTTTCCATCTGAAAGGACTAAATATTAAATGAAACAAATGACAATAAAATGCAAAGTAATCTCTTCAGAAATCAAAATACCTATTGAATGTAACTGTATTCTAATTGTCAGTGATTTAAATTGTAACTGTAGTTACGTTATAAATATGTAATCCTGTTACATGTATTCCGTTACTCCCCACACCTGTAAATCAAACACTGAATTCCACAAATAGAACATCATATCTATAGTCAAGCATGGTGGTGGTAGTGTGATGGTGTGGGGATGCTTTGCTGCTTCAATGCCAGTGTGACATTGAATAATTGAGGGAAGCGTTAATTCTGCTCTCTACCAGAAAATCCTAAAGGAGAACATCCAGTCATCAGTCCATGTGTTGAAACTCAAGCGCAACTGGATTATGCAGCAAGACAATGATCCAAAGCATTGTCCCATAATACCACCTCTGAATGGATCAAAAGTAGTAACAAAAGTATATATACACTCACCTAAAGGATTATTAGGAACACCATACTAATACTGTGTTTGACCCCCTTTCGCCTTCAGAACTGCCTTAATTCTACGTGGCATTGATTCAACAAGGTGCTGAAAGCATTCTTTAGAAATGTTGGCCCATATTGATAGGATAGCATCTTGCAGTTGATGGAGATTTGTGGGATGCACATCTAGGGCACGAAGCTCCCATTCCACCACATCCCAAAGATGCTCTATTGGGTTGAGATCTGGTGACTGTGGGGGCCATTTTAGTACAGTGAACTCATTGTCATGTTCAAGAAACCAATTTGAAATGATTCGAGCTTTGTGACATGGTGCATTATCCTGCTGGAAGTAGCCATCAGAGGATGGGTACATGGTGGCCATAAAGGGATGGACACGGTCAGAAACAATGCTCAGGTAGGCCGTGGCATTTAAACGATGTCCAATTGGCACTAAGGGGCCTAAAGTGTGCCAAGAAAACATCCCCCACACCATTACACCACCACCACCAGCCTGCACAGTGGTAACAAGGCATGATGGATCCATGTTCTCATTCTGTTTACACCAAATTCTGACTCTACCATCTGAATGTCTCAACAGAAATCGAGACTCATCAGACCAGGCAACATTTTTGGCAACAAAACTGTCCAATTTTGGTGAGCTCCTGCAAATTGTAGCCTCTTTTTCCTATTTGTAGTGGAGATGAGTGGTACCCGGTGGGGTCTTCTGCTGTTGTAGCCCATCCGCCTCAAGGTTGTGCGTGTTGTGTCTTCACAAATGCTTTGCTGCATACCTCGGTTGTAACGAGTGGTTATTTCAGTCAAAGATGATCTTCTATCAGCTTGAATCAGTCGGCCCATTCTCCTCTGACCTCTAGCATCAACAAGGCATTTTCGCCCACAGGACTGCCGCATACTGGATGTTTTTCCCTTTTCACACCATTCTTTGTAAACCTTTGTGCGTGAAAATCCCAATAACTGAGCAGATTGTGAAATACACAGACCGGCCCGTCTGGCACCAACAACCATGCCACGCTCAAAATTGCTTAAATCACCTTTCTTTCCCATTCTGACATTCAGTTTGGAGTTCAGGAGATTGTCTTGACCAGGACCACACCCCTAAATGCATTGAAGCAACTGCCATGTGATTGGTTGATTAGATAATTGCATTAATGAGAAATTGAACAGGTGTTCCTAATAATCCTTTAGGTGAGTGTATATGAAAACTGTATTTTGTGTTTACTCAGGTTGCCTTTGTTTTATGCTGTAATATCTCGTTTGAAGATCTAAAACAATTTAAAAATATAAAAAAATAGAAGAAAAGAGGAAGGCTTTTTTACAGCACTGTACTATACTATGTGTGTGTGTGTATATTAGGGCTGTCAATCGATTGACATTTTTAATCAAATTAATTACATGGTGTCCTGATTAATTAATCGCATATACAAATATTTGCTGAGAAAGCCCCTCATATAACAATAATTAAATATATAATGATTAAATAATTATATATAGTTATCTTTAAATATATATAAAATATTCAGATAATTAAATCATAATTCAGCTGCCTGCTGAAGGGTTATTTTGTTCACTGTATAAACTGCGTGTTGCTCACACAGCTGAAGCTTCACTTACTGCCCTCCGGAGTAAACAGGTGGTACTACCAGCTTGCATTTCTCAGCAATCTTCCTTATTATGGGCATTGATTACAAATTAATCGCACTGAATTAACGCGTTAAATTGACAGCCCACACACACATATACAGTATATATATATATATATATATATATATATATATATATATATATATATATGCCTAATTATTAGGCAAGTAAGTATTCTGATCTTATTATTATTTCCATACACATTTTCCAACTCCAAACCATATAAACTTGAATGCTTAATGGATTCAATAATTGTCAGGTGGTATGTATTTGTGTAATGAGGGAGGGTGTGGCGAAAGTGACTAACACCTTATATCAAGGTGTGCATAATTATTAGGCAGCTTCATTACCTCAGGTAAAATTGGCCAAAAAAGAGATTTAATTGACACTGAAAAGTAAAATATTGTAAAATGCATTTCAGACAGAAGCAACACTCTTGAAATAGCTAAACTATTGAGGTGTGCCCACCAGACAATCAAACGTTTTGTTGCGAATAGTCAACTGGGGTGCAAAAAATGCATGGAGAAGAAAAGGCGCAAATAAACTGCAAAAGACTTGAGAAGAATTAAACGTGAAGCTACCAGGGACCCATTATCCTCCAATGCTACCATATTCCAGAACTGCAACCTACATGGCATGTCTAGAAGTACAATGTGTCAAGTGCTCAGAGACATGGCCATGGTCAAGAAGGCTGAAACACGACCACCACTGAATATATTCACAAGTTGATTCGTCAAGATTGGGCAAAGAAATAAATGAAGACAGATTTTTCAAAGGTTTTAAAGACAGATGGAATGAGAGTGTCTCTTGATGGATCACTAATGGACATAGGGCACCACTTCAAGTCAGGTGCCAGCAAGGTGAAGGAGGGGTACTAGAATGGGCTGCTATCATTAAAGATGAGGTATTTGGACCTTTTCGAGTTGAAGATGGACTGAAACTCAACTCTCAAACCTACTACCAGTTTCTGGAAAGTACTTTCTTCAAGCAGTGGTACATGATGAAGTCCTCAGCCTTCAAGAAGGCCATGATCCTTTTGCAGGATAATGTCCATCACATGCATCCAAGTACTCCACTGCTAGCCAGCAAGGGCCTCAAAGATGCCCAAATAATGACTTAGCCCCCTTCCTCACCTGACTAAAATCCTACTGAGAACTTGTGGGCCCTTCTCAAACATGAGATTTACAGTGAGGGAAGACAGTACACCTCTTTGAGCAGAATTTGGGAGGCTGTGTTTGCTGCTTCAGCGCAAGTTGATCGTGAACAGATCAAGAAACTGACAAACTCCTTGGATTGAAGGCTCATGGCAGTTATTGAAAAGAAGGGTGGCTATATTGGTCAATGAATATTTTGAAAGGCCAAAAATGTTATTTAATTGTCATTTTGTTTTATTTATTTGTTGCACCTACTCTAAAAATTGAGAATAAGCAATTGAGTTGGGAGAAATTATTTTTGTAATTTAGTTGCCTAAAAATTGTGCACATTTATATATTCCCCTGAGAGAGACATAACTCACTTTTTCTTTGTTCAATAACATTTTGGATTGACTGATAGCATTGTGTTTGTTCAACAATAAAATGAATCCTGAGGAATACAATTTGCTTAATAACTGGGCATGCAGTGTGTGTGTGTGCATATATATATATATATATATATATATATATATATATATATATATATGAGCAATAGTGAGATATGGCCCTATATCAGCACTGCTGTGATTCGGCCGCAGGCCGATTGCCGTAGGTAATCACAGCAGTGGTGATTTAGGGCCACATTGCAGGATTGTGAATGTGATATTGCTTATATCCAACAGTTCAATGAACAACTGCGTTTTAAAAAAAATAGGAAAAACTGAGTATGGTCATAAAAAAATGCATTTGTGCATGGAACTAATTTCTTATGCAACGGATCAGAATCTGCCATTGCTGGGTCAAACCAAATGATGAGTCCAAGCCTCACAAAAACATCACACTTCAGAAATACTAGTATCACAGCTTGGGCAGTTTCTGACATGTTATTTGAGAAACAAGGATGTGTGTGTTTGAGAGAGAGAGAGAGAGAGAGAGAGAGAGAGAGTGAGAGAGAGAGTGTGCAATCACCTGTTAATGATGATGTAGTGTGTTAGTCAATCTTTCTGAAGATAATGTCATTTTGGTGAAATTCATCCTATTTCTCAGTGGAAAAATAGATGTCCATGTGGGGGTATTCCTCCTTATTTAGCGGTAGCCAGTATGCAAGAGTCTTTCACTACAGAAACCGCAATCTCCTCTGCCATATTGTCCTCTCCAATGTGGAAAGTACATTAAGAGGTAAGCGCCTTGAGTTTATGTATTTAATCAGTCTATTGTGCCTCTCAGCATTAAGGACATGTAAAACAGTTACATTCTCGTTACACATATTTTCACATATAACACGTATCACACTTATTCACCAAACTGGAAAACACTCTGGGCTATAAATCGTTAAATAAGATATGATTAATTCTAAATGTACATAAGTGTACAAAACCTGTAGCGCACCTGCACAATGCATGCTCTCACGTCTCAAACACGACAGAGTGCCAGAAAGCAGGTGTCGCAAAACTCTGGTGTCACAAAACTCTGGTTCTTAACACCTTCACTGGCAGGTATCGCTAGTAAAGGAGTTAACTGCACGTTATTAACATTCAATTCTTATTTAATTGTGACAAACTATACATCATAAAGTAAGTTTAATACTTCAGCTTTGATATCTAGCCAATGTTTAACTTACAAAAAAACCCTACAGGAATCCTGCAGGAATTTTCTGCAGCCTTCCTACCGGATTTTTGGCTCATTTTCCTGTAGCAATCCTTTAGGAGTATTATGAAGGAATGGAAAGAACTTTCTGCAGGAATTCTATCCTACATGAATTGTCTAACAGGTCATTAAAACATATTTATTCTCTGCAGGAATATTGTTTAGGGTAGATTTCAATTCCTACAAAACATAGCATGTGCAGGAGTTTTCTACAGGAACTATTTGAGTGGTATCCTGCAGGATTTGATTTCCTCCTGGAGAATCAAACTCACAAATAGTCAGTTTTAATTTTATTTGTGGAAATTTTGTCACAATGGATGACATAATCTGTTAATGTCCTGACTATACATCAGTTATCAGTTGAATGGCACTTTGGGGAATAAAAGAACTTCAAATGTTAAATAAAAGATTTAGTGATGTAGCCAAGTGAAGACATTTTATGTCATTTAACTCTTGTCTTAAATTGGACGTGGGCCCCTTTAACCTGTTAATGTGAATACATCATTGAATACGTACGTGCGTCTTTATAATGGTTTAATTTTCGTAACTCTTGCTTTTTATTTATTTATTTATTTTTGATCCCCCTTTCTCCCCAATTTGGAATGCCCAATTCCCACTACTTTGTAGTCCTCATGTAGGTGGCGGAGGACAAGTCACAGTTGCCTCCGCTTCTGAGACGTCAATCTGCATATCTTATCATGTGGCTCATTCTGCATGACACCGTGGAGACTCATGCTATTCTCCATGATCAACACACAACTTACCACGCACCCCACTAAGAGCGAGAACCACTAATCGCAACCATGAGGAGGTTGCCCTGTGTGACTCTACACTCCCTAGCAACCGGGCCAATTTGGTTGCTTTGGAGACCTGACTGGAGTCACTCAGCACACCCTGGATTCGAACTCACGACTCCAGGGGTGGAAGTCAGTGTCAATACTGGCTGAGCTGCCAAGGCCCTCGCTTTGATATTTTGACATAAATTAAGAAATTACTCAGTCAGTAATATTTCTATTATGAACCCTTACAAAAACATCTTACAGGAATCCTGCAGGATTTTCATTTTATCTGCAGGATGTTTGCAGGTATCCTACAGGAATTATTAAATCCTGCAGGACACATGAAAAATTGTGCAAGATATTCCGACATGTTTTAGAATGGAACTTTAAAAACCACAGAGACATGCAGGAATAGCCAGCACACTTCCTGCAGTTGTCATTTCTACAGGACAACTGCAAGCCTCCTGCAGCAATAAAATAAGGTTCTAACAGGTTTAATCAATCCTACAGGACACCTGCTTATTTCCTACAAGAATAAAAGAGTATCCTACGGGATACACAGGAGGACAGACTGATGTAATAACATATAGTAACACTGTTGTTATATGTAAAAGTACCTGACTGTATTTTCAAACACCAAGACAATTATTTACTTATTATTATTTATTTATTTAAAAAAAAAAAAAAAAAAGAGGCACCATTTAAATTAAACAAATATGTTTACTATTTTTAAAACAATAATTGAAGATGGCATTTATGTGTTAGGGTGTGCAGAATATGCTGTAGTGTTTACTCGTATAATTAAAACGATACATTTTATTAAGCATCAGACTACATACATAACCTGTTTATCTATATACGTTTTTTTTATTTATTTTTTTTATTTAGAACATGTAAATAACATTACAGAGAAAAAAAAAACAGGCATGAGTAACATACACTCCAAAGATGATTAAATAAAAATAATAAATAAAATAAAATAAAAGAGGCATTCACAAGACACCAAATACAGATTCATAATATCTTACAATAGACATAGCTTTTGAATTTTTTACAATTTTAAGAGACTTCATTAACAGAGTGAGTTCGTTAGAGAAAACCTTGTATAAAGGAGGAGATTTTGACAATCTACATTTATGAATGAAAAATTTGCCATTCAAGATGATAAAATTTACAAAATTGTGAATATTTTTATCATCATTCTCAAAGTAGCAAATAATTTCTTTCACATTCAGTGTTATCTTTAGATTAATTTTAACTGAAAAAGTAAAAAAACAATCTTTCCAAAATGACTTTACACTCTGGCAATCAACAAACAGATGATTTAAAGACTCCTCACAGTTGTTACAAAAGGAACATTCTTTCCCAATATCCATAAAATTAGAAAGCCACATATTAGTTGGATATATTTTGTGTAAGATCTTCAGGTGAATTTCTCTTACTTTGTTAGAAATACAAAATTTGTAAGGGAGCAGCCATGCTTTCCTCCAATTAACATCTCTTAAAATGGAATTCCAGTAAAATTTCCCTCTTGGAGTAACTCTCTTTTGTTCATTAAATACTTGTCTTATATCTTTGTTAGTACATTTTTTATCAAAAATATATTTACCATTTATAAGGAGATCGTAATCTTTATTTTCAACTTTATAATAAGTCAAGTGGCTACACATTAAATTAATAAGCCCAGAGGGAATAGCTTTAATTACTACAGAAAATTCTTTAAATTTTATAGGAAAATTGAATTTAGACAAAAAAGAATCATAAGAGTGAATTTTTAAATATGAATCAAATAAATCACTTAAATACATTAACCCGTGATCCAACCATTTCTCAAAAAATAAACTCTTGCCTTTAACTGTAATCAATTCGTTGTTCCATATTTTCATTCTATGAGGAGAAAAATTATGCACAAAGCACAATTTCCAGGCCAAGAGTGCTTGCTCATGGAATTTAGACAGTTTTATAGGTAATTTAGATGGTACAAAATTGCAAGTCAAAAGAAATTTGAGACCACCGACCTTCTTAAAAATATTATGTGGAATAAAAGACCAAATTGAATCAGTATCAATAACACACCTTTTGATCCAATTAATCTTAAAAGTATTGTTCATGTCTACATAATCCAGCATTTCAAAACCTCCTTCAGATTTCTTTCCAACTAATAAAGATTTTTTAAAATGATGGTGCTTATTTTTCCAGCAAAAAATCAACTAATAATCTATTAATTTCTTTACCAGTAGAATCTTGAACAAATAAAGACAGCCCAGGAAAAATGAATCTGGATAAACCTTCTACTTTTGTCAATAAGGTTCTGCCTAAAATAGATAAATCCCTTCTTAACCAATTGTCAAAAATCATTTTTGCTTTTTTAATCTTGTTATTAAAATTGAGATGCTGTCTAATTGTCAAATTTTTTGATATATAAATTCCTAAATATTTAACATATTCTTTCACTGGAATGGTTTATCTATATACGTAGGTATGTACGTGTTAACGTCTGTTACGTCAATCAACGTATACACGCAAGTTCAACTGACAAGAAGCATTCTGTGTCCGTCATCGCCCTGGCTGCTGGTATGACGATCATTTAATCTTGATAAAGTATATGTTAGTGATGTGTGATTATTTGTTAAATATGTGAATGTGTAGTTTTGTCAAGTTAAATCTCTGTTAAAGAGTTAACAAAGGTCTTAAATGGTCCTAAGTGATGTTTAAATACTTTTCATAATCTCAGAAATTAATTTGGAGCAAATTTGGGATATGAAAGTGTGCGAGATGATCTACAATGGATCGTTGAAGCCAGAAAAAAATCAGCGAAAAGTTAAATTATAATGTAAGTTTTATTTGATTTATGAACGTTAAATGCTTTAGCTAACTGTTTGATATAATTATTTTCCACTGAAAGGTAAGAATAATGTAGAAATAGTGGAGGTGAGGCTTTATAGTCTTTATAGACGCGTTGCGTCGCGTCTCGCTGTTATCACCGGCTCGCGGCATTAGCGTTGCGTGTTTCAGACGCGTCAAAAGACCGCTGTGTTCGGTTTCATTCCGGTGCGCTCCGTATTGTTTTTTTAATGCAAACGCAACCTTTTTTTCTGCCATGGCACATTTTTTACAATTAAAAAATTCCACGGCACACCACTATCACACTGTCCCACATAAATATCGTTGAAAGTTTTCCTTGTCAAGGACTTTTCCATGTTTTCTGCCCATTTTAGTTATGACTCTTTTTTGTGTGATTTAGAGTGAACCACATTAGCGACCAAAGGAGGTGTGATACCCTCCCTAGCAACCAGGCCAATTGGTTACTTAGGAAGCCTGACTGAGGACACTGAAATCTATTACCATTTAAAATGTACACTGGCGGCCAAAAATTTGCTCTTATGAAAAGAAATGGGTACTTTTTTTCACCAAAGTGACATTCAACTGATCACAATGTATTGTTAGGACATTAATAACGTCAAAAATTACTATTACAATGTGAAAAATGTTTTTATTCAGAATGTCTAAAACTACTTCAAATTGAAGGAGAAAATCCTCCACGTGCAGCAATGACAGCTTTGCAGATCCTTGGCATTTTAGCTGTCAGTTTGTCCAGATACTCAGGTAACATTTCACTGTCTGGACACCTGTTTGATCAGCCTAGTTATGTTTGTGTCTGTGTCGTTGTTCATCCGGAGTGCTTGGCTGTCTTGTTTGTCCACCCGCGCGAGTGTGGTGTTTGTGTTCGTTCACCATGTGTGTCAGCACATTGTGTTCCATGCATTCAACTGTCAGTTGTCGCCCCTCCCTGTTGTTACCTTGTTAGTTCAACGTTACACTCATGTTTTACTCCTCATTAGCCTCTCTTTATATTCCCTTTGTGTTTTTTGTCCCTTCCCATATTGTGTTTTGCATGTTGTTATTCAGGTCTTGCTAGTCTTGCTTTTTATCTTGCTGTTCTTTGTAGTCTAGTTAACTAGTTAAGTTTTATTTTTTCATCAGTTTTGATTTGCTTTGGATTGCAAGGTTTTTTCCAATTTTGCTTTTCTTTTGCTCTGTCTTGATCCCAGCTTGTTATCAGCCCTGATTTGATATATTATTTTGTATCTTTATTGATTATTTTTATTTATTTTTCCTATACATTAACTTGGCATAGTTAATAGGTTTTTGCTTTATTTTTTCTCTATCCCTGTGGCTTGCATTCTGAGCAGTTTAGTCTTTTCCCTTTTTCAGTTACCCCATCCAGGCTGCTGGACATAGCTTATTCCCCTGCCACCTCCGGCCTACCAGCAGTCATCTCCCTTCCCCTTTGCTGCGCATCACCTGCCAACACTGCCCGTTGCTTCCCCCATCTCATTCACCACCATCCTTGACCTCTTGTGCAGACTGCTTTTGGCTGGGAGTTACCGTTCCATGGACCTAGTCTACCCTTTCTGAGGCCATTATTGTCTGTGGACCTAATCCTGTCTGGCTCGTGCTTGTTTATTTCCCAATAAACCGTGGTTTACCCTGCAATTGAATCCTCTTCTTTCTGAACCTTGACAGTACGATCTGGCCAGATATGGATTCAGCTGGGTCAGATGTAGTCCGTACCGCCGTCGCCCAGCAGGGGATTCTACTAGGACAACATGTCTCACAGATTACTACCACTACCCATGATGTAGAGCTAATGGCCAACCAGATGGCAGACCTCATCGCACAGCTTAGAGAATTGCAGAGGGACCAGGATTCCATCAGAGCGGTTGCTGCTGCCTCACCTCCTGTACCCGCTCATGCCTGTTTGACTCTCGAACCCCGAGTGCCCACACCTACCTCCTATGTTGGCGACCCCATGTCCTGTCATTCCTGACTCAATGTTACATCATCTTTGCTTGCAACCAACCACCTATACTTCTGAGATCACCAAGGTGGCTTTTGTCATCACTCTGCTCACCGACAAGGCTCGTAAATGGGGAACCACTGTGTGGGCAGCCAAGGCTCCGATCTGCACCACCTTCGAGCTGTTCGAGAAGGTATTTGATAGATCATTGGCAGGTAAGGAGGCCGCTAGCCAGCTCGCCAGGTTGAGACAGGGGGACAACTCAGTGACAGATTACTCAATCCGCTTCCGTACTCTTGCTGCCTTAACTGGATGGATTGAGGAGGCTTGCTGGGACCGCTTCCGGGAGGACCTTAACGACGACCTCCAAGATGAAATTGCCATTCATGACTTACCATCCTCATATGACAACCTGGTGGATTTGGCCCTCAGAGTGGAGACTCATCTGGAGATGCGACGCCAGAGACGCTCTGCTCATGTTCAGTGGAGAGGAACCTTATCTCCACTTGCAGTAACCAGCCATGGCCTTGAGCCTCACCCGGAGCTGGAACCCATGCAGGTGGGGCGAATACATCTGGCAGCAGAGGAGAGACAAGGGACTCTGTTTCTACTGTGGCAAACCAGGACATTTTGCAGCCTAGTGCCCGTTAAAAGACAGGGCTCGCCAGTAATTGGAGAAGTACTGGCGAGCATAACTCCCTTGTCTTGTTCCCCTGGTTCCCGCACCCTACTTCTTGCCACTGTCGGGTGGGGCCCCTACTCAAAACTTTGCTCAGTCTTAGTTGAGTGCTAGGAGGTGCGGAGGGTGCGGAGGGTGACTTTATCAATGCTGATTTGGTGGCTCGTTGGAGAATTCCTACCTTCCTCCTCCAGAAACCTATCACAGTGAGGGGACTTAACAGCTCCATCTTGGCCCAAATAACCCATGTCACTGACCTTGTAAGCCCTCATCTCTGGCAACCACCGTGAGGAAATTGTGTTCTACCTCCTTAAGTCTCCTAGCTCCGCCATTGTATTGGGGCACCCATGGCTGGTTAAGCACAATCCCCATGTGAGTTGGTTAGAAAATTCAGAATTAGCGTGGAGTTCTTTTTGTCCCAAGTTTTGTCTGAGTGCTGCTTCGTATTCTGGCTCTGTTTCTTCCATGTTACAGTAGGAGGTGTTGGATCTAACCGGTGTTTCTGTGGAGTACCTAGGCCTGCAACGCGTGTTCAGCAAGTCCCGGGCGGCATCCCTTCCTCCACATCGGCCATATGACTGTGCCATTGACCTTCTTCCAGGCACCTCTCTGCCCAAGGGCCACCTGTACTCCCTCTCTGGACCAGAGCGGGAGGCGCTGGATAAGTATATCCATGAGTCATTGGTGGCTGTCCTCATCCGACCCTCTTATTCTCCCGCATGCGCGGGGTTCTTCTTCATGTGGAAAAAGGATGGCTATTATCGTGGGCTGAATGACATCACCATAAAGAATCGGTACCCCCTGCCATTGATGTCAACTGCTCACGAGCTGTTGCAGGGAGCTCAGGTCCTCACTAAGTTGGATCTCCTATGCTAGTCTATTGCATACTGTGGCAACTCAAAAACAATCAATGTTTAGCTTAATTTAATGAACCAAATAGCTTTCAGCAGTGCTTGATATAATGGAAAGTGAATTTATAGTACCACATTAGCAATTTAGCATGATTATGCAAGGATAAGTTTTTGGAGTGATGGCTGCTGGAAAGATTTGTCTAGATTTGATCAAAAATGACTTTTTTCAAATAGTGATGGTGCTGTTTTTTTACATGTAAACATTTAATGTCCTGACTACTTTGTGATCAGTTGAATGCCACTTTGGTGAATTAACGTACCAGATTCCTTCCGAAACAGCAACATCTGTACATTGTTCCAAATTTTGGCCACCAGTGTATATATTTTATACTGTTAGGATCTCATCTCACATCATTGACCTATATTGTCTATTTTCCCAGTTGTCAGCAATATTGTCCTGTTTCTTAGCTTATTTAATTCTCTGTTTTCTAGGTGTGACTGACTGAGCTGCTTGGGAATTGAATAATGTGAAAAATCACAATTACAATTTGATTTTGTTTTTTTCTTAAACTCCTTCAGAGTTCTCGTCAAAAAAAATCTCCATGTGCAACAATCACAGCTTTGCAGATCCTTGGCATTCTAGCTGTCAGTTTGTCCAGATACTCAGGTGACATTTCACCCCACGCTTCCTGTAGGACTTGCCATAGATTTGGCTGTCTTGCCAGGAACTTCTCACACACCTTACAGTCTAGCTGATCCCAAACATTCTCAACGGGGTTAAGATCCACTCTTATCCAATTATCTGTTGTCCAAGGTCTGTGTTTCCTTGCCTAATCTACCCTTTTCTTTTTGTTTTTCTGTTTCAAAAGAGGCATTTTTAAGTGGAATTTTTAAGGCCTGCACCCCTGATTCTTCTCTTTACTATTGTTCATGAAACTGTTGTTGAGTGGGTAGAATTCAATGATGCTGTCAGCTGAGGACATGTGAGGAATCTATTACTCAAACTAGACACTCTGATGTACTTATCCTCTTGTTTAGTTGCACATCTGGCCTTTCACATCTCTTTCTGTCCTTGTTAGAGCCAGCTGTCCTTTGTCTTTGAAGACTGTAATGTACACCTTTGTATGAAATCATCAGCTTTTTGGTAATGTTAAGCATTGTATACCCTTCATTCCTCAAAACAATGAAGATTGATGAGTTTCTAGAGAAAGCTGTTTCTTTTTTGCCATTTTTGACCTAATATTGACCTTAAGACATGCCAGCCTATTGCATACTGTGGCAACTAAAAAACAAACACAAAAACAATGTTAAGCTTCATTTAATGAATCAAAACATTGACATTGGCTTCTTATGCCAGTCACTAGTAAGAAAAACTATCTTTCATTGTTGATTTATACTATATCCTATAGGGAAAGAAGTAGCCATCATGTTTAAGGGGAATTAGATGAAGGAATAAAAGAACAGCCTCTCTGAGAAATCAATATTACAACAACAGCAATTTTTCGTTGTTTGCTTTTTGTTTTGTTTTAATTGTTCTGAAAAAACTGAGAATCTTTTAAGGGTGTGTACCAGATCAACCGCCACAATATTATTATTATAGTTCAAGATTAGAATGGACTGTTGCCATGGTGTCCCATGAGCCAATGTGAAGTCAGTTGGTGGGTGGATGGTAGTTCCTTGTTCCTGAAATAGCTGCTTAATTGTTTAAACTGATAACCGGAGATCTGGCCCTCTGTCAAGAGCATGCCTGGTGGGTGCCCACCTGGGACGTGCAGACGGCACAAACAGTCTACACCGCTGGAAGTGAATGAGTACATCAGCTATAGAGGCACATCTCCCATATTGCTTCCATTCACTGGGCCAGCACGTGCTAATTGCCTTCTCCTCAGTCAGGTTGTGAGTTTATTTTAAATGGAATTAAAGCTAATAAGAGGTTTAAATTAAGGTGGTTTGTGCTGATGGGATATAATTCGTCATTTGAGCTCTTAGAAAAGCGAGATAATGGTGATGGTAAAAAGGTAGCTTTGTTCTTGTACTTTAAAGCGACACGGTTTAAAACTGGATTCTCAATTAAATGTCTTTTGTGAGGAGTCGTTCTGATGCTGGAGGAGACCAAAGAGATTGAGGGGTGGAATCAGTGGGAATTAGATGTTGTTTTGAATTTTCTGCACTGATTTTGGGGGAAAATTTGCAGAATTCTATGTAAATGTATTATAGCGGTTGTGACATGCGTTTTTTTATTTTTATTATTATTATTATTTTAATATGTTCCTTGAGGTTCACTTATAATATATTTGTAAAACACATTTTGGTCGACCTCTCCTGTAAGACTTGACAGTAGACATCCACTGTTATGATTAGCTCTCTGTTCTTGACTGGCCAGCTAAATCCAAGCCATCTCATTGCTCAATAATACTGGGAGGGGCAATATGGGGGGGAAGTGATATGGTTAAGTAGTCATTGATGTGTTGTGAAGGCGGTCAGATGCAAAGAAGAGAATGAGTCACTTTGGCCTCTTGCTTTCAACAAATGTTCTTTTTGTAGTGAGGAGGAAGTTTTGAGTTCTGAAACTTACATTTTAATTCAGCATTCTAATTCTGCGGAAATCTGTGGAGTTTTCTGCAGAGTTCACTAAGCACTGATCCCATGATGACGTGTTGATGCACTGAATTGCTTATTATGCTAAAATAGATGACAATTTCTAAACAGACTTGATCACTCTTTACTTGCCAAGATATTCCAAACTACAACAGCTTCACGGCTATAGTTTTCTCAGGTGGAGTCAATGCTCCGCAGGACAGAGAGTGACTGCAAAAACGCAGGAAGAAAATATCACTTGTTTGATATTAATTTAAAAAAATTCTACAATAATTTTTAGTTGTTAACAACTCAATGCAATGCCAGGCCTGGAAGAATGGTTTTGTGACATCTGTACCAAAACAAAGTAACAATCAACATAATATGTTGTATGTATGTTTATTATCTATACATCATTAAAACTACTGGAAAATGGGGCCCAAAAGTCTTACACACTAATCTGTTTGAAAACAGAACAGTTTGAAACCTCTGTTTCAAAACAACATTCTAGTGTGGATGAGAGGCGTAAATGTAGCAGAATCAAAGCAATTTCGAATGAACTGAAAATACTCCCCGTTCACACATGCAGTGACTTTGGCTATGTTCAGCGTGTCAGTTCAAATCTGATTTTTGTGGATATTCGATTGGAATCCGATCATGTATAGCAAGTCTGAATGGCAAAAAACAAAACAAAAAAAACACATAAAATACCAATATAAAGTGCACGGGCAAACCAGATGGAGAGTGGTGGCGATGTCGTCGTCTGTTGAACGGTTTGGACGATACGCGAACTGCAGTGGGTCTAGTGAGGGGGGCAGCTGGGTCTTAATGTGCCTCATTACGAGCCTCTCGAAGCACTTCATGATGATTGGTGTGAGTGTGACGGGATGGTAGTCATTGAGGCAGGACACTGAAGACTACTTTGGCATGGGGACGATGGTGGTGGCCTTGAAGCACGTTGGAACGATGGCGCTGCTCAGAGAGATTTTGAAGATGTCGGTAAGAACATCTGCCAGCTGGTCTGCACATCCTCTGGGCACTCTGCCAAGAATGTTGTCTGGTCCAGCAGCCTTCCGTGGGTTGACTCTATGTAGAGTTTTTCTCACATACGTCCTGGAAAGAGGAGGGGTGGTCTTCCTCGCCACCACGTCGTTCTGCACTTCAAACCGAGAATAGAAGTCGTTCAGCGCATCTGAAAGGGAGGCATCTTTGTCACAGGCAACAGATGTTGTCCTGTAGTTGGTGATGGCCTGGATGCCCTGCCACATGTGCCGCGAGTCACCGCTGTCCTGGAAGTGACTGTGAATTCTCTGGGCGTGTGTGCGCTTTGCCTCTCTGATGGCCCAGGACAGTTTGGCCCTCGCTGTTCTTAGGGCTGCCTTGTCGCCTGCCCTGAAGGCGGAAGTCTCGGGTCCTCAGCAGCATGTGCACCCCCGCAGTCATCCACGGCTTCTGGTTGGAGCGTGTGGTGATGGTCTTGGAGAAAGTGACATTATCAATGCACTTGCTGATGTAGCTGGTCACTGATGCTGTGTATTCCTCCAAGTTGGTAGAATCGCCATATGTTGCAGCCTCCCTGAACATGTGCCAGTCAGTACACTCAAAACAGTCCTGAAGGTTTTCATCTGCTTCTGTAGTGGTTTTGTGCATCTGACCAGAACGCACCTGGAATGTTTGTGTAAACAAGATCAAGCGCATTCGCCCCTCTCGTTGCAAAGTCCACATACTGATGGAATTTAGGGAGCACTGTCTTGAGATTCGCATGGTTGAAATCTTCGGCAACAATAAACAGTCCCACGAAACCAGGCGAGCCCATCTAGCTGAACGGCGGCGTCCAGAACTCTGTCGCTGAGCCACGTCTCCGTGAAAACAAAGACGCAGCAGTCTCTAAACTCACGCTGCGTAGCCTGAGTCGAATGTAGTCCAGTTTATTATCCAGGGAGCAAAAATTTGAGAGCAGGTTAGATGGGAGAGCCGGCCAGCTAGGGTTTGTTTTTAGCCTAGCATGGATCCCCGCCCTCTTGTCGAACTTCCGCTTTCTCGCACACCGCTTACGACGTCCTCTCCCCCGGCCACCGGCATCAGGCGACACCGAGGAATGGAGGCCTGGTCTCAGCAGCAAGCCGAGTACGCGTAGCGCCTCCTGTAGGTCGTCATGCAGCTTGGTTGTTGCATGAATCCTATATTTGAGCAGTGTCTGGCAATGGTGCCACAGAAGTCGGGTTTTAAAAAAAATAGCACCATTTTGGATCCGGAGTGGCTGCTGCGTGCTACAGCGCCACCGTATTGGATCTTCCATAGTGACGGTGTTTAGGTATAGCTGAGAATATAATTAATGGAATCTTCTTGAGGGCATTCTGAAGTTCGACAGCCAAATAATTTAATCAAAGGTGGCTACCACACGAATCCACCAGTCACTGCTAGCCTGTCTGCACAATGCACTGCTTTAAACTACAGTATGATACCGGCGGAGATGGCAGCAAAAAATAAAGTGACACATGCTAGCTTTCTGCATCTCTGCTGCTGCAGCGCCGCAGCCACACTTTACCATGTTCTAAGCTAAAATCTCTATTCTATTCCCCTCCACGTTTAATTTTTTTTTTAAACTGACGCAACATCATTGCTATAGCAACCAATGCAGAAAATGCCAGAAAATGAAAATAGCCACGAGACACACAAATCGAATCTGATCAGTTGCTATGCACAGTGCGGACAGTCAATGATGAAAATCGTATTCAGATCGTAACCACAAAAAAATCACAATTGCACTGACAGTCTGAAAATAGACTTTGTTGCTTGATGTCACTAGTCTATGTACTGTATGATGCTAGTGGGCGTTCTTAATGCTGTTGCACTAATGTTATTGGATGACTGCACATCTGGCCATAGCTTTTGAAAATCTTATCACAGATGAGACATATTGCCAGTAAAACTAATATTTCATTCTAATTTAACAAGGAATTTGATTTCTTATAGCTAAAAATGAACATTCTGCCATGGAGAGAGATTTTTTTATAACCTGCAGCAGTACTCAATGCATCATATCAGTAACAAAATGAACAATCTATCAATGAAGGAATCAAACTTCTTTAGACTCCCCTCATTTAGAACAGTAAAAACACTCAGAAAAACTTTAACTTTTCCTCTGTCTTGCCTGCACTTGACTCCAGTGTCTCACAGGGGATGGATAATGAGCTCCACTTACTCCTCACTCCTATTGATAGTTGCTGCTGACAGTCGCTCCTCGTCTACATTAAGTTTTCTAAACTTTCTGAAGTTGCTATACATGCCATATCTAGTCACCAAAGGTCACTTTCACTCAAGACTCTGGACGTTGCAGTACTCATGGTAAATGAATGAAATCATGTTGCTTTGTCGCCCACTGTATAATACAACTCCATAATCTGTCAGTCTTAATATGGCACACAACAGTAACAAATGTGCAGACAAACTCATCATGTCATTTGGAGGGAAGTTAATCAGTCTAAATATCCTGTGCTAGACCACCTTGATGAAGCACATCACTCATAGCCAGTGGATGACCTCTCCACTGCTGCCCACTGGCCCATGAAGGATGTGTCACTGCAGACAACAAATTGTGATTTAATGCTTTTAATTTCCAACTCTTTGCTCAGCAGTCAAAAGGTTTAGTCCCTAATGTCTTGCACTGAGAAATTTGTAAAGAGATTGTAGCAGGAAATGAGAATTTTGTTTTGATGAAGTTGAGCGTGTGCTATGGGATTTTAAAGACAGATGATGAAAATTGAGTGATATGGCTGTTATTGGATGGTTGAAAGGAGGTTTAACCCTTTCTGTTTAGAGGAGAGTCAGGGAAATCATGAGTCTTATCATTGAAACTTATCACAAAAATATGCCGCAAAAAAACAATTTCTAGGTGTATCCCATTGCGCAATTAACAATCATGAAATATTCGTTTTGCTGTCATGTGTAGAAATGTGTCAAGGCACACTAGTTTATAGTTTAACTTTAAAACCCAGGATAAATTAAGTTAAATAATGTATGTACTGTATATTTATCTACTGCCTTAATGTCAAGAGGTTTAATTAACCAGTCAGTAGTGAAATATTATTAATGGGTATTTTATTAACTTCTTTATTTAACAATACATGAATACCAGTGGTGGGCCGTGCATTAAAAGTCTAGGCCTTCAGTGTGATTCATGCCATTAAGAAAACACAGTTTAACAATGAATAAGACACCCTATGCCTTTGGACATCATATGTACATTATGTCACAGCTAACTAGCAACTAACTAGAAAGCCAGAACTTTAAATTACAATTAATGCTCAAGCAAGACTAATTTCAACTGCAGCATGACTGTTTAGTGAAATTAACGTCTCCCGAACAGACATTAAAAAATCATAATTTTTCATATGAATCTACAAAGAAGGTCTATAATACCTGGAATAATCTATCTAATAATATTTGCGATTTAATTGTTGCTTGTAATAAATTTTATTTTGTCAGGGTATCAAATCAAATCAAATCAAATCAAATCAAAATCAAATCAAATCACTTTATTGTCACACTACTGTGTACACGAGTGCAACAGTAGGTGAAATTCTTGTGTGCAGTTCCGAGTAACATAGCAGTCATGACAGTGACGAGACATAAACCACTTTACAATAAACAACATATTTACACAAAACAATTACATAACAAATGTACACATACTTACACAACAATTTACATAACAAATGTACACAATACACACAATGTAGAATACACATACACTAGATACGGGTATAAATATATATAAACACTAATTGAATTGGGAGAATATATTGACAGAGTGATGATTAATAAAGTGCAGTGCTGATTGTTGATCGTGAGAGATCATGTGTTCAAAAGTCTTATTGCTTGTGGGAAGAAGCTGTCATGTAGTCGGGTGGTGCGGGTCCTGATGCTGCGATACCGCCTGCCTGATGGAAGCAGTGAGAGCAGCCCATGACTCGGGTGACTGGAGTCTCTGATGATCCTCCGAGCTTTTTTCACACACCGTCTGTTATATATATCCTGGAGGGAGGGAAGCTCACCTCCGATGATGTTTCTGGCAGTTCGCACCACCCTTTGCAGGTCTTTGCGGTTGTGGGCGGTGCTATTGCCGTACCAGGCGGTGATGCAGCCAGTCAGGATGCTCTCTACAGTACTGTTGTAGAACCGTGTGAGGATGTGGTGGTTCATTCCGAACTTCCTCAGCCGTCTCAGGAAGAAGAGGCGCTGGTGAGCCTTCTTCACAACGGCCTCAGTGTGGACGGACCATGTGAGTTCCTCAGTAATGTGGACACCGAGGAACTTGAAGCTGCTGACTCTCTCCACCGGTGCTCCATTAATGGTGATGGGGCTGTGTTCTCTGTCTTTCTTCCTGAAGTCCACCACAAGCTCCTTGGTTTTACTGACGTTGAGGAAGAGGTTGTGCTCCTGACACCAGCGTGTCAGAGTGTGCACCTCCTCTCTGTAGGCCGTTTCATCATTGTCAGTGATCAGACCTACAACCGTCGTATCGTCAGCAAACTTAATGATGGCATTGGAGCTATGTGTTGCCACACAGTCATGTGTGTAAAGGGAATACAGGAGTGGGCTGAGAACACAGCCCTGCGGGGCTCCAGTGTTGAGGGTCAGTGATGAGGAGATGTTGCTGCCCATTCTAACCACCTGATGTCTGCCTGACAGGAAATCCAGGATCCAGCTGCACAGCGAGCTGTTTAAGCCCAGAGCCCGGAGTTTCTCATCAAGCTTGGAGGGCACTATGGTGTTGAATGCTGAGCTGTAGTCTACAAACAGCATTCTCACATATGTGTTCCTTTTTTCCAGGTGGGAAAGAGCAGTGTGTATTGTAGATGCAATGGCATCATCAGTGGAGCGGTTGTTACGGTAGGCAAACTGCAAGGGGTCCAAAGAGGTGGGCAGAACAGAGCAGATGTGATCTCTGATCAACCTCTCAAAGCATTTGCTGATGATGGGGGTGAGGGCAACAGGACGCCAGTCATTTAAGCAAGTGATTTTTGATTGCTTCGGTACAGGCACAATGGTTGATGTTTTGAAGCATGTGGGGACTACAGACAGGGATAGGGACAAGTTGAAAATGTCCGTAAAAACACCAGCCAGTTGGTTCGCGCATGCTCTGATGACGCGGCCCGGAATGCCGTCTGGACCCGCGGCTTTACGGATGTTCACCCGTCGAAAGGATCGGGTTACATCCGCAACAGGGTACACCGTTATGCTGCGTTACATTCAAGTTGGATGTGGGATATTCCTACTTGATGTCTCCGACCATTAATGCATTCCATTCCCCGATATTCGGAACAGCAACACTACCGTTAGCTTGGCAGGGGTTTGACTCTCATTAGAGATGTCTCCTAGCAACCCAACTAATAAATAATGCTGCAGCGCTAGCATTTGTGCTTCAGGTGTACGATTATCAGAAGAGATTCTAATGATTTATACACCTGTTTTTGCAGGCGTTTAATATCATGTAATGTGGTAACAAACTCATTTATCGATATTACTTAATAAAGTGAATGTTCATCACTTACTTTGTATATCTCCCTGAGTGTCGACATGTTTGTGTGACATCATGCCCCTTTGGAGTTGAGAATTTCTGCACAAGCCTACAAGTTGTAATTCTGACTTCAAGATGCATTTCATTGCACTTTTCCTAGTAGGAAGTTATAGAATCCGACTTTCCAAGTTGAATGCAATGCATACTTTTCAAAACTTGATCCAACACTGAATTCTCAAGCAGCCTAATTTACACTTAGAAAACTCCTGATGTTGCTATAACAATGCAAAAAGCACTTGCCAATTTGCTTGAAGTGAAAATTAGTCCCCCTTTAATGATTAATAAATTAAGCAATCACACGGTCATGCAGAACATCTCAGGTCTGTAAATCCATAAGGCTCTCTTTCTCAATGGCAATAGTGGCAGTAATGACAGTCGACTAGTCAGCAAGATCTCGCACTCTTCGCTTTCAAATTGCATCACTTAAAGCGTGATTGTGTCTCTCAAGGCTTCGACCGGGACATCCTAAAGATCACACCCACCAAGAACAAATAAATCCATGTGATTGGCTGATGAATCTGACAATCTGATTTTAGTTGCCAATTAATTTGCACTGTTGATGGATTCTGTGGAAATTCTGAAGGCCAGAGGGCTTGGGTTTGGGCATGTGATTTGTGAAACAGTTGTCACGCTTCGCTTGTAAGCATCAAGGAATAAATTCTAACTGGATAAACTTTTCGTTTTTCTCTATTTGTTTGTAGATTCATTAAGAGTGTAAAGCGATTAAAAATACATAACCAAAAAGGTGATAATGAGAATAAAAGGATTAAAAATATTTATTTATTTTGCATGTTATGCCAGCAGAGAAGGCTTTGCTGGCCCTGAGAATTCACCACTTATGAATACATATTTTAACATGCATTTAGGTTACAAGGGAGTTTCTTAGAAAGGAAAACAAACAATAAGAGGAAATTATATGTGCTATAAAATATAATTATATTTTCCTTATTAGGCACCTACTTTTACATACTTTCATATTTAAACAGCCAAGAGATTAAGATCTCCATTTGGTTTAATATAATATAATGTCCAATGCTTTCCTTAGCACCCTTAAATTTAGCTAATATTTCCAGGAGGTAACAAAGAAAAAACTTATTATGACATGATAAACAAGAAAATTGAAAACTCATCAAAAGTTTAGCCATTTTTCAAAAAGTTCAGTTCAGTCTTTACATAACTTGTAGGCAGTGCAGTCAATTGGGAACTGTGTTTGTGAGAGAAGTCTGCTTTCTGAAGGCCTCATATTGAACAGAAGGTGCTGTCTCACACTCCAGGCCATTCACACACGCTCTTTACAGTGAGCAGTGAAATATTAACAGCTCTCCCCCTTTGCAAGTAATATAACTTGGCTGTTGGGCCACAAGGTAAGGTTTAGGGTGCGTCTGGGGAGACTGCTGTGGTGCTAAATTTCATTTACATATTTGAAGGAGAGAACTATTTAGTAAATATTAATGCTGATGTACAGCAATACAGGAGAATGAATGAGAATAGTTGCATACTTACACATAACTAATTATCCATCTGTCAACACTAGTTTAAATAATGTAAGATTAACTAGCTCTTTTGAACCATCTTTATCCAGGTGTCATACATTTTGATGTACAATTAAGCAATAAGGTACACAAAATGTGGTATACTGTGAAAATATTCATAAAACATATTTTTATTAAGCAAATCCATTAACTGACATCCTTTCGGGTTTCTTATTATTCACATGCATCGACATATTCTTGGCCATCGTGATAACTGTTTTTTGACATTGCTTCACCCCCTCCAAGTTTAAGGAGTTGCCCATGGTTAGTTAGGTTGAGATCATTAACATCTAGATTACTGTTGTAACCTCCATTCCCTGATGGAGGGAACGAGACGTTATGTTGAATGAAGCGACACTGGGGGACTTCTTTGATGGCCTTCTTAGAGTCTTTATATCAGCCAACAACTGCACAAGTTGAGCCTGAACTAACTTTCATTTCAACTATAGACCATTCGAAGATGTTTTAAGGAAGTAATGTCTTTCTGTTCCTTAAACATTTCCTGCTAGTTGTTCATTCCAAATGGGATAAATCACCTTACAAAGGGCCATTTGAAGGGAGAACAATCATGATAGTCATACTGTAAGATCGCTTCAAACTGAATTTCCAACAAAAATGACTTAAAAGTGAGTTCCAAATGAACTGTATTTTTGAGCCCCACATCTTTAACTCTTTCAAAGCTCTTACAGTGAATGGCAAAGTCTTTGAAGTACATATGGATTATTGTTTCTGTTCAGAATTCTCCCTCATTCAAAACAACAGCGTGAGGCACTTAATTCATAGTGACTTCAACACAGTTACCAAGCTCCGCAAGTCATTTACTTTTACTTATCATTTAGCAGACACATTTATCCAGAAAAAATCAGCAAGAAAAGTATTTTAATTATTAAAAAAAAAAAAATCCTTACCTTGTCTGCGGGTCACGCTGACAGCGTTAATGACTTAATTGATTATAACCAGAGAATATTTTAGCAGAGACGGGGTCACTTCTGTTAAAAATTAAAGGGAGAAATTGGAAAACTTAACGGGCAACAGATGTAGAAAGGAAGTTCCATCCTACATGTAAACCAGCCAATCACCTTTTAGATATAAACATCATCTGTCAATCATCTTGAGAATGTGCACGTGCATTAGCTTTACATCCCTTTTGCTAGAAGTCTTGACTAACCATGGGATTTTTATCTTTTCCCATTGAAGTAGATTGTAGCTGCACTTGTTAACATAGAAAAAACTTGCCTAAAAAACTTTGTTATAAAAGGAGTGACCATTCCTGAGCTCTCGGCTGAGCAAATAGTTGTGAGCATTTAAACCATGATACATTTTCATCGCCTCCCTCGCGTAGACGCTAAATATCAACAGCCCATCTGGATAAGTCACTTCAGATAAATGTTTGATGTAATTTGAGGAAAATGTATTAACTCAGAGCCTTACAAAGATCTGTTAAGGATACCGGATGTGCTGCAGGGAAACTTGAGTTTGAATTCCTTGTTATTGTTGACATGCGTTATATATATTTATCGTTGATCACTTAGTAGTTGTGACGAGGAGGATGGTGGGGGTGGGCCGTTAGGACACGGCCGGCTCTGATTTGTGCTAATCAGCCGGGAGGGGGATAAAGATGAGCTGGAGGCACCAGTTAGAGAGGGAGACAAACATGGCCGTGCTGCATGTGTGTCTGTGTTCGTGTATGTTTTATGTTGTTTTAAGTTCATTTATATCATTAAAGATTTATGTCATTTATGTTGACTGTTCAGCCAGTTCCCTCCTCCTCCTTGCCTATCCTTGAACTGTTACAGTAGTTTTTACATTGCTTCTTATTAGGGCTGTTGATTTAACATGTTAGTTCAGTGAGATAATTATCATATTATATATTCTAATTAATTGACAGCCCAACTTCTTATAGAAACCGTAACCAGAAAACAGTCCAGCAGCAGAGTTATCATGGTGGTGCCCTGTGGTTAGTGAGAAAAACTGTGGAGAACACAGCTCAAATATTTTATTGACCAATCAGAATCCAGCAAATCAAATCAAATCAAATCAAATCACTTTATTGTCACACTACTGTGTACACGAGTGCAACAGTAGGTGAAAGTCTTGTGTGCAGTTCCGAGCAACATTGCAGTAATGACAGTGACGAGACATAAACCACTTTACAATAACAACATATTTACACAACACAATTTACATAACAAATGTACACATACTTACACAACAATTTACATATCAAATGTACACAATACACACAATGTAGAATACACATACACTAGATAAGGGTATAAATATATATATACACTAACTGAATTGGTAGCGAGAATATATTTGACAGAATGAAGATTAATAAAGTACAGTGCTGATTGTAGATCGTGAGAGATCATGTGTTCAAAAGTCTTATTGCTTGTGGGAAGAAGCTGTCATGTAGTCGGGTGGTGCGGGTCCTGATGCTGCGATACCGCCTGCATGATGGAAGCAGTGAGAGCAGACCATAACTCGGGTAGCTGGAGTCTCTTATAATCCTCCGAGCTTTTTTCACACACCGACTGTTATATATATCCTGGAGGGAGGGAAGCTCACCTCGATGATGTTTCTGGCAGTTCGCACCACCCTTTGCAGGTCTTTGCGGTTGTGGGCGGTGCTATTGCCGTACCAGGCGGTGATGCAGCCAGTCAGGATGCTCTCTACAGTGCTGGTGTAGAACCGTGTGAGGATGTGTTGGTTCATTCCAAACTTCCTCAGCCGTCTCAGGAAGAAGAGGCGCTGGTGAGCCTTCTTCACAACGGCCTCAGTGTGGACGGACCATGTGAGTTCCTCAGTAATGCGGACACTGAGGAACTTGAAGCTGCTGACTCTCTCCACCGGTGCTCCATTAATGGTGATGGGGCTGTGTTCTCTGTCTTTCTTCCTGAAGTCCACCACTAGCTCCTTGGTTTTACTGACGTTGAGGGAGAGGTTGTGCTCCTGACACTAGCGTGTCAGAGTGTGCACCTCCTCTCTGTAGGCTGTTTCATAATTGTCAGTGATCAGACCTACCACCGTCGTATCGTCAGCAAACTTAATGATGGCATTGGAGCTATGTGTCGCCACACAGTCATGTGTGTAAAGGGAATACAGGAGTGGGCTGAGAACACAGCCCTGCGGGGCTCCAGTGTTGAGGGTCAGTGATGAGGAGATGTTGCTGCCCATTCTAACCACCTGACGTCTGCCTGACAGGAAATCCAGGATCCAGCTGCACAGCGAGCTGTTTAAGCCCAGAGCCCGGAGTTTCACATCAAGCTTGGAGGGCACTATGGTGTTGAATGCTGAGCTGTAGTCTACAAACAGCATTCTCACATAGGTGTTCCTTTTTTCCAGGTGGGATAGAGCAGTGTGTATTGTAGATGCAATGGCATCGTCAGTGGAGCGGTTGTTGCGGTAGGCAAACTGTAATGGGTCCAAAGAGGTGGGCAGAACAGAGCAGATGTGATCTCTGATCAACCTCTCGAAGCATTTGCTGATGATGGGGGTGAGGGCAACAGGACGCCAGTCATTTAAGCAAGTGATTTTTGATTGCTTCGGTACAGGCACAATGGTTGATGTTTTGAAGCATGTGGGGACTACAGACAGGGAGAGGGACAGGTTGAAAATGTCCGTAAAAACACCAGCCAGTTGGTTCGCGCATGCTCTGATGACGCGGCCCGGAATGCCGTCTGGAACTGCGGCTTTGTGGATATTCACCCGTCGAAAGGATCGGGTTACATCCGCAACAGAGACGGAGAGTGAACCAACCTCTGTAGTATCGGCCGCGAGTGCTCTCTCCGCGAGGGCGATGTTATTGTCCTCGAAATGAGTATAAAAAGTATTAAGCTCGTCCGGGAGAGAGGCAGCGGTGTTCATGGCGGAGTTTTTATTCCGTTTATAGTCCGTGATGGTGTTAATTCCCTGCCACATACTTCTGGAGTCAGTGGTGTTGAACTGTCCTTCAATTTTGTGCCTGTACTGGCGTTTGGCTGTACTGATGGAGTTACGGAGGGCATAACTGACTTGTTTACGCTCCTCCGCGTTCCCGGAATTAAAAGCGGTGGTCCGCGCAGTAAGTGCCGCGTGAACATCGCCGTTAACCAGGGTTTCTGGTTGGGGTAGATCCGTATAGTTTTTGTCGGAACAACGTCCTCTACGCACTTCCTGATGAAACACGTTACGCTATCAGCGTAAACCTCGATGTCGTCATCGGAGGCAGACCGGAACATCTCCCAGTCCGCGTGATCAAAACAGTCCTGTAGCATAGAGTCTGATTGGTCCGACCAGCACTGGATCGTTCTGAGGGTGGGTGCTTCCTGTTTCAGTTTCTGCCTGTAAGCGGGCAGAAGCAGAACGGAAGAGTGGTCGGATTTGCCAAATGGTGGGCGGGGGAGGGATTTGTAGCCATCCCGGAAAGGAGATTAGCAATGATCCAAAACCCGGTCCCCTCGTGTGTTGAAGCTGATATGTTGGTGGTATTTTGGTGCTATTGTTTTAAAGTTGGCTTTGTTGAAGTCCCCGGCAACAATGAACGCGGCCTCAGGGTGCGCGGTTTCCTGCTGACTTATACTCCCATACAGTTCCTTGAGTGCCCGGTCTGTGTCGGCTTGTGGGGGGATGTACACAGCAGTGATAATGACCGCTGTGAATTCCCTCGGTAGCCAGAATGGTCAACACAGAAGCATGAGATATTCCAGATCAGGAGAGCAGAAAGACCTGATAAAATGTACATTCCTCTGATCACACCATGATTTGTTGATCATAAAACATACACCTCCACCTCTGCTTTTACCTGAGAGGTCTTTCGCTCTGTCCGCTCGGTGCACGGAGAAACCCGTGGGTTCGATGGCCGAGTCTGGAATCTCCGCGGACATCCAGGTTTCCGTAAAACAGATAACACAGCAATCTCTCATCTCTCGTTGGAAGGAGATCCGCGCTCTCAGCTCGCAGAGCTTGTTGTCCAGAGACTGAACATTTGCCAGTAGTATACTGGGTAGCGGGGGGCGATTTGCGCGACGTCTTAATCTGATGAGAACGCCGGCTCTTTTTCCTCTTTTCCTTCTGCGTTTCCGCGGCCGGGCAGCCCAAACAAAGGGCTCCGCTGGCGTGTTTGTAAACCGCGGGTCGGCATTGAGGAATGTGAAGTCCGGTTTTCGGTGTGTGATTGCCGAACCAGTGTCCAAAAGCGTTTGTCTGTCGTACACAATAAGGCAGACAACATCCAAGACAAGCACCTGAACTATCCATTTTTTAATTAAGCATATTTAAAATCATCAAGTAGAGGAACTATGTGAAATGTGTAACAAAAAACAAGAACGTTATTTTGTCTTTAAATTATTTTGCTAGCATAAATTAGTCCACATTACTGTAGATTTAAAGTTTATGCCAGCTCACAAAAAGGAATGAAATATGAAAAAATGTAATGGTTGCCAGATAAATTTACACATTATATGTTATATTATTATATTATTTATTCCGCAAAATATCACGATATCTTCAATCAAGCAAAGTCCCAGATCCTACTCTGTAGTGTAGACAGACAAGGATGGCAGCCAATACTGCCAATATCCCAGAGGAAGACTACTGTTATGAATAAAAGTGAAGGAAAGCTGGGCTTCAGATGCCTATTTTCAAACTTTTAGTAAGTCACTGATTAGCATTGCTCATCTTTTATATAATACATGGTACAATTACACCTAAATTATGTGAGAAAAGAGATTGTAACTTTCCTATTGAGTACATTCATAAGATGTACAAGCAGAGCACAGAGAGTTTTGCTGTTGATGAAAGCTCAGGTAACCTATTGTATTCATATAAAGTATGTAGGACAGATAAAACTGAGTAAATCCGTGATTTGTGTTATATACAACAAAAACATTGGAAGAGGTAATGAAATGTGGAAACAGTTGGACATTCATTTTTAGTTTACCTAAAGGTACAACAGAAAGAAATGACAAAAGGAATATTGGAAAAGCAAGGAAGGTAGTCCATGTTTAGCTGCATTTCCTTCTGAAAATGAAAATGGTTTAAAACATGACAGCACCAGCGGCAAGGCTCTGGGAGAGTCTGGCTTGTCCTAGATTTGCCAAATCTGACCTAGAATGGGTGTCCTCGTCTGCTCCTGGTGTATGCTTCTGATGCAGACTGTTTGACTAGCTGTCAAGCAGATCAAATCTGAATATGTGTTCTTTTAAGTGCATAATATACCTTTGTTTATATTCAACTGTCTGCCCAAGTCTCTAAAGAACAGGCATTTTGCTGAGTTCAGTGGTGTTTTTTTTTCATTGAATGGTTTTGTTCCTCACTCAAACGTTAATATGTTAAGATTTAAGGCCCAACTCAAAGAAGCTTTATGCTTATCACAACATGGTAGCCTAATATCAGTTTTTGATCCTGTGTTTCCTGTTAAAAGAGTTAAATAGCAATAGACTTATAGTAAGTCACATCAAAGCCATGATTTACTTACTAGTCAGATGTGGGGAAAGGGACATTTTCATTCTAGCATTTTATTAAACAAAAATCCATGTAGTGCTGCATGAGACATCAATATTTTTGGATTATTTTCCTCAAAATGAAAGATGGTACATTTTAAATGGGCACGTCTGCTAAAAGTTCATTTTGTCAACTTTAGGGGATATATTCGCATGCACTATAGATAGCTTCAAAGCTAACAGACAGGCACTAAAAGCCACAAAATTACCATTATGTTTTCATGAGGTCTTTAACAAGAAAAATAAACAATGCTGCTCAACTGAACACCTCCATCTCTATGATAGAGGTTTCCAATAGGGCCTCCTCAGTGATGAGAATCAGATTAAAGGTGTTAATAAGTCGTCACAAAACTGTTTTGTCATATCTGAAACAGACTTGTGTTTCTGACGATTCTGACGAGTCTGGTGTCACCCACTTTGACACATTGAATGGCACGTTATGCAACGCTGGCTGCTAATTGCAAGTGACACTTTGGAAAATGTTTCCCGTGAAATGAATCACCAGTTGTCAACTTTATATGTTTGGCAGACTGCTTTTATAATCCATATCGAATGATAAAATGAAAAAGTCCTTGTAACTTTTATGCACAGTTGCAGTCTGGATTATGTAGTGAATATTTGATGGAGTTACTATTAGCAAGTAAGTCTAAATAGCTTATGAAGTAATGAGGGAAATGTTCTGCACTGTTCATCTTGGAAACACTTGATTGAATATGCCTCTGTCTTAATAGATTTAAGACAGAGGCAGAGGGTTCCGATAATCTATTTAGTTAGCTTAAAGATTAACAAATTTGCCAGTGACAAATTCAGCATCATGTTCTAAAAAAGTATTAATTATCATCCAAGCTGGTGAGTAATCAAAGACATCAAAACCAGGTCATAAATAGTGAATACAGAGACTGGTGTTCAAATCTTTGTGCCAAGAGATCTGGCTGACAAGGTCTTAAATGACTCTAAATCCTGGTGCTGTGACTATCTCTTTCCTAATTGCTTTGACATGTAGTCT
Source organism: Moxostoma hubbsi (assembly GCA_032164185.1). Lineage (NCBI taxonomy): Eukaryota > Metazoa > Chordata > Actinopteri > Cypriniformes > Catostomidae > Moxostoma > Moxostoma hubbsi. The sequence goes on from JAVLUX010000012.1 coordinate 20,224,353, forward strand.
TTGTTTAATAACTAAATCCATGGGCCAACCATGTTTACATTTTGGGAGAGGAGATCTTTTCTTAATGTTTAAAATAAGAATTTAATCTCATGGAAATGCATCAAAGAGTCACTTTCTCTTATTGCAAGCAGCGGAATAATGATGAAAAGAAATATCTCTCTCTCAGAGATCATTCTATTTTTTATTTTTTTTATTGAATAAACAGATTGTTTTCATGTATTGCTGTTTGCAAAGTAAAAAGGTGAATTTTATATATTAGATCATACTATTTACTACCATATAGATTTCTTAGCTATTTAAGACAGGGATGTAAAGAATTAAAAAAAAAAAATTCCAGCATAGTTAATATCGGACACTCTAGCTGGTAGCTCTGACATTTAAAACAGACAGAGCTGGCAACCAAATAAAACACTGATTAATTAAAACAACTGATCAGTGAGTAAGAAACATTACATCTCACTTGGCAAATAGACCCAAACCCAAAATTGTATGGATTTCTGGCTCACAGCAAGAAGGTATTGGGTTTGAGTCCTGGCTCAAACTCTGCCTTTCTGTGTGGAGTTTGCATTTTCTCTCCGTGTTTGCTTGGGTTTCCTTCGGGTGGTCTGGTTTCCCCCGCAGTCCAAAAGACATGCAGGTTAATTTAATTGGAGACCCTAAATTACCCGTAGGTGTGAGTGAGAATGTGTATGTCTATGTGTCCCTGTGATGGACTGGCTACCTGTCCAGGATGTCCATGCCTTCAGCCCGAGGTAGCTGGGATAGGCTCCAGCACTACCTGCGACCCTACATAGCACAAGAGGCTATAGAAGATGGTTGGATGGTCATCTTGTTTGATGACAACCCAGTTACACATTCAAACAATTACGCTCAATGTCTGATTCACTTTATATACTATAAGTATAATTACAATAACTGTCCTTGCTGGTATTTCTTGTAAAATACGATGGGCTTTTATAGGAAGCAGAAAGCAAAGATTGCCCACAGCTACCTTTGAGTTGTGTGTAGCCCTGTGTAAATGCAACATGGTTATTGTTACAGTATTTTTTATACAGTTTTGTACTGTCCCCTTTCTGTTTATTTCACCTCTTCTTTGGTGTGAGAGATAGATTGAGAGATCTATGAGAAGTTGTACTTTAGCTGAGATGTCATATTGAAATTCGCAATCAATCCATATTGCAAACAATGTAGGTTCTGGGAGAATGTACATAAATAAGGCAATGGAGGAGAGGCATAGGCCTTTTTCTCTCTCCCCTCCCCTTTTGAAGTGAACTGTTCGCAGTGGAGGAGATCATGCATGAGCCCGGCCACAGAACGAGGAGGCTGGAATAAGAGAATATTCCCCAACGGAGTAACAGCAAACCAACGTGCCATTACTTCGTCAGTGCCATAATTCTTTTGGGATGCTATCAAGAGATGTGAAATATTTCCACTCTTTTTTGTTTGGTCTTTTGCCTATTCATGGACCACGTGGACATTCTAATGAGACAAGAGACATGCACTGCTATCTCTGCTTGATCTTTCGGTGGCAGCATAAATGTTGATCTTTTCAGTCAGCTGTTGGATCTATACACAATGATTTTGCAGTCCAACCAAGCGCATCGTGTTAAGGAATGACTTTGAGCTAATATCGGCTCTGTTTGGAATTTCCCTAATTTTTCACCCACAGCTGGTATATATATATTCAGTATATATTATAAATCTTTGTTATGGAGAAGTACATTTGTTTTTACTGTCCCAACTCAGTTGTGATCTACTCATGGTAGTCTCATGGAAATAAGGTGTTAATAATATATATTTTTAATTTAATATAACACATTAAAAATATAAATACATTTCAAATTCAAAATGCTACAAATGCTTAGATAATAGAAATTACTTCAGATACATTAGAATAGAATTTTAAAAAACCATGGTACTGTCTATTTTTAAGACATTGTGAGAAACCTCTGATAGTGAGGTCATTTGTCATATACTTTTATGTCTAGAGATGCATTGTATCCCATTTTTACATTCAGTCTTCTAAAGAAAATGTAGAAATGCTGTTCACAAATCCCTTAAATCATATTTTTTGGTGCTACTCTTTAAAAAAAAAAATCTCACAGGTAAGAATGCCCCTACAAAATAAAGGAACAGTATTTGACTAGATAGATTAATTTTATGTGGAATATAACATAAATACATAGTTTTTAATCCCCTTGTCCAAATATGGATGTCTTTATGTCATTGCAGGGGTATGACTGTTTTTCATATTTTTACAGATTATATGATTATGATAATCTAAATTTAATCCTGCACACTCAGAATTTTTTGCCCCACCACTTTTGGAGTAATGATGCCACCCCCGGCTTTTGTCCTTTATTATTACAGTCAAACAGCAAACAGTCTTTTGAGGCAATAGGTCGAATCAACAATAATGTTTTCTAACAAATTAATTCTAATAAAATTCTAGTAATGTTTTTTTAAACAGACAAAAAAAATTGCACCGGTGATAGTGGGCTCCATAGGTGAAGTGATCAAAGGCTTAGTCCATTCCATTAAAACTCATTGCATGGATAAGTAATGATGTACATCAGAGTCCATGAGGGAAGATAGCGAGGGAAGGGCATAAAAACTTAAACTGGAACGCAGCCTATAATCACAGCCTATAATTTTTGCAAACTGAATTTTATGTGCTGCATTCTATGCTTAGTCAAATTTTCCTGGTGAAGTTACCACTAGAGGCCCAACCTCATCTGTGCATTTTATCCACTTTCACACAAGACTACAACGGTGTAGGCTGAATATTACTTTATTAAAACATATTTTTAATTCTATTACTCACACACTGCTACAGTACAGTATGTTATAATATATAAACACTTATATTCTAATGCATCATTTGAAAAACTATATATTTTAACACTTGTATTGCAGACCCACCTTCATTTTCACACCCATTCCAATGTGATTAGCTTCTGTGGTAGATTCCCTGATTAAGGGTTGGATTTTGGACTGAGAATAAATTGGTTCAAGCTCAGCCAATCACACAAGCTGGCACATGAGACAAGAGTGTCATAGAAGCAACAAAACTTATGTGGTTGCTTCATAAAATGTGCTTTTTCCAAATGTTTTTGGTACACTTTTGTTTAGGTTTAGGTGTTTGTTAAAGGTAAGGATGTCTGTGTTGGCTACCTCTCATTTGCATTTAGAACACTATTGGTTAGGTTTAGGTTAAAGTTTTAGGTTTGGGAGATACGTTTTACACAATAAAACCTCCATCTAAAATTCACCTTAAAAAACGTTTCTGATTACAACACCATTTCACTAGGTTTTGGCACCCCATGCTGGACATTTCACTGGGAAACTTCAGCAAAACATGTAATGAGGCACGTAATTTAATTTTGCAAAAATGTTGCCATAGTTACGTATATGTTCATTAGGTCAGGCTGGGAAAAATCACAAACTTTTTTGTAAAAAAAAGTGTTTAGAAAGTGCCTTAAAAGGCACCTTTTCAATCAAGTAATTACTACAGTAATCTTAGATTAATTTGTAGTGGATTACTTTTTTGACTACTTACCCAATATTGTCTAGAAGTAACATGGCAGCATGCTGAGAGGAGACAGCTGACATCAAGGTAAATGTTTCTATCTTTTATTTGTTATTTTCATGGGAGTTTCAAAGTTTAATGTAGCCAAGTGGAGAAAATGTATGTAATTAAACTCTAGTCATAAATTGGACATGGTCCCTTTAAGAGTTTTGTAATACCTTCTTTTCAGCGCTCTATTGTTTTGGAAATGTGAGAACAAACATTGTGCAAGAGAGCTCCCGGTTTTGTTCATCGGTTGACAATTCTTTGGGTAAATTTGCCCTGATGCCCTGTTTAGCTTCTACCGCATTTCTTTGAACCATATTTCAATAAATGTATTTCATTGTATTTTTTATATAATAAGGCTCCATCGACCGATGTTTTTTTTTTTTTTAATAAACAGCTGTCAGTTTATAACACTAACAAATATTTTTGTATCCTGTTGTGTTTATTTTCAACCCACATTAAAAAAAATTTAAATAATAAAATTTTTAAATCAAAAGCAATGTTTTAAAGAAAAACATGATTGTATTATCTGAGAGATAGCGTGGTAGAAAATTACGTTGGCTCAATGTTGCCATGTACTTATAATTTTTTTCACTCAGTTATGCAGTTATGACATCTTTTCTCATAATAATGAGATATTATGTTGTAAAAATTATATATTTTATCATAATAATGAGTTCCCCTTCTGTAACTCACTCGATGTTGTGTCGAATGAAGTGACACAAGGGGTCTTCCTTGGATACCGAATCATACCTCTGAACCTGAGAAAAGGCCAATGTCAATTTGGCAGACAGAATTTGCATGCCCCGCCCCGGACATACAGGTATAAAGGGAAGAATGCCAGTCAGAATTTTTCTTCGGAGCCGAATGGCTCACTCCTGTTCCACTCACCTCTATCAGCGAGAAGTATTGCTGTTGGATCCGCACGGCGCATTTCAAGCTGGTGTGTCTCTCTCTCTCTGCACGCTGTGCAGTTCACGCCCCTGGGCACTTCGACAGTGCTTTCTTTCTGTGTAAAAGAGTGTCTCCTCCTAAATGAGTATATTTCCTCTAAAAGAGTCTGAGTTTTCCACTCATAAAAGAGCAAAACACAGCGGCATTGAACGTCCTTTTCAGGACGTGTCTTTTTCAAGATGCATTTCCGCCTCTGTGTTGTTCCTGGATGCGGTCGATTTCTCTCCAAGAACGTTGACCACAGACGCTGCCTCGTGTGCCTGGGTAGCGATCACACTGAGGCGGCGTTCGTGGATGGTTCATGTTTTCAATGCGAGATGTTGCGGTCGTGGCTCTCCTTCTTGAAGGTGAATGCCACTTCAGCCACCCCCCGCGTCGCTCCTTCTTCCCACGGGATCGAGGATGGCACGGCTGGCGATGAAGGCGATACAGGGATGATGATGTACTCGGTTTCGCCTGGTAAATACCCACGAACCACCCGCCCCCCGACATGCTCGTGTGCTTCCGTCCGGGCTTGGGATGAGTGCGACTCGCCTCACGGCCAGCCGGCATTCTCCCTGGAGCCCCCGGGCTTGGATGATGACATCACTGCTGCATTGGAGAGCGTCCAGGCGTTTGACGCAGAAGACTGACGCAGAGGCGGATGCGCAGATGGCTGACATGCTTTCCCTGGCTGCCATGATCTTGGGCTTGGACTGGAACCCCCCGTCCTCCCCACAGCCTTCGCGGCTTGACGACTGGTACCTGGGCGCCCGGCACCGCTCACAACCATGCCCCCCCCAGGTACCATTATTCCCAGAAGTGTACTTCCCCAACCAGCGCGCCCCACCTGTTCACCGAGGGCGTCCCCCGCGACCAAACAACGGCAGGAAGCTCCGCAACCTGGGCCCAGCTCTCAGCCCCAGCGTCGAGCACCTCACAGGTGGCATACGCCCACCGTCTCCAGGACCCCTTCCCGGAACGGAAAAGCTCCGAAGCACTCCTGAGATGGGCAAACCAGGCAGTCGGATGTTCACTCCGGAGATGGTACTATGACCACTCCGTCCCCCGGTGGAGGGCCGGGAGGAGAATACTTATTTTCCTTATCTTCATTTGTTGCACCCTCTTCGGGTTGTTCAATAAAAGAGCGATTTCCCCACTCCCTGGGCCACCCAGCCAGTGTACGCCGTTCTCATGGAACCCCGGCCCTAAAACTCTACAGTCCAAGTTCCCCGGACGCAGCTCCCTCGCCTCCAGCCCCGCGACTGCTTAGCCCAGGCAGGCCAGTGCTGACGAGTTCCGAAGACGCCTCCTTAGGACCTCTTCCTCAGTCTCTAAACCGCCCCCTGCCGGATGCGCTGAGCAGGGTAAGTGCTTTGAGTCTTTTCTCAGCACCCAAGCCTCGGGACACTCTTGTGCCTTACGAGCAGAGATCTCCAACCTGCTCCTTAAAGATGCGATAGAGCCCGTCCCACCAGCCGAGATGAAGAAGGGTTTCTACAGCCCTTACTTCATCGTTCCCAAGAAAAGCGGCGGGTTGCGGCAATCTTGGACCTACAAGTTCTCAACCGGGCTTTACATATATAGATACAGACTCCCATTCATAATGCTCACATAGAAACAGATTCTCACCTGCGTTCGACAGCTAGAATTGTTCATGGGCGGTAGACCTGAAGGACGTGTTCTTCCATGTCTACATTCTGCCACGACACCGACCCTTCTTACGGTTCGCGTTTGACTGCCATGGCGTATCAGTACAAGGTCCTCCCCTTCGGCCTGTCCCTGTCCCCTCGCATCTTCACGAAGATCGCAGAGGCCACTCTTGCCCACCTAAGGGAAGTGGGCATCCGCATACTCAACTACCTCTACAACTGGCTCATCCTGGCCCACTCTCGAGAGTCACTATGCGCCCCCAGGGACCAGGTGCTCAGGCACCTCAGCCGTCTAGGGCTTCAGGTCAACTGGGAAAAAAGCAAGCTCGACCCGGTTCCCCCTGCAGCAAGTGTGCAGATGTGTCGTGGTAACCACAGATGCCTCTCGACAGCGTTGTGGTGCCGTGTGCAACAGGCACGCTGCCGCTGGCCCCTGGACAGCGCTGGCACATCAATTGCCTAGAGTTGATGGCTGTAATTCTTGCCCTACGGAAGTTTCTCCCACTAATCCGAGGCATCACGTCTTGAAACGTTCAGACAGCACAGCGACGGTAGCGTACATAAATTGCCAGGGCGGTGTGCGCTCTCGTCATATGTCACAACTCACCCGCCATCTCCTCCTTTGGAGCCAGCTGTGACTCAAGTTGCTGCTCGCCACTCACATCCCTGGCAAACGCAATATGATGTCGGACGCGCTATCGCGACAGGTTTCACCAAGCGGAGAGTGGAGGCTCCACCCCCAGGTGGTCCAGCTCATATGGGACCGATTTGGCAAAGCACAGATAGATCTCTTTGTCTCCCAAGACAACTCCTACTGCCCGCTCTGGTACTCCCTGACAGAAGCCCCTCCCGGAACAGACGCGCTGGCACAGAGCTGGCCCCGGGGGCTGTGCAAGTACGCATTTCCCCCAGTGAGCCTTCTTGCATCATTGCTGTGCAAGATCAGGGAGGGCCGAGGGCCCCCTACTGGCCAACCCGCACCTGGTCCTCGGATATCACGCTCCTCACGACAGTCCCTCCCTGGAAAATTCCCCTGAGGAAGGACCTTCTTTCTCAGGGACGGAGCACCCGCTGGCATCTGCACCCAGACCTCTGGAACCTCCACGTCTGGCCCCTGGACGGGATGCGGAAGATCTAGTGTATCTACCACCTGCTGTTATAGACACGATCAACCAAGCCAGAGCTCCCTCCACCAGGCAACTCTACACCCTAAAGTGGCGCCTGTTCACGAATTGGTGTTCTTCCCGAGCTGAAGACCCGCAGAGATGCGCAGTTCGGTCAGTGCTTCTATTCCTGCAGGAGAGGTTGGAGAGGAGGCTGTCCCCCTCCACCTTGAAGGTGTATGTAGCTGCTATCGCAGCCCACCACGACGCAGTAGATGGCAAGTCCCTTGGTAAGTATGACTTTATTATCAGGTTCCTGAAAGGTGCCCGGAGACTGAATCCTCCCCGGCCTAGCCTGTTTCCCTCTTGGGATCTCTCAGTGGTCCTCTAGGGCCTTCAGAGACCCCCTTCGAGCCGCTTGATTAATTTGAGCTCAAGGCCCTCTCCTTGAAGATGGCCCTCCTGATCGCGTGAGCCTCCATCAAGAGGGTTGGAGACCTGCAAGCGTTCTCTGTCAGCGACACCTGCCTGGAGTTCAGTCCGGTGCTTTCTCATGTTATCCTGAGACCCCGACCAGGCTACGTGCCCAAGGTTCCTACGACCCTTGCAAGGACCAGGTTGTGAACCTGCAAGCGCTGCCTTGGGAGGAGGAAAACCCAGCCCTTTCGTTGCTGTGTCCGGTGTGTGCTTTGCGTACCTATTTGGACCGCACGCAGAGCTTTAGATGTTCTGAGCAGCTCTTTGTCTGCTTTGGCGCTGGGTCATTGATGCTATAGCCTTAGCCTATCACACCCAGGCACACTCTACTAGAAGTGTGGCATCCTGGTGGGCACTGAGCCATGGCACCTCCATAGCAGACATCTGCAGAGCAGCGTGCTGGGCAACACCCAATACCTTCGCCAGGTTTTACAATCTGAGGTTTGTGTCGGTCTCATCGCAATAGCCTGCTCTGCACCTGTTTCGATAGTCACATAACACGGTCAGTGCGTGCCGCTTTTTTATGGACCCCATGTGTCACTTATTTCGACACAACGTCACGTGAGTGACAGAAGGGAAATGTCATGGTTACTGTCGTAACCTCCGTTCCCCGAGGGAGGGAACGAGATGTTGTGTCCCTCCTGCCACAGCACTAGACCTAGCACTGTAAATGGCCGTGCTTCATTTTCGTCTCCTCAGTGCAAAATCCTGACTGGCTTTCACTGCCCCGCTTCCCCAAATTCTGTCTGCCAACTTGACATTGGCCTTTTCTCAGGTTCAGAGGTATGATTCGGCATCCAAGAAGACCCCTTGTGTCACTTCATTCGACACAACGTCTCGTTCCCTCCCTCGGGGGAATGGAGGTTACCATGATGATATTATGTCATAAAAACCACATAGTTTCTCGTAACAACAAGCTATTATGTTGTAAAAACAACATCTTTTCTCATAATAACGAGATATGTCATAAAAACAAAATAATCTCTTATAATAATGAGATGTTATGTCATGAAATGACTTCTTTTCTCATATTAATGATATATTTTGTCATAAAAATGATATGTTTTATCGTAATAACTAAATTATGACACTTAACAACTGACAGTTCCTGTGGTAATTAACCACTTTGTGCACTTGTTGGTAGTTGCAGCTCTGCTCTGTAGCCTAAATAAATAACAGCAAATGAATTCAACATATAACCATGGCACAGTTATTTGAAATCAATAATCTTTATATCCTTCTCTGTTTAAGCTATAAATAAATTTTACGATGCAGAGGTAAACTTTAACATTTTTGACTTTGACTTTTGTAAATTGGCTGTTGAGCTGTAATTCTCAAATATTTTACTAAAAAAATGTAATTCAATTTCATTACAAAATTCAATCAAATTGAATTAAGTAATTTTTAATAAAAAATTAAAATAAATCTAAAATGTTTTTTTTTTTTATTATTATTATTTAAATTCATAAAATGCATTAAATATGCATGTACAATAGATTTACTTTAACAGTTTTTAATTTAATTGTTTTATTCATTGCACACTTTATTAAGTGGCAAATAAAATGTCAACCAAAAAACTGTATTTTATTCTTCTATTGTCATTACAATGCCTCTGTAGTTTTATTTGTTTAAATGCCCCACAAAACATTTGATTGCATTTATATTTATATACTCATTGTTTTAAGAATAATTGATGTGAAGTGCAAGAACGATGAACAAACTTTAATAAACAAGTTCAATATATTTATCATATGCAGTCATTTGATTTCTGTTTGAAAAGTTGCCAATTAAAATCTTGCATTCTTTTCTAATTGTCATTGAAATAGCTACTTTTACAATTTTACACTATCACATATTTTTTAGAAAACAAATATTATGTTCTCGTCCTTTTTGCAAACACTCCGGTTTCATTATTGCCCAGATACATTTTTTTAAATACACTTGTGGCTAAAAGTTTGGAATAATGGACAGATTTTATTCTTATGGAAAGAAATTGGTACTTTTATACACTAAAGTGGCATTGAACTGTTCACAATGTATAGTCAGGACATTAATAATGTGAAAAATTACTATTACAATTTGAAAAATTGCCATAGATATGGCTGTCTTGTCAGGCACTTCTCACGCATCTTACAGTCTAGCTGATCCCACAAAATCTCAATAGGATTAAGATCCATAACACTCTTATCCAATTATCTGTTGTCCAATGTTTGTGTTTCTTTGCTCACTCTAACCTTTTCTTTTAGTTTTTCTGTTTCAAAAGTGTTTGTTTTTTTATTTATTTTAAATTCTTCCCATAAGGCCTGCACCCCTGTGTCTTCTCTATACTGTACATGAAACTGTTGTTGAGCGGGTAGAATTCAATGAAGCTGTCAGCTGAGGACATGTGAGGTGTCTATTTCTCAAATTAGAGACTGATGTACTTATCCTCTTGTTTAGTTGTACATCTGGCCTTCCGCATCTCTTTCTGTCCTTGTTAGAGCCAGTTGTCCTTTGTCTTTGAAGACTGTAGTGTACACCTTTGTATGAAATCTTAAGTTTTTTTGGAAATTTCAAGCATTGTATAGCCTTCATTCCTCAAAGCAATGATTGACTGATGAGTTTCTAGAGAAAGCGGTTTCTTTTTTTTTTGCCATTTTTTAACTAATATTGACCTTAAGACATGCCAGTCTATTGAATATTGTGGCAACTCAAAAACAAACACAAAGACAATGTTAAGCTTCATTTAATGAACCAAATAGCTTTCAGCTGTGTTTGATATAATGGCAAGTGATTTTCTAGTACCAAATTAGCAATTAAGCATGATTACTCAAGCATAAGGTGTTGGAGTGATGGCTTCTGAAAATGGGGGCTGTCTAGTTTTGATCAAAAATTACTTTTTTCAAACAGTGATGGTGCTCTTTTTTACATCAGTAATGTCCTGACTATACTTTGTGATCAGTTGAATGCCACTTTGGAGAATTAATGTACCAATTTCCTTCTGAAATAGGAAAATATTTACATTATTACAAACTTTTGTCTGCCAATATATGTTCTAGAGAAGAATCCATGCTGACTTGACAAAATGTTACAAAATAAAAAAAATATTTACGTGTGGGATTAATTTACCACTGAGTAGCCAACATTGAACTGAAAGCACAGGTGGGCTGGGACATGAAAAGTGGCACGTAGCATTGGATAATTTGTGAGATGCTCAAAACATCTCACTAAAACAAAAAAGAACCAAGGAAAAGTTTTTATGACATAATTGCTCATTATTTCGAGAAAAGGTGTTGATTTTACTCTGTAACAAGTACATGGAAGCAATGCACCACCATAGAAAATAGCCATTTTTAAAGGTTAAAGGAAAATTCTGGGTTTTATACAAGTTTAGCTCAATCAACAACTTTTGTGGCATAATGTTGAATACTATATAAAAAAATATATTTTTAAAAATTCAAATTACAATGGATGTGATTGGGGCCAATTTTTTGAGTGTTTTAAAGCATAAATGTAAACCTATAATGTTATAAAGACACTTACATTAATTCTTCTTTCAAAGCTTGTATATTATTTGATCAGAAAAGTTGTTTAAATTATAATTTTTACATTTGTTTTAGGGATTTCGTTTCTACTGTATTATGTCTTCATGGCAACAAAGCTGTAAATTTAGACGGTCTGTTGTATCTACACAGACAGTTGAAAATACAATGAAAGAGCCAAAGACATATAGAGATTCACCAAGACAGTCAGAAAGAGAAAGAGATTTACAAAGAGAGATGGAGAGAAAAAGAGACAGCTTTAATCACAATCCTCTCAATCCTCTCTGCCCCTCTTCTGCTTTAACATTACATCACTCTCTCATGTGACCCACTTTGTCTCCCAGTCTGCACACCACTGGCAGGCTCTGCCTGGTTCAGCCAGGGTTATTGGCCCACTAAAGCCACCCACGCTAATCGCATTTTTAAGGTGTATGTTTGGATGAGCTTGTCACGTGGGAGGATATTTGTTAGTGTCTGTCTGTGTGTTTTGGCAGATGACTAAGACCATCATGAAGGGAAAGTTAAACACATGAGTGTTTGTATGGTACCTCTCACACTCTTGATGCATCATGTCATCTGCAATCTCAAATAAGCAGGAATGGGACCCCATGTGTGAAATTTGTAGGAGACCTCTATATGCTGATTGTTGCCACATTTCACTTTGTACTGACTAGAACAAGAAGCTATGAAGACTCAACCTCATGTGCACTTTTTCAGTACTTTACCCTGTTGCAAAATTATTTTTTTAGTCTGATTTGGCAGTTGCGATTTATTAAACCACTTTACATGAATGTTCTCTTTGTTTAAGGTTTCATAAAGGGGTTCATTCATTTACAAATGCATTATGAGCCGTTGATAGGCAGTTATAACAACATGCATAAAGAGGGTGACATCCATGCAATACTTGCCAGTAAGGTGCCATTCTACCTCAAATATCAGGTCAGTATTATGATGAATATGTCACTGTTGCGACTTTTTGCATGCTCCTTGTTATGCCTTTCTCACCTCAGTTCGGATGTTTCTGTCATAGGCTCTGAGATTTTTGCATTTATTGTGAGTATTTAACCACAGTATGTTTCATTATATTTATAAACATGTGAGCACTCTATCAAACAGAGTCCCAAGTCGCAATGGGCCATTTTTGGAAACATTTTTAAAGTGTGGTCAAAAACTTTATTTGGGTTATCTATTTTTTATTAATTGTTTTGATAAAGAAAAGTCACAGTTTTTAAATTATGTTTGTGTAATCATGAAATTCAAAGTGTCATAAATCATAACTGTTGTTATCCGATGTACATAGTTATCTTGGAAGAAAAAAATTACTTTAGAGAAGAGAATATAGCTAACATTTCTGAAACTGTCTAAAATTCAACAACAGTTGCAGAGTAGATACAACAGTATTTTAACAGTCCGTGGATGTGTGTGTGCAGGAGCAAGTGTGAATACATGGAAATGTGTTTTGCTTTTTGAGATGACACTGACATTATTTAGACATTTAATTAATTCAAATGCACATATGTGGACACAGACCATGCACGATCAGTGTCCCTGCTATGTACTGTTATTTATTTCTTAATTATATAATGTACTGTAAATCTCCCAATTCTGTCAAATAATGTCTGAAAAATGTTTGGAATATTTAAAGGCCATTTTCTCAAAAACAATTTGTAATTTTTTAATAAAAAATCTTTAAATTTTTAATTTTAGAATGATATCTTGGCAATGGTTTGGGATAGAAACATAAAAGTTATATCATAGAAAGCCTAAGAGACCTTTCCTTTTTACTTAAGTGCAAAAAACTTAAAATGCGATTCTGGGTCAATGCATCTCAAAATGATGGAGCAGGCCACATATATTAGTTTATTTACAGTATACTATTTTAGTAAGTGGAGAAATTTCAAGTAATTTAACTCTGGTCATAAATTGGACGTGTCCCCTTTAAGAACTCTTTGTATTGTGATGCCTGCAGATTGGAGATGTGAAAACAGACCTTGTGCAATAAATCTCCCAGTTTTGTTCACCAGTAACGAATTCTTCGGGTACATATCAAAGTTCTACACAAAATTTTGTTAAATTGCATCAAATATGCGTTCAGAAGAGTTGTATGTTAAAACTGAGTGTTTGTTTTGGGTTATTTTTGAAGGATGCAAATGGATTTCATGTGTAAAGTTTGACCACGTTCTGTGCACACATGTGATAACTTGCATCTACTGTATTTCATGACTGTTTTACTTTTTTTGTATTTTATTGTACCTTATTTAATTTCCGTTTTTCATTTTACAATTTTTCATTCTTCTAATAAGTATGAAAACACATTTTATATATATTTTTATGTATTTTTTAATCCCCTTTTTCAATAAGGCCCCATCGACCCCTGTCTTTTTAATAAACAGCCATCAGAACAAAACCCCAAAAATATATTTTTGTGTCCAGTGTGATTATTTGCATCCCAGCTGCTACATTTTTGATACCAGGATTGGGGTATCTGACTGTTGGGAGCTTGAAGATAGGTTTCAGTGAGACACAGAGTGGAAGCTGTCTTCCATGGTGCAGTGGTCCAGTGTACAGACTTCGGCCAGAGGTGACATGGCAAAGTGATGAGACTGCTGGACGAGAGAGCACCTGATATTCCCTGATTCCACAGGGGTACTGTTTGAGGAGACACCTATCCATTGACTGTCTACAAGACAAAATGGAAGTATTATACAGACATTCAGCAATATATCCGTTGGTTTCAAAGGTACGGCTGATTAAGGGACTTTTTGTTTTGTCCACAAGTGAACTGACACATCGCCTGCCCGAGTGACTACGCTGTGACCTTCCTGGCTCTGAGGGCAAGGTCGGTCGCTGAGCGCAGTTCCTGCAGCAGGTCGGGATCAGGGCTACCCTGTCCTACAGGCCTTGGAGGGGAGCACAGGGTGACCCCGCCAGGTGGTAGGGTTCTCGGGTACACAGGTGGAGTGCAACAGCCCTGTCCACCTGGGGAATCGGCGTGTACCCGTGGGCCGCTCCGCCGTCGAGGGTAGCGAGATGAGCGGGTGGCTTTGTGACGAGTCAGCTCATCATGCACTTCCGGGAAAAACAGGACATTTGTTACGCGGCTGTGAGTGGCGCGAAGGCCCCAGGAACCAGTTATCCAACCATGATGGCTGTGAGGAAGACGGAGGCTGCCAGTCCATATCGCACATCTGCGCGTCAGCCTCAGCCTGGGTGTGCTTGCCCAAAAGAGGCAACCCAGGGGAGTCATCCACGTCAGATGCCGCAGTCTCCGATGCAGCGGCGAGCTCATCCACCTCTAGCTCCAGAGGATAGGCAGGCTGGCTGTGAGGCGAGCCGCTGTTGCCTTGAGCACGGACGGGAGTCAACGAGCGCGCCGGGGGGGCGGGTGGTCCGAGGGGGCGTACCCAGCAGAGCTGCATCCGCTGCACCCGCTGCCATCCCCAGATCGCCTCCATCACCAGCCGAATCGTCCTCAATCCCATGGAAAGAAGGAGCAATGCGGGGGGTGGCTGGAGTAGCATGCTTTCTGTTGAAAGCGAGCCGCAACCACAACGTTGCCATGGTCATGCTCTCGCAGTGAGAACATGAACCATCCACAAACGCTGCCTCGGTGTGATCGCAGCCCAGACACACAAGACAACGCCTGTGGCCGTATGAAGTGGAGAACACTCTACCGCATCCAGGAACTTCACAGGGGCAGAAAGGCATCTTTTAAAGACGCGTCCTGAAAAGGACGTTCAACACCACTGTGCAATGCTCTTTTAGAGGAAAATACTCTTTTATAGAGAAAATCACTCTTAATAAACTCTTAAGTTTTTACGCTGTTGAAGCGCCCATGGGCAAACTTTACTGCCATGCAGAGAAGGAGAAAAGCCACTGAAGTGCGCCATAGATTCAACAGCAGGCAAAGCGTCAGAGGAACAGGAACAGGTGTGTGACTCGCAGCTGACTGCATGCACGTCCATCAGCTCAGAAGAAAATTTCTGAATGAACTCGACGTATTTCCCCACTTTTATACCCGTATGTCTGGGGGCAGGGTATGCAAATACTGTCTGCCAACTTCTCATTGGCCTTTTTTCATAGATCAGAGGCATATTCAGCGCTCAAGAGAGCCCCACAGTGTCGCTTCTTCGACACAACATCGAAGTGAGCGACAGATGGGGAACTATAGATTTAAGTTAACTCTACCTTCCTCAGCAAGTACATCTAAATGTACACAGTACACAGTAGTGTGACAATAAAGTGATTTGATTTGATTTGATTAAATATACTGTACATATATATGAGTTTGTTGAAAGAGGAATAAGGGGTTGAGTGAACTACCAGTCTAACTTTAAAAAATTAGTTGGCACAACTACATTGTCCTAAAGTTCATTAAACTCAAAAAAAGCTTTGCAGAAAAAAATGGCACATTTAAAATGAATAAAATATGATGCTGTTCTACACTCCACTTATCAGGATGAAAAAAAAAATCCTCTCATCTACTGCATTTAGTATATTTTACATGTAAGAACATTTACAACACAAATGCTCTTAAAGAGCTGGAGTAACAATTTTTTTTCTTTAAATGCCAGAGTGATAATAATAATAATAATCTCAAAATGCTGCAGCAATAAACAATATTTCAAAGTCCTAATCCAAAAGTCACAACAAACTGTATATAACTTGATCCATCAGTTACATTTGGCACATTCATAATGCAACAAACATATTCTGGATCAATAAGCAAGTATTTAAACTATTAAAACAACACTTTAGAGTCATAATAAAGCTTAAACTAACTTATTAGGAAGCCAAACGTTCTTTCGTTATTTTTTATTTATTTATTTATTTTTTAATCATCCAACACAATCTGCTCCTGTTGTACTACAGCTAGGCATCTTATGTTTGGGTTTGATGTGCAGTGTACTACCATTGAGCCCCTTGAGGTTGGTCTTATAAAGAGATTCCACAGAGTTGACTTGCTCCCTTGTGTTGACTCTATTCCTGACCTAGAGATGAAGCCTGTGTCAGCACCAAGAAGAACTAAAAGAGGCAATGCTGGCATATAATCAAACCCATTTCATGAGCCAAAATCAGCATGCGATGTTGATTATCTTAGTCCTTAAATCTTCTCTCAGGTGTTAGCAAGCCTGGGTAGTGTGTTCTTTAGAGAAGTTGTTAAAGAGGTTAAGAATATGTATTAAGTCATCAGGGACAATGACTTATAGCAGAGAATGTAGCCAAGTGTTGAAATTTCATGCAGTTTAACTTTGGTCATAAATTGGACTTGGCCCCATTAAGAACTCCACGTGTTGTGTATGGGTGCAGATTAGAAACATTAAAGTAGACGTTGTGCAACAGAGCTCCTGGTTTTGTTAGTTAGTAAATAATTAAGGTAACACTTTACAATATGGGTGCATTAATATGCATTAATTCATGCTTAACTAATGAACAGATAATATTGAGTTAATGTATGACTCATGATTAACCAAGCCATTCATTAATTTTTGCCAGATCATCAACTAATAAAGAGTCTGTCTGATTAATATATTAAGTCATATATGAATTGTGTAATTAAAAGTGTAATCATGGTTTAATTCCCTAACAACTTATTATATGAACTAATAGTGTTAATTAAGGTGTTAATTACCACAATGAGCTGAAGCCATGTATTTGAACTTCCACCCAATACGGGTGCACTAATATGCATTAATACATGCTTAATTACTGCATTATTACTGCAAATTCATGTTCAACAATTTCTGAACTGAATCAAAATAAAGAACTTGAAAGAACAATACATTTCTTAGTCATATATATATATATATATATATATATATATATATATATATATTAGAATTGACTAAAAGTCTAGTCTTGTTGGTGGACATCTTTCCCTAATGTGCTAACGGCATTCTGTACTTGACATGGACTCTGAAACAGTTATGCTGGAGCCCTGTTTGGGTTGTTTCCCTCGGTTTTGTATCTGAGGAATGTTTTCAGTCTCTTGTGATGCAACTCCTTCCGCTGGTGTAAGTGGTGTGTCCACACTCACTTCTGTAAACATTGGAGAGTCTAAACAAGTAGTAGGTGTGGCAACAGAAAACTCAGCTGCTGTGACAGATCCCAACAGCTGATCCAAGTGTCTTTTCCAGATAACATTATCAGATGTTTGTACAGTATATGACACTGGGCCGGTTTGAGCAATCACAGTAGCTGGTACCCACTTTGTCCTGTAGTTGCTTGCAAGAAGATTTTGCCCTGGATGGAACAGTCTACTCTTAACTTTCATGTCTCTCCTGTGAACTTGATTTTGCTGCTGATGAATTACCACTTCTTTCACAGTGGAAGGTATCAGTAACTCAAAATCAGAGTGTAGTGAATGCTTCAACATGATAAAAGCTGTATGGGAGAAACCATTGTTTCCCATGGTTGGTTTTACTGTATGACAAAAGGAATTATTTCAGGCAATGGTGAAAACTCTCTTGCAATGTGTTTAAGGCATGTTTGATGGTTTGAACCATTCTCTCTGTGAGACCATAAGTGGCTGGGTGGTAAGGAGCTGACTTAATATGCTGTACATCACAACATTGTAAGAACACCGCAAATACTTGTGATGTCAACAGTGGCCCATTATCACAAATGAGCTGTTAAGGATTGCCAAAACGGCTAAACATAATAACTGTTTTCTCAGTAGTTGTATAATGCTTCAACTGGCCATGCAAAATCCACATGCACATGCTGCCAAGGGGTCTCTGGCCAGTCCCATGGGTGTAACGGGGCCAATTGAGGTTAAATTCTCTCTTGCTTACAGGCTGCCATTTCCTTCATTCGAACAATACCACAATGGCCCACATGGAGCTGCTGGAGGACCGTTTTCCTCAAAGATGGGGGTATGATGACTCTTTGTCCCCAAAGAAGACACACTGAATTAATTGAACTCAATGAATTGAGTTATTAGTGTCTTTAGGAACTTTTCCATCTTTCATCATTTCCATGACTTCAGACAGAATTGGATCATTCTTTGTGCACATTCTCAACTGTGTTGATGTCTCCAGGGTCATCTTGACTTGCTCGAAGTTGAAGATGTCTTTCTGCTTGCTCTCTGGACATGTCACGGGTAATGGTAGTCTAGATAGACCATCTGCATTGCCATGCAACTCTGCCTTCTGATATCTTATTTCATATGTGTGTGCTGATAACAACAGTGCCCATCTTTGCATTCAGCTTGATGCCAAAGAGGGATACCTGTGTGTGGCCCAAGGATTGTGGTTAAAGGCCTGTGATCAGTTAAACTAAACTGTCTGCCAAACAGGTATTGGTGAAATTTTCGGACACCAAAAATTATTCCCATAGCCTCTCGCTTGATCTGCGCATACTTGCTCCCTGCCTTGTTCAAAGTGTGTGAGGCAAATGGTATTGGCCTCTCTTCTCCTGAAGGCATGATGTAGGAAATCACTGCCCCCACCCCTATAAGGTGATGCATCGCAGGCCAAATGCTGGGGAAGCTTTGGCTTAAAATGGGTCAACACACCTGACTTCACAAGAGCTTCACTTATTCAACATTACTAACCCAAGAAAATGTACCTTAATGTAAAGTATGAAGGTATGAAGAATGCATTAAGGAGTTGCCAGCATTAGAAACCTATGTACATCAAGTTCAGTATTGTGTAATTGTCATCAGGGGGTTAAATTTGGATTTCGGAGGTGGGGGAAATCTAAAATCAGGTATGTGTGGAAAAACTGCACGTGCTAACAGTGTAGTCTGTGAAGCATTCTTCGCAATTATGTGATCACGTGCATTTTTTATGCTTGTTACTGTCACCGTGTTTTCTCACAGTCTCTTTTTTGAAATGGTTAGTTCCTGCAATGAACTCCCCGCTATTTTCCCCGCTATTTCTTTGATATAAACTTTTGTAATGTATCTTGGGAAATGTAATGCAAATTTTAAAATCAAAGGGAGTAACTTTTTACTGTCGCCAATGGCGACCTTGACAGAAATTACACTCGCAAATAAATTTATTTGGTCACAAATGCGACTATTTTTAGTCGCAGTTTGGAGCCCTGCACAAGGATGATGATTTATCGACTTTATAGACATTACATTTTTATCGTCTGTTAATGCTGAACTTCTGTAAAGCTGCTTTGAAACGATGTGTGTTGTGAAAGGCGCTATACAAATAAAATTGACTTGACTTGACTTGACTTAACAAAACTAAGCAAATCACTACTGCATATCAGAGGATCTAAGAAATGGATAAGCAGTTGATTCCATATTACGCAATTTCTATTAATCAGGGATCGGACCAAGGCGCAGTAACAGAAGCGGAACGTATGTTCCAACTTCCCTCACACCCACATAATCTTTTCCTGTATTGATTATTTATATGTGCTTACATTTTAATCTGAAAAAGTAGGCCTCCTAAACAAAGAATGCTTTAGGCTTGTCCTACAGTTAATGACCTTTTTTAAAAATCCCAAATGCCTTATTTTATTGACAAAACATTATTTTCTAATCCGGATGCTCTTCTCCAATGTACAAAATAACATTTAGGGATTCATATCAGAATTTTATCCCGCACCTCTGACACAATCGTAAAATTTTTAATGTGTCTTCCTGAGGAGGGCGCTTGCCGGCCGACAAAGCAGAATCATCCACTGGGTTGCATTCAAAATGTACTTTTTGACAGGAAACATTTTGTACACAAAAAGTATGCTTGTTTAAATCTACTAATTTCAGGATTGGATGTAAAATATAAATCGTACAAACGACTGAGATTGATGCATCCAGAACAGCACTGAGAAAGTAACAGTTGGCATGTGACCATTTGTGAGCCACTTTAGAAGAGGTAGGACAATCATTTACACTAATAATTATACTAAGGACATTTAATAAAAAATAAATACATACTATAGTATAAAGTTAAAGTAGATTCTGTGTGGTAAAATTGTCCAAAAGCTGATAGGGACATGTCCTTAACATCCCTACCTAAAATTACACCTATGAATGGGATGGATTGCCAAACAAGCATTTTTTTTCTTTTTTCAGTTTGGCCAATTTACCTAAATACTTTATGCTCAATTTATCAAAATAAATGCTGAATCAACAAAAAAGTAGTAGTCTACACATCAATATACAATAAAACAGTGAAACCTTTTACAGTGTGTTGTTCGAGTAGTCTTTTTATTCACGAGATGTAGGCAACTTTAATAAAAACACATTGTGGACTGTAGCAAAATCACATAATCCCTCCTTTTAATATTACTAGGGATTGTTATGTTTTTGATTATAGTAAGGATGATTAATTGTACTTAATTCACATTTATAGCTAACTACTTGGCAAGTATTGCATGAAAGATGCCTTTTTATTAATGTTGTTATAGCTGCACATCAATGATTTAGAATGCATTTGTAAATTATTATTAGTCATTAAAAAAAACTATAAATCCTTAAAAAATACAACTACAAATTGGACGTCTCTTTTAAACTGTAAATGTTACACTAAGAACTTTTGTAGAAGAAATTGTAGTTGTTAAACAAAATTTACTTTATTAATGGCCAAGAATTAAGTTCTTCATCAAATGGCTGTAGCTAGTTACCCTCAAGTTCAAACAGATACCCAAGCAGATTAACCACAGGTGTAATTCATCCCATTAACTGTGTACGTGTTCCACTAAGTTTGGTTTGACAACCAGAAAGTGTCCAGATAAATCTGAACAATATATCTATAGTTTTATCATTTGAAACTTGAAGTTTTTAAAAAATATTCTGCTTGAAGTGTGTGCTTGCGCTATCTTTCCAAAATAATTGCCACTCGGTTTGATATTTTGTCATATAATGCAGACCTCATTTTGAAGTGTGTCAAATGTTTTGGGGGCCATTGTATGGAGCACTATAAAGCATTCACAATGGGTTAATGCAGAAACTCTCTCAAAGTTGACTTGTTTTCAGACAGCGTGGACCAAGCTTTTTTTTTTTTTTTTATCCGAATGAAATGCTATCTTGGCATCTGGAGCTGGCGAGGCTGCACATAATATGTGCTAGGAGACATGTAGCATATTAATTCATAATCTACTTGACACAATTTTGTCAAACATCACATTATTCCATGATAAAAGGCAGACGCAGTAATGTGCTGATGCGGAATCAGGCCGTCGCTCATATTTAGTGTTCCAACTGAATATGCATTGGAGGCATAATGGAATAAATACATTATTCAATACAAGTGGCTGGTGTACCTGGGGTTCTTTATTTAGGCACAAAAACTGAGTTTTCACAGATGTTCTCCTTGTAACCTGTTTGTGGGATTGGCCTTTTTTTTTTCTCAAAGTGACCTTTGATGATAAGGCGGAGAGACACTTGCGTTTATGGCTATTTTGCATGAGTGTTTTAAAGTGATATTGAAAGTCTGTCTTTGGTCTTGCCTGTAGCCTCTAAATAATGAGAGTAAATCAGAGTGTTTAAAGATAAGCAAGTGGATTTCAGATATGTGGGAGAGGATGTGGTGTGTGTATATATATATATATATATATATATATATATATATATATATATATATGTATATACAGAGAGAGAGAGAGAGAGAGAGAGAGAGAGACAGACAACAATCAAACACGAGCACTGTCTCCCTCATGTTTTTCTTGGGACTCTTATTTTGAAGTTTCTCCCCTGGACTACATCTCCCAGAATTCACTGCCTTCATCACTTCCATCTGTTCCTCATCATCCTCACCTGTCGTACATTTCCTCATTAGATTCCTTTGTTTATAAATACTCTCCAGTTTTGTTCATTGAGGTCAGTTCTCATCTGTGTAACTCGAGTATGTTAGTGTGAAGTTTATTTGGTTCCTTGTGTTATCCACATTGTTTATCATCTTAATCTTCATCTTCATTAAAAGCCTGCATATTTATCCATCTCCTCATCATCATCATCATCATCATCATCTCTACTACACACAATACGTGACAGAAGAACTGACCCAACAAGATGGATATACCAGCAGTTCAAATCCTCCTCCTCCTCGAACAAGAGGACCGTTCAGTTGAGGAGCATGTGCGTGAGTTTCTCCAGCTGGCGAATTTGGTGCACTATGGAGACCACTCTCTTGTGTTTTTCTTCAGAGCTGGTCTGCACTAAAGGAGCTAATACTTCCGGCGGATGTAGATTCAGTGGTGACCGTCTTGATATTTGACATGAGATTGTAATCGGACTCTGTTTTTTTCAACATGCTCTAAGAAACATACACAAAGCAAGATGGAATTCAGCCCTTCCAAGTATTCATCTAGTGAATCTCCACTTTCTTCCTAACAAAATTGACGAACTACATCTCAGCCATACAAACAAGGACTTTTCAACCTCTGCTGCCTTGTGCTTCACAGAAACCTTGCTGAGTGTATCCATTCTGGACAGTGCGTTACATCTTCTGGGCTTTCAGTTGTTCAGAGTGGATTGAATCACGGATTTAAAAGGGAAAACAAAAGGCGGTGGAACATGCTTTTACGTTATGAAAGTTGGTGTACAGATGTAACAACATTAAAGAAGACTGTCCTAATTTGGAAGCACTCTTTATTAACTCTAAGCCTTTCTACTCGATGTGGGAGTTTTCTTTGTTTATATCCCGCCACACTTGTGAGTGAACACAGCGCTGCAACAGCTGACTGATCAAATCACAGACATGGAAATACAATATTTCAATTATTCTTGGGAATTTTAACAAAGCAAACCTCACACATGAAATGCCTAAATACAAACAACACATTACATGCCCAACCAGAGACAGAAATATACTGGATCATTACTACACAACAATAAAAGATGCATATTGCACTGTCCCTAGAGCAGCTTTGGAAATCTGATCATTGTATAATTCAAATTCTTGCAACCTATAGGCAGACACTAAAATCTGCTAAACCTGTATTAAAGAATGGACCAATGAAGCAGAGCTGGAACTACAAGCCTGCTTTGACAGCACTGATTGGAGTATGTTTCAGGCTGCAGACACCAATCTGGATGAGCTAGATCCTGCAACATCTGGACAGACCAGGGACATATGCAAAGATCCTTTTTGTGGACTAAAGTTTGGCTTTCAACACCATCATCCCAGCTATTCTCCAGACAAAACTATACCAACTCTCTGTTCCCACGTCTAACTGTCAGTGAATTACCAGCTTTCTGACAGACAGGCAGCAGCTAGTGAGACAGAGGAAATTCACTTCCAGCACATGTACAATCAGCACAGGTACCCCTCTAGGGATGTGTGCTCTCCCCACTATGCTTCTCCCTGTATACAAATGACTGCACTGCCAAGGACCCCTCTGTCAAGCTCCTAAAGTTTGCAGATGACACTACTGTCATCTGCAAGTCTGATGATGAGTCTGAATACAGAAGGGAAGTTGAACAGCTGGCTGTCTGGTGGAGTCAAAACAACCTGGAGCTGAACACACTCAGAACAGTGGAGATGATTGTGGACTTTAGGAGGAACACCCCAACATTGACCCCTCATCATTCTAAACAGCACTGTGGCAGCAGTGGAGTCATTCAGGTTCTTGAGCACTGCCATCTCACAGGACATGACTCCACACATTGACTCCATTGTGAAAAAAGCCCAACAGAGGTTGTAATTCCTTCAGGAAGTTCAACCTGCACAGGCGCTGTTGATACAGTTCTATTCAGTAGCCATTGAGTCTGTCCTCTTCACTTCAGTAACTGTCTGGTTTGGTACAGTTATGAAATCGGATATCAGAATACTACAAAGGGCAGTTTGGACTGCTGAGAGGATTATTGGTTGCCCCCTGCTCTCCCTTCAAGAACTGTACACTTCCAGAGTCAGGAAAAAGGCTGGACAAATCACTCTGGACCCCACTCATCCTGCCCACTACATTTTTGAACTGTTGCCTTCTGCTACAGAGCTCTGAGCACCAGAACCGTCAGGCACAGGAACAGTTTTTTCCCTCAGACTATCCATCTCATGAACAGTTAAAACCTCCACATTGAGCAATAATTATGTGCAATACACAGTTTAGTCTTTGTATATTAGACATCCTATCTCTTCTGCCATTACAGTTCCTTGCACTGTATATAACAGATTTATATTTGCACCACGTGTGTGTGTGTGTGTGTGTGTGTGTGTGTGTATGTGTGTGTATATATATATATATATATATATGTATATATGTATATATGTGTGTGTGTGTGTGTGTGTGTGTATATATATATATATATGTATATATGTGTGTGTGTGTGTGTGTGTGTGTGTATATATATATATATATACATACACATACATGCACCCCACAGAGTAGAGAGTAGTGTGTCGGCATTGCAGGAAGTCAGGAGGACCTTGGCAGAATCCTCCATTGAAGCTTGGTGATGAGAGAGATGTCCAGCGGACAATAAGAGCAACAGCAGAAGTGTAGTTCCCTGGCACGGTTTTTAATGTAAAAAAAAAACTGAGTGTTCGACATGACGCCATGCTGTTTCCAATAGTTCGGGTACTCTAGGACTCACCAACAAGTGCCATCTCCTTTCAGACATTTTTGCATCAGAGGCAAGTTTACTTTCCCTTGTGAGATCAGTCTGGAAATATATAATAAAATATTTCCAATACAGCTGTTGCACTTACTGCCCCCTGCTGACTGGGACTCACAAAATAAAAAAAAATAATTAATTATGCTTTATTTTTTTTATATATATTAAACATTTCTGCATACTACTCAGGAATAATGATTGCCAATTATTTGAGGCAGATTTGCTCCATGTTGTTTAGGTTGGTCAAATGACTCTTGAACACCTTTAATTTTCAAACAGTGCTACAGATTCTCAATTGGATTGCTTCAGTTTTTTTGGAGACTCAAACATTTGCTCTTGTAGTATTTCCTTGTATTATGCACCATACACTCTTCCTTCTATTTTATTAAAATGCCCAGTTCCACACAACATGATGCCGCCACCACCACAATACTTTACTCTGGCCATGTTGTTTTCTGAGATGTGGGCAATGTTAAATTTGCATCACACGTTTCACTTTGGAGTATGGCCAAAATAAATTAATCTGGTCTCATCTAACCACAAAATCTTTTACCACATCGTAACTGGGTCACTATAATGCATTATGGCAAAATCCAGACAGGCTTTAACACGCTTTTGTCAAGTAACGGCTTCTTTTGTGACCTCTCATATTGGCCAGTGTTACGCAAAGCTCTTGATATTGTTTACTGTTTTGTTTTTTTCATTCTCAACTACTTAAATCTGTCTACAGTGATTGTCAGCCTATCTGTTGTCATGGACCAAATGTTTCAAGTGTTTTTTGTGGGAAAACATTTTTAGGCAATCTGATTGATGTTATATGTAAGTCAACTGATATGTTCTACTTCCTTATACTTCAACAAGCATGGCCCACGATGGCCATGGTGCCCTTTTCCAAATGTATGCGATTGTTTATGTCTGCCTTCTTTGAAATTATATTTAGTCTTCACAGCTGTCTTTTAGATTCTTCCAATAATAATAATTTAAAGATCAATAATTTAACACCCAGTCAACTTATTAAGAAGAGAAAAAATGCTGTTTCTTCTTAGTATCACATGTCCAAATCATGCCAGCACTAATGGAAATCCTCTCTTGCTTAAAAATGCACCTAAATAGAAAATGATTAGAGATTAATATTTAATTAAAGGTTTGGGCTTCTTTAGTAAAAGGGGAAAAAAGAAGACTTTTCAGTCTTTTCTCATGCAGCTAGATTTATTTAATTATGTACAACCAAGTTGGATGCCTTCAGAAGACATCTACTGTAGATTAGTTATACCTCATATTTAAAAGTTTGTACAGTATATTGGCAAACAATTCTAAGGGCAAGAGAAGCAGTGCATTTGTAGTTTTTAGCCTCAGATATTCAGGTATAACCTGATATTTTATATTGATCTATTTGTGTACTTTTCCTCACAGCAAAATCAGGTGGTCCGTTAAAAGAAAAGATAAAACTTTTTTGTGCATCAGCTAAAGTTGTAACTGCTTTATTATTTATGAAGTTACAGTGTGATAGGTTGTCTCTTATTTTGAGCATGACTGATTGAGTTCTTCTTGAGATCAGGGCTGAAATAAATATGATTAATCCTCTAAAACTGATGTAACTGGAAAGCTTACATTTATGGTACCTCTACCCATATCTTTACAAACATGAAGTTATCTAAAGGGGGTACAGTTTAATTGGTATTTACATTAGATTGCATTTTTTATCTTTAAAAAAAAATGACAAAAAAAAAAAACTACTGTAGTTAATCAATTGATATTACATTATTGTTTTGTAAATGCAGGCAAAAACATATTTAATTATTATTTTCAATTAAATTAAGATAATCTCATAATTTTCCAAGCTCTGACCTGACAGACCAGACAATTTAAGGTAATGACAGGAGGAAAATAAGAATTACAGTAATCTAATAATCAGTCTCTGGCAATAATCAATGAGCTGCTTGAATGCATGTTCTTAAAAACTATGACTATCAGTTATGTTTAATCCTCAATAGAGACAAATGCTCTGCCCTTCTAAGCAAGTTTTTGACTGTGTGGGATTAAAAGTTAAGCACTGCAGGAGTTTTGGTAACACTATAGCGACAGCCTCAAAGGTCATGAATCTCTTTTTGACAGAAATTGTCTCCACCAGAGACTAGTGAATATAAAAGGCCTGAAGCAAGAGTTTATTCATGTAACCACACAACTTTCAGACTTTAGCCCAGGTAATTAACATATAGAAATCTTCATATGCTTTTTACACACTAACATTAGTCTTTCCTATTTCTGCCACCATATGACACACTCCAGATACTGAGGATAAATGAATATGTGAAATACCACCCCTACATTATGATTACATAAGCAGTGAAGACCTTGCCATCAAATTCCAAAGTCAGATGAAAAAAATTGCACCACCTGCTGCTAGATTGTTTCAAAAGGAGCATTAGTGTCAAACCACTGTTGGATGGCAGTCAGATGACAGAGATTCATGTAAAGCTTAATTAAGTGAAGATGCATTAATATTTGGTTCCAGTCTTGAGACCACACGTAGAGCAGTTGGTGTTGCTATCACTGCAGTAGTTGTTCTATGGTGAAACTGCAGTATGACCATCTCAGCTCTAGCTGTTGTCAAGGCTCAAAATGAACATGAACCACTTCCAATGGACATTCACAAATAACTTTTGCCTAATAATATGAAATGCTTGCAAGATTTAACCTTCCTAAATGTATGATGAAAATGATGCACCCATGTAATATATTTCTAAAATAAAAGAAGAAGAATATTTAGATTATTTGAATGAAGATAATTGCTCTGAGCTATTTTCTCAAAGGAAGAAGGAAATGAGAGTGGGGGACAAAAGCATTGCTATTTCTTGGAGACACAGTATATACTTCCATCAATTAGTCATTTGAAAGCTTGATCATTACCAGGGCTGAGTCACTGCTCAATGCTCTGGACGAAAACAATGTTACGCTTCCAGGCTTTAATTAAGTGCACAACATATGTGTATACTTTTTAAATATGTTGGGGAAATAGCATTGAACAGGATAAAAAGGTTCTCAAATAAGACATGAAACAGTGCAGAAATTATCACATTATCTGACTCTATAATATAGATCTCCAGAGATAACACAAAATAGCATTTTGAGAGTTTGACAATTGTTTGCATCTATTTGCCCCAGATGCACAGGTCAGTGCCTGCGTAATCAATCTACCTTGCCCTACTTCTGAATGAAGCGCTAGAGCCTTATTTACCTGAGCACGCTCATCGCCCCCTCCCACCCGAGCTCTCATTGCAGTAGGAGGGTCCATGTGCACAGAATGACGTCGCCACGCAAGTCTGTCTGAGTCCCTCCGCTGTTTTTATCATTAGTCTTCTGTTGGGCGCCTTCAAAAATCACCAATCTAGTAGTAATGTGCACGTAAACAGAAAACTGTTGACAGGACCTTTTGGTGAAGTCGCTGCCGACTGTTGTATGCGTACAGTTTGCTGTCGTTGAGGATTGCGCGTTCAGCTGTCACAACTGAAACTAGTAGATATAAGCAGTCGCAACAGTGGGAATACTTCTAAAAACAACTTGACACTATTCAGAGTCATTTTCCCCTCCTTTGGATTACTAGTGGTCAGCAGTAGAGATAACTGTGCATTTGGGATGTCGTAATTACGGTAAGATGTCTTAATATTATATACCGAGAGAGAGAGAGATGCATAATGAACTGCGTTAGAGAGAGAGAGAGAGAGAGAGAGAGAGAGAGAGATGCATAATGAACTGCGTTAGAATGTTGATCAGCCGCGTGGAAGTTTCTAAAACTTGCAATGTTTTGAATAACACGCACCAAGACAATGTTCACGTGAATTAACTTGACAGGACCCGCTGTGCATTGCGCGAAGTACAGAATTCCCACTTCAGAGTGACGATTAAGGCAAGATCAACAACCGACAATCACCTTTACAGAAACTGTAAATAATAGCAAGAATTATTAATCACTGAAACGTCCTTAACAATCTGCGTTGAATTTGTTTGACGTTTTCTGGGTTAAACCCATTCAGCTCCCTACAGGATTTATGTAAGTGAATACAACTTAACAGCTCTTTATGGCTTACTTTTTTGTTTCAAAGATATTTAAAAACATTTGTTTCTTTGTCGGGGCTCGTGCAGCAGAATGACACAGCTCAACGTTATCTCCGTCGTTCCGTTTTTTTTTTTTTGTTTTTTTTTTACTTCTTCACGGGATACCAGCTTGTATCTGTCACATAACGTCATCATCTTAATCCCCAATTCTTATCTAATATTGATATTGTACGTGTAGATTGTAGTCTACATAAGTGAATCTCGAGTTGAATGAAACTGATGTTTATTCACACTGACGGGCATAATTTACAGTGATGTTCCACCTTGTTTGACGAGATGGTTTCTACCATCACAATTGAACAATGACTAATGTCATTTATTCAAGCGAAAATGCAAACATTTCCCCTCACTTATACTTATGCAATTATTTAAGTGCATTGCGATTATATGAATCAGGAGGAGTATTCGAAAAAGAAATAACTGCGTCACAGTCACGATTCTTTGATGTCGGGATGTCGCTGTGCAATGCTGCATGTAATATCACGTGCAAGAACTAACTTAGTTGACCAAGTTTTTACAGCCCTTGCGTAGAGCAAAGTTCGCAATTTCAATAGCGTAAAGAAAGCTGCAGCTATGTTGTGACTACAAAGCTAATAAATAAGAGAATGACAGAGCGACCGGACCAATCCGTGAGAGGCATGATAAACTCCCCGGCGTCAGGTTCTGTCCAATGGTTGCCCGCTGAATTACGGTATCGTGGGAAGAAAAAGACGGCAACACTGTACTGTTACAAGCTGCACTACAATTTTGACATTGCTTTACACTTGCTATAATAATAATAATGTGTGTTGCTATAAAAGAGTAGTTTATGATTAACTTTGCAATGCATAGACTACTTTCACCACCATGCACTGTAAATTGTACATGCTAATATAAAGTGAACGTTTAAACATATGGCACGATCGTCACGCAGGCGGACAGCTTCAGTCCCTCCCCTAAACCTCCCTCTGTGCATATCCGTGTGTGCTTTCACCTAAAGTTGAGCTTCTTGGTGCTGTCTAAATCAATTAGATTAATTTACAAGTTGGTTTAAATAGCTCCTGTTTAGACTGTGAGCTTTTCTGGAAATATGTTCTGCTCTGCTTATTGAAAGTGGTCATGTTACCCTGAGGTTTAGGGCTGCTTTCACACTATGACATGAAATTGCACTCAAATGGAAAGAAAGGGGTCATATCATGAGGAGTCAATTGTTTCATGATCTTTGAGATAGAAGAGTTCACTGTACAATGAAAACGTACTGTAAATTTCAGATGTCAAAATGTTCACTCTGGTCTAGAGATAATTTTATCGAAACCAAGCTGCAGAAACAGCTCATTCTGAAATCCACAGATTCCTGATGCCAGAAATCCGAAACATTATCATATGATCGTCCACATTTACACAACAACGTTGCCTGTGTAGTGTTCAGAAACTTGGCCTGCCCATGCAGTCACAGTGAAGAAATAAGGGAGAAAGAGAGAGAGAGAGAGAGAGAGAGAGAGAGATGGCAAATTATATAGGAAAACTAATCTAAGTTAGAGAGTCTTCTATCTAGTCTTCAGGGGCCTTAAAATGAAACCCGAACCCAACCCATATCCAAGACCGCGTGGCCCGACCCTACCCGAGAAGCTGAAGCAAAAGTGAGATGCAGTGTTTATGTCAAAGACATTCGTCCAGTATGTGTTTACATAGGAAAGCAATGTGAAAGAGCATATTGCACGAAAAAAACACGTTCAGAGTGAACAGCCCCTAACTCATCCATTTGCACATGTCTGTGAGTGAGAGAGTGTGCGCGAAACAAGATTGGTAAGCCTGTTTATTTTTTCATTCATACAAACCTGAACCCGACCCAAACCTGAAACTTGAAAAACTGACCAGAGCACGGGTCTCGTCGGGCTGGGGTCAGGTGGCAGACCTCTAATTTAAGTGAACCTGTGGTAAAAAAAAAAATAATAAAAAATGGCTAATAATAAAGGTGCATTCAGTAGTTTTTCCCCATTCAAAACTTTTCTCCTAAAAAAATTCATAATAATTTTGAAACATGCATAAAATCATGACTGCTTACATGAGATGGGGGTCTAGTTATATCAGTTACCTTATAAAAACAGTTTTATTCTACATGGGGAAGGGAGAATCACTTGACCATCTGAATACTGCTCGCTTAATGTCAATAACTGCCTTTTTATTGGACACTTTCACTCCTTGTTTAAACTACACATGGCTGATTGTGAATTATGAATTTCTACAATCGCATTGATTTTGAATGAATGATGCTGCATCCACACCACAAGGTATCATTGTAAGTCCAAGGTGACACAAACAAAAAGTTTTCCGAGTGCACCTTTAAAAAAAGTGCAATTTGACCCCTTTATAGCCCAATAAACCCCATAAATAAACAATAGATTTAATCTTTGTAATTTCAACAAAACATCAAAGGATATGCAAAACATATAAGAACCAATAATTATTTTGTGTGCTATTTGGTGTGGCAAACAGAGTAATGGGATTTCTCTGTGCTATTAAAATTTTGCCATGCTAACTCTTAAGGTCACTGCTTGTCTCTTATTTTTTTGGCCCATTAGGTTTATCAAATGACCCAGGTATGGAGACTAAAAGATACCAAAGTTACAGTGAGGGGGCAAATGCAGAAAACAAATGGGCACAGATGTCAAACACCATGGAGTACTGCTGTTCTGCAGAAGAGGACTTGGCAAACAGTGATGTGCTAATGGATATTGTTAACTCAAGCAATGCTCCTAACGTGCCGTCTTTGTGCAAGGATAACAACTTTAAGATTACTGACACAACAATGCTTAGATTTAACCAGAATCAACCTCTAGTTTATCCCCCCTTCAACAACTCCTTCCACAACCGCAAGTCAGAAACAGACTCTAAGGAGCTCTCCAAAACTGTTGCTGAGTCTATGGGCTTATACATGAATGCTGCCAGGGAGGCAGACATTGGCTTTGGCCAACAAGGGACTGCAGGAGGGCAGGGTAGCCAGAGGAAATTGTATCCTCTTTGTGGGAGAGCAATTGAAGGCAGCCAGCCTAGAACGACTGGAAGCCCAAAGATGAAAGCTCCTCAAGCTCCATTCCCAACTGGGTCCCAAATTCCCAATAATGGCTCTCAGGAGTGTGCTGTAGGCTCTGCCTCTGTGCCCTCTGCGCTGGTCACCTCTTTCTCTTGCAGTCCCGATGGGTCTGGACACATGTCTAGTCCTACTGGAAACAACCTAGTGTCATCCACTACCAGCCCCACCTACTTTGATTCTGATAGTCCATCACTGGCTCCAGCCAGCACAAACTTGACCCAAGGTAACCACACAAGCTCCAGCACCTGTAGCCCGGTCAAGTCTAGCATGCTGGGGTCACCTCCACTGACTAGTCCTCTCAGTGTAATGAAGTCTCCAGTTTCCAGCCCTCACAGTATAGGCAGCGTGAGGTCACCGCTTTCTTGCAACACTAACATGATATCATCGGTCTCAAGCCCAGTGGGAAATGGAGGCAATGTCGGTAACATTAGACCATCTATCTCCAGTCCGCCCACTGTAGGCACCATGGCCATGGTCAGTCCCAGGAACTCATCCAGGGGCTTCTCTGTCTCAAGCCCTCCCAGAGGACTGGGACTAGTGCAGAATGACGTAAACAGCCCTGAGGGAAGAGAGAATGACTTTAAGGGATTTGAGTTCCCAAAGGTAGAAAATGTGGACGGGGAAATATTTAACATAGGCCTGGATGCTATGGGAGTGGTAAAGTATATAAAAAACGAACCTGGCACTGATTACAGGAGTATGTGCCTAGGCAGCAGCAAGAGCACCATACCACATTCTCCTTTTGTAACTCAGATTAAGACTGAGCCAAACAGAGAGATGACTTGTTCAAACTCCAAGTTTGGTGAACCGCATCAGTCCCTGGGCTGCTTTCCTGCTACAGAGACCACATACTTGTCTTTGAGGGATAATTTTGATGAATATAGTCTTTCTGGGATCTTGGGACCTCCTGTTTCTTCTCTAAATTGCAACTATGAACCTGGTGTGTTTCCTAACAATGGCCTGCCCAAGGGGATTAAACAGGAAACCAATGATGGCAGCTATTACCAAGAGAATAATAATGTTCCCACGTCAGCTATTGTTGGCGTTAATTCAGGTGGACATTCATTTCATTACCAGATCGGAGCGCAAGGAACAATGTCATTTTCACGCCACAATTTGAGGGACCAGACGAATCCCTTGTTGAATCTAATTTCTCCAGTTGCTGGATTAATGGAGACGTGGAAAACTCACCCAGGCTTGTCACAGGTGCCTCTCGCTACCAGGGGGGAGGGCTATCCAGGCCCAGGCTTCCTTACAGAGAACATGGAAAGGTAAGTTTTATTTGGGTGTTGCAAAGAAATATTGAGGGAGGCATGAAATCTCATATCTTCTGACAGAGACTAGAGTTGTAATGTACTTGAACATTGCATTCATCCTATTCCAAATATTTATATTAATGAATGTTCTGTTATCACAATGCCAATTTTATATAGAGCAATTTAATTGAGAAATCCTCTATAAAGAAAAATCTCAGCAAAATCATTCTAATGTTCATAGAGAAGCAGATTTGCATTCTTCCACCTCATTCATGGCTTGGATTAGAAGAAAAGGATTGATTGCTGAACATGTACACTACTAAAATTTTCAAATCACATCTCAAAATTATTCTTGTAAAATCAACCAAATCAGATATGCCCATCTATATGTGTTACAAACTCTTTGGGACAAACAGCTGAAATTGCTCAAAATCACTTGTAAATGACTGGGAGCTCCTAGTCAATGTGATTAAATGCAATTTTATTTGAAACTTTATGTCTATACCTTAACTGGGAGTACTTACATTACCCCTTATACTCGTGTGGTTCAGTAAATATAGCTTCTAATCAAACCAGCATGTGATCCCATCCAACTTTACAGAAGGCCTGGCAATAACTTGTGCAATGAAAATGTATTATGTTGTAACATCATAAATAATTAATGGAAGGTCATGAGCCTTTCTCACAGAAACAATGATAAACAAGCAATTTTTATGAAGCACGCACAAACAGTGGGAGAGAGAGTTGAGGAAAGAAAGACCCAAAATCTTAATTTGAGACCAGAAACACAGTGTTTTTTTCAGCCTCAATACTCCAGCTACTCAAGAACTCATCTGCATCCATAAAAATATGGTAATACTAAAGAGTGATATCCTAAAAAAATCTGGTTCACTATTGTGGTATTATGAACTGGTTAATGTATACTGGTTATATACTATGCTTGTGTTTTTGGGATAACCTTTTGGTGCACTGTATCCATTGCTATATGGGTCAACCACAACAGGCCATTAATAAATACTGACCAATTATAGAAGTCGTAAATGTTTGCCTACCAGACTGTAAATTTTCTGGTTTATTTAATTTATTTAACAAGCTTGCAAAGTGCAAAGTTGTATTAAGCTTATCCCTTCTGACAGGCTAGATTTGTATAAAAGTCAGATGTTTGCTGGGTTTACTGAGTGATACATTGAATCCGTTTGAACTGTTCATTTGATGCTATTCTGAGATGAGACAATTACAGCTAGCCGAGCTCTAACACTATAGCTAATGATTTTCACCCCATCCCAGATGTCCTCCAAAATAGTCAGCCAAGCACTCATTTACTATAGCATTTTCAAGCATGTCTTATTTACCACACTAATGATTTTAGCAAACGTGTAATGTTAACTTGAGTAATGAGAGAACATAATGTGGCTGTCCATATATTCAAAGCTCTCAGTCAAGTTTGTTTACTGGACAAGCCTTTTTTGCTATAGAGCTATAGAGAATAGTAAGTGTAGCTTTGCAAATGTCATTTAAGCAGGTTTTTTAAAGTCTGTTTACTTAAAAGTGAGGATTCAAGCTGAGCTCACCACTGCAGCACCATCTATTATGGAGCAGTCCCTTCTGACTGGCTACTAGGCTGCAGTAAATTATTTAAATTTATGATTAACATAGCGTACAGTCTTAGTGCTATTTAATTGTTAATGCATGTGTAAATATATTTATTTTTTAATTGGAGGGTAAGGAGAGTGTGGTCAGGCAGGCATCCTACTAATCTTGTTCCCCAAATGTATTTTTCCCTTAAATACATTAAAAAAAAATAAAAAATAAAAAAAAATAAATATATATATATATATATATATATATATATATATATATATATATATATATATATATTCTAACAGAAAGAGATATTGAGTTCACCCAAAAATGAATATTTCTTTCATTCTCACCATGCCACTCCGAACCCATATGCTGCAATAGTTTTTTCTGTGGACCACAAAAGTTATTTTTTTAAGGAATCATTGTATCATTAATTGCCATAGAATGAGAGTTGATAGTGACCAGAGGCTTATAAAGCACCATTATAAAATTCTTAGCTGGGTATATATTCCAAAAAACAGCATATTTGAACATTTTGATTGAGTAAATTTGGGATATTTATTTCCAGGTGAACAATTCCTTTAATATTACGTTTCTGTGGGTATGTCAATCTAAGATAAGAGTGAGATGGATTAACTATGTAGATAACATGGCGTCGAAAGTCACAATGATAAAGCAGTTAACTTTGAAAGCAACCCATAAAGTGGAAGTCACATCGCTGCTGACAGAATCAAAGTCACCCTCACCCTAATGAGATCCAGTTTAGCCAGAATTTCAGAGTAGATGACAGTCAGAGGTGGAGTAGTTCACTGCTATGCCAGCCCCATCTGGCCCTGAACATCATGCTTTACGCCTGGTCAGTCAATATCTCTGCGTGTGTCCTCTCTTTCTTTTCTGTTTTACTTTTTCTTTGTTTTCTCTTTCTGTATATCTGTTTTTTTTGTCACTTCCTTCATAGCCCATTAGGTTCATCACAGGCGCCCTTTGGTACTCACGCAGATCTGTGATATCTACATTAATATAGCCATTATTGAATCATTCATATGTTATATAATAACCCTGAAAGAAAATAAACCAGAGTCACACAGAGAGACTGAAAGAGAAGGAGACAGACAGAGGGAGAGAGAGAGAGCAAGTGAGAGAAAGACGAGGAAGAAAGGTGGGGGTGGAGAGAGAGAGAGAAATGTTTTATGCCTTCAAGCTGTGTATGGTAGTGTAAAGGGAATCTTCTTGCCTTAATTTTTCTCTTTTCTAGTTTGCTTTAGCAGAAAGATTTTAATTTTAATTGAGTGTTGGCTGAAAGAATCAGCCGTTTTGTTATTTGAAGACAATAAGAAAGATTGACAGTGTATTCACAGAGTGGAAGGGAAATCCCCTTTAACCAAAATTATGCAATTCAGTGATGCAGCATAGCATAGGGAAGCAGGTCACACCACTGGCAATTAAATTTTAAATACATTTTTTATGTCCTTTTTCTTACAAAACTCCTGTCCATAATGCCCTTATGTTGTGACTCAATATTTTCTTTTAAATCTCTTAAAGGGATAGTTCACCCCAAAATGAAAACTCCCTCCTCATTTACTCACCCATATGTGTATGAAATTCTTTCTACTGCAGAACACAAGCAAAGAGATTTTGAAGAATATGTCAGCTCTGTAGGTCCATACAATGCAAGTGAATGATGGCCAAAAACATTTTAAGCTCATAAAAGCACATAAAGACAGCAGAAAATCAGTCCATAAGCCTCAAATGGTTTAATCCATGCCTTCTGAAGCGATACAATCGGCTTGGATGAGAACAGACCCAAAAATGTATTTCACCATAAATCGTGGCATAAGCAGTCTCCTTGGCGATAATGATTTCATGCTCAATTACACTCCCAGTACCATAGCGCTTTGCACATGCGTCAAAGACTAGGAAGTGTAAAGGCCTGGGTACACTTCGTTGACCACATTCCGTATCGAATCGCGCCTGGTCGACCTCATTGCTTTCCTGAGTATACTGTACTCCATTGACCCTACAGATGGAAGCGTTATACACGTGTATTATGACTGCGACCGGCACATGTGCCGATGGTAAGCACAGAAGATGTCCGCATTCACGGGTCGAGAAAATCTGGGCGGCGTGGTCAGGCCATGTGGGCTGGCTTATGAAGAAATTTACTTCACGTATACTGTACGCAGAACCATAAGCATAGTGGACTGCCGAAGTATACTGAGACCTTAATCGAGCTTGAATTCATGATCATGCCTAGAGACTTCTATGGCAAAACTTACAGTGAATTAATTTAAATATTTTTGTTTATTCTCACCCAAAAACGATTAGATCACTTCTGAAGACAGAGATTAAACCACTGGAGTCTGATGGGTTAATTTTATGCTACCTTTATGTGCTTTTTGGAGCTTCAAATTTTTGTCACCATTTATTTGCATTATATGGACCAAAAGAGCTTAAGTATTGTTCTAAAATGCTTTGTTTGTGTTCTGCAGAAAAAGGAAAGACACTTAAGGGATAGCATGAGCAGTACCCCCGCTCCCTGTAAACAGACTACGCAGTCTGCGTAGGGCACCAACTCCCTAGGGGGTTACAATCATAACCAAGGGGGCACCAGAAAGTCCACCAATTGCCCTTATTCACACGTTATATGTTATTCAAGGACGCAAAAGCATTTGCGGAACACAGATGATTGCTTTGTGCTCATATCACGCGATTATGGTGAACTATTCATTTTTGGGTGAACTATTCATTAAATTAGACCCTTGATCAATGCAATCTGGCCACAAATTGCAACACTATAGCCAATCACTCATTATATAACACTGATTATTTTGTGAATTAACTTTTTTGTTCTCTCTTTTCAAACTTGCTCTAGCCTATTAAGGCCATATTTTGCTGATTCATTAGATTTCCAGGAAAGTACATAATCAGTCCTCCACTACACTGTTAAACACTGTCATTGAGAAATATATTACACATGCAATACAGTCTACTTTTACCAAAGTTGGTCATTTTACACTTGAGCATGTTAAATGGTAAAATAGTTAAACCCTAATACATATTCAGTTTAGAAAATTCATAATACAGCTAGTGTGGCCTAAGCTAGAGGAGGCATGTTAAGGAAGCACCAGTACAGGGTGAGAGATCTTTGCACTGGAGTTGGGCCAACTCTCAATTTTCCTACAGCAGATGAAAGGGCATATCCCTTAGAGAGGAATAATTAGCTATAATTAGTCCTGCGGTGTAACCTCCCTGAGAGAAAAGTGTTGCAGACTATTTTTATATTGCTTATTTGAAAGGAACAAATGTTATGGGGATGAATAATGTTGGGCACTTCAACCTGCCGTTCTAATCCGAATCTTTTAAAAGTTAACGTATTACACATTACATTTTAAATTCTTGTAATCAGATTACAGTTACGGACTTTAATTAAGTAAATGACTTTTAAGTACATCATTTGGATTACACATATTTCAAAATAATATTATGTAGAATACATTTAAAACAACTTTTGTCCATTTATTTTTCTGTGGCAGCTGAAGGACGTGCGCCCCGTTATGAGTCATCTTAACCTCCTGAGACCCCCGTGTGACTGCTGTGTGGATTTTCCATTTCCCTTTCTGATTTGTAGCTAGTAGCACCCTGATAAACAAGCAAAAAAATAAATAAATTCTAGAACACATAATTTTCCTAAAAATGTTTGTCCGTGTTGACAGCGGTACTAAGTTGTGAAGTCGTACCAAGCTATAGAAATATTTTTTTCATCAAATAGTTTAATTTGTGTACAGGAGTGTTGGTTATTCATATTTTTGAGACGTTATAGACATTACAGGTATATTTTATATAAAGCTGAATAAAGAATTCTGATTAAAATTAATGGCCAGCATCATCAAATCACTACCAATTTTAAAATAAAATTTTGCATTAAAAAATTTGTAATGTATGTTCTAATTATCATTGTCCCATGTCTGTCAAACATGTTGAGCTGTCCAAACATCATCTGCAGCCTGAAACTGAAATTTTAGTCAGATTTTAGGAATGAATGCACTCCTAAATGCAGCTGCATATAAAGCTATAGGATGCACACTTGCTCCCTATTTAGTGAATGACTTAACCTCCAGTTTGCTGTCTGTCTGCACTGGTCTCGGAACAGTTCGAAATGCACCTTATTTTCATCCGAACTCCATATCTCTGAAAGCAAAATCTTTCAGCTTTCACATGAATACGTTTATACTCGATGTAAAAATGCACAGTAAATATATATGAATGCATTTACTATTGTTAATGAATAGAACCGTATTGTACAGTTATAACAAAATAAAATCTAAAAAAATGTATATTAAAATGAAGTACATTTACCACAGATATGTTAATGTTGAAAATTATTCATAATAACTAACATGTTTTCTCAACTTTTGAGGGAATAAGTTCCCATTTTCCACATATGGGGATTTTTTAAAGCGTCATATCAAACGAAACTTTTGTACGCTACTCTGTACACTCAAATGATAAGAATGCATGAATAAACTAAATAACTAATCCAGCAATACCAAAAATTAATAGATAAAATAAAACAAATAACTAATGCAATTGTTTGGTATTCAGTTGTTCAAAGCAGAAAGGGTTTTGATCTTTCTGCCCTCTCCTTTTATGCTTTTAATACACACTTTTATATTTCAAATAAAATGTACATTATAATATTATATGTATTTTAAAATATGAAATACAAGAAAAAAGGTTGTAAATAGTGAATGCTTTTGACATGTTACTTCTATTTCTTCCCAATCATTTTACTCTATGAGAACTATTTGAAAATTACGAGTTTGTTTTCTAATTATCTGAATTGATTTAACTTTGATAATTGGCATTTTGGCAATGGCAAGCATACTGTATATTGGTGCTGTTATAAAGATGTTAAGTAATAAAAAGTAATAAAAGTGTGGCTACTGTATGCTTGGGATTCTTAGTTTGTAATGGTTGTCCTCATTTGAACTTCCTGAAACAGCTTTTGTTGACACTGCGCCAAGTGTCTGCCGTGTAGCCGTGGCATATCTAC
This sequence comes from Moxostoma hubbsi, assembly GCA_032164185.1. Classification (NCBI taxonomy): domain Eukaryota; kingdom Metazoa; phylum Chordata; class Actinopteri; order Cypriniformes; family Catostomidae; genus Moxostoma; species Moxostoma hubbsi. Next base: position 20,264,205 of record JAVLUX010000012.1, read on the forward strand.
CCAGCAATATATACAGGCAGACCATTGTAATCTAAATTACTTAACTATAATTAAACATGCTATAATGCATTAAGTGAGTGCCATAATTTGTTATGTGTTTGCATGTTCTGAGACTGTAATTAATTAGAACATGATCTGGGTTATGAATTCATACACTTGATTGTTCCTTATAAGGATTCAGTTGTGTGCACAATTGCTGAAAGCAGAAACTTCACAAACACAATCCAAAGTGTTTATTTGAATGAATTCTTTGATTCATTTGAATCAATAGCTCTGCTTAAGCAGGTCATGTGATCGCTATGTTTCTCACAGTGAGTATCAGCTGTTTTCTGCTGTTAGCTGTGCATGACTGCACAAACAAAAGAGTAACTTGATCGTTCGCATCAAATTGTCAGTTGCTTAAGTGTTATTGCGGAAATGCTGCAGCACCTTTAAAATTGTTTCCATTTGTCTGATGATGAAGCCTGGTGATTTATGCAGGCTTCTGACTGTATTGATGGATTCACCAGCCATTGATAAAAAAAATTACTTTGACACAGGAAAATGTTAATTTTTCAGCTTGTGTTGTTGGCAAAGTAGGTCAAACTCAATTAAAATGAGACAGAAGCGGAACAGGGAGACACGTAAGCTTTCACTAAACTCATACAGGCAGACCACATCTTTACTATGCTTGATAAATCTTTAAAAATGGTCAACACTGTGGCATCAGATGTGACCTAGAAAGTAAACTCAGACCCACCACACCTCCCTCTGAACTAATTTGTGGGAAACAAACACAAGCTTCTCTGTGCTTTGCTGGGTTTTGAGTTGTGCCCGTAAAAATTAAAACCCTTTTTGCAGTGACTGAGCTATAGGGAACAGGTCCACATATCAACATCGTGTGCCCAGTAGACAATCAGTGACACATTGAACCAGCAGGTAAAAAAGACACAGGGCAGGTGTCAGATAACACTTTATAGAAAAGACACAAGATCAAGTGTTAACATCCTCAGTGGAGTCACAAATACATGATTCAAAAGAGTTAAACTCAGCAGGAAGTTCAGTGGCTTCTTTTACAGAAAAATATATAAATGGTGTGCAGTTAAAGCAATAGTTCAGCCAAAAACATTTATTCTGTCATACTGTAAATTAGCTACCTCTATTAGTATACTACTACTATAAATTTACTAGTGTCATAAATTAACTAGTCACCTGTGGGACCTTCTTTCTTATGAAGAACACGAATGTTTTTATTAATATCTTGGTTTGTCTTTTCAATAAGGTGGCAGCAAATAGTGTCTCATTTGAAAGCTTAAAAAAGGAGACAGAAGTATCATAAAAGTAGTCCATGTGACTTATATTATCTCATATTCAGAGTCTTCTGAAAGCATAGGATAGGTTTTGGTGAGAAACAACCAAATGTAAGCAATTTTTCAGTGAAAATCTTGTTCACAGTGGCCCGTGTGTTCGCATTGTGTAAAAAAAATTATAATTATTTTAACTGAAAATAGCTTGCATATTTGGTTTCTCACCAGAACCTGTTGTGTGCCTTCAGAAGAGTTGGAATTCGTCACAGGAGTTATGAGTTTATGATACTTTTGGTTTTATGAAACATCTCGGGTTACTTGACTGTAACCCTTTTTCCCTGATAAAAGCGGAACGAGATGCTGCGCTGAAATAGCGCTTTGGGAACAACTTTAAGTGTGACCAGCTGTGAATATGTGTGCAACACGTCAATGAACATTGACCGGAATTTATAGCCTCTGCCGGTGTAATCATTGGATGCACCTGGGGCAGGGCTATAAATAGATGTATCACAGGAGCATGGGTTACAGTCAAGTAACCCGAGACGTTCCCTTTCAAAAAGTTACAATTATGATGCTGTGCTGAAATAGCGCTTTGGGAACAAGAATACCCACGCCGCCGCACTGTGGATGTTCGGACCCCCTACGGTTGTGTAGTGTGCTCACAAGAGCGCGAGAGGTCTTGGACATGAGCTTGTGATGTCGACTCAAGGACATAAGAGCCCGGAGTGGCATGAACATCCAAACTATAAAATCTAATGAATGTGTGCGGAGAGCCTCATCACAAACATGCTGCAGAGGGACACCTCTAGCCAAGGCTTTAGAGGAGGTGACCCCTCTGGTAGAGTGAGCCCTGATACTTACTGGCGAAGCTTGACTGGGCGCCTCATAGGCAAGGGCAATAGCGGCCCTCACCCAATGCGACATAGTCTGCTTGGTGGCAGCCGCCCCCCTGTAGCGGCCCCCATGGCAAACGAATAGTTGCCCTGACTTACGCCACTGGCTAGTGTGGTGGACATAAGTCTGAAGGGCACGGACTGGACAAAGTCTGTGAAGTCTTTCCTGCTCCGGCATTGTAAACAGCAGAATGCTTCGAGAGTGACCGGATGTAAGGTCGAGAAAAGCACCTTAGGAAGGTATTCAGGATGAGGGTGCAAAATTGCTTTAGCCATTCCTGGGGCAAACTCTAAGCAGCCTGGCAAGACAGACAGCGCCTGTAGGTCCCCAATTCTCTTTAGAGAGGTAATCGCCATAAGAAAAACCATCTTGAGAGTCAGAAGTCTATCAGACGCTGACTCTAGAGGTTCAAAGGGGGTCTCAACCAGACCCTCAAGGACTATTACTAAGTCCCATGAAGGGGTCCTGGTCCTAGCAGGAGGCCTCTGTCGCATAACTCCACGAATGAAGTGAGTGAGTAGATGATGTCTCCCCAACGGCACCCCGTCCATCAAGGGGTAGCAAGCCAAAATGGCGGCCACATAGACCCTGAGAGTGGCGGGGCATATGCCTGCTGACAGTTTTTCCTGCAGAAAGTCCAGAACTGAAGCAATCTGGCAGTTAACTGGATCTGCATTATGTGTACTGCACCATCTTTCAAAGACACCCCATTTATTGGCGTAGATTCTTCTGGTAGAGGGAGCACTAGCACTTAAAATGGTCAAGTGAAAACCCTGTACCCCTCAGTTGGTACCCTTCAGGGGCCAAACATGAAGGTTCCACAGCTCGGGCCAGGGATGAAATATTGTCCCCTATGCCTGAGACAGAAGGTCCCTCCTGTCTGGAATCGCCCAAGGCGAGCCATCGAGGAGAGACATTATCTCCAAGAACCATACCCTGTTCGGCCAGCACGACACTTTCAGTAAGAGGCAAGACCCTTGCTGGCGAACTCTGGCCAAGACTCCTGGGAGCAGAGAAACCAGGGGAAACGCATACAGAAGCATTCTGGGCATGTATGCGCCATCGCGTCCAGACCCAGGGGGGCTGGGTGACTCAGAGAGAATTAGAGGGGACATTGCGCTGTCTGTAAAGAGGCAAAGAGGTCCACTTCTGCAGTCTGTTCAGCTGGCGTTAACGTAGACCTCCTTGATGGTTTATGTAAGAGACTACCGCTGTGTTGTCCACCTGCACCAAGACATGGCAGCCTCTGGAGGAAGTATTTCAGGGGCCAGAAATATAGCCATCAACTCGAGACAGTTAATGTGTCAATCAAGCTGACGACCCTCCCATTCCCCTTGAGCTGGACGACCACTTAAGACTGCTACCCAGCCCATCAGGGAGGCGTCTGTCGTTAGCAACCTGCGATGGCAAGATGCACCTAGATTGGGACCCAAAGTGAGGAACCGGGGTCTGAACCACATAGAAAGAGTACGTAGCATGCGGCGTGAAAACTTTATCAGCCTAGGGAATTGGCCCTTGGATGAAATCCCCTGGCTTTGAGCCACAACTGAAATGGTCTCATGTGCAAAAAAAAGGGATCCAAAGTGCAAAGTGATCACCAAGGACGCAGTTGCCATGAGAACTAGTAGTCGTTGATACTGACGAACAGTGCAACATTGGCCTAGCCTGACCTTGCTCAGGGTGTTCTGAATGGATTCGATTAGAGCGGGAGACAATTGTGCCAGCATCGTGATCGAATTTCATATGATCCCCAGATAGGTCGTTTTCTGAGTGGGGGAGAGAACGCTCTTTTGACGTTGAGTCTCAGACCCAGAGAAATCAGATGTGCCAAGACATCCCTGTGCTGAACTGACAGTTCTTGAGACTGTGCTAGTATCAGCCAGTCGTCCATGTAATTCAGAATGCGGATGCCCCGGAGTCGCCATGGAGCCAGTGTTGCATCCATGCATTTTGTGAATGTGCAGGGTGATAGGGCTAGGCCGAATGGAAGAACCTGATATTGGAAAGCTTCACCCCCAAAAGCGAACCTCATGAACTTCCTGTGTTGTGGCAGACTTTCTATATGAAAGTACGCATCCATGAGATCGAGCGTGGCCAACCAATCGCGATGTTGGATTTGAGACCCGACCGTCTTGACGGTTAGCATCTTGAACTTGAACGACCTTGGAGCAGTTCAAACCTCGAAGGTCAAAGATCTGACGCAACCCCCCATCCTTCTTGGGAACCAGGAAGTATCTGCTGTAGTAACCTGACTCTCTCTGGAAGGGGAACATGTTCTATGGCCCCTTTGACCAAGAGATCTTGCAGTTCTTTCCACAGTAAACATGCTTGCTCCGGTTTCATGGTAGTGGGAACCACGACATTGAAACACGGAGGATGGCGAACAAATTAATTTCTGTAGCCTTTTTCTACTGTTCTCAGGACCCACATAGAACCACCTGGCAGAAGTTTCCACGCTGCCAGGTTCTCTGAGATGAGTATCGATTCTGACACTTCCTGTTGAGGGGATGTCAAGTGTCCCGTGTCCTGGACTAAGGCAGGCAGCAACGGAACACCCAACATTTTGCTGGAAACTGCTAAATCCTCAGAGGGGGCAGGGATGGAGCAGCTCATTGGGGTATCGGGAGGGTACAGGTGGATGTTTCACGAGACTCGTCCCAAGGGGGGCTACCCCCACAAGGCTGGGTGCAAAACAGTCAGGGTTTTCTTTTTTTAGAAATAACTGCCCTGAGGTCTTGCTTTGGGGGCTGCTGAGGGCGACTAACCGGTCCCCTGTCTTTACTAGGGGGAGCACGATTCGCCACACTTTGTTTTTGAGCCTCCCGTCTAAAAGGACCGGGGTGGCCGATGGCCCCTCCCCCTGAGTGTGGCAAGGAAGGAATTGCCTGAAGGCTTCCTCATGACATTTTGCCTCCTGGAACCTGGTGATAACTATATTCATAGCATTACCAAATATGCGAGAAGGAAAAACTGGGGCATTGAGAAGGAAAGTTTTGTCCCTGTCTCTGATGCCCGAAAGGTTAAGCCATAACTGTCTCTCCGCCTTCCCCACAAGCATGAAGGTGGTCCTGCACAGCTTTGTGGGGAGAGTGGGCATCACCGAAAAACTTCAACAGATTAGACTAGTATGCCTGTAACACAGCCATAGTGTGCAGGGCAGCACCAGCCTGACCTGCTGCCTGATAAGCCTTCCCCACAAGCGTGGAGGTGGTCCTGCACAGCTTTGTGGGGAGAGTGGGTCTCTTTAGCGATGATGCCTAGCCAGGCGAGAGATAAACCGCAAGTGTCTTTCTACCGGCGGCATCACAGAATACCCCCGAGCCTCAGCGCCCACGATAGTCGAAGATTTCAACGTCGAGGGCACGAAGACATGGGAAGTATAAGGATTCCTCCATGGATGAGAATACTCATTATGGAGGTCATAGAAGAAAGGAAGGGACTGATATAGCTATATAGATATATTTCCCTTCCACTTTTTTTATTTATTTATTTCATTTTCTTTATTTATATATTTTTGGCCACCAGACAGAAATCTGTCTTCTAGTTTGAGCGTTTGGGGGGGGGATCTCTTAGTAATGTACAGAGATTCAGCGTCCCCCTTGTGAACCAAAGAGGCGACGAGGCACGCTTCAGGCTTACGAGAAGGATCAGCTGGATCTGGGGAGAGAGCGCGCGATAGGGAAGGACCCGTCTCTCGCTCCTCAGCCAGATCTAAGCGAGAGCCTTACGATGAAAGTGTGGGCGCTGGCTCTTGGATGTAAGCGAGACGAGTGTGAATCATTTTGACCGTAAACAGATCGCAATGCCTACACCACCCTGCCGCAATGCAAGAGCAGCATGCTCTTCCCCCAAATACAAAAAAAAAAAAAAACGCTTGCTCTGTCTTTCTTTTTTAGAGAAAGAAGAGAAAGGTTTTATGCACACTGCCTAACAAATTCTAACTCCTAACAGAGGAAAGAAAGTTCCGACAGGCTCATGAAGGACACACACGTCAGAAGATCTGACGATGCTCTTGTGATGCATCTATTTATAGCACTGCCCCAGGTGCATCCAGTGATTACACCGGCAGAGGCTATAAATTCTGGTCAATGTTCATTGACGTGTTGCACACATATTCACAGCTGGTCACACCTAAAGTTGTTCCCAAAGCGCTATTTCAGCGCAGCATCATAAGTGTAGCTTTTTGAAAGGGAGCTCACTTTTTTAAGCTTTAAAGTGAGGCAGTATCCACTGGCTTTGTATTGAAGCTTTTGTGTTTGGCATAAGAGAGAAAGGAAGTCAAATGGCTTTAAACAACAAGAGGGTGAGTAAATAATGACAGAATTTTTATTTTCTTTAATTCTTCCTTTAAAATAAATATGAAGTCTTAGAGATATTAAATAATTCTAAAAATACAAAAATGTATATATCGATATGAATATCGCTGAAATATGCATTTATGCCGTAAAATAGAATCAATTCAAGTTACATTAAACATTTCCCAAAGTTTAAGTGGGAGTTCTGCTTTTAGTGCTGGCACTTCCCATGGAATGATACTTCATATGGATTGTCAGGTAATCATTAGCTGCCACTTCGATAGATCAGTGGAAATGGGTTCAAAGTTCAAATTGTTAGATTTTTTAGCCAAGCATCGACAGACACTCCATGGGAGGACTTCAACTTCAACAGCCACAGCGATACTCCATCAGTGCCATGTATCGTGTGTTTTACCATTTTGGTGATAGTTCAGACTTTTGTGGCTATTACAGAGGCTGCAAAGTATTTGATCTCTGACACAAGGCCCATCTAGGTTTGTTTTGTACAACAAATAAATGAATTTACTCTGGCGGCCAAAAGTTTGTAATAATGTAGAGATTTTGTTTTTTTTGGAAGGCAATTGGTACTTTAATTCACCAAAGTGGCATTCAGCTGATCACAAAGTATTGTCAAAGTATTACTGATGTAAAAAACAGCACCATCACTATTTGAAAAAAGTCATCACTAGACAGGCCCAATTTCCAGCAGCCATCACTCTGTAACAAGACTCTTTGACAGGGCGGGGAAAAGGAGGACTCGAGGACAGGCTTCTGCACACAGGTGAGGGGTCTTTAATCGTTCAACGTAAAATGACAGGGATTCAAACATAAACTTCTGATAACAAACTAAAGCTTTCCATCAACTCAAACTAAACTCTTGGGCTGCCAACACTGGACTGGCATCCTGACTGGTGGTGCTGTGGCTCTTTTATGCCGCTCTCCCCGTGCTCACTGAAATTAGAGACAGGTGTTAGACATATTTTAGCTCAGGTGTAAGCGCCCTTACCGCTCCCCCTCTCCGGACGGGCGCTTGACCACACCCCGCTGCCACATACCCCCACCGCCCGACTCAGGCCAGGGCGCCATCCGGCCTGCCTACCACTCCCCCCCCATTTCTGGAAAGGAATTCGGCGACAGCCATCTGCACCCCCGGTCTGTGGATCACCTCGAACTTAAAAGGCTGGAGAGCTAGATACCAACGGGTGATCCGGGCGTTAGTATCCTTCATGCGGTGGAGCCACTGCAATGGGGCATGATCCGAGCAGAGGGTGAAGGCCCGCCCCAGCAGGTAGTAGCAGAGTGTGAGGACCGCCCACTTGATGGCCAGACACTCCTTCTCCACGGTGCTATACTTTGTTTCCCTCAAGGAAAGCTTCCTACTGATGTATAGCACCGGGCGCTCCTCCCCCTCCACCACCTGCGAGAGTACGGCCCCCAGCCCCCTGTCTGAAGCGTCCGTCTGTAATAAGAAAGGGAGAGAGAAGTTAGGTGAATACAAGAGCGGCCCCCCACAGAGTACGGCTTTAATTTGTATGAACGCCTGTTGGCACTGCTCCGACCATTGGACCGGATCTGGAGTCCCCTTTTTAGTGAGGTCAGTCAGCGGGCTGGTGACGTCCGAATAATTAGGTACAAACCTTCTGTAGTAGCCAGCCAGCTCCAGGAACTGCCTCACCCCCTTTTTGGTCTTGGGTCTTGGGCCTAGGGCAAGTCGCAATCGCCGCGGTTTTATCAATTTGGGGACGCACCTGGCCATGGCCCCAGTGGAACCCCAGATACCGCACCTCCACACGCCCAATCGCGCACTTCTTGGGGTTTGCAGTGAGCCCCGCCCACCTCAGCGACTTCAGGACCGCCCTCAGATGTTGTATATGCTGCTGCCAGTCATTACTATAAATAATAATGTCGTCTATGTAGGCAGCGGTGTAAGCAGAGTGCGGCCGGAGGACACGGTCCATTAAACGCTGGAACGTGGCTGGGGCCCCGAACAAACCGAACGGAAGTGTCACGAATTGGTGTAATCCGAACGGTGTGGTGAAGGCCGTTTTTTCTCGGGAGATTGGTGTCAAGGGGATCTGCCAATAACCCTTTGTTAAATCCAATGTCGAATAAAAACGAGCAGTACCTAACTGATCGAGCAGTTCATCAACGCGGGGCATTGGGTACGCGTCAAATTTAGACACCGCGTTGACCTTTCTGTAATCCACACAGAACCGCACCGACCCGTCATTCTTGGGAACAAGAACGACCGGGCTGGACCAGTCGCTGTGGGATTCTTCTATTACCCCCATATCAAGCATGGCATCCAATTCGTCCCGGACAATTTTCTTTCTATGCTCGGGGAGGTGATAAGGGCGGCAACGAACGACCGCCCTCGGCTCGGTCTCGATATGGTGCTGGATGAGGTTTGTGCGACCCTGCAGGGGAGAAAACACGTCCGCAAATTCCTTCTGCAACCTGGCAACCTCTGCTCGTTGGCACGGGGAGAGGTGGTCTCCACAAATGACCGGGGCATTGAGATCTAGTTTTGGACTTACCTCCGGTCCGAGCTCCGCCCTCTCTGGGACCACCGTAGCCAACGATACAGGGACCACCTCCCTCCATAATTTAAGGAGGTTGAGGTGGTAAATTTGATGCGCATTCCCCCTATCGGTTCGCTTAACCTCATAATCGAGATCTCCCACTCGTCGTGTGACCTCGAAGGGCCCTTGCCACTTGGCGAGTAATTTTTAGCTCGATGTGGGAAGCAATACAAGAACCTTATCTCCCGGTGCAAATTCCCTCAGCCGCGTTCCCCTGTCGTACAGCCGGCATTGACGTTCTTGGCCCCAGAGCAAATTCTCCTGTGTTAGTTTTCCCAAAGTGTGGAGCTTTGCCCTGAGGTCAAGAACGTATTGAATTTCATTTTTGCTATTTGTAGGTCCTTCCTCCTAGCCTTCTCGTAAAACATCTAAGATGCTGCGCGGGCGTCGCCCGTACAATAGCTCAAATGGAGAGAAGCCGGTTGAGGCTTGCGGGACCTCTCGTACTGCAAACAACAGGGGATCGAGCCATCTGTCCCAGTTTTTAGCATCCTCGTGCACGAACTTACGAATCATGTTTTTGAGGGTTTTGTTAAAACGTTCCACTAGGCCATCTGTCTGCGGATGATACACGCTAGTGCGAATCGATTTAATGCCCAATAGATCGTAAAGTTCGCGAAGTGTGCGTGACATAAACGTTGTGCCTTGATCGGTGAGGATTTCTTTTGGAATCCCCACCCGGGAGATTATTTTGAAGAGCGCCCCAGCAACACTACGTGCTGAGATGTTGCTTAGAGGCACTGCTTCCGGATATCGCGTTGCGTAATCCACTAGGACTAACACAAAGCGATGTCCCCGTGCTGTCCGCTCTAATGGCCCAACGAGGTCCATTCCAATTCTCTCGAAGGGGACCTCGATCAACGGAAGAAGGTGGGTTTACCAGCTGGCATTCGCGGCATGCCGCACACCACCTGCGGACGTCACCGCTAATGCCCGGCCAATAAAAACGGGCTATTAGTCGGAGAAGTGTTTTTCTTTCCCCTAGATGACCCGCCATGGGATTATAATGAGCCGCCTGGAATAACATTTCCCGGCGGCTCCGTGGAATCAAAAGCTGTGTCATATTTTCTTTAGTTTGAGTGTCCTGCGTCACTCTATACAGTCGGTCATTTATAATTGAGAAATAGGGGTATGCGAGAGCGATGTCTGGCTGAAGGCGCTGACCATCGATCACTTTTACCTGATCGAAGGCATGCTTGAGGGTTTCGTCCCGCGACTGCTCCAAAGGGAAATCCTCGTCAGGGAATTCCCTGCGAAGAGGAGGGGCGGAAGCCTCGCCCCTCTCCTCGTCATCCCGATTTGGAGCAGCCGAGGACGGCCCCGGCTCCGCCTCCCCTGTCAAAGCATCGCACATCGCACATCTCCCCACTTTAGTGCAGGACCCATCCATATAAACCCCCCCTAGCACATCTTTAAACGCTGGCCAATCGGTCCCCAAAATCAGAGGATGGGTGAGGCGGGGACTAACCGCTGCCTCCACTCTATGCTTTTTCCCCTGGAATTTCACTAACAAGGTCATCGTCGGGTATTTGTGAATATCCCCATGCACACACCTCACCCTCACCCGTCTAGCTGTGCCCAAAGCCCTGGGTTGAACCAAGCGTTGATGGATGGTGGTTTGATTGCAACCAGTATCCAGCAATGCTTGGTGTGTACCCCCCTGGATTCTTACCGGAATCCGGTACGCTCCAGCCCGATCGGGGGCAGCATGCGGGGGATCGGAGACCCGAACCACCGTCCCCACTTCCATCATCGGACACTGATCACGGAAGTGGCCCGGGTCCCCGCACCTCCAACAGGCTGGCCCAGGCGCCACACCCGTACCTGCGTCGGCGGACGCCCCCACCTGAGTGGGAGAGCGGCTGAATGTGGCGGGGGGGGTGTGCGTTGCCACCGTGGGTCTCTGCCAGGCTCCTCGCCTGCGGGGGGCAGGAACGGACCCTGGAGGGAAGACAGAGCGAGAGGGGGGAGGGGGATGGGGAAGAGCGGAAAAAAACACAGGGGAAGGGGAGGGAGAGAGAGAGAGAGAGAGAGGGCTCGTCCGCCCTTGGGGTCGCCGCCATGTGGTCCTCCGCTAGCTGGATCGCCGCCTCCAGCGATGCCGGGCGGTGGCACTGGACCCACTCCGCCATTCTCTTGGGCAATCGCTGCGTGAACTGCTCCAGCACCACCTGATCGATCAGTCCCTCGACGTCGCGGTCCCCCACTAGCAGCCACTTCCGGCAGGCATCACGGAGCCGCTGGGCAAACGCGAACGGGCGGTCGGTTTTCTCCAACTTCATGGCCCGGAACAGCTGGCGGTTCTCTTCGGGACTCCGACCAACCCGTTGCATGATAGCTCTTCTCAGATCAGCATAGGCCAGGAGGTTCGTTGCAGGCAGTTGCTGAGCCGCAAGTTGGGCTTCCCCGGACAAAAGAGGGACAAGGCGGGCTGCCCACTGATCGCGCGGCCAGCCCCAGATTTCTGCTGTCCGCTCGAAGAGGTCTAAAAACGCTTCGGGGTCGTCCGTTGCCCCCATCTTCTGTAGCGTGGGCGGGGGCAACGGGGAGCGATGGTCCGGGGTCGCGGCTGAGGCGGGAGCGACCTCCTGGCTGAGCAGGCTCCGGATGGCATGCCGGTCCTCTGCTTGAGCCCGCATGATCTCAAAGAAACGCCGATCTTGGTCCTCTCGGAGCTCAAGCAGGGACTGATGGTGGCTCTGATGTAGTGCTGCGAGGGACTGGAGGACTTCGGCCAGCTGGGAGGACTCTACGGGACGACCCTCCATATCTGAAGATCCCGGGTTTCGGCACCAGTGTAACAAGACTCTTTGACAGGGCGGGGAAAAGGAGGACACGAGGACAGGCTTCTGCACACAGGTGAGGGGTCTTTAATCGTTCAACGTAAAATGACAGGGATTCAAACATAAACTTCTGATAACAAACTAAAGCTTTCCATCAACTCAAACTAAACTCTTGGGCTGCCAACACTGGACTGGCGTCCTGACTGGTGGTGCTGTGGCTCTTTTATGCCGCTCTCCCCGTGCTCACTGAAATTAGAGACAGGTGTTAGACATATTTTAGCTCAGGTGTAAGCGCCCTTACCGCTCCCCCTCTCCGGACGGGCGCTTGACCACGCCCCCGCTGCCACACACTCCAACACCTTATCCTTGAGTAGTCATGCTAAATTGCTAATTTACAGCTAGAAAATCACTTGCCATTATATCAAACACAGCTGAAAGCTTTTTTTTTATTTTTTAAATGAAGCCTAATATTGTCTTTGTGTTTGTTTTTTGAGTTGCCACAGTATTTAATAGAAGATAAAAGAAACAGCTTTCTCTAGAAACTTGTCAAAAAAATCATTATTTTGAGGGAGTAAGGCTATAACAGTGCTTGAAATGGCCAAAAAACAGATTTCATACAAAGGTCTACAATACAGTCTTCAAAGACAAAGGACAACTGGCTCTAACAAGGACAGAAAGAGATGTGGAAGGCCCAGATGTACAACTAAACAAGATGATAAGTACTGTACATCAGAGTCTCTAGTTTGAGAAATAGATGCCTCACACATTCTCAGCTGACAGCTTCATTGAATTCTACCCACTCAACACCAGTTCCCCGTCTGTCACTCACTTCGACATTGTGTCGAAGAAGCGACACTAGGGGTCTCTTGAGCACCGAATGTGCCTCTGATCTATGAAAAAAGGTCAATGAGAAGTTGGCAGACAGTATTTGCATACCCCTGCCCCCGGACATATGGGTATAAAGGCGGGGAAATACGTCTGTTTCATTCAGAAAGTTTCTTCAGAGCCGATGGTCGTGTATGCAGTCAGCTGCGAGTCACACACCTATTCCTTCCTTTGTTCCTCTGATGCTCTGCCTGCTGTTGGATCTACGGCGCACTTCAGTGGCTTTTCTCCTTCTCTGCATGGCAGTGCAGCTTGCCCCTGATCGCTTCGACAGCACAGAAAGCTAAAAGAGTGATTTTCTCTATACACAGCGGCGTTGAACGTCCTTTTCAGAACGTGTCATTATAAAGATGCCATTCCACCCCTGTGTTGTTCCTGGATGCAGTAGAGTGCTCTCCGCTTCAGACGGCCACAGGCGTTGTCTTGTGTGTCTGGGCAGCGATCACACCAAGGCAGCATTTGTGGATGGTTAATGTTCTTACTGCGAGAGCATGACCATGGCATCGTTGCAGTCACAGCTCGCTTTCAATAGAAAGCTCGCCACTCCAGCCGCCCCCGCATTGCTCCTTCTTCCCACGGGATTGAGGACGATGCGGCTGGTGATGGAGGCGATCTGGGGACGGCAGCGGGTGCAGCTCCGCCGGGTACGCCCCTCGGACCACCTGCCCCCCAGCACGCTCATTGACTCCCATCCGTGCTCGAGGTAACGGCGGCTCGCCTCATGGCCAGCCGCTTATCCTCTAGAGCTCGAGGTGGATGAGCTCGCCGCTGTATTGGAGAGCATGCCGTCTGATGCAGATGACTCCCCTGTGCTGCCGCCTTCGGGCCAGCACGCCCAGGCTGAGGCTGACGCGCAGATGATCGACGTGCTTTCCCGGGCCGCCGCCAGCGTGGGCTGGACTGGAACCCTCCTTCCTCCCCACAGGAGAGCCCTACATCCCTTTCTTCGTTGAACCCAAGAAAGGTGGCGGCTTACAACCGATCTTGGACTTGCGAGTTCTCAACCGGGCTCTGTTCAGAATGCTCGCGCAAAAACATATCTTAACTTGCGTCCAGCAAACCTGAAGGATGCGTACCTTCAAGTCTCATTTCTTCCTTGACACTGACCTTTCCTACGGCTCCTGTTTGACAGCCAGGCATATCAGTACAAAGTCCACCCCTCGACACGTCTCTGTCCCCTCGCAGCTTCACAAAAGTCGCAGAGGCTGCCCTTGCCCTGCTCCGAGAAGCCAGCATTCGCATACTCAATTACCTCGACAACTGGCCCATTCTGGCCCACTCCCGAGAGTTACTATGCGCTCACAGAGACTAGGCGCTTAGGCACCACAGCCGTTTAGGGCTTCAGGTCTACCGAGAAAAGAGCTAGCTCGCCCCGGTTCAGAGCATCTCTCTTCTCGGCATGTAGTCAGACTCAGTCACAATTTCAGCACGCCTCATCAACAAGCATGCACAGTCAGTGCTAAAATGCCTTCCTGTCTTCAGACCGGGCAGGTCCCTTTAAAACCTTTTCAGAAGCTCCTGGGGCATATGACATCCTCCGCGGCAGCCGCGCCACTGGAGTTGATGCATATGAGACCGCCTTAGCACTGGCCCCAGACTTGAGTCACGAGACGAGCATGGTGCCGCGTCACGCACTGTGTGACCGTCACCCCCAGCTGCCGCTAAACGTCAAAACCCTGTACAGACCTCTGCCTTCTGCGGACAAGAGTCCCCTTGCAGCACCCTTCCTGGCCACAACCGACACCTCCAAATTGGGTTCAGGCACTGTGTGCAATGGGCACACAGCCGAGTGGCCTTTAGGGCAGTGCAACTACGCATTTTCCCCAGTGAGCCTTCTTGCAACGACATCTGTCTGGAGTTCGGTCCGGCACATTCTCAAGTTATCCTGAGGCCGCGACCAGGTCATGAGCCTGCAAGCAAGCTGCCCTGGGAGGAGGCAGACCCAGCCTTCTCATTGCTTTGTCTGCTTCTGCAGACGGCGGAAAGGGAACGCTGTCCCAAATAGAGGTTAGCTCACTGGGCCGTTAATTATTTCCTTAGCTTATATCACCCAGGCCGTGCCCGCCCCCTTGCGGGTTCGAGCACAGCCTACGAGAAGTGTGGCATCCTCGTCCCATGGCACCAACTTAGCAGACATCTGCAGATCAGCGGGCTGGGCAACACCCAATACCTTTGCCAGATTTTACAATCTCAGGGCTGAGTCGGTCTCATCCTGTGTTTTGTCAGGTCCGAACCGGTAGAACTCGGAAACATGGCATAATCGACCGGGTGTTCCAATTGCATACAGCGCCCTTCACCAAGTTGATCCAGTGCGCCTTCTATCCCAGGTTAGCCACTAAGCATCGCTCCCTGGATTTTCTCCTCCCTAGCCTTCTGACCGGCAAACTCAGCTTAGCAATTCGTGGCCAGACACACTTCGAGTCACAGGGGCTCTGTATTGTGGTCGGGCTCCACAGGCTTAGTTCCCTTTTCAGGCAATCTCCCCATGATGTATTTCCCGCGGTACGGTCCCCCTGTCGGCAGACCCGCGTTTCCCTTGGGCAGCCATGCTGCCCTGGTCGCCGTGCTTGTAGAGTCCCCCCTCATTAGGCTGGACCTACCACTGCGCCATTTCCCATGTACGGTTTCACAACCCTCGTGGTATACACAACGTTGAGTGAGTGACAGAAGGGGAATGTCATGGTTACTGTTGTAACCTCCATTCCCCGAGGGAAGGAACGAGACATTGTGTCCCTCCTGCCACAGCTCTAGACCTACCACTGTAAACGGCCAAACCTTATTTTCAGCTCCTCAGTGCAAAATCCTGACTGGCACTCGCTGCCCCGCTTCCCTTTATACCCGTATGTCCGAGGCGGGGCATGCAAATTCTGTCTGCCAACTTGACATTGGCCTTTTCTCAGGTTCAGAGGTACGTTTGGTGTCCCAGGAAGACCCCTTGTGTCACTTCATTCGACAGAACGTCTCATTCATTCCCTCGGGGAACAGAGGTTACAACCGTAACCATGATGTTTCCCACTCATTAATAGGACTTTGCGGGGTAATTCATGTGCTCTGAACTCGTAATTACGATATTTGTTGATTCTTTCCCAGTTGGAATTGATACTTGAAGTGGTATTCCATTGCACTTTTCCTAGTAGAAAGTTGGAAAATTCGACTTTCAGAGTTGAATGGAACACAGCTTTAGATAAGGTGAGGATGTGATGGTTGATTCTACTTGTTGAAAAAACATAATAATTGCTGACAATTATTATTTAATTTCCTTTCAAATATTAAGGTAGCTATGATACTTCTCACCAGCCAATGCAATGTGTGCAGCCATTGAACTAGTCAGCAGCCAGCTAGTGAGCTATTCTTACTATCATTGAGTTCACTAGCCATCGTTAGCTAGATCACTAGCTAGCAAGCTAAAATGGAAAATCATTCAGATTTGCCTTCAGTTAACATGAAGGAATAAAAGAGCTCTGGCAAGGGGAAAATAGCTTTAGCTAGCACTGGAAATTAGCGCTAGCTAGTCAGTCTTGCAAACTAATCGGTTGTTGGTGTTAGCAACTACGTTTGTATTTACTACCAGGTGTAAATGAAACGGCGATTGTTTTTGCCACAACCATTTGTGATCAGATCACCGAGACAGGTCTTTATACCACGTGTAAATGGGGCCAGAGATTAAATATTAACAGTTATGTCTGGTGCAGTGTGCATCCCATTATCAATATCTCAGGTGGGGATTTCTGTCTGTGGCAATCATTTTGAACAGCTCCTGTATTTTAAACCTCACATTCAAGAGTGTATACAGAGCTCATGGCTATGTTGTGTTGTTTTTGCACTCCTGATACACAGCTTTAAGGCTGCCCGGGGCTGAGAATGCCAAACTCCCACAATTTACAGCACTGTATTCGGCCAAGTTAACATTCTGTTTACTCCCTGCTTTTGTTTCTCCTGCGATCAGTAGTTTGTAGACAGAAACACTCTCTTTATTGTGAGATTTGTATTTGCCTGATCAGAGGGAGAGACGTGTGTTGAGTATTTTGTCTAAGGCTATTAAACAGCAAGTCTCTTGGGTCGTTGTAGTTGGAATGTTCTACATATAAACTCTGAAAGGAAAGTAAGAGGATTGGAGAACAATGCTGATTAAAGAGACTGATTACAAAAATCCACATCAGTGCACAGCAGTTCAAAAGTGTCTTTTTTGGTAATTGGAACCTTACCTATACCAAAAACTTGCTTCAGACTACAGGCTCTATTTTCCTAAGCATGCAACGTGCAGTGCTACATAATTAGCAGCGCTACCTCATCGAATTTTCGTGAGAGTGCTAATTCTAAGCGCAATTTTTGTGCCAGTGCAAAGTGCATGTGGGCATAGGCAGGAGTGTTTGCACTACCATGGGTGTATACATGCAGACTGTGGGTGTATTATATGCTAACGAAGTGGCGCAAAATGCAATATGCTATTTTCCTAAAAAATATGTCATGGTGCTAAGACATTTCATGACCACCTCTGTTTTCAGCGCAAAGCCTTAATTCAGTTCTTTAATTTGCAGTATTGAGATTCCACCAGCATATGGTAATAAAGTTCATGCCCAAACTCTCAAAAAATATAGTGGAACATCAAATTATATCTCTGACAAAGTTGTAGCCATTTTATGAAACAAAATTGTATGAGATTTGTGTTAAACTATTTATAGGTCATTGTTTATGTTTTAATTATTATTATAATGTTTGTATTTACACTTGAATTTATGATCGAATTTGTGTTGGTATTTTTCAACCTGCTGTCATAGAGTGATTTTTAAGCCACTGCAAAAGGGGCAGGTGGAAGGGGATGGAGAGAGTAAAATGTTTGCTATGATTTTTTAACCACTTCATTATTTTGAGTGTATTTTTGTTTTGTTGAAGTGTCATTTGAATTGAAAAATATTTTTATTCAGTTTTTTAATGTTTAAATAAATTAATAAATGTTTTCAAAATCAAAATCGACCAGTAGAAGAGAAGTGCATGGCGATACAAACACTGTTAACAATAGCCATGATTTGTGTCATATGACAATTATGAATAATACTTACATTTTCTTTTAACATAGCACAAATCCTGACAACAACCATATTTTCCATGTGTATTAAAGGTTTGTGTCATAGAAATATGCCTGACATTCAACAAGTATGCAGTTAAAGGATTACGCCGGGTTCAATGCAAGTTAAGGTCAATCGACAGCATTTCTGGCATAATGTTGATTACATAAAAGGAGGGATAAGTTGAAATAAATTTTTATTTAAAAAAGATTTTTTGCCAGAAATGCTGTCTGGGTTACAGTGGAAGTGAAAGGGGCAATCCTAAACCATAAAAACTCACTGTTTCAAAATTATAGCCACAAGACATAAACAATATGAGTGTTAAAATTATTTTAGTATGATAAAATAATTGAATAACCTTTACTGTGTAAAGTTATATCCAATTATACAACTTCGTTGCCATAACGCCATTAACCATAAAATGACTGTTAAAATGATGATTGAAACAACTTTACAGCTCAAATAACACAAGTTTTAATAGAAGAATTTATGCTTTTTATTAAATTATAAGCTTCACATTTCTGCCTTTTAAACCCTCCATAAATTGTCCCCATTCACTTACATTGTAAGTGCCTCATTGTCACCTCAATTTTTGCTTTTTGTAAGAAAAGGAGGGACGAGCTGAATTTTTGTTTTGTTTTTGTGGTGCTAATCTAACATTATTCCACAAATACTGTCAATTGAGCTTAACTTGTTTTGAACCTTGAATATTCCTTTAACGCACACAATAACTTAAGTCCATATTCTTCTAATTCATTGCATGCAGTCTATTTACACTAACAACTTCTTATGAATGTGCTGTCTTTGTTTGTATCGCTAGTATTTGGTAGGGAATTGACTTTAAAGTGACCGTAGAAGAACCTCAGAATTAAATTACACTTAAACCAACCCATTTACATGCAGTTTTGCCAAACCCACTTGCATCTAGACTTAACATGTGCTTGCACAAAAATATCAAAACTTAAAATAAGGCCCTAAATGTTCATTCTTGTTGTAAGTGTTACATTAAAGTAATATTTAGGAATATCTGTCACCTTGTTGACAGGAGAGTTGACATTCTTGTATATATTTATCATCACACCTACTGTATATTGTAAAAATGCTAATTAGCAATTAATACATGATTGATGCATCACTGAAGCTTGAATCTGATGATGTGATAATGACATCCTATTATGGTGACTTAAATTTTTGCCAATACAATACTGCCACAAAATATATTTGAGAAATGCTGGTGAGAATAGAAATGCAACTTATTACAACTTACTAATTATTATCAACTTACTATCAGTATTTATAAAAGGACATCGCTGCTCTAAAAATGTCTGGGTCGAACACTTACGACTGTGGTGGTAATGGTGGTATTTTACCACCCTGACTGCAGTATTGACCTAGATGCTTATCTACCTTTGCTTATCTATTCAGTAGAGCCACAGCAAGGCCAGTTTGGTAATTGTTGGGTCAAATCCCCACCAATGTTCATCAGCCTACTTTAAACGATTGGGCAGTCAGGGACAAAACGTGCTGCTTTCACTGCAAATCATGGTAACCAGCCTGTTCATTAATTGATTTTAAAAATCATGTAAATAATGTTTTTTTTTCTTCCCAATGCCAATTTGCTGTGTTCTACTGTCCTGCACATGTTACACAGCTATGTTTGGCAAGGCTAGTGTCTTTGAGAAAGAGAACACTTGCCAAGTTGTTATTGACAAGTTTCACATGCTTTGAGAGCTTCCTCCATTCTGACACTTAAAATGTATATGCCAAGTTTTGGGAATGTATGCTATGGTGGTTTATGAGCACTGACACCATTCTCCAAATTTCTTGGTGAGTTCAAATGAAGGAATGGTACAGCTGGATCAATCAATTTACAGTAGAAATAGGAATACAAAGCAGGCTGGGTATGTTTTTATCCCACTTAACTTTATCACACTGTATAGTGAAACAATTTAGAATTATTCATTGTAATTGCAATGTTGTACATGTAATTTTAATGGAAAAGTAATGAAAAATGCTACAGTTTCTATCTGTTTATTGTTATATAAGGTGAAAAATATCTTTAATTTAATTGAAAAGTACTGTAAAAAAAATGTGGTTAGTTTAATTTCAATAATGCAATATTTCTGGGAACACTCTTTAACTATTTCTTACTGAAAATTATAAAGTCTCATATAATTTACAGTGAGAAACAGTTAAAGATTGTTCCCAGAAATATAGCATTATTGCAGTGTCCTAAGGTGTTTTTGTGAGTGTGTATGCCATGGTTTGTTGAAAGAACTCTTTTGATGAACTTTTAGTTATCAAGTGACCTATTTTATCACATGCATTATATATAGTTATCAGTATATTCTAAAGTACAAACATGATTTGAGTAGTCCAAGTAGGCAAGTATGTTAACGTTAAATCAGTTAATGATAATCATACTTATGAACTGCAATATAATAAGGCACCAAATGCCATTTCATAATGCCTGAAACATCATTAACATATTGTTTAGGGTGAATTGTTTTATGTAAATTTAACTTCTTTTATTTTTTGACAGTGTACACTGTCTAATACCCAACAGTGTTGGGTGTAATCCAGTACAAAATAAAAATGTTACTTTGATAATTTTTTTATGTTAAACATTACATTTTAAATTCTGGTAGCCAGAGTTGCATTTCTCAAAACCATTGAAAGCTTAAAGGTTTCTACGATCTACTTAGGCTTACGATGCTTTTGAGAAACACAGCCCAGATTATTTTCTGACTTCCAACTAATTGAATTACTTTTAAGTACATGACTAGGATTACACATATTTCTGAAATGATATTATTTATGTAGGATACAATTAATTATTATAAACATTAATTATGTTCATATGTGCATTTATTGGCATTTTTGTGACAGCTGAAGGGCAATCAAATGATGCCCTAACAAATCATTGTAAGAGAGAAATGTTTAGACTTGTATGCATTGCAACAATTACCAAGGAGAAAATGTAGACTTTATTTAGAATTTGTTGAGCGGAAAAGTGTTTCAGAAAGTAAATCAAAAGTAATTATTAATGTGCTTATAAGTAATCAGTCAAGTAATCTGATTCAAATTGTAAATATATAATTATTAAATAGTAATGGATTACTTTTTTTACTTTCCCTAACAGTGACATAATAAATTAATTTAATTAACATAAAAAATAATAATGGAATGGGGGCTTTCCTTGAAAAGGGTTCAGGAAAAATGAATATGCTTTTGAACCAGTGTCGTAGCTCTCTTTTCTCCAGAAGACTATGAACTATATTTCATAGAGATGACAGAACGTGGTTATTGGAGCAGAGTGATATTGCATCTCATTCAGTCTCTTGTTCCATTTCAATATTTCAAGACCGCTGGGATTCACAGTTGCAGGTTAATTCTCATACAGACTCTCAGCTGTGCTCTTTCATGTTAGTTCAACAAATAATGCTGCTTTTGTATCTGCAAATCTCATCAACTAAACTCAACCAAAACCAGTTTCTTCTTGGTTTCTCTGCAGTGCTGTAATGTTTATTTCTGTAATGATTTCTCTTTGAGGTCATATTAGACATGCACAAATGCAATTGTTGCATCCTCATTGGGACACAAGAGCAATTTATGGCAAAATCCCATTTGCAGACTTGTTCTGAATGCTAAGTTGTGGAAGGTGTAGCAGAGTCCCACGAACGATCTGGCATACTTTGTGAAGATGGCACAGTTGAACCACTACAATCTAGGCAACTGAATCTGCACGTATCTACATCACATGTTTAGGTATATGAGTGGTTGTAATGTTCTTCTCCATCATTTGATCATCCTTTGATGAGTTACTGCTGCCATGATCACTAGAAAATGTGCATAAACATCCATGTAACATAAAATTCTGTTTATTGTTACATTAAGCTGCCTTCTATAATATGTCTAATACTGTCTGTTACCATGTAGCACTATATCAATGTTTTGTTATAATTACATGAACTACTTTCGATGAATATGTTAGCTTAGTTGCTAGCTTAGTAGTTGTGCTGTAGTAAAGACACCTCTGCTTAAAGCTCCATGCTCTTAAAGGGACCTCCGTTTATAAGGGCACTTTTACATTTGTGAAGGGCACCTTTAGATTCGTGAATGAATGGGGCAGGGGCTTGCTCCACTGTAGCCCCCGTTCTGTGCACATCAGAGCTTAGCAGGATAATTGAACTGGAGGGAATGCATGATGGAAAGTTAGCATAGCATGTTAATCGGTTTGCATGCTAACTGGAGATACAATATACTCTGAGACTCTTTTTGTTCACAACATATTTTTATTTAAAAATAAGTAAATAAACTTGGGGATTTATAAACTGAACTGGGGTCAAACTTTTTTATCCCGCATTTATCTTACCTAACACAACTAACAATTAAGATGTTGCAACTAACATGTTAACATGTACAAACTAAATGGTTAATAATGTGTTTATTTAGATTAAAATAGTATTTAATAATGTTAAAAGAATAAAGAATTTAATAAAGTTAAAATAAACTTTTCATGGTCTGGCCGTAAATTCCTTCTTAAGATCTGGCAAAAATGACCTCACATTCTCAACTAACAAATAGGTTTTGATTAGCTTTACTTTGAAAATAAAAACATACAAAGTAGTGTTATTGTTTATAAAAATTGAGAAAGAATATTTAGATCTGCTAAAGTCTTTGTCAATATCAACACACATAAGAGAACAAAGGCAATCTAATTTAGAACTGTCTTGTTACACAAAATAGATGTATCCTAAAATTGAAAAAGATCATTATGTCTGTTTTTCTTTTTAACATTTTTATTATCCTCTCATTCAGTGAGGGAAACAATTGCCTTCCTTGTCCTGCACACATTAATTTGCACACTGGAGCCAGATGCTTATGCAGACAATAATCATTAGAAATGGTGAACAAGCTGATTTGATGATGTTCAGGATTGAGAACTATGTAGAACCAAACACTGTCAGGATATATGCATAGGCAAGTTCAATGACAATTCACATAATCCTTTTACAAGCACTACAGAAAAGAATGGAGAATAAAAGAAAGTTTTCCTATGTATTTTCTTTGAAGGTTCGGTTTACATCATCATTTTGCCTCTTGTGAAAAAAGGTTGTGCATATGAGCTGACATCACTTCTGTAACAGCTGTAGTTTTGACTGTGCCCAGAATCTAAGCAATTTTAGTGAATAAGATACAATAAAATGTGCTCACCCAAAAGTTGCTGGTTCAGATTTTGGAGAAGAGTATAACTGCACTATGTTCAGACAAGTATAAACACACGCACTCCTCCGGAACTGGACCAAGGACCGCTTGACGAGCACAGATGCTGTTGTACGTGTTGAGTGTTGTTAAACTCACCACTGAGTTTTGCCCAGAGAGTGTTCAGATGTTTACCACAATTTTATCAAAATCATTTGGAAGGTCAATAAACAGTGATTGGTGGGCCGCATCAAATCACTGACTTACATTAAATAAAGACATTACATCGTACCGGGAGACTCTTGAGAAGTGGTGGTATGCAAGGGTAAATTTAGAGTAAATTATAGAAGTGCAGGTTCTGCGTAACACTGCGTGCCACACCACTTCAAACGCTGACAGGAGAACATAGAACGCATCCCATTCCAGCATGTTTGTAGCTAGTAAGAGAACTAATGGCATTATCACACACCAGTGCACCATTGTTATCATCATACAAGTCAGGTTTTCCAGGACTAGTGACACGTTGAAAGAGTAAAGTCTGTTAACACTCATTACCTCAATGTGTTTATTACTTTATAAAAATTATGCCCAAAAAAACAGAAAAAAAAAACCAAAACAAATGTTGACGGAGGATGACGACTCTTACAAGCCGTCAGACTCACTTGAGATTACAGCGGGAAACTCTTGGGGAAAAACACGATAAATATCTGCCACTGTAGTGCCGCTATGACTTCTGGTACTTCAAATGGGTTCTTAGGAACAAGTCATCTCTGATGCATCTTTGATATTTGGCCTGATCAAGAACACATCCGGGTAATTTTATGCATTCTCTGTACCTGCATTCTTGAGTGTTGAATCTGAACTCCAGCAGATTACAGAATACACAATAACACAATAATGCACATTGAGAAACATTCAAAGAGGAATGTTTCATTTCACCTTTTGTTGGTTGGGTTATACTATATGTAATTTACTGTGTATCTTGAGTTACATTAATTGATGTGTTTCCATGATTACGACCACATAAATCTTCAAGCAGTATTGTAAGATGTACTGTCAGGCACTGAATAGAATACCCAAAATAACTTTGTTCAGCCAATAAAAAATGTTTCAGGGTCTTAGGAGGACAGCTCTTCAGTTGAGAATCAATTCATCTTGAAACCATCATGAAATTAAAAGCAGTATTAAGAGAAAGGTGCAAAAATGAAAGTCACCTTACTAGCATGGGAGCTAAGAGTACACATGCTGAGCCTACTGAAGCAGCTCCATCTTTGCACTTGAGGCTGTTGTTTGTAATGACTTTAACTAACATCCTTTGTAACAAGCCAGGAAAACACAGGCCAATGGCAATGACACACAGGTCTGCGAAGGCCCATCAGAGAGAATCAGTCTCATTCCACCTGCTATTAGTGGTACAGTGACAGGGTGCCATGAAAAAATTGGCTATAGCCTGCCCGAATGCTGAATCACTAGATATTCTCAGGGTGTCGGGTTTCGCCCCAGGGCTGGAGCTCACTGAAGTGTCTAGATCCCTCAGTCTCAATCCCTCCTGGGAATGATGCAAGAGGGGCTGCAGTCCCTCGGGAGCCCTTAAAAATTCTCCTAAGTACTTATCGCTGCACTTGAGACATACTAGTTGCTGCAATTGGTGGTTGTTTGAGGATGATCTCTCCTCTTGCCATTGGAACTCCTTCATTGAAATTGTTTTCAAGTCCCGGATGTTTACGCTGTGTAGTGGTACTCGGTAAGAGAGTTTTGGGCCAGTTGATGTAATGGTCATTGCTGTGTTTTTTGCCTTGCAAACTTAAACATTTGGTTTTCTGCTATGTATTGAAACATTGTTGTTTCTAATTTTGCTAATTTAAAAATGTTCCCAATGGTTACGTTATTTTACTTACAAAATGTGTGGTTTTGTTAAAATTGTGAGAATGGCTTGTAAATTAAACTTTTAAAAGTTTGAAAAATATATATCATACATAAAACATTTTCCACCACATTATTTTCCAAAAAAGTGTACTTGTGAATTCAGTATATCATTCAATTACATAAAAATAAAATATATATATAAAATAGTTTTGGGCACAGAATCACCTTACAACTAATTATTTCAAATTTTAGGTTCCCAAAAAATTCATGGAACACTGTTCTGTCCTGCGAAGGTGCTGGTAGCCAAAAACTAAAGGTTATTTTTTGGTTAGCCTGGATTTATTATTATTATTATTATTTTTTTACAAATTATTATTAATGTGTTACACAAAAACCTTTCTGCAGTTTCCTGGTAGGTTACTTTAACGGTTCTTTTTATATTATAGTTTTATAACCATAGAGAGCATACTGTATACTGTAATTTGTAATTAGGTTGTCACACAAAAAACACCCTGCAACATTCTGGGAATGTTAGTTTATGGTTATAAAAAAATAACACCTCAAAAGAAGAATTTTTATAACGTTAAGAATTTAACTTTGTGTTTGCTAGGTTTCATTATGGCATTTTATCTACTTCTGTCTACAGAAGTACCAAAAGTGATTCACCAGAGTTTTATGAAGAATTATAAGAAAGTGTTTTTTAAAGTGCAATGCATTGATGAACTGAATTATTAGTGATGTTTTGACAGCAATGCAGGCATTTCATAAACATGTCCTTTTTAAGATATTTTTTGTTCTCTATTTTTGAATGACTGTAAAATGAAGAGTTAAGTTCACCATATGCTTAAACTAGAATAACAGGCTTTACTTTTTGGTGTTTTGGTGTGTTGAATTGAAATTACATGAATATCACAAAGTTGCATTGGCTCCGTCCTCAGTGAGGTGGGTACAGCATCATTCTGGTGAAGTGATATTATGGCAGCCCATTAAGGTAATTGGCCTGTCCTTGTGGAAAGAGGAGAAGCGTTTATTAGGAGTCTTCACCCTGTAATCATTTCATTACTGCTAGTGCCCTGCAAGGCATCCGGTATTGGTAGACTAGAAAAGCATGAAAACTGTAAGCTGGTTTTGGTTTAAGCACAGAATTAAACTGTGTACTGTATAACATACTGTATATACAGAGGCACTTTTGAGCACAAGTACTCCACAGTGTGCTGCAATTTTATAGTGGTGGATCTGTGACATCATGCATTGTCTTTGTTTTATTAGAATTGCAATAGAAACATGATGACAATCTGATTTACACAGGTACATTGACACATCATCGATAGTCAGAGGAACTTTTTTTATTGCTGCAAAGAGACGAATAACACCCTTGAAACCTTAAAGATTAAACTCACACAGCTGAAATATTGTTGATTTATAAGCCTCTGTGAAAATAACCTTTTGCAACTGGGAGTGGAAGCAGAAACAAAGATCTGAGGGAGGAGATTAATTTAGCCTCGGCCAAAGGTGAAGTAAGATTTATGGTAGGTCCTCCACAGCAACAAATTCAGCATAATCTGTTTTCAATCATGCCATTTAATTTAACTGTTTTACAGAATAAACAGCCATTTAATATACACTTTGGGTGGTCCTGACACTGAAAATGTCTTAAAGGAATAGATCAGCCAAAAATGAAAATTCTGTCTTTTTTTTACTCACTCAAATGTTACCCCAAAGCTGTAAAACTTTCTCTCTTCCGTGGGACACAAAAGTTTAATTTTTGAAGATTATCCTGGCTGCACTTTTCCATATAATGAAAATGAACTGGGTCTGTTAAGCTCCAAAATAAAATAAAAAATCACCATAACAGGATCATTAAAGTGGTCCATATGACTTGTGTGCCATATTCAAAGTTTTCTGAGGCCATACAATAGCCTTGTATGAGGAACAGACTGACATTTCAGTGGGAATATATTGCACAAGTCAACCACATTTTTGTTGCTTTTTTTTGTTGTTGTCATTTTGGAGCTTGACAGAGCCCTTCACTGTATTATATTGAAAAGAGTGGCCAGGATATTCTTCATAAATTCACCTTTTGTGTTACTAGAGTCAGAATAGCTGAAACAGTATGGATGTGATGAAGATAAAGTTAAGAAAATGAGCATACAAGCTGTTGGTCTCTTATCAGACATAAACAAGGGTTGTGATTGAAAAACAATATATAACAGTACATACCATATCATTTCTAACTAACCTTTGTTCTAGAGACTTAACATTTATGATTATTTATAGAATCAACTAGACTTTTAGCTGAGGAAGGAAGAGTACAGCCAGCTATACATGCCTTATGTGAGTAAATCAGACTATTCACATTTCTCTTTAGCTACCATCTGGGCATTTCGGTTCATTAAATCTGCACTAACAAGATTAGATCAAGTGCAAATGCTCAACAGACGGAACACAAGCTATGAAATGTGCCTATACTGCTGCTTATTAGCCATACATATCTATGGGTATTTTCTGTGAAAAATTGAAGAGAAAGTTTGTTTTATCAGCATTACGCTAAAAGTTTGGCTAGCTGGTTAAATTTTGTGGTTAGACATTTTTTTATGGAATGCTTTATCGACAGTTGTAAACCTGGGTCAATGAGTGCTACTGTCTGGTTTTGGCCTTTAGGCTATACAAATATTATCTCAGCTTTATTAAGTATTAAATATCACAAAACTGTCAACTGATGGGTCATGCATATGTGAAGGTACTGGTCAAAGTATATTCCTCTTTAACTTACTCTAAAAATCAAGCTTTGGAGGCATCAAGTTTTTGAGTTCACTTTAAGGGCATAGTTGTATCAACTCAACAATTTAAGTTTGTCTGTGCTGTCAGTTAACTAAATAAATTAAGTCCAACACACTCAGAAACAGTGATTTTCAACAAGCTTGCATTTTTAAGTTTGGAACAAGATATTTTTAAGCAGATTTTCATTTCCACTAAAGTTCATGTATGGGCCATATCAGAATACCATTTAATTTGTCTGATTTAAATAGCAGTGACCTGTCATCTGCTCAAACAATTGATAAAGTTTTGCAATTGTTTATCAATTTAAAGGGTTAGTTCACCCAATAATGAAAATGCTCTCATTATTTACTCACCCTTATGCTATTCCCAGATGTGTGTGACTTTTTTTCATCTGCTGAACACAAAAAGAAGATTTTTAGAAGAACATCTCAGCTCTGTTGGTCTCATTTATAGTTAGGGTTTTGGTTCCACATTTATTAAATAAAACTGCACTTGGGTTCTTCACTCCTTCGTCTTCGTCCTTGTCAGCATCGTTACAGAATACTACACCGGCCATAATTGACCCAGCAATTCGGCTCCAGCACCTACATTAGGAGGAATATGTGGGGGACTTCTGCTCTCTGGCCAAGGAGGTTGACTTTAAAGAGGTAGCCATCAAAGACTTTTTCCGTATCGGACTGAGTGAGCAAATCTGCTACGTCATGGCCAGTGAGCCAACGCCCACGCCTGCCACGGCCGACGAGCCAACGCCCACGCCTGCCACGGCCAATGAGTCAAAGCTCACGCCTGCCACGGCCAATGAGCTGAAAGCGTCGTCCGCCCCAGAGCCAGCGTTGCCAGCCTTGTCTGTCCCAGAGCCTGCACCACCAACTTCGGCCTCATGGAGGAGGAGGAAGAGAAGGAATTTCGTCTCTGAGTCTCAGTCTGTGTTCATGTCCACAGAGGTCGTTCCTGAGACTCTGTCCATGCCCACGACCATAGAGGTCGCTCCCGAGTCTCTGTTCATGCCCACGACCACAGAGGTCGCTCCCGAGTCTCTGTTCATGCCCACAACCACAGAAGTTGTTGCAGAGTCCAACCACAGAGTTCGTTTCCATGTCTCTGCCTGTGTTCACGACCACGGAGGTTGTTTCCAAGTCTCTGCCCATGTTCACGACCATGATGGTCGTTTCCAAGTCTCTGCCCATGTTCACGACCAAGGTGGTCCTTTCCAAGTCTCTTCCCATGTTCACGACCATGGAGGTCGTTTCCAAGTCCCTGCCCATGTACACTACCACGGAGGTCGTTTCCAAGTCTCTGCCCATGTTCACGTCCACAGAGGTCGTTTCCAAGTCTGTTCCCATGTTCATGACCACAGAGGTCGTTTCCAAGTCCCTGCCCATGTACACGACCACGGAGGTCGTTTCCAAGACTCTGCCCATGTTCACGACCACTGAAGTCTTTTCCAAGTTATCCAGGACTCTTCGTTTCGAGCCTCCCATGGCTCCACCTTCCACGACTTTGCCCCACGTCATGGCCGCCAAGCACGAGTTCCAAGTCATGGCTGCCAAGCCCGAGTTCCACGTCATGGCCGCCAAGCCCGAGTTCCACGTAATGGTCGCCAAACCCGAGTTCCACGTAATGGCCGCTAAGCCCGAGCTGCAGGCCATGCCACATCCACGGCAGAGTCAGCTCCAGGCCATGCCACAGCCACACCATAGTCAGCTCCTGGCCATGCCACAGCCACGCCAGAGTCCGCTCTAGGCCATGCCACAGCCAAGCCAGAGTCAGCTCCAGGCCATGCCACAGCCACGCCAGAGTCAGCTCCAGGCCATGTCACAGCTAGCTACAGAACATTGGGATTATGTAATGTTTATGTGTGTGTTCTTGTTTATTCTGTTGGTTCATGTTTTCATGTCTTTTATTTTGAAAAGTCTAGTTCCTGGTTCTTTTCATGTGATTTCATGTTTTCCTCCATGTTCATGTGTCTTGTTTTCATTGGTCCATTGTTTGATTACTTTGTTATTAGTTCTAGTTTGTCATTTGTTTTAGGTTAAAAGTCTTGTTATCTTGTTTAGTGTTCTGATTGACCACTGGTTTATGTTTCCCCCATACCATGTATTTAAGACTTCATGTTTACCATTGTCCTTTGTCTAGTATTGTTTGTAAGTGTAACTTTGTTGTTTTGTTTAAACCATGCCAAAGTCTAGTTTATGTCAAGCCATATTTATGTTTAGCCATGTTTTAGTCATGTTCATGTTTGTATAGTTTAGTTCTCATTTATAGTTAGGGTTTTGGTTTCACATTTATTTAATAAAATTGCACTTGGGTTCTTCACTCCTTCATCATCGTCTTACATTTAAATTTTACATTTATGCATTTGGCAGACACTTTTATCCAAAGCGCTTACAGTGCACTTGTCACAGGGACAATACCCCCGGAGCAACCTGGAGTGAAGTGTCTTGCTCAAGGACACAATTGTGGTCGAAACCAGCGACCTTCTGATTAACAGGTATGTGCTTTAGCCCACTACGCCACCACCACTCCACATTCTTCATCCTTGCCAGTATTCTGCCAGCATCGTAACACCTACAGAGCTAAGATATTTCTGTAAAAGTCTTAATTTGTGTTCTGAAGAATAAAGAAAGTCACACACATCTGGAATGACAAGAGGGTGAGTTAACTATCATTTTAAATTTGATAAAAAAATTGCAAAAGTTAGTTCTGAGAATACCTCTGGCATTGTTTGCGGATGCCACTTAATATTTTTTATATTAAGTATAACATTTTATCTAATTCAATGACACCATCTAGCAAATTTTAAGAGTGGCTTAAGTGCCCAAATATCACAAGTGTCATAAGTGTGTAGAGGGATACATTGTGTTATGCTTTTGCTGAAAATGATCTTTATTCAGTTGTGGCAATTAGGAAAATATAAACACACACATTTTTAATAAGTTGCATCAGAACTGTGGTGCAGTGGGCTGCACAGATGCACAGGACATATAAGTAAACAAGTAAACCCCCCCCCCCCCCCCCCCTTCACCCCATTTTTCTGTCTACACTCAACTTTCCTATAAATGAAAAGGAAAAAAGCCCCCCAAAATAATTTTTATAAAATTAAGAATGCCTAAACCTGCATGCAAGGGAGAAACCACATTCATAATGGACTTCATACTCTTCAATACATAATTAGAAACAGGCAAAGAGGGTCTATTTGCTATGTGTAACGGGATATTTAGCCCGTCATATAGGGGAAATGGATTATGGCTGCTCTGGAAGTTTGGACAACGGAAGGATCTTGGTCCTCGCTCCCCAAACGTTTTAGCCTCGTTACACGCTAATGTATGAATGTGTTTCCCACTTTATTGTGCGAGAAATCTAAAGATCGACAAGGGTAGGCTTCAGGTAAGATAATGTCGCACGGTGGCTTCCTGAAGAAAGATTGCATATGTTAGAACACAGTGTGTAATGCTCCTCCCTCCCCAGATCTAATAAAGTGGTTGAGACTTCCCCACTCCCTAGCAGCTCTCAGTGAAAAGATATACTGTAAATAAGTGCAAGAAAAAAACAATTAAAACAGAATTTATTTTTCTTTTGATTGGTAATGTCTTCTGTCTAAATAAAGAATAAAATAAATAAATTTACAGCCCTTGTGTTGTCTTTTGAATTCACACCAAAACTTTCAACACTGAATTTGTAAAACTCTTTTCGCTTGTGGTATAATAACCCTTTGTTGAACTCCAAGAATGAGATAATTTTCAATGAGTCAATTTGTTACCCACAAATTTTTACATTTTCCAAAAGATCACCTTCAAACAATCACATTTGACAACAAACATAAACATACCATCAAATCTCACCCCTGAATAAGCACTTTTAACCGTTTACTCACAGTTCACCGTTTATCAGTTCAGTCACTGAAAATAAAGGAAAATACCAGTTTGTAGAACGATGAATTAGAGTGCGTGGTCTGGACGTGGGGTGCGTTGCAATAAACTGAAGATCCCGTATTGAAGTGTGCAAGTTCAAAAATACACTCAACTTTGTCTCAAACGTTTCACAGATAAACTGTCCCAAAAAGAAAATAAACTTGAAGATGAATCAAACTGAGATGTCACTTGAATGGCAGGGTAACGACAATCTTCACTCTTAAATCAGCGGTAAAGTTGTTTCCTCATTAAATGCGTACTGCATACTAGCTGCTACGAGCTCACTCTCACGTGCTCTGACTCGTGCGGGAAACTCAATTACACGTGAACAGTCCCATTGAGCCATTAACTCGACGACACTTGTCGATCAAAACACGAGAAGTGCAAAAAAAAAACAAAGACGTGTTACAAGTCTCTGGAGAACAAAAATCAAACGAGGTTTGCACTATAAACTGTTACTCACAGCTTTCGTGGTCTTCACAATATGTCACTGCGTCATTCCCACAGCCAACACATATCACTGGAACAAATCTGTTTTCTGCTAAATAAAACGTGGGTCACAGCTCACACTTACACTTAGTGCTGTCTGCTGTCGCTCTTTACTGTACTTAAGCCTCGATAATCTTTAATTGAAACAACTTTATCGAACAAGCTTCACAATAACGGCACTGCACTCTCTTCTGTGTCAATCACACACTCGTCGTCACACCCGCTCTTCTTCGTCTCACGGTGCTGCATTCACTGCACACGCAAAAAGTAGACCGCTCGCCAAAATAAGAGTACCCCGTTACATTCCCCCCTTCTAAACCCTGCCACTCCATTGACATCTCCGACAGATTCATCTCTGAAACACAAAACAACGTGTTAGAAAAACATGACATATAACTTCGTTTTCTTCCCAAAGATACAGAAGACTCTGAACTCTTATTTTACAATATACTCACTTCTATACTTCACAGGTAAGATACCCTTGTTTTGCCTCTGAGAGCGTCTAAGCTCAGGAATACTTTCTCTTTCAGCTTCTGAGACATCAGCATCATCTGAGTCATCTTGTACCCTCAACTCTGATTCAGCTATCACATTCTGATTCTCACCACTGTCACCCTGTCCTACTTCCTGTGACTCCCCTTGACCCACCCTTGTGTGTGCATGGTAAGTGGAGTGTTGTTGAATTTCAGGAAAGCAGACAAAGTCTGACATGTCTGTGTCTGTCTCTGCTTTATCTCCCACACTGCGCTGGCATGTACGCGGTGTTGT
This sequence comes from Moxostoma hubbsi, assembly GCA_032164185.1. Taxonomy (NCBI): domain Eukaryota; kingdom Metazoa; phylum Chordata; class Actinopteri; order Cypriniformes; family Catostomidae; genus Moxostoma; species Moxostoma hubbsi. The sequence continues at coordinate 20,297,016 of JAVLUX010000012.1, forward strand.
GGGCGAGGGGAACGAACAGTGCCGAAGCTGATCTCGGTGTACAACCTTTGTAGGACCCCCCTTTTCTGGTTTGATCGTAAACACAGGTATGTCTGTATGGTTTTGCTTTAACACTATGTATGGTGTGCCTTCCCATTTATCCTGAATTTTGTTTCTGCCCCTGTGTTTGTGATTACGCAGTAGCACCCGATCTCCAGGCCTCACAAGAGCTCCAAATGACTTGCGGTCATAAATTCTCTTCCTCTTTCTGGAAGCCTCGTGAGATGCTGCGTTTGCAATTTCCACTGCCGTCTTCAACCTTGCATGATGACATTTCACCCAATCATCCAGATTATCAACCTCATCCTCTTCTAGGACTTTTTCCCCAAGGACATCCATTGGTAAACGTGCATCTCTACCGAACATTAGATAGAACGGTGAATAACCAGTGGATGAATGCACATTGCTGTTGTAAGCCATTACCAGCTCTGGAAGGTGAGTCTTCCAATCTCTCTTTTTCTCTGGTGGCAAGGTCCTTAACAAATCATGCATGGTACGGTTGAATCTCTCACATTGAGAGTTCCCCTGTGGATGGTATGGGGTGGTACGGCTTTTTCCTATACCATAGACTTTGCAAAGCTCCTTGATCACGTTGGCTTCAAAACACCTCCCCTGGTCTGAGTGCAAGCGAGCTGGACAGCCATAATAACCAAACCAGTGCTTAAGCAGCGCTTTTGCTGTTGTGTTTGCAGTCTGATTCTTTGTCGGAACAGCAACTGTGAATCTGGTGAACATATCCGTGAGAACAAGCACGTTTTCATACCCTCCAGAAGACGGCTCAAGCTGCGTATAATCTATGGCTAGGACCTCTAATGGAGCTGAAACATTACTGCAGGTCATAGGAGCTCGAAGTCTGGGAAAAACATCTTTGGCTAGTGTACATCTCTTGCACTGCTTGATCCAGCATGGAACATCAGTAGACATGGTAGGCCAGTAATAACTTCTTCTCATTCGAGTTACTGTACTTCTCTCTCCAAAATGGCCTCCGTGTTCATGTTGTCCCTGATACACTTCATGCTGTAGAGACTCAGGAACAACCATCTGCCAGATCTCCTCTCCATCCCTCGGGTCCAAGATGCGTCTGAACAGCACTCCCTGACGCAGCTTCAAACGGTCAAATTCTTTGGCAAGCTTCTTCAGTTTTGGCTCCATCTCACTGTGAACCATTCTATTTGGTCTCTTGTTCTCAGATACTGCTTGATAAATGGGACCGATCACAGGATCGTTTCTCTGTTGCTTCCTTATCTCACTCCACTTATACCCATTTATTTCTCCTCTTATTGATGCCTGCACTGCAGCTTTACCATCAGGTTGCTCTTGGTCGATCCTTTTACCTGGCCACAAGCATGCTCTTACTTCATCAGCTCCAAGCCGAATAAAATCCTTCCCATCATCATCCTTCTCTGGTTCCTCCTTGGAGGGAATCCTTGACAGGGCATCAGCATTCGTGTTGAGTCGACCAGGTTTGTAGCATACTTCAAAGTCGTACTCGGCCAACTGCGCTACCCAGCGCTGCTCAACTGCGCCAAGATTAGCTGAGTAGAGGTACCTTAGTGGGTTATGGTCAGTAATCACCGTAAACTTTGAATACATAAGGTATTCCTTAAATTTTTCAGTGATCGCCCACTTTAATGCAAGCAGCTCCAACTTGAAAGCGCTATAGTTTTTGTCATTCTTTTCTGAACCCCTCAATCCTCTACTTGCATATGCCACAACACGCTCAATCCCCTCCTGTTTCTGGCTGAGGACTGCTCCCAATCCATGATGGCTTCCATCCGTTGCAAGTACAAAGGGCATACTAAAGTCAGGATACGCAAGGATGGGGGGTGACATCAAGCACTTCTTCAACTCGTCAAATGCGGCCTGGCATTCTTGGCTCCAGGTGAACGTTACAGAGGTTCTGATTTTCTTTCCTCCACCTACCAACGCATGCAGTGGTTTGGCAATTTGAGCAAACCCTGGGACAAATCTTCGGTAATAGCTCATAAAACCAAGCACTTGCCTGACCTCTCTCACATTTTTAGGAACCGGCCACATATCCAGGGCTTTAACCTTCTCATCATTCACTTTTATGCCCTCGGCAGAGATCTGGTGTCCTAAAAACTTTACTTCGGCCTTCAGAAGAAAACACTTGCTTGGCTTTAACTTCAGACCATATTGTCTTAGCCGGTTAAAGACAAGTTCTAACCTTTCGCAGTGGCTTTCAAAATCTCTGGAGAAGATAATGACATCATCTAGATAGACAAGAAGAACGTCAAAAGCCAAGTCACCAAGTACCACACCCATAAGGCGCTGAAAGGTGGCCGGAGCGTTGCACAGCCCGAACGGCATCCTGGTCCACTCAAACAGCCCAAATGGAGTGGTAACGGCTGTCTTCTCCTGATCCTTTTTACTCACAGCCACCTGGAAATACCCAGCAGTCAAATCCAGGGTAGAGAACAGCTTGGCGTTGCCCAACGCATCCAAGGACTCGTCCACCCGTGGAAGTGGATATGCATCCTTGTACGTTACTTCGTTTAGTTTTCGATAATCGCAGCAGAAGCGCACACTGCCATCTTTCTTCATAACAATAACTGCGGGTGATGCCCAGGGGCTACTGCTTTCTTTAAGGACTCCCTGAGACACCAGACTCTGGACATGCTTTTTGACCTCTTGGAATATCTGCGGTGGTACTCTACGATGTCGCTGCTTTATCGGTGGCGCCTCACCAGTAGGAATATTGTGCACCACAGCCGTGGTGTAGCCATAATCTTGGTCATCCTTGGAGAAAACATCTCTGTGCTTTGATAGCAACTCAATGAGCCTTTCACATTGTTCTGGTGTAAGTCCTTCATAGTTCACTTCAACAGGAACTGACAGCGGGGTGAGTGAGTTCTTATCAGCTTGAACTTTGTCTTGCACCAACTCTTTGACATGAAGTACTCCATCATCTTCCTCAAATTCAAGCACGTCCTTTGTGATTACTTCCTTTGGCTTATAAACAGAAGCAACTCTGGATCGGGGAACAAGTCTAACAGCCTTTCCACTCAAGTTCACTACACGCACAGGAACCTTTCCATCTTCTGTTTTAGCAAGAACGTGAGCCACTAAGAGTCCATTTGGCAAACTTACTCCAGCGACTGGCTCAACTAGCACATGACTGTTCACCCTAGACGACACTCCACAGCGGCCTTCCAGCACCTTCTCACAGCGGGGAGGAATAGTGACAGCCTGTCTTCCGGCAATCTTGACATATCCAATCCTTCCATCAGACTCTAGGTGTCCTGCCTCTTTTTCAACTTTAGCGAGCACTCTCCGGACCTGGGCTTCATCTCGCCTATTATACTTGTCCATCTTCTCCATCCCTTCGGCTGAGATAAACAAGGACTGAACTTCGCTGAGTACATTCATCCCAATGATCCCAGACACCCCTTTCATTTCCTTCACATCAGGACTTGTGTCAGTCAGAACGAATATACACTTTCCAGGAAATACTTTCCCCAGACATTCTACATCAGCCTGCAAGCATCCCAAGACAGGAATGTCCAATCCATTGGCTGCTGTAAGCTTAACCCAGCACGCAGAGGATAACTTCAACTTCTGCTCCCCAAAGTGCTGCCTGAAGTGTGACTCAGATATGGTGGACACCTCTGACCCTGTATCTAAGAGGCACTTGGTTTTGACACCTGCTATCTTCACCTCGATGGCCAAGCAATCCCCAAAAGCACTGTCCCTCAGTTTGTCAGCAGTCTCATCAGTCAATCGTTCCGCTGTGTGGCATCTAATTAATGACGGCCCTGGGCCTCTTTGCACTGCACCTCCAGTGTCTGTCTCGGTAGCCTCAACTGACTCCACTGTATGCTGTGGTGGAACCGGCCCCCTTCTTAACTTGGCACCTTGCGGACAATAACGACTGGTATGTCCGGGTTCACCACATGAATAACAAATATAACGTCCTTCACTGTCTTTTAAAGGTTGACTCTTTGGACGGCTTTGCTGTGGTTTATTTCGCTCTTTCCCATAGACTGCTTGATATAGTTCCTCTTGACGAGCAGCTATTTTCTGGATCGCCTCATGCAATTTCTCTAAAGACAGAGTGGAGGGAGCATCCTGTGCTGCAGCAGCATTCACTACACCTCTGGCACGAGTACTGGGCCTGGCATTACTAGATGGCTGTGCTTCCTCCTCTTCTGACCAGGTAATTGCCGCTTGCATCAACTCCACAAAACTCAGTTCTGGCTCAGCCTTAATTCTGCGCTTCATCTCTCGACGCAAGAAGTCATCTTTTAGGCCTAACACCAGTTGCTCTTTCAGAACATTTTCAGCATTTGCCACTCTAGCTGGCTCTCGGCGCTGAACACAATTCAGCCTTTCCCGAAGGTCATATGCATAGGAGCGTATTGTTTCTCCTGCATTCTGAGCACGGTCATAGAAGTCTTTCAGCCTTGTACCAATAGGCACTTTATCCCCATAAGTGTCAAGGAGAACGGTGAAGATGTTGTCAACAGACTCCTCTTTCCCATCCATCATGAACTTTACTGTGGCTTTGGCCTCATCTTTTAGGTGGTGTTTCACCAGCTCTACCCGATCCTCAGTGGGCACCCTCATGACTTGAAATGCAGACTTCATCGATACTACCCACTCTTCAACACTCAGCTCTCCTGGTTTTGCCACGCAACCAGTGAAATCAGGGAGCTTCCGGTCTCGAGGGATATAAATGGCAGCTGGGGCCGTTTGTGCAGATGTTTGGCTCTCAATTACCACCTTCGCTAAAGATAGGGCTTCTCTCTGCTCTGCCCTGGCTTGGTCAAGTGCACCTGCCTGCTCAGCAAACCTCCTCTGCATCTCCGCCATCTCTTTTTTTAGTTCCTCCAGTTCAGACATCTTCTTACGTGACAAAAACTACTTATGGGCCTGAAGACGTGAGACTACTTAACTGTGCCTAATTCGATCCTGTTCGTGACGCCACTTTTGTAACGGGATATTTAGCCCGTCATATAGGGGAAATGGATTATGGCTGCTCTGGAAGTTTGGACAACGGAAGGATCTTGGTCCTCGCTCCCCAAACGTTTTAGCCTCGTTACACGCTAATGTATGAATGTGTTTCCCACTTTATTGTGCGAGAAATCTAAAGATCGACAAGGGTAGGCTTCAGGTAAGATAATGTCGCACGGTGGCTTCCTGAAGAAAGATTGCATATGTTAGAACACAGTGTGTAATGCTCCTCCCTCCCCAGATCTAATAAAGTGGTTGAGACTTCCCCACTCCCTAGCAGCTCTCAGTGAAAAGATATACTGTAAATAAGTGCAAGAAAAAAACAATTAAAACAGAATTTATTTTTCTTTTGATTGGTAATGTCTTCTGTCTAAATAAAGAATAAAATAAATAAATTTACAGCCCTTGTGTTGTCTTTTGAATTCACACCAAAACTTTCAACACTGAATTTGTAAAACTCTTTTCGCTTGTGGTATAATAACCCTTTGTTGAACTCCAAGAATGAGATAATTTTCAATGAGTCAATTTGTTACCCACAAATTTTTACATTTTCCAAAAGATCACCTTCAAACAATCACATTTGACAACAAACATAAACATACCATCAAATCTCACCCCTGAATAAGCACTTTTAACCGTTTACTCACAGTTCACCGTTTATCAGTTCAGTCACTGAAAATAAAGGAAAATACCAGTTTGTAGAACGATGAATTAGAGTGCGTGGTCTGGACGTGGGGTGCGTTGCAATAAACTGAAGATCCCGTATTGAAGTGTGCAAGTTCAAAAATACACTCAACTTTGTCTCAAACGTTTCACAGATAAACTGTCCCAAAAAGAAAATAAACTTGAAGATGAATCAAACTGAGATGTCACTTGAATGGCAGGGTAACGACAATCTTCACTCTTAAATCAGCGGTAAAGTTGTTTCCTCATTAAATGCGTACTGCATACTAGCTGCTACGAGCTCACTCTCACGTGCTCTGACTCGTGCGGGAAACTCAATTACACGTGAACAGTCCCATTGAGCCATTAACTCGACGACACTTGTCGATCAAAACACGAGAAGTGCAAAAAAAAAACAAAGACGTGTTACAAGTCTCTGGAGAACAAAAATCAAACGAGGTTTGCACTATAAACTGTTACTCACAGCTTTCGTGGTCTTCACAATATGTCACTGCGTCATTCCCACAGCCAACACATATCACTGGAACAAATCTGTTTTCTGCTAAATAAAACGTGGGTCACAGCTCACACTTACACTTAGTGCTGTCTGCTGTCGCTCTTTACTGTACTTAAGCCTCGATAATCTTTAATTGAAACAACTTTATCGAACAAGCTTCACAATAACGGCACTGCACTCTCTTCTGTGTCAATCACACACTCGTCGTCACACCCGCTCTTCTTCGTCTCACGGTGCTGCATTCACTGCACACGCAAAAAGTAGACCGCTCGCCAAAATAAGAGTACCCCGTTACATATGGTCCACCTTTAGTCACTTACATGCTTCGAGAGAAATACGTGATACATGATATACACAATAAAAATGCTACCAGTCTCCAGATGTGCCAAGCCCATACAAATAGTTCCACAAATGTCCAATGGACTGATTGTTATTTAATGTATGAAAATACAAATCTGAAATATCTTGAGACTCTATTTATTGCAGCTAATTGGATTGAGGGAGGCCCACTTGTTGGCCTACATTCATATTGTATTGTACTTAGGACGCTTAATGCAAATGACACTCATCTGATGAGGCTGACATTCAAGCTCTTAAATCCGCTAGGCTGTTGTGAAGGGCTTTGGAAAAGGATGGGGGTGGGCTACAACTGCATAATGATGTTGCAGCTCCTCGTCAAGTGCCTGTTGTGTCAACTACAAGCGTGTTCTATTTATCTCCATCTCTTATGCACCTGCATTTTCTCCTTCAACACATGCACCAGTCACTTTTTGATAAAACCGAGTCCCCTACAACTTTTAGAAGAAAGGTATTCTCACTCTCTTTTTCCTCTGAAGGCATTCTAGGCAGAGCCAATATTTATTCACTTGACCCGAAAAAATCCACCTCACTCGAGATTCGAAAGAAGCTGCTCTCCCTTGGCCTTCAATATAAGTCATGTTTAATTTCCTATCTAAGCACGAATCACAGTAAAAGTGGGTTGTATGAAGACTGGCTGCTAAGAGTATTGGATGCCTATCACGTGAAAGGGCTTGGGTTTCTTGCCATGTTTGTATAGATTACTGTGCTTGAGGAGATTAGGAATAGATTAGGTGCAGCAGTGAAATGAGTATGAAATTAGATTATAATCTGTTATCAAGGGTATGAGCAAACTAATTAGCCAGCAAGGAGGAATGCAAGAGTGGAATTAATCCTGAGCCTGGAAGCCTTTTACACACACACACACACACACACACACACACACATACACACACATATATGCATATATGCACACGCAGGACAACAATAAAACAGTTTTGGGCCATTTAATCTTAAAGAGTATTGTTTTGAATGCTTTATTTATTAGAAAAATGTTTGATATTTTGGGACTGTATCCTTCTGAGTGGGTTGGTATAAACTTTTAAAGTCCATTTTTCTGTTGTTGAATACATACTATACCATGATGGCATACACATGTGGCTAAAAGCACAAACTAGGCCAAATCCGTAGCCACTTCTCACTTAGTTAATTGCTGCCTGTGGAAGTAAGCACACAGTTTTTTTTCTTTTCTTTTTTTAACTGAACAGAAGTACCACCATCAAAAATGGAAAGAGGCTTTGGTAAGACTGTTATATGTTACTCATCATGCTATTAATGTTAGATATACTGTATGGTGAATTTAATCCACATTATCACAACTATTAAGGCATTAAATAAGTAACATGTGAAAGGAGTCATGCAAAAAAATGTATGTTATACAAACACTTGATCCTGTAATTACATAAAATATTATTTGCAGACAAATTCATCTTAGTCCAATGCCAAAAGGTTATTAAGATATATGTCTGTTTGTGTCTACCAGATTTACTGTCTGAAGCGTTTTTAATTTCAAGTGTTACACAGGACTCGTTAAATACACAAGCATTCCACACTGATCTCGTGTCTGCTTCTTATTCAGTTTGTTTGTAATTACCCTGTAAACCAATTACAGTACGGATACTTTCTTCAGGATGCCCTTTTGAGTTGTGCACTCCTTTGCATGCACAGAGAAACTGAGAGAGAGAGAGAGAGAGAGAGAGAGAGAGAGACAAAAATAGGGAAACACTAAGACATTTATGTAACCCTTTATTTACAGTGTCCATGTTACATACATATTACATGTTACTATAATTAATTATTGTAATAATGGTAAGTACAAGCAGCTCCACAAAACAATAACACTATTTACATTAGTAATACTCAGTAATTACTCAGTTAATTACACAGTAACATTAACAATTTTTTTATTCACATCTAAATTCACTCAGTTAGCCTAAACAGTTATTTGTGCTATTGATTTTGTTCTTGTTCTGTTAAGTCGACAGCATTATCTGATCTCATTTAGCTGTAGAATTTGAAGTGATTACTGCTTGATATAGTGTATAATGTTCATAATGTTGAATTTGTTCTCTTTGCTTTGATACTCTGTAGGCTACGATACTATTGATGTTTTTTGGGTTGGGTTGGTCCAAATGTCTTAGAAATTCTATGGAAATATTTTAGGCAAACACAATGATGACTTTTTAAATGAGGCCATATTTATGGTACTGTACATAGCAATAAGGCATCAGGAAGTGACCACCTTGCTTGGCCAAGCTGGTTTTTGCTGGTTTGGTGCTGGTCTAACAGGTGGATCAGCATAGTGATGTTGCTCACCAGGAAAATTCTGGTCAACCAGCATGATATTTTTTATGTAGCTTGTTGCTTATTTAGAGGTCAAAGTACTTCATCTGAGTTCATTGTATAGAGATAAATTGAAGAAATGAAAATAGGTCACTAAAATAGTACTACAGTAGCCTTGCTATCTAAAGGTCTTGCTTTGAAAGGCAAGGCAGGGTGCCAGATTAGATGAGGAAACTATAGCAGCAGAGGTAAAACAGTCAAACTGGAGAGAAAAAAACTGGAGCAGATAAGTAAAACAAGTTTTATGGAAGTGCTAGTTTCTAAAAAGTTAATTGGTACTTTTATGGAAATGAAAAAAATTGAAGAATCAGTAGAATGCAGCAAAACAAATAGGTTTGTATAGTTCGAGCAATGACATTTCAACCACAGATGCACAGTAGTTTTAGATATACCTGAGGTTCATTTAGAATAAATGAAACAGAGGCGCATAAAAGACTACATTTATTGTAGGTAAGAATGTATTGTATTTACCCTTGTTTACTTATTTATTTATTTACTTACATTTGATTTAAGGTCAGAAATGGAGGTTAATATAAAATCCAATATAATCAAGCTTTGTGACCTTAAAGAGACCCAAAAATGAAAATTCTCTCATAATTTACTCACCCTCATAGCATCCAAGATCCATTCACCCATTTGTGGTTAAATCCATATCTTCAGATGCAAAATCATTGGTGTGGGTGAGAAACAGAACAATATTTAAGTCCTTTTTAACTTTCAATCTCCACTTTCACAATCCTCTTAATTTGTTTTTGGTGATCCACATTTTTTGTGCATATCGCCACCTACTGGGCAGGGGGAGTATTTATAATAATAAAGGACTTAAATATTGATCTGTTTCTCATCCACACCAATCATATCACTTCAGAAGACATAGATTTAACCTCTGGAGTCTTAAGGATTATTCTTAAGCTGACTTTATATGCTTTTAGGAGCTTAACAATTCTGATCACCATTCATTTGAGGACCATGTGAGGACCAAAAGAGCTGAAACATTGTCCTAAAAATCTTTGTTTGTGTCATACACATCTGGGATGGCATGTGGGTGAGTAAATTATGAGAACATTTTCATTTTTCGGTGAACTATCCCTTTAACCTGGCTTAATATTATGACTGGGATTTAACTGACTGCCGTGAGCAACAATGTAAATATCCAAATAATCATTCAGGTCAGGTCAAAGAATGCAAAATGAAGAACAGGAAAGTACAGGGAAAGTAATTAGTGTATATTGTAGCAATACGTTACACTCCTAGATACAAGTTTTAAACAACTTTTTTCCAACTCTGTCTAGCCAGTTGGTTATTTATTTACTACAAATAGGTGCTGCAGTGGATCCTGGAGGCTGCCTTCAAGGCTGCCTGTGCACAGCCCAGTTTTACAGAGTATCCACAGATCTTGTACCAGGTCTTGTGCAGGGCCTTCTGCTTTAGAAAGGCTTTCATATTTGCTATGCTATGCTATATCCCAATAGACTTCTATAGTTATCCAAAGAGATTAAGATCCGATGGCTGATTCCATATGTATGAGACAGACTTGAGTTTTAATGTAAGAGCACACCTGGAGGTGTTAATTGGAAATAATTACTCCTGGATACCAGGCATGGGGAGATGTGCTCAAAGGGGCAGCGTCAACCCTTTGGAGCGGGCCATTACCAGTGTGTGCTTTTGGAGGGAAGCTCGGAGAGAAATTGGCATTATTTCCTCAAGAAATATGATGTTATGTCAGGCTTTCCTCTTAAAGTCTGTGAGCGAGGGCAGCTCCCAATAGGCTAAATACACCAAAGATGAGTCCACAGATTGATGCAGTTTATTAAAGTGTGGTCAAATTATCATAAAGAAATTAATAAAATAAAAAATTGTCTTCTGTCCCCATTCTGCCTCTGTATACAATATTGTTCTAATCGTGATACTTAACACCTTGTTGTACAACTAGTAATTAAACATGGGATTTCGCAGTAAACATGAAAGGACATTACAAGAAATTTGTGGTGGTTTTTGTTTTCACTCTATGGAATGAAGGGAAAATCTATAGGAAGGTCTATGTTAAATGAGAGAACCCATTACAGTTGCCTATGTAAAGTAACAGTACACATAGAAATTAAAATTCTGTCATTATTTACTCACCCAAATATTGCTCCAAACCTTCATAATACAAATGTCTAATGTCACTCCAAAAACAAATGGTGAATTTTTAAAAACACTTCGGAGGATTTTCTCACCAAAATGTAAGTGAATAGTGACTCTGGTCTGTCAAGCTCAAAACAGGACAAAAAACCCCACTATAAAACAAGTTTGAACCCATATTCCAAGTCTTCTGAAGTGATCACTTTGTGTGAAATTTGTGACTATTCACTCTCAAATTAAAGGGATAGTTCACCGAGAAATGAGAATTCTCACATGATTTATTCCCCCTCCTGGTAGATGTGTATGACTTTCTTTTTTCTGCAGAACACAAATTAAGATTTTTAGAAGAATATTTGAGTTCTGGAGGTCCACACAATACAAGTGAATATGTGCCAAAATTCTGAAGCTCCAAAGGGAGCATAAAAGTAATCCATATGACTCCGGTGGTTAAATCTATATCTTCAGAAGTGATATGATAGGAATGGGTGAGAAACAGATCAATATTTAAGTAATTTATATGAATTCTCCTCCCTGCCCAGTAGGGGGCGACATGCAAAAAGAATGTAAATCACCAAAAACAGATTGACATTGACTGAGCAGGGAGGAGAATTTATAGTAAAAGGACTTACGTATTGATCTGTTTCTCACCCACATGTAGCACATCACTTCAGAAGATATGGATTTAACCACCAGTAGTCTGGAGTACTTTAATGCTGCACTTTAATGCTGGATTTTGGAGCTTCAAAACTTTGACACCAATTTAATTGCATTATATAAACCTACAGAGCTGAACTACTCTTCTAAATATCTTTGTTTGTGTTCTGCTGAAGAAAGAGAGTTATACACATCTGGGATGGCATGAGGGTGAGTAAATGATAAGAGAATTTTCATTTTTGGTGGAACTATCCCTTTTATTCCTATTAATAATGTAAAGTGTTTAAATCAATCATCATGTTGCACATTTGGTCATGAGACCAAATGATGATGAGAACCAGTGAGGTTTGACATAGCAGCCATATTTGATTTAAAAGCTTTATTTTATTAATTCACATTTGTGTTCCATTGAAGCGATTAGTGTGAGTAAATAACAACAGGATTTACATTTCTGGTTGAACTATCCCTTGACGATGCAAACCCTGCAAAAAAAAAAAAAAAAAAAACTAGACTACACATTTGAATTCTCTTCTGGGATCTTCTGATCAGAACTTTTAACTCTCCTCTATTACTTTTCCAGTACTTTGGAATGTGAAAGTCTTGTGCTGAGTCTCCGCAGCAAAGCCCAGGCTTTATTTTCCTCCTCTCTGTTAAAACAAAGCTATACACACATCTCCCAACCAAAAGCCTGTCTCTGTGCATAAATATTTATGAGAGGAGCAGACGATGTTGAGTATTTACCTTCATTGGCAGTCTTGGTTGAGAATGCCTCAAACAAGGAGGCACAGTGTTAGTGCAGGACAGTAAAACTGGGCAGGGGATCATCCTTCACACAAACCACTCCTTCAGGATGGAAAATATGGGGAAATATTTCATAGCCTAGAGTGTATTTGATTAGGCTCTGCTTTGTTTGAACAGGGCACCTGAGTTGTGTGCTCCTGTGTTGGGAATCTTTAAAATTGCAACATAATTCAGAATGAATATGTGGTGACGGAATCATGTTTCAAGACAGAGGGGAGAGAGGCAGTCTGCAGCTATCCTGCCCTTCATTCTCTGTTATATAACCAGCCCTCCTGTGGTCTCTCTGACTCAGTATTTTTGTGGTGTCGAGAGTCAGATAAGAGTGCTATTGCAACCAGAGCTCCTCCATCTATACTTCCCCTTTCTATCATGTTGACATACGGCACCTCTGAGTTTTATTCAACATTATGAAGCGCTGGTACTAAGAGACTATTAGCCTGTTTCAAAATGATTTTGAGCCTTGTAAAGGCAACCCTGCTGAGTATATTTAGCTTATCACTTATCTGTCCTATATCAAAGACCAAAGGACCATTGCGTTATGTAACATTGCATTAACTTATGTATGTGATCTAACTGCCTCTTTATTATAAACCTGGACTGGGTTTCCCAAAGCACTAAATAGAACTTTAGCAGTGCAGTAGTACTTAAGTAGTAATTAATCACCACCGCACGTGACATCATTATCTCGTAATGACGTAAAAACCTTCCGTAAATTATTGAGAGCCTTGGGCCACCAACTTAAACAGATCTTGGGCTCTATTTTCATGAGTGTGCAAAGCGCAGAGCTATGCGCAATGACCTTGCGCAACATCTTATCCAGTTTTCGTGAGAGCGCTAATTCTAAGTGCAATTTACGTGCCAGCGCAAATGGGTGTGGGTGTATTGTATGTTAATGAAGTGGTGCAAAGCTAAGTTTTTCTTAAGAAATAGGTCATTGTACTAAGACATTTCAATACCAACTCTTAACTCAGCGCAAAGTTCAAATTCAGTTCCTGCATTTGCAGTTTGGAGATTCCACCAACGGGTGGTAATAAAGTTAATGTCCAAATTCTGAAAGCACAGAACATCAAATAATGTCCCTTACAATAGCAAGGGGAGCTTTGAATGAATCTTTCTAGAGGTCATGGTTTATTTTTAAAAATGTTATTATAATTTTTATTGTTATGTTGATATGTATTATTATTGTATTTTTGCAATTGTATTTATTACTTAATTTGTAGCCTACATGTAATTTCCCACCTGTTGTTGAGATTGATTTTTAAGTCACTGCAAAAGTGAGCGGTGGAAGGAGAGACATTTTTTTTTGGATTGGGTATGAATTTTGTACCACTTCGTTATTTTGATTATAATTTTTATTTTATTTTTAAAGTGTAATTTGAATTTAGACATATTTTTGTTTTATATATTTTCGTGTTTGAAAAGTTCATGAAGTGCATGCCAATACAATCACTGTTAATACTAGCATGATTTTTGTGTCATTAGATGAAAATTATTAATAATGCGTACATTCCCTATAATTTAAATGAGAATATATCCAAATTCAGAAGAGAATCACAATTTTCTATGTGTATAAAAGGAGCACGCCACTGTCAGAAATATGACTGGCATTCATCAAAGACAGAGTTGCTGCACATTTTCTATTCTTCTAATTCATTGCATACAGTCCATTTACACTACCAACTTCATTTGAATGTGCTGTCTTTGTTTATATCACTGGTGCTTGACAAGGTATGGACTATAATAGGACACAGATGGAAATCCCTGAGAAGAACCTCAGAATTCAATTGCACTTAATCCAGCCTATTTGCGCATTGCGTGGGCAATTTTGCCGAACCTACTTGCGCCTAGGCTTAGCGCATGCTTGCATGAAAATACCCAAATTTAATGGGCATGCCAACTGACTTAAGGCTAGTACTCTTAAAATAGGGCCCATAACGTAAACTATACTATAATATAAAACTGTTTGTTAAAAAAACCATTATAACAATACTCTGTGAAGTCTGTGTATGCAACATAATACATTTTCATGATAGAAAATAAGTTAAAACGTTATGTAGATTTAACTTTACTTTCATGAGCATAAATAACTAAATGCAGTGGAGATATGATCAAGGCTATTCCAAACGGTAGTAAAAGTTCACACTTTATTTCATACACATAATAAATAAATACGTAGGCGATATAGAAGCAAAATCATGTTATATTGTAAATAGGAATGCATATTTTATTAACCCTAACTGCTAAACCAAACCCCAACCCTGCAGAAAGTTGTCGATTTCAGGGTACATGAATCCTTGAAAGCAACATTTCAATTTCCCTTGTGATTATGGTAAACAAACTGATTACGAAGGAGATATGAGTGTCTGTGATAAATTATCACCTCCTACTCTTTCTTCATCTTCATCCTCTTCTTCCTCCAATGGCTGGTTCGAATCTGCTGCTTTAGTCAAATCTAGCATTAAATTGTCTGATAAAGTATCTGATAAAGTATTTCTCAATATAAAAATTTAGCTTAACCATTCGTTTTTCTGTGACCCCTGAGAATAAAGAACTAGTAAACATCTGCCTCTTCCACTTGTGTTCTGGTGGACACACACAATATTAATATTAAAATGATGGTTTAAACAATAAATGTTCATTTTGCCTCTCTCAGTGGATTCAGGCATGCATGTAGGTTCAAGGATAATTGCACATTTATTATCATAGATAGTATAGCTCTTCTTCTTAGATTACCATCAGTTGTTAATGTCTACAATAACCATTTCAATACAAAACCCTTTCATTACAACTCACATTACTGCTTTTTAACTGGGTACATACATTTACAGCACTGTACAAGAACGTTCTTAAGACTAATCATGTATTCACATGAGAAGAAATAAATCATTTTGAATGTGTCCATGTGCACTGTAAAAAGTGGTAACCTGAACTTTTTATCTTAAGGAGCAATTTCTACCTGATTTAGCTCTAAAATTAGTTTTGTTGTTTTAAACTAATGTATTGAAGCACATAAAGCAAATTTTTCAGGTTAACGTTTTTTTTTTTTTTTTTTCAGTGTAGGTTTTGGTGCAGTGTGACCTTTTGCAGCGTTATGTAGAGAAGGGCTTAGTGAGCATGCTCAGATTTAGAGTGGTGCGCTGGTGCTGACATCACCTAGAAATTGCTTATCCAAGGTGACATGTCTATCCAGCAAAGGGCAGGTAGTGCAATGCCGCAGATATTTCATCTTATTAAATATACATTGATAGGCTCAAGTTTTAAAGGTGCTTCACCTGAGTCAAGGTTGCACTGGCAGATTTTTATTTTTAACATTTCTGGATTGAATGAGAGTTATGCTTCAGAGAGACAGAAAAAGAGAGGGCGGTAAAATGGAGCAAATGAGAGAGAGATAAACAGAAAAAAATAATAGAGACATACATTGAGAGAGTGACACGAGAGAGACATTGAAGAGCAATTGCGTTCCTAGAAAGCATCTTGAATCTAGTTTTCTCACATGGCTTAAACATGTGCTTAGTGTGTGACGCATAGAGTGAAACATCGAGTGGAGTCTGCGTGCAGTGGGCACTGGATGTGGCATTGACCCTCGTGCCTTGGAGACTGGGTGGCACTGCTGTCAGAGAGATGAGCTTCCCGCTGTGATCGTTCTTCCATGACATTTATAATGGGCTCTACTTCTTTATAAAATCATGGCCTCTGATATTTCTGATTCAAACGATATCTTAGTTATTTTGTTTAGTGTAAAAAGAAAACATCCTGTAAACGGTGCAGTGTCCCTGCCACTAGCGGCACCAAATTGAATCTGAAAAAGAATGACTGTTTTCAGACCACCCCAGGATGTCCCACCCCAAAATCACACCATTAGTCCCGATGTCAGCTTGATCGGGCTGCTCAATTAAACAGAGCAATGTTTTCATTGGTAAACTGAGAGCCTCACTTTTTACACTTTTCAAGGAAATCAACCTACGAATGGATAAATTATAGTTGTCTCTACATTCTAGACTGGGATATGAGAAAGTATGTTAACACTGAAAAAAATGACACACTTCACCTTGAACAACTGACTGCCAAGGAGGATATATTGTGGTTAGTAAGCAATGGACTGGACATGGCAATGAGAGCTATTTCAAGCTTTTCTAGTGATCTATAGTGCTATATAGTGCTTTGCGAGCCATCTTGGACAGGTGAAGCATTGTTCCCTAAACTGCCATATGGTGCAGTAATCCTCCATCATGCACATACTACATCAGAAAAAGGTCATGAAATAAGGACACTGGAGGTCCAAGGCAACATGTGTTTGTGATGTCCTGATAATGTTCTTTTACATTTTGTACTTTAAGCTCAGAACACTTTCTGCTGTAACTCAAAGGATAACCCATAAAATGTTTTTTTTTAATCTTGTTACAGTCTGAGAATCTTTTAAATATGAAGTCATGCATGGTTCCCAAATGGAAAACCTGGAAATATCAGGTTATTTTAAAATTGTGATTTCCAGGCCTGTAAAAAAGTCATGGAAAATAATAAAATTATAAAGCTTTAAATTTCTTCACCCTAGATCATAAAATCGAGAAATGTAATAATTGTAAAATCGGTAAAATAATAATAATAATCATTAATATCCCAGTTTTCTTTTCAATACAATTGCAGTAGACAGTCCCTCAATTTAAAGCTTCAAAAAGGACCCAAAAGTATCATAAAAGTTGTCCATGCGGCACATGCATTATATTTCAAGTCTTTTGAAGGTATATGGAATTTCTGGGCTGTTAGTGATAACCGATAATTCACTTTTTTTTTTTTGTACTTTTTAACCCTTTAACCTGGATTATTTCATTAAAAGATTCTCATGTAAAAATAGGTATCATTTAAAAGCTTGGAATTTGGAATTGCTGCTGTTTGAGGTTTGGCGGATATAACATGAACCAGAAATGTACTTATATTACAGATATATGCTGATTTGAATTAGAAAAATGTACAATACACTTGCATAAATTATCCATTTATATGAGTGTTTACGGTGATCCTGATGAGTTACAGCTGTAATAATGCATTTAACCAAAATGAGGATGAGGACTGCCATTATTAAAAATAAATAAATAAATATATTTGCAAATAAATGTAAAAAATGAAAAAGTGAACAAATAGATACCTAAATAAATGTTAAAATCTGAGATACATAAGCATTCATACTAGGGTTGTGTCTCGGGGATCGACGATAGTCAGAGTGATTGCCAATAGCTTATACCTTATATATAGATGATATTTGACTCGTTTTACCATTAATATTTATAATTAGTATAATTATTATTAGGATATTGTTATTATAAAATTAATATTTAAAAATAATTTGCCCCTTGGCACACAGACACATGCTTGAAGAAGCACACTTTATTATTTTACTAAGAGCAGATGACAGAAAAGCCATCTATGCGCATGTATGACACGCTGTTTGTACAGAGGCGTGCAGTCTCGTGGAAAATGCGTATGTAAAAGGTTCTCACTCTTTCTTTGTTTCTGTCTTCTGATTTTTTTTTTTTTTTTTACAAGAACAGTATCATCTATGAGTGCTGCTAATGACCTCAGACATCTCAGCTCAGGAGGTGCTTTGAGTTCAGCTCACTTTATTTCCACAGAGCAGTTTTTTTTATCACTTTTTTATTTAATTGCTTTTTCATTTTTTTTATATATTAGGCTCTATAATATATATTATATTAAGTTGTCCATGCGTCCATAAGTGGACATTGATATATATATATATATATATATATATATATATATATATATATATATATATATATATATATATATATATATATATATACTGTATATATATATAAAAATAAAGTCCCAGACATTTTAGAAATCCATACAGGGATTTTTAAAGAGTCGGTACAGAGATATACATTTTGTTAAACATTTATTACGATTTTGATGTACATTTTACATTTATTTGCAAATATATTTTATATATAAATGTTTTTAATAAAGGCAGTCCTCGTCCTCCATACTAAACAATAGAACGCTATAACATTAGAAAAGTATCAACTCGTAAAATACAACAAGCACATTCATTTCACTCACAAACTAGTGTTTTAGCCATTTCGTCACTCTGTGAGAATTATTTCAAGATCTATGCACTGTGTTAGGTGTTTGGGCTTGTTTTAGTCTCAGTGCTGTACTGTAAGTATTGATGTGTTATTTTCAACATTCTGTTTATGTTTTATGAAGGAATAAGCTAAAATTATTGCCCCCAAGTCACATACATACATGTTTTTGTCACAATGAAAACATTTATTGCTTCATAAAACATAAACAGAATATGGGAAATGGCATGTTGTTACTAACAGCAGATGATCCCAGATCTAAAACCAGACCCAAAACAACATAAGGTGCTGAGACGTTGAAATACACCTCACAGAGCTTCATGAGTTACGCTCTCACACTTGCGGTGTCGCTTGCGGCTGCCCCTGCATATAGGAAATAAGATGCAGGCAGTTAGATATTCTAAGCTGTAACAAATTATCTCTGAAAATATGGATGGTAATTATATTATCGGCGTTGGTAATAATAATTCGATTTTCTGTATCAGCCTCCGATATATCTTCCACCCCTGATATCCACACATGCTTTTATTATGGTGTGAGACCAAATCCTTATTTCCAATCTTATTTATAAACCTAGTTATCAGACACATTTTTATTGGTGGGTGTTAAACCCAGAGGCTCTATTTTTGCAAAGCAAGTACAGTCGGACTTGAAACTATATACAGCCAGGTGGCTCACACTCTGCCAACTGCTGTGATTCAGATGGCCGAAGTCCAGCGGTGCTCCTTCTCATGGCTGAGTGTGTGTGGGTGTGTGTGTAAGGGGGTGTTTTTAGAGGTCATGGTTTCATTTGCAGTAATTCCTTGCAAGCCACTAGTCATTAACTATGCGTCCACTAGTCATTAACTATGCGTGCCATAAACATGCATGGCAGATTGGCTAGATATAGAAAGAGCACGGCCTAACTGCTTATGTTGATATACTGTACTCTATCAGTCAAACGTTTGAACATACTTGACTGAATTTATGTTTCTCATTATCTTAAAATTGTTTTATCTACACTGTAAGCAGTGGTAACCTTCAAGTGTTAACTTAAGGAGCCATTTCTACCCGACCTAACCCTTAAAGGGATAGTTCACCCAAAAATGACAATTCTCTCATCATTAACCTACCCTCGTGCCATCCCAGATGTGTATGCCTTTCTTTCTTCAATAGTACACAAATGAAGATTTTTAGAGGAATATCTCAGCTCTGTAGGTCCTCACAATGCAAGTGAATGGAGATTAGCACTATAACCTGTTAACTTGCGCCCCCTTGTTTTGTGCACAAGCCGAAAAGGACATACTCAAAATACAATTACTGTAGTTCATCCCCACATTGTATTGCTTGTAAGCACAATTTTGATCTCTTATGAAAGGTGATACTTGGAAGTTTGTTGTTAAAATGTAAAAATCAATAAAAGTCATGAATTGAATGAAAAACAGATTATTGGCAGGTGAAGATGATAGAAAGTGTATAGCTCTTCTGCAATTACAGCTACAGAACAAATACAAATACCAGAGACTGCATGGAAATAATAGAAAAACCATATATTTTTGTAATCGTCTATTTATTTACAGTAAGTCTCACATGATACAACTGATTCATTTTATGCTTGATGCATAATTTATCCTACTATGGGATGGCGAAGTCCCTGTCATGTGGTCATGCATGATGTCATAACTTCCTCTTTATATTGACCAAATTTGAAATTAGAAATAAACTTGTGCACCATATAGTTTATAGCGCAAAAGTAAATATGAGAATATATCAAACTATCCATAAATGTACACACTATTGGACAAACTTTCTATTGGATGTTGTTCACTGAAGCCTGCTAAGGACAACTCATATGGTGAATACATCATTGAATAGGTGCATAAGTCTTTATAACAGTTTCATTTTCATTACTCTAACTTTTTTGACTTTTTTTTTTTATATTTCTATTGTGAAAAATTGGCTAACTATCAAAGCTGAATTATTAGACTTTCTTTATGATGTATAGTTTGTCATGATTAAATAAGAACTGAATATTAATAACATACAATTAATGCTAATAATACCGATCGTAAGATCGCCGGTGTTACCTGCCAGTGAAGGAGCTATAAAAAGCACAGACAATCGTAGTAATAGCAACCCATAAGACTCCAGTGGTTAAATTTATGTCTTTTAAAAGCGATACGATTGCTTTGGGTGAGAAAAAGATCAATATTTAAGTCCCTTTCACTATTATTGTTTACTTCGCTATCCAATGCTTTTCCACAACAGAACTCGGTTCCCTCCACCTCTTGTATGAAGCAAAGATGTTAATTTAGCTTACAAAAATCTTACGAATAACTCTTTTATATTAAATATTTAAACATTATATATTATATTTTTGCCATGTGTAAATAAAGCATTTCATGGTATTTAACAGTTGGTTCTAAATTCTTACGGTTAAATTAACCATGATATTTTTAATCGCGGATAAAATTTAAACTGTATAATCACTGCATCCCTACATACAAAGCAAGTGAACTGTGACCAGAAATTTGAATCTCCAAAAAGCATATAAAGGCAGTATAAAAGTAATCCATTCGACTCCAGTGTTTAAATCCATATCTTCACAATAAACGGTGAGGGAGAGAATCATACCAATATTTAAGTTTTTCACGTTCTTCTTCTTTTGTTTTTTGAGATTCATATTTTTCATGCAGATCGTCACCTACTGGACAGGGCAGAGAATTTATGGTAAAAAGGATTTAATTCTAAAAATATTTTGTGCGGGGCCTGGGTAGCTCAGCGAATAAAGACGCTGACTACCACCCCTGGAGTCATGTGTACGAATCCAGTGCGTGCTGAGTAACTCCAGCCAAGACTCCTAAGCATCCAAATTGGCCCAGTTGCTAGGGAGGGTAGAGTCACATGGAGCAACCTCCTCGTGGTCGCTATAATGTGGTTCTCGCTCTCAGTGGGGCGTGTGGTGAGTTGTGCGTGGATGCTGCAGAGAATAGCGCGAAGCCTCCACACACGCTATGTCTCCGCGGTAACACGCTCAACAAGCCACGTGATAAGATGTGCGGATTGACGTTTCAGATGTGTCACACCTATCAAATTGCTTCTGAAGATACTGTATGTCATATATGGGTTACTTTCATACTGCCTTAATGGTCTTTTTGGAGCTTAAAAGTTCTGACCACCATTCACTTGCATTGAATGGACCAACAGAGCTGAGAGATTCTTATAAAAATCTTAATTTGTGTTCATCAGAAAATAAGAAAATCACACTTTTAGGATTGCATGAGAGTGAGTAAATGATGAGAGAATTGTAATTTTTGGGTTTACTACTTTTTAAAGGTGTTATTTCTACCTGATCAAACATTTAAACGTATTTTGTTGGTGTAGTAACCTAATGTAGTCAGGTACGTTCAGAAATGTTAAATAATATTTAGACCTGCAGATTGGACTTAGATGTTACCATATAAAGCACAATTTTTAGGTTAACTTTTTTTTTTCAGTGGGCTTAAATGCTTGAAATCAGTTTGGAAGACAAATACAGATTGTTACTATGTATGAATTTTTTAGCAAAATGAAAAATTTTATTTAATTTCTTATTATTATTTTTAAATGGATTTGTTTGATCGGATAGTAAAGAAAAAGCAGTCAACAAAAGCCAAGTAGACATGGGAACTGTTTAAAAAGCATCCCAGATCGATACCTTACCGAATGCTGTGTTTGTGTGCAGAGCTGTAAACTAGACAAAGAGTTGAAGAAGCTAAACTGTAGTTTAGATGTGTTTCGATTATGTAACAAAACATAATTACCATACTTCCATTTGTGTTGTTTCATAGTTTTGATGACTATTATTTTAAATACTATTCTATCTATAATTTTGTACTACTGTTCTAAGTATAGAAAATAGGCGTGGCCAAACTTTTGACTGCTGGAGTACATGAATCAATAGCAGGTGACTATACCTCATTCTTTTGTACATTAGATAGACACTTAAATTAAGACTGGTCTTTCTATTTGTGCTTGAGCAGTGAACGGCAAAGGCAAGTGTTAATAAGTATTTCATTGCTTTGCTGAGTCATATTTGCATGGGAATATGCAGTATGTCCGTTGACTCATAACACAAGCATTATAATGCACATCTGTTGCTGATAATGGGTGGTATGATATTTTTGTTTCTTCTTCTTAGCGGGACTGTGAGCCTGATCTCAGAACTCAGTCGCAGTGTCCACTTACTGCCCTAGAGCAAGCAGTGTTCAATAAGTATGTCATTACAGCTGTGTGACATTGGCCTTGGGTCTGACCCTTTACGATGTGAACGCACAGAATGCCGCGCAGTCCAAGTGCAGCTCTGAATTGCTGGCCGGCTGTCAGACGACTCCAGCAGCGGTGTGACCTTGCATGAACTCCATTGTTTATTGTTTTATAACGTAAACACAGCCAGAATGCAATCTTCAAAGAGGGTGGGTTAGTGCGGAGGTCTGCTCATTGAGATGGACGACTGTTTGGAGCTGTGTTGGCGGGTTTGTAAGGTGCACCTGCAGCAATGTATTCAATATTTCCTACAGCTACATATGAACGATTGAAGCATTAATATATTTAGTTGGGTTAATAAAAATTCTAAAATGTTCTTATGACGGGTATATTCAGGTTATATACATTAACGTTTAGTTAATGCATTAGGTATCATGGATCTAACAATGGAAAATATTTTTTACTGCATTCATTACAGCATACATATCTTGTTTAATATTTATTTATAAATAATGTTCATTTTTAGTTCATGTACATCCATAATACATTAACTAATGTTAAAGTATACAACTTTTAGAGGTATACAATTCTCTCATTATTTACTCAACTACATGCAATCCCAGATGTGTGTGACTTCTGCAGAAAACAAATGATGATTTTTAGAAGAATATATCAGCTCTTTAGGTCCATACAATGCTAGTGAATGGTGGCCAGAACTTTAACTCTTCACAAATCACATAAAGGCAGCATAAAAGTAATTCAAATGACTTCAGTGGTTAAATCTGTATCTTCTGAAGTGATATGACATTTGTTGGTAAGAAACATAGCAATATTTAAGTCCCTTTAACTATAAATCTACACTTTTACTTCCTCATTTTTCTTCTATTGTTTTTTTGGTGATTCACAGTCTTCATGTATTTCACCACCTACTGGTCGTGGTTGGTCAAAGGTGGAGATTTATAGTAAATAAGGTCTTAAATATTGACGTTTCTCACCCACACCTATCATATCGCTTCTCTGAACACATAGATTCAACCACTGAAGTCTTATGGATTTCTGTTATGCTGTCATTATTTGCTTTTTGAAGATTCATAGTTCTGGCCACCATTCACTTGCACTGAATGGACCAACGGAACGGACCAACAGTCTAATGGAAGTCATACACCTTTGGCATGGCATGGGTGAGTAAATAATAAGAGAGTTTTCTTTTTAAATTTTTGGTTGAACTACAGTATATCTTTAATGTTAAAATACATTAGATATTAGCATTAACAAAGACTAGTAAATGCAGTAAAAGTACAGGTCATTGTTAACTATTGTGTTAATATTGTTAACACATCGTGTTGAAACATCTGCAAATGTTTCTCCCCAACCTTCTTAATTATTGCCTGAAAATTGATTACTGTTTATTCATCCAGTCTGCCTAAAAATGAATCAAATTATAATTTAAACACAGAATAACACAGTTCATCTGCATATATCTCATACATGTTGGGACATTTCAAGCCTGGGCAAGAATCCCAGCCTTATCTGCATTTAATAGAGAATCACATTTAAGAGGTATTTTGAGTTGCTACTGACTGGGTCGAGAGTACTGGCCTGGCTCAGTACATGTCTCCTTCAGGTAATCTTACACACTGCAGGGATTTAGATTTCCTGTTTGTCCTAGTCAAGCTAAACCCAGTCTGGAGGTCACCAGTGAACCAAGGCCATGTTTTTGACCGTTTGAACATAAATCTGGATTCAGTGTGAGTTAAAAAGTTCACCTACTGTATGTCACCAACACAAGGAATTTGGGGCATTTATGCACAGTTGTATGTGCACAGGCTTTGAGGAAATTCTGTTAATATCTCCGGGCATGCCATAAAACAGATTAGTGGAAATTGTTTGGCATATCCCACAACTGCTGAAAACAAGTGAGTGGTTGGACTCACATTATGTACTACATGTGGTTGTTGCTATTTTCTGTGGAAACCCCTTTTTATTTTAGAGAGAACGTAGCTAAATAACATGAAATAAATTTAATTAAACATTAATTAAATTGTATGTGATTTTGGCCAAACAGTGTAAATGCTCTGGATAACACCAGTCCTGTTTTTTAATGTTCTCTATTTAATTAGTTTCATGTTAGAATATGCCAAATGCCTAAAGTGGTAATAGAGAAAGATAGTGACAGGCAAAGCTGGCAGCAGGAAGCATAATTGCATCACTGTTGAGGTTTTCAGGCTGTCACATCTGGTTTTGACCACTGGGTATTTTGTGCAATTCTTCTTGGCTCTGTTAATAGATGGCTGTTCATTCTATGTCAGATTCCATCACACCCAGGGACATTATAGTCCTGCTAATGAACATCAATTTACTTGAATTAGTTAGGTGACAAACAGATGATGAGTGTATCTTAAGTCAATGTTTAGGACCTCTTCAACCCTAAAACTTGCCAGTGAGAAGAGGACTTCAACTGGGGTCCATGTTTGGACTGCTGGGGTTCTGTTATTTGATCCAAGATTTATTTTTGTAAAAGAAAAAAAAAAAAGCTTAACTCCAACCTCCAACAAAAGCTAAGGTTAAACTCAAGTTTAGCTAAACGTTTTATTGTCCCTCACACAATAAAATGTATTGAGTAAAATTTAAATGTATAAATCATATGATTCTGTACATCAATGTAAGCATCATAACAAAGAATGTAAATACATTAAAGGTATTATACACTTCATAATAGGCCAGGCTTAAAATGCAACATTAAGTTTTAAATAATATGCACTTTAAAAGTGGTAACATTGTAATTAACCGGTTTTAATCATGATTTATAATAAAATATGTAATATTTTTAGCGTCACTGAATCAACCTGAATACATTTTAAACACCAACAAAACAAATTTTAAGGGTTAGAACAAAGGTAGATGCTAAACAAGCGCAGAGAGCGTGTGCAAAAAACAGCACTTTTCCCGGGTGCAATTCACTGAGTGAGTCTGCTCCTGAATCTCATCCAAGTTGTAAAAGTGAGCTTGCTCATGCTCTCTGCTCAAGGAAAGACATAAACTATGGTCAACAATATCTGTCTATCCAGTTCTATAATATCTCTATCTTTTTTTTTAAATTCGTAAGTACATGAGTGCTTGAATATTTGAAGCCAAGTGCAGATGTGTGAAAGTGAAGGTGTCAAATTCAAAGTTTACTTGTTTTTCAGCCTTGTCTACCTGCAGGGTGAATACTGACGGACTGCATTGTCTGTCCCTTTCTGCTAATATGATCAACATTATTCTAAAACCAATTCTAAAAAAGATTGAAACCTAAAGGATGTAAAGTCAGATAATGTAATTATGTAAATACTATAGAGAAGTGTTTGGTTGCATTATTTGTGTGTGGTCTGAACCAGGGAACAATAAAGTATTGACTCTGGGCCATAAAAATATTTGCATTTGTTTAAACTGTCAAGTGCTTGACAGATATTCCAAGCTGGTCTCATAGTGAAAACGTGACTCTATATACATTACATTTTTGCAAAACTTGTTATACATTTCTCCAGGTAAAAATCCCTGCAGTTTCCAGGTGAAATGAACAGTAGAGGCGATACAACAACTCTGTGTTTTATTCACTTTCCCTCAAATCATGACTTTAATGGCTGAATATACTTTATAAATACTTGTTTTTCTCTCTATTATTCAAAACCTGTTATTTTATGATATCAATGCACTTTTACTTTAACGCATATTTTGAAAAATTCTTGTATTACAGACCCACCTACATATGTACACTTATTCCAATATTAATTGCTTGTGCAGTAGCTCACCTGACAGGACATTAAACTTTGAGTAGGTGGACTGTGGTTCATATCCAGCCTTGAACTCAAGCTGATATGTGGCATTACAGAGTCATAGAAGCGGCATGAAATTATGTGGTTGTTTCAGAAAATGTGATTTTTCATTTTGCTTCTGCATTTTAAAACTCTAATGGTTAGGTTTAGGCACTGATAAGGTAAGGATATCTTTTTTAA
Organism: Moxostoma hubbsi; assembly: GCA_032164185.1. Lineage (NCBI taxonomy): Eukaryota > Metazoa > Chordata > Actinopteri > Cypriniformes > Catostomidae > Moxostoma > Moxostoma hubbsi. The sequence goes on from JAVLUX010000012.1 coordinate 20,323,805, forward strand.
CAGCTCGTTTATATTTTAAAACCCAATGGATAGGTTTAGGCAGTGATAAGGTAAGGATGCGTTTTTTAACGTCTCATTTATATTTTAAAATGCTGTTGGCTATGTTCAGTGAGACACTTTATGTTAGGGAGGTATGTTTTTATAACTAAGTTAACAATCTAAAAAATAAAATGAATTGAATATGAAATAAATAAATATTAATGAATTGACATTGGATATGAACATCATGATGAATGCATACTTGTGTGACGTGGATTTAAACCTGATGGGGTTTAAAAAAGCAAAGAAGAGAGGAAGTTGATTTTTTTTTCTATGCATTATTTATCAGAAACCACTTATCAAAGTTTTGTCTGATCAATTGCTTACCTCTTTTAGAAAATGAAGTCCATTTGGGTTTAGATAATCCTACATTCAAATTAACCTGCAAAAGTGTATGCAAAAAATATACAAAACCTGACACAAACAATATGCACACATCTCATCATTGTATTATTTTCAATACATTTTTAGTTTATCATAATAGAGATCTAAATAAAGATCTTTCAAGCATATAAGCTTTTTCAATGAGCTTCTCCTTATGGCTCAAAAATATTTTTACTGGAAATCGTATCCAAGTATTCTTTTGTCATTTATAAAACGGCTTCATAATTTACATTTATAGAAGATTAGGGAAGCAGTCATCATGGGCCACTCTCTTCACCCCCGGCGGACATTAATTCAGGTCTTGGTATATTAAAGGAATGGAAATGCATTTTACATGGCACTCTATGCTACACTTTGATGCTGCGCTGATTTAGTGTTTTGGGAACGAGAATACCCATGCCGCTGCACTGTGGATGCCCAGACCCCTTACGGTTGTGTAGTTGTGCTCACAAGAGTGTGAGAGGTTTCAGACATGAGCTTGTGATGTTGACTCAAGGACATAAGAGCCCAGGGAACCAGGGAACATCCAAACATGAACATCCAAACTATAAAATCTTATGATTGTGTGCGGAGGGGACCAGCCTGCCACATCACAAAAATGCTGCAGATGGACACCTCTAGCCAAGGCTTTAGAGGAGTTGACCCCTCTGGTAGAGTGAGCCCTGATACCTACTGGCAAAGCTTGACCGTGCACCTCATAGGCCAGGACAATAGCGTCCCTCACCCAATGCGACATAGTCTGCTTGGTGGCGGTCGCCCATCTGTTGCGGCCCTCATGGCAAATTAATAGTTGCCCTTTTTTATGCCACTGGCTAGTGCGGTGGACATAAGTCTGAAGGGCACGGACTGGAAAAAGTCTGTGAAGTCTTTCCTGCTCCGGCGCCGTAAACGGCGGGGAGCAGAAGGCTTCGAGAGTGATCGGATGTACAGTCGAGAAGGAAAGTAGTCAGGATGAGGGTGCAAAATTGCTTTAGCCATTTCTGGGGCAAAATCTAAGCAGGCTGGTAAGACAGACAGATCCTGTAGATCCCCAATTCTTTTTAGAGAAGTAATTGCCATAAGAAAAATCATCTTTATCAGATGCTGACTCTAGAGGTTCGAAGGGGGTCTCAATCAGACCCTAATTCCCATGAAGGGATCCTGGTCCTAGCAGGAGGTCTCAGTCGCATGGCTTCACAAACGAAGCGAGCAAGCAGAGAATGTCTCCCCAACGGCACCCCATCAATCAAGGCGTGGCAAGCCGATAGAGCGGCCACGTAAACCCTGAGAGTGGCGGGCATGTGCCTGCTGAGAATTTTTCCTGCAGAAAGTCCAGAACTGAAGCAATCTGGCAGTTAACTGTATCTGCATTATGTGCACTGCACCATCTTTTAAAGACACCCCATTTATTGGTGGCTGGGTGACTCAGAGAGAAGTAGTGGGGACATTGCGCTATCTGTTGGGAGGCGAAGAGGTCCACTTCCGCTATGTGAAATCTCACCCAGATTTGTCCCACTACCTCGGGGTGGAGTTTCCACTCCCACATCGTTATTTTCTGTCTGGACAGTAAATCTGCTCCCACATTTAGGCATCCAGGGATATAAACTGCTCTGATTGACAGGAGCTTGCCCTGGGCCCAAAAGAGAATCTGCCGTGCCAGTCTGTTGAGCTGGTGTGAACGTAGACCTCCTTGATGGTTTATGTAAGAAACTACTTCTGTGTTGTTCACCCGCACCAGGACATGGCAGCCACTCAAATACTGGATGAAGTATTTCAGAGCCAGAAATACTGCCATCAACTCGAGGCAGTTGATGTGTCAATCGAGCTGATGACCCTCCCATTCCTCTTGAGCTGGACAACCACTTAAGACTGCACCCCAGCCATCAGGGAGGTGTCTGTCGTTAACAATTTGTGATGGCAAGACGCACCTAGAGTGGGACCCAAAGTGAGGAACCGGGGTCTGAACCACATAGAAATGGTACGAAGCATGCGGCGCATAACCCTTATCTGCCTTAGGGGACTGGCCCTTGAATGAATTCCCCTGGCTTTGAGCCACATCTGAAATGGTCTCATGTGCAGAAGGCCCAAAGGGATCACCGAGGACACAGATGCCATGAGACCTAGTATTCCTTGTTACTGGTGAACAGTGCAACCTTGGCCTAGCCTGACTTTGCTCAGGGTGTTCTGAATGGACACGATTCGAGCGGGAGACAATTGTGCCCACATTATGATCAAATTCCATACAACGCCCAGATAGGTAATTTCCTGAGTGGGAGAGAGAATGCACTTTTTGACGTTGAGTCTCAGACCCAGAGAAACCAGATGAGCTAAGTCGATATCCCTGTGCTGAACTGCCAGTTCTTTTGACTGTACTTGTATCAGCCAGTCGTCTATAACCATTCTGTAATTCAGAATGCGGATGCCCCAGCGTCGCAAAGGAGCCAGTGCTGCATCCATGCATTTCGTGATAGGGCTAGACCGAATGGACTAACCCGATATTGAAAAGCTTCACCCCCGAAAGCGAACCTCAGGAACTTCCTGTGTTGTGGAAGAATTTCTATATGAAAATTTGCATCCATGAGATCGATTGAGACCTGGGTCTCTGGGTCGTCCATCTCAGGAATGCTTGGGAGCCTTCCGGGTCCTAGAGGGGGTTCGTAAGACGGGGGGTGTGTGCTTCTTGCGGGGCGCTCGACACTGGGGCTGAGAGCTGGGCCCAGGCTAAGGTGGAGCTGCACATTTCTTAGAAGCCGCAGGAGGATGCCCTCAGCAGGCAAACGGGGCACGGCCCGTGCTGGAAGTGCGACGGGGCATGATGTGAGAGATGGCCTCCGTCTGCTTCTTTACCGCTGATAACTGCTGGGCAAAGTCCTCGATGGTGTCACCGAAAAGGTCAATCTAGGAGACGGGTACGTTGAGAAAGCATGTTTTGTCTACTTTGCGCATCTCAACCAGGTTCATCCACAGATGTCATTCCTGAACCACGAGGGTGGCCATCGCCTGCCCGAGTGACTGCACTGTGACCTTCGTGGCCCTGACGGTGAGGTCAGTTGCTGAGCGGAGTTCCTCCAGCACGTCGGGGTCAGGACTACCCAAGTGCAGATCTTTAAGTGCCTTGGCCTAGTGGACTTGCAGGAGGGCCATGGCATGCAAGGCGGAAGCGGCCTGTCCAGTGGCACTGTAGGCTTTGGATGTCACTGAGGACGTCATCCTACAGGCCCTGGAGGGGAGCACCGGGCGATTGGGTGGTTGTGTTTTTGGGACACAGGTGGATTGTAACCGCCCTGTCCACCTGGGGGACCACCATGTACCCGTGGCCTGCTCCGCCATCAAGGGTAGTGAGAGTGGATGAGTGAGAGGATCGATTACGGGCAGTGAAAGGTGCCCTCCACGACCTCGTCAGCTCACCATGCACTTCCGGGACGAAAGGAACCGGGGGGGGCGTGGCTGTGAGCGGCACGCAGACCCGAGGAACCAATCATCCAGCCGCGAAGACTGTGGGGATGACGGAGGATTCCAGTCCAACCCCACGCTGGTGGCGGCCCGGGCAAGTATGTCGGCCATCTGGGTGTCAGCCTCTGACTGGGCGTGCTGACCCAAAGGTGGCAGCCCAATCGAGTCTTCCGCGTCAGACGCCGGAACACTCTCCGATGCAGCGGCGAGCTCATCATCCACCTCAGGGGGCTCAAGAGTATAGGCAGACTGGCCGTGAGACGAGCCGCTGTCACCCCGAGCCCGGCCGGAAGTCAACAAGCGTGTCGGGGGGCAGGTGGTTCGTGGGGACGTACCCGGCGAAACCGAGCCTGCTGCCATCCCCAAATCGCCTCCACCGCCAGCCGGGTCGTCCTCAATCCCATGGGAAGAAGGAGTGATGCAGGGGGTGGCTGGAGTGGCGTTCCTTTTTTGCAACGTTGCCATGGTAAAGTTCTCGCAGTGAAAATACTAACCATCCTCAAACACTCCCTCGGTGTGATTCAATTGCATTGTAAGTACCTGATGATAAAAGATGGATGAGTCAAAATAAAGTTTTGTGGTCATTAACATGATGCCACAAATACTGTTGATTGAGCTTAACTTGTATTGAACCCGTAATATTGCTTTAATAAAAGAAAATATTTATCATTGACTCATTGTAAATCTTCCTGGGTGCCAACATTTGTATGTGACATCACAAACCTGCATCTCATTGGAGTGGATGATTTCCGCATGAGTTTTCAAGTTTGAAATCCAAATAGAGTGTTTGGAAGAGAAAATGTTCAGCCAGCCACTACAAAAGCTGTGGTGTACTTACTAAGACAATTACGGTAACCTGAAAGAAGAGCAGCGAGCATTCTTTCATTAAGTTGGCCTGCAAGTTTTCACATAATAACAAAATATGATGCATTATATTTTGATCATGCCATATTTTGTAGTTTTTGTAGACATAACTTAAATTGTTTAATGTTATTCAGTGTACATAATTGATTTTAAAAACTATCAGCCGGAAATCGCATTTTCCCCAACTTAGTTATCAGGGCTAACCTTAGCCCTAGGTTAGGTTAACTTAGGTTAGTTTAGCTTAGGTGATCTACAAAATTAATTAGCAGTCAAACTCTAATAAAGAATGGTTATATTTAAATTTAACTCCCCCTGCATGTTCTATTTCTGCCCATGTAAGATTGACTATTGCTCGGTAAAGAGAAAAAAAGTGTGCTGTTCTAGCACTCTGTTGAGATTGATATGTGACAGCTCCGGTGAAGTGTATGTGAGCAGTTAGACGGTTTGTTATTTTTCCATTCCTGATCCATCTGTCAGTTTTCATTCTTAACACTGCCAGTATCATTCTGCAGATCTCAGCTGATGCAGCAGCACGTAAGCAACAATAAATATTCAGAATCCAAACAATTTAGAGAATGCTCCAACTTGAAATTTTTGTCATTTTGTGCACTTCAGATTCGTTCCCATACAGTAGTTGCCAAGTAGGGCTGAAACGATTTGTCGATAAATTGAATAAAAAATTGTCAAAACATTTTGTTGTTGTCGATTAGACATTTGATCTCATTTAAAGTAACATGAGATCATAGGAAACTAATGATGACGCTTGTGAGCAGCACGGCAGTTTGAGTCTGACTGAGGAGAGGAAGAATTACACAGCTCACAGTCCAGATGCACTCTAAACTTTCCAAACAGCTTCATGTGATGTAGATCACAAAATATGAGGAAATTCTAATGCAAAATACAAAATAAGTAAATACAGAAGCACTCTTGTTGTGGAATAACCAGAGCCGGAGCTCTTTAATGCAGTTGTATTTAACACATTATAGCTTTATTGAAGTTTGAAAAAAACAGAAGCAGATCATGTAAAATAACTACAAATTCCTAAACTGGCATTTCTCTCTGCGTTCAGTGCCTCTTCTATGAGTTGCGCAAAGTGTCCCGATCTAAGGGGGGAGAGACTGAAACTGCACCTAGCTGATGCACTCTGGCATGGGGAAGCTCGTCTCTCGAGCGCACATGCTTAATGCAGCTAGATTATAACATGATGACTCGCAATTTATTAAAGAATAATATGTGTATCACTGTGTATTTCATATCATGAAGAAAATTGGCAATATGCAACTTTATTAATAAGAGAGTGTTTGTTTTTTTGTGAGTTAAAGATGGATTGAAGTGAACAAAAAGGTCTGAGAGGGTAGTCTTCACCCCATTACTGCAACAAAATACGTTTTTGATTTGTTTTCCATAAATATCCAAAACTCATTTAAAACAATGTACATTTTCTTTAGCAGCCTATACTGCAGAAGAAAACATTGTTATCTGAGAATGTTGAATATAATATTAAAAATACAAACATATTAAAATATCTAAAAATCCTTTAAAAAAAAGATTGTAACAAGATTGGCAATAAGGAGGCCACAAAGATGCAGTTCAGAGGTGAATGTTCTCTTTAATGCCACAGCAGAATTAAAGTGTACAGAAATCAACTTCTTTAAATAACAAAACAGACTTTTGATTCTCTTGTACAATTGCCAACACTAGATTGGCGCGTCTCACTCTCTCTCTCGTCTGGTGGTTCTGTGGCTGCTCTTATGCCGCTCTCCCCATGCTCACTGAAATTAGAGACAGGTGTTAGACATAATTTGGCTCAGGTGCAAGCGCACTTACCGCTTTCTCCCCCGGACGGACGCTTGACCACGCCCCCGCTGCCACAAAGATACATTCACCAAGTAGCATATACAATATTTAAACTTGCTTTTAGAGAATAGAGCTTGAATATAAGTATATTTTTTCTTTACTGCACTCGCAGAAGTATAACCAAGTGAAAAAATACACTGATATACAAAATACACTTATTTTTATGAGACATTCTCTTAAAACAAGTCTAAATATCTTATATGCTGCTTCGCAAGGAAATGTATATTTAGACAATTTTAAATGGAAAACAAGACAAAAACACTTGATGACAATAGGATTTTTTTCAGTGAATTTCTTTACTGAATTAAACTTAAAAAGTATTTTTTCCCTTTAATTTAGTGAATGTCATTTTGAGGTATTTTTAAAAGGTGATTTTGTCTATTGTTTGTAAGCACATTTAATACAACCTTTTAAGTTGAATAATCGTTGAGTTGAACAAGCTGAATAATCGGTTAAGAATATTTGAATAATTGTTCTAATAATCATTAGCTTAATTGATTATCAAAATAATTGTTAGTTGCAGCCCTATTGCCAATTTGAGCTTGAATGTGTGTAGTATTATTATTCTGTGCTTATTTCAGTGCTTAAACGCTAAGCGATCACTACCTGGTTCAATTCACAATTAATTCCTTTTAAAGACTGTATTATAGGTTGCACAGTTGCACAGATAGCAATGTAGTATTGTTTGAAAATGCTTTCAGTTTATCTCCATGATTGGTCATCAAACTTGGCCATGAAGTGCACTGTATTTTGTCTTATGTACAACATAAACTTTGGATTCTGCTGCATTAGTTACCAAGGAGGACTTCTGAATCCATAAGCAATTCTAGTTAACAGTTTGCTTACATAGGTGTCTCCTGATGTTTATAAATATAAAAATCTGAAGATGGAAGGACATATCTGCTGCCTTGTGCCAACAAGTCAACAAAAAGAATACTAGGTTGGTGTTTGATCTAAATGCAATGGTTGTCTTCCGTAGTTAGATTGCTGACATGCATTAAATGGACAAGAATCAAAAGTACTTGCTAGTTACAATCCTGCTCACCCACACCTTTTTATTCTTTACCATATTACCTTTGTTATTGCCTGTCTATTTACAGAGCATTCATACAAGCATTGCAGAGAGAAGGGTGACTTGAATTGCTTCGAATGTTAATGTATCCTGAAATCATTCCCATTCTGCTGAATTAATGACAAGTGCCATTCCCCATCAAACATTTTAGCATCAGTTCAAATGTGTTCACCATTTCCTCTGGCTCTACCTCTGAGACACATGTTCTGGACCCATGGAAACCAGGAAGTATAAACAATAAACAATGTTGAGCATGATTCTGAGATTCCATTTTCACTTTAAAATAACATTTCCACTGATGATTGGGGATGGGGCTTGGATTAGGGGGTTGGGTTAATAAAATATGTATTCCTGTTCACTGTATTGCATTATTTGCAACTAAAATTATTTGCGCCACTCTGTGGACATTTCACCCGGAAACTGGAGCTCATCCATTCAACAACACTTCCACCTTCACCCTCTGGGGTCAGTGATTTGAATTTCGGTGAGCAAATACCGATTTCAGCAGCAGAACTTTCAACCTACTGCCACCCAATTCGCATGTGCGATCAGTCTGCAATCATGTGAGGATATACGTTGCAAGGTGAAGAAAACAGCACTGCAATCTTGAATCTAATTTAGAGTCTAACAGCAACTTAAAAAGCAGAGACAGGCGAGCCATGCAGCCCATTATTTACTGTAGACCAAAGGAATATCCACTGACTAAAGCTGTAGACATAACATAATTGATGTTTTTCTCTCATACACAAAACACAAACACAGCCTCACAGTATGCTGGTCATATGGGCGAGATGTTTCACAACAATGAACACTGACCTACTTCCTTAATCAGGAGTCACCTTGTCAACCCATTGCTTTGTCTTTCTTACACCGTGGTAAGGAACGCTCAGTGCAGAATGAGAGAATGGACAGTAAAAAATAGACTTGACGAACATTTAATACAGCCAGACCTCTCCACATCATGCACATTGAGTGCTTTGGTGCCGTCGGGCCGATTAGCTCACCAGGTCCTGCCAATCGACTCCCTCGCAAGAGACCCCTGCTAACCAGCAAACAAATTGAATGTGTGTTTAGACGGACAAGAGAGAATTAGATCAGCTCTCTTGACTGTGTCAGAAAGAAGCAATGAAGTTGCTATCCACACCAGGCCTTGAGAGGGACCGTGCCTCAGAGACCCAGAGACTTGTTAAGACACAAGGATGTTGTCAGAATGCTAACCAGACAATTACCGTGGACTGCTGATTAAAATGAGTGCATGCGCATTATTAAAGGAGGGTTGGGGGTGTCAGTGCTAAGGCTAGCATATAATGAAATTATTGTTAGTGCAAATATAAGAGCCTTAGAATTCAGAAGACTTTTTTTAGTTTGCATGCCTTGTAGCATTGCTCAGTATCTACCAGGGGCAGATCTAGAAAAACATTTATGGTGTGGCAAGTGGGTGGCATAAATACTATGTGGGTTGGCAACACCAAAGTAAGTGCCCATACAAAGTTATTCTGTATTAAGATTCCAAGCTTCATTGTAACATGTATTAGTCCATTTATTTAAGTCACTGTCAAATGACTAATGCCATTGAATTTGAGATACAGTTGCATTTCCATAGAGTGGCCACAAAGTAATCATTATACTACTGTTTTGATAACATTAAAACAATTTTAATGCATTTTTTGCATTCTTAAATAAAATTTTTAATAAATAACAAAACATCAATCTCGAGAGCATCAAGAGATTATCTGATAAACACATCAGCAGATTCTAAATGTTTCTTACTTTGACCAGAGCTAGTTGTTCACACTTTTTACTCTTTTTTTTATACATTTTTTTTAACTAATTTATTTATAGTCACATATATTGAAGTATTGTCTACAAAAAAAGAAATTCAACACTTTCACCATTATTGCTTGTGGAAAAAAGATAAAATTCACTGAACACCTAATGCTTGCCATATTGTTTTGATTTGTTAATCTTTGATGTACCCATGGATGGAGAGTGGATTTGCAGACCATTTTATTCTAGTCTCTTATGACAGTATTGCTCACATTTCCAATGAAAATTTTGAGTCAGAATGTGCAGTACAGTATGCTGAACGGGTCGGACATGTGTTAAAAAGCGTGACTGCATTCTGAAAATAAGCCTGTGGACTTTTCATCTATGCTTGTCAGATGCGGAATCACTTTGCACGTGCTGCTGTAAGCACACATAGACCCGCACACACCTGTAATCAGTCACACCATGGGCCGGCATATTAAAGGACCGCTGTAGTCATTTATGCGTTTGGTTAGAGTTTAGACATTTTAACATAAATAAACACCTATATAACATCAGCATCAACTACTGGGAATGATTACAAATTACACAACTACAATCAGTAATGTAATCTTTAAAATGACACTTTTTAGGTTATCAAATTTTATAAAATTTAGTTAATTGTAGCAAGTTTTGATGAAAATAATTTCATTACATTATTTTAAGTATATTAAGTACCAATATGCACCTTTCATTTCATTAAACTTTTTGCTGTTTATCATTTTCCCTATTGAGTGGTCCATTAAAGGAATATTCCAGGTTCAATACAAGTGTAACGTTTTAGCTGGCAATGGCGATGACACGATGACGTGAATTGAAGAATCCAAGTGCAGTTTATTTACAATGGTGAAAACCCTAACTCAACACATGAACTGAACTAAAATAAACATGGCTTGACTTAAACATGGCTTGACTTAAACATGGCTTGACTTAAGCATACATCAATACTAGACAAGAGACAATGGCAAACATGAGGGCTTAAATACACAGACATGGGGGAACATAAACCAATGATCAAACAGAACACTAAACAAGATGACAAGACTAATAACATAAAACCAATTACAAACTAGAACTAATAACAAGGTAATCAAACAATGAACCAAGACACATGAACATGGAGGGAAAACAGGACACCACGTGACTAGGGAAACTCATGACATGAACTTTTCAAAATAAGAGACATGAAAAACAGGAACCAACAGACTAAACATGACATAAAGCTCAGTCGACAACATTTGTGGCATAATGTTGATTACCACAAAAATGTATTTGACCTGCCCCTCCTTTTTTATTATTATTAAAAAACAAACAAAAAAACATTTTACAATGGATGTGAATGTGACCAGTTTTTGTAGGGTTTAAAATGCAGAAATTTGAGGCTTGTAATTTAATAATGTTTAAGGTTGGTTGACATTACATCATCATGGCAACAAAGTTGTAAAATTGGCTATAACTTTATATAGAAAAGGTTAGTATGTGATTTCATCACACATAAATCATTGTTTATGTCTTGTTGCTATACTTCTGAAAAAGTAAGTATTTTAACATTCAGAAATTGTAAGTGCCTTGATGTAACAGATATTTTCTTTTTTTTAAAGAAAACAAGGGGCAAATCAAAATACATTTTTGTAGTAATCAATACATTGCCACAAATGCTATCGATTGAGCTTAACTTGTATTGAACCCGGAATATTCCTTTAAGTCTACTTACTTGTAAATACTAGTGTAACTAGTGCAATTACTGTAATAATAAATAAACTGCTTCACTATTGGCTTTGTTATGTAATTTTATCATAGACGCCATAGATGTCTTTTAAAGGTTGACTTTCCCAGTCTACAAATCATCCTTGTAAGAGGCGCTGTCCACTCACAGTCTTCAAGTCAGATTTCACTGGGTGATTAAATCTGATTTCTGCTTAGTCAGCCAGACTATTTGGAGTGTGTGCATCATTTTCAATGTTTCAATTTCAATTTGGAGGGCACAGGACTCAAAATTCTCTCTTTTACCATGTTCAACATTCTCTCATTGTCTGCCACTTAATGCGGTTCAGGCTTCATTTTGTATTAAATGTTCTTTTTAAGTCTCAAGTAGATCAGGAATAAATTATGTGCTTTAAAAATAGCATAACATTGGGTGTTTTTGTGTATTTCTTCTATTGTCAGATTTCTGAAATCCTTCATTAAGATTTCAGTGTAAGGAAGACCATTTTCATGATTTGGAGCAAAATGGTGAGGCATACGTTGTGAGTCAGAGACATATGCCATGCCCTTTGGGTGCCCAGTAACGATGTGGGAATTATGTGGTTTCTGCCGCACTAAAACTGTTGAGCTCAAACAACCCTGCAGAGAAGGAACAAACTTAGCTCAGACCCAGGGCGTTATTTATGGGCTTTCTGTTTTTTTCTGTGTGAATTTAAATATAGTATGCCTGGAATAATACATGTAAACTTTCTACAATTTATCTGATTTTCCAATTATTTTCATATATCAAATGCCTCAAGTTGTTTATGGTTATTTCTACTGTTAGCCTTCATCTGTCACTGGAAAAATAAAAAAAATTATTATTTCTGACCAGCTCAGAATATTTTGTTATGACATAAGTGTGTATTGTCAACTGCACTTGATGCTTCATGGGCCAATTCTGTTTGTTCTTATTTCAGTGCGTCTTTGAGACACACGTCTTCGACAGCCAAAGTGTGTCTGGTGTGTGGAGATGAGGCGTCAGGATGTCACTATGGGGTTGTTACATGTGGAAGCTGCAAAGTTTTCTTCAAAAGAGCAGTAGAAGGTAAGGCACTCTTTTTTCCTCTACATTTTCTTTTGAGAAATGTAGGGGCTTGTTATTTTTTTTTTTTTGAACATCTACTTCTGCATAGTGACATACCTTGTGGTCTTTCACTGTTCACTTGCCCAGGAAAAAAAAGATACAGTTCATTGAACACACATTAATCTTTTGTGACAATATGTACCAATAGCGAGGTACTATATGTGGACAAGTGAACATTAGGGGATGATGGGAAAACATGTCACCACCATCACAACCACCAAAAATGTCAATAAATGTAGCTTTTCAGCTAAATTTAAAAAAGTAAAACAAGCATGGAGCACAAAACAATTAATTAAATGACAAAAATGAAATAGGTAAGGTACAAAAATATCAAAACGTTTTGCGCAAAGATTTTGTTATAAATACATTTTGTACATTTTATTTACATGTGACAACATGCAAGTTATTGGATAAACAAGGAGAGAGAGAGAGAGAGACTGAGCATGTGTGATCACCTGTTGCAACAACCAAGCAGAGATGCTGTCAGATTTCTGAAGATCAGCTTTCTCAGTGGAAAAATAGCCCTCCAAATGGGGGTATTTCTCCCTATTTCGCAACAGCCGGAGTGTAAGAGTCTTTCACTATAGAAACCGCAATGTCCATTTTAAATTTTTAAACAGTGTGTCCACTCCAATTTGAAAGTCTGAAATGAGTTAAGTGCCGTAATGATGAAGTTATTTGTTTAAAGCCATTTAAAGCTATTTCCTAGCTTTAGTAGTGTAGTAGTAATTCGAGCAATCGGTATTACTGATTAAGGAGTGCTGTATGTAAAGACTGGCTGATGTATATTTACTTCATTTCAACTAAATGGTTCATATTACACATAAAAATTATCTTTCGCCACCACCTGCTGGCTAACATATATAATGTAAAAAAAAATATAAGTAAAAAAAGACAAACGATAGCTCTTAACACATCTGGACTGCTCTTCCACTTTAGTTTAAAACGGCATGAACACAAGCAGAATGATACACACAGTGAAGCATCGGAGTGCTGATGGTGTCAGACCATCAGTGCTCATGGAATGTCTCTCCTCCAATCAGATTCGAGGACCAGATCTATATATATATATATATATATATATATATATATATATATATATATATATATATATATATATATATATATTTGGATATTTTTTGGAACTTTATTGGAATAATGTTTGGAATAATTTAGGAAATTGGTACTTTAATTCACCAAAGTGGCATTCAGCTGATCACATAGTCATGACATGTCAAAAACAGCACCATCACTATTTGAAAAAAGTTATTTCTGCATTCCATCACTGCAACACCTTATGAGTAATCATGCTAAATTGCTAATTTGGTACTAGAAAATCCCTTGCCAATTTATCAAACACTGCTGAAAGCCATTTGGTTTATTAAATCAAGCTTAACATTGTCTTTGTTGTTGGATTGCCAAAGTATGCAATAGAATGGCATGCCTTAATGTCAGTATTAGGTAAAAAAAAAAGGGCAAATAAGAAAAAGCTTTCTTTAGAATAGAGAAATTAGAATTAGTCAATCATTGATTTGAGGAATGATGGCTATGCAATGCTTGAAATTGCCATAAAACTGAAGATTTTATACAAAGGTGTACACTACAGTCTTCAAAGACAAATGACATCTGGCTCTAACAAGGACAGAATGATATGTGAAAGGCCAGATGTGCAACTAAACAAGAGGATAAGTACACTAGAGTCTCTAGTTTGAGAAATAGATGCCTCACATGCCCTCAGCTGACAGCATCATTGAATTCTACCTGCTCAACTCTAGTTTAATGTACAACAGTAAAGAGAAGACACGGGTGCAGGCCTTATGGGAAGAATTGCAAAGAAAAAGCCACTTTTGAAACAGCAAAACTAAAAGAAAATGTTAGAGTGGGCAAAGAAACACAGACATTGGACAACAGATAATTAGACAAGAGTGTTATGGATCTTAACCCCATTGAGCTTTTGTGGGATCAGCCAGACTGTAAGGTGTGTGAGAAGTGCCCGACAAGACAGCCACATCTATGGCAAGTGCTAAAGGACGTGTGGGGTGAAATGTCACCTGAGTATCTGGACAAACTAACGTCCAGAATGCCAAGGATCGGCAAAGCTGTCATTGCTGCACGTAGAAGAACACTTTAAAGTAGTTTAAAAATTAAAAAATTCAAATTGTAATAGTAATTTTACACATTAATAATGTCCTGACTATACATTGTGATCAGTTGAATGCCACTTTGTTGAATAAAAGTAAAAAATTATTTCCATGAGTGCAAAATCTGTGCATTGTTACAAACGTTTGGCCATCAGTGTGTGTGTGTGTGTGTGTGTGTGTGTGTGTGTGTATGTTTATGTGGTTTACGAGGACAGTTTTTTTTAGGTTACAAACTGGTAAATACAAGGGTATTATGCTATAAATGTGGTTTATGAGGACATTTCTAGTGTCCCCATAATTTAAATAGCTTAAAAACATATTAAACACTGTTTTATTGAAAATTAAAAATTCAGAACATTTTCCATGAGGGTGAGGTTTAGGTGTAGGTTTAGATTTTGGGGATAGAATCTATAGTTTGTTCAGTATAACGATAATTATGTCTATGGAAAGTCCTCATAATGATAGGTAGACCAACATCTGAAACATCATAAGCCTCTGCTCCCCCTTAATAAGTATCTCAACTGTTAGACTGCAGTAACTGCAGCATGCAGGGGAAAATATACCCAAATTGGATTGAAAATTTAAAGCAGAATTTTTGGTCATCAAAATCACTTTACCACAACCACACAGTGAGAGAGAGGCAGGCAGACTACAATAACAATTTTAAAGGTAGAAATGTATAGTCTGGGTAAAAAAGTTTATAGTCTGTAGAAATTCACTAAAAATTTGCTGTTTGGGGTAAATAATGTTTTAAGACGTAGAACGCTTTGAAGCAAATGTCCACTGTGCCCCGCAATGCATTTTGCTGAAGCGCTTCTCAGTGAATGAAAACAAATGCTTGAAAGCACTGATTGTTTTCTCCAGGCATCGGTATGTATGGAAAAAGGGCATCTTTTGCACAGTACATCTGACATAGTACTCATGACTTACAAAGTTTTACAAACATTGCTTCTTCTAAAGTATTTCGTTTTTCAGTAACACTGAAAAACTTTGAACTCAATAACTTTGAATTTGTTAACATTAACTACATTAAAGTAGCAATGAACAATATTTTGGGTTAATGTAACTTCATGAAATTTGTTATTAATGTTAAGACACAGTGCTTAAAATCGTTCACCAAAAAAAATATATATAATTCTCTCGTCATTTATACAGTGTGCATACGTGAGTAGTGTATATGTACAGTTCTCTGCAGATGGGTCAAGGGCGAGAAATGCATTTACTAACATTAACAAATAGGCCTAGAACCTTATTGTAGTATTACTGTATTTACTTCTGAAGGCTTCCATAAAGGCTCCGGCATACTCACTGAGAAGTTCTTTCTTAAACTTCGCTCTGTGCCAAAAAGAAGTTCGAAACAGCTGAGCAATGGCATACTTTTTGCCAACATACAACACATTTTGTTTAAAATAAAACGAGAACATAGAGTTTGTCAATGCAATGGATGTATGATATGAAATATATTTTTGTAAAGGAATAGTTCACCCCAAAATGAAAATTCTATCATCACTTACTCTTTGTATGAATCTTACTCTTGATTAGTTATCATTTACTTTAACCTCATGCCACACTAAACACGTATGTTGTTATTTTTCCAATGGAACAAAAAATGAAAATGTTTGAATGTTCTTCAAATTCATTTTTAAGATGTCGGGACATAGTGACCAGTCTGTCAACCACCAAAATGGACATAAATGGACTTTGGTGTGTAAAGGCATGAGTGTAAGTAATAGTAAATTTAATGTTGTGGTAAACTATTTCCTTTATGTAATTTAAATAGTTAAGCCTGAATGACAGCACAGTCTTGCTGTTCTCTTAAATTCAGATAATGTTCTTTATCCCAAATACCTGCTGTCATAGTTTCCACATTGGAAAGTAGATGAAGAGCCACTTCACTCTGTTGGCATAGTGCAGGATCTTGTCCTTAAATAGAGGCACACAGTTCTCTTCGAGCTTTGAAGTGGAATCAGGATTCAAAACTGAGAAGTCTTATCAAAGTAAAGAAAAAAAAGACAAACACTTATCATGTATTTGCAAAAACTTCCCAAGTTTTTAGTATGCATAATTAAATCATGGTATTTTAGGTAAAACCAGAACCACAAAATTAACCATGATTAATACAGTAATAATTACTACAATATTATTTTATTAAAACCATGGTTACTGTAAGGATACTGCAGTATTACTGCATTAAAGTCATTATTGTTACAATTTTACTATAGTAAAAAAAAAAACAATTCCAAAAAAAAAGGTTACTAAAGACATGGATAGTACAATTAATATTACTGTAGTAAAACTCTGAAGAAAAGTTTGTTGTGAGAGCGAAAATCTTTAAAATGTGCTAAAATAAATGTATATGATAATCTTTGAATTATTAATCTCAGAATTATTGATTTCAGACCATTGAATGGAAAACGCATGATGATGCATTGGTCCGTCATCATATATATCGTATTTAAAAATTATACAAATAGTTTAAAGAAGTACTTACAGTTACAGGTCCCCAACGGCATCTGTCCGAATGTTTTAAGTGGCATATCTTAATCATGCCCACATCTTCGCTCGGTTACAGGTATATAGAAAGTGATCAACCCAAGATAAAAACCTGAAAATGTGTTGAGAAAACAAACAAAAGTGGAAAAACTTAATCAAAACCATCCAAGTTTTAAAAGTTATGCTGCTTTATGTGCTATCGGAATAATCCTACTTATCACATCTGAAGTGGTAATTATGAGTATGTCGTGTTCAAGTGTGTTGCTGTCGGAAAGAACAGGAAACATGGACGACGTCAGGTTCATTATACATATTTCTTGAGGAACTTTTATTTTGACATCATAATACATATTACACAGTTAGCTTGCTGACGACAATGGAATTTTGGTCAAATACAAGCAATTTTCATAGTGTAACAATCTCCAACATGCATTGAATGGTTGCTGAAGTAACAACGTACAACATACAAAGTACTTTGTTTCTTTGACATTTCTAAACTATTGACACAAACAAACACAAGAACATGTTGAGCATTTTATTAATCCAAATGACAGAGAACAAACTATGATACTGTATATCAAATAGTCCACAACTAAAGCTCCTTGGCTGAATTTATATAAAATTCACGCAAAATTATATTGCTTACAACTCAAGTGGCAGGTAATCATTGATTTATGGCAGGACTAGCGTTAACAAAATGTACTTACAATACATGGCTCATCATAATTTTTTTAATCAGCTCATTTAACAAGCATTTCAACATACCTTATGTAACAACCTTAAATCATCAAGTAAGCGTGTAGTTATCTAATTTGATACTTAAGTTTTTCCCTGTGGTTTTGACTCCTCCATGACAAGAACTTTATTGTAACAGAGCATTGAAGAGCGGGTTCACCTAAACACTTGTATATAATAAAATAAGAAATGGAGACAAGTTGATGTTTGAACAGAACTTCTCCCTCATTTATTTGATGCAGCTCATTGCAACTCTCCACTGAACTGTAGGGATGGGTGGATCGATCCTAAATTATTGATTCATCTGATACTGACGTTGTATCAAAAATATCGATCCTTACACAAAAATAGCGATTCTAAAAAAATATATGTTTTTTAAACTAGGGATATATATTATAAGGTACCATTAACATGATCAATAATCATAAGCTTCAAAGTGAAATAAAATGGATTAAGCTATATTAGCAAATACTTGTGTCGGAAGGGAACTATTTCTTCTTCCGCTCATCTTAACATGCATAAATGCTGAAAGACATGAGCAGCAAGTGCTTGCCCCATCACAAAACTCATACAAACATGGGGGAGCAGTGCCTTGTAGAGGTAGTGATAGAAAATCAGAGAAATAGCTTCTGGAGTAAATTCATGCTAAAATAACTTATCTAAAGGTGACATTTCTTATAACTCAAAAAGAGTGATATTTTCTCTAAAAGAGTGGCGCAAACGGAAAGAATCTTTTTCAAGATGCCTTTTTGTTTGTGTTTATTTCCTGGTTGTGGTCGATGTCTCTCCCCGTCTGATGGCCACAATTGCTGCCTTTCGTGTCTAGGTGCCACCCACGCGGATTCAGCATTCGTGGATGGTTCATGTCCTCACTGCGAGAACATGACCATGGCTACGTTGCGGTCGCGGCTCATATTTTTAAGAGCGCAAGCCACCCCAGCGGCTCCCCGACTCGGTCCTTCTACCTACGGGTATGAGGCGGGGTCGGTTAGCATTGGGGGCGATATGGGGACCTCAGTAGTAGCTGCCGGGTATTCCCCCACGGACCTCCCACTCCCCATCATGCTCATATGCTCCAACCGAGCGCTGGGGCGAGTTTGCCGGTTAATTTCACGGCGGACCCATGATCTCCTTCGGGGCTATCGATTGCGGCATCGGAGAGCGGGTCTGACGCTGGGGATTCGGCTGGACTCCCACCCTCGGAAAGCGAAGCTGATGAATCCTCCGCCCGGAGGTGCATGGTGAGCTCACGCGCTCGTGGCAGGCACCTTTCACTGCCCGCACAATCCGTGAGCTCCTCCACTCTCACTATCCTTGATGGCGGGGTGGCAAGGGGCTACTCGACGATTCCCCAGGTGGATCAAGCAGTCGCGGTGCACTTATGCTCACAGAGCGCCTCCACCTGGCGGAACCATCCGAGGCTCCCGTCCAGGGCCTGTAGGCTGACGGCATCCCTGATGGCTAAGGCCTAAAGCGCTGCTGGACACGCCGCCTCTGCCTTGCATGCCATGGCACTCCTGCAGGTGCACCGAGCCAAGACACTCAGAGAACTACACGAGGGTAGTCCTGACCCGGGTCTATGCAGGAGCTGTGCTCGGCGACCGACTTCGCCCTCCGGGCAACGAACGTCACGGCGCAGGCTCTCGGGCAGGCAATGTCCACCCTGGTGGTCCCCCCTCAGGGCCGGCCGACTGCGATGCCACCCGCCTCACGGCCTGCCGCAAAGAACCCCAAGAAGGTGTATCCAAGATGTACCCAAGTACATCTTGTACCCAAGATGGCGCCGAGTATAGCTGCTGCGTCGCGGGCTCCGTCAAAACACTGCAGTTTATTGTTTGTTTTGTTTACAGTTTTGTGTTTTTTTGTCTTGGATGTTGTCTGCCTTATTGTGTACGACAGACAAACGCTTTTGGACATTGGTTCGGCAATCACACACCGAAAACCGGACTTCACATTCCTCAACGCCGACCCGCGGTTTACAAACACGCCAGCGGAGCCCTTTGTTTGGGCTGTCCGGCCGCGGAAACGCAGACGGAAAAGGGGAAAAAGAGCCGGCGTTCTCATCAGAGTAAGACGTCGCGCAAATCGCCCCCCGCTACCCAGTATACTACTGGCAAATGTTCAGTCTCTGGACAACAAGCTCTGCGAGCTGAGAGCGCGGATCTCTTTCCAACGAGAGACGAGAGATTGCTGTGTTATCTGTCTTACGGAAACCTGGATGTCCGCGGAGATTCCAGACTCGGCCATCGAACCCACGGGTTTCTCCGTGCACCGAGCGGACAGAGCGAAAGACCTCTCAGGTAAAAGCAGAGGTGGAGGTGTATGTTTTATGATCAACAAATCATGGTGTGATCAGAGGAATGTACATTTTATCAGGTCTTTCTGCTCTCTCCTGATCTGGAATTTCTCATGCTTCTGTGTCGACCATTCTGGCTACCGAGGGAATTCACAGCGGTCATTATCACTGCTGTGAACATCCCCCCACAAGCCGACACAGACCGGGCACTTAGGGAACTGTATGGCAGTATAAGTCAGCAGGAAACCGCGCACCCTGAGGCCGCGTTCATTGCTGCCGGGGACTTCAACAAAGCCAACTTTAAAACAATAGCACCAAAATACCACCAACACATCAGCTTTAACACACGAGGGGACTGGGTTTTGGATCATTGCTATTCTCCTTTCCGGGATGGCTACAAATCCCTCCCCCGCCCACCATTTGGCAAATCCGACCACTCCTCCGTTCTGCTTCTGCCCGCTTACAGGCAGAAACTGAAACGGGAATCACCCACCATTAGAATGATCCAGTGCTGGTCGGACCAATCAGACTCTGCGCTACAGGACTGTTTTGATCACGCGGACTGGGAGATGTTCCGGTCTGCCTCCGATGACGACATCGAGGTTTACGCTGATAGCGTAACGTGTTTCATCAGGAAGTGTGTAGAGGACGTTGTTCCGACAAAAAATATACAGATCTACCCCAACCAGAAACCCTGGGTTAACGGCGATGTTCGCGCGGCACTTACTGCGCAGACCACCGCTTTTAATTCCGGGAACGCGGAGGAGCGTAAACGAGCCAGTTATGCCCTCCGTAACTCCATCCGTGCAGCCAAACGCCAGTACAGGCACAAAATTGAAGAACAGTTCAACACCACTGACTCCAGAAGTATGTGGCAGGGAATTAACATCATCACGGACTATAAACAGAATAAAAACTCCGCCATGAACACCGTTGCCTCTCTCCCGGACGAACTTAATACATTTTATGCTCGTTTCGAGGACAATAACACCGCCCTCACGGAGAGAGCACTCACGGCCGATACTACAGTTGATGGTTCACTCTCCGTCTCTGTTGCGGATGTAACCCGATCCTTCCGACGGGTGAACGTTCGTAAAGCCGCGGGTCCAGACGGCATTCCGGGCCGCGTCATCAGAGCATGCGCGAACCAACTGGCTGGTGTTTTTACGGACATTTTCAACTTGTCCCTATCCCTGTCTGTAGTCCCCACATGCTTCAAAACATCAACCATTGTGCCTGTACCGAAGCAATCAAAAATCACCTGCTTAAATGACTGGCGTCCTGTTGCCCTCACCCCCATCATCAGCAAATGCTTTGAGAGGTTGATCAGAGATTACATCTGCTCTGTTCTGCCCACCTCTTTGGACCCATTGCAGTTTGCCTACCGCAACAACTGCTCCACTGATGATGCCATTGCATCTACAATACACACTGCTCTCTCCCACCTGGAAAAAAGGAACACATATGTGAGAATGCTGTTTGTAGACTACAGCTCAGCATTCAACACCATAGTGCCCTCCAAGCTTGATGTGAAACTCTGGGCTCTGGGCTTAAACAGCTCGCTGTGCAGCTGGATCCTGGATTTCCTGTCAGGCAGACGTCAGGTGGTTAGAATGGGCAGCAACATCTCCTCATCACTGACCCTCAACACTGGAGCACCACAGGGCTGTGTTCTCAGCCCACTCCTGTATTCCCTGTACACACATGACTGTGTGGCGACACATAGCTCCAATGCCATCATTAAGTTTGCTGATGATACGAGGGTGGTAGGTCTGATCACTGACAATGATGAAACAGCCTACAGAGAGGACACGCTGGTGTCAGGAGCACAACCTCTCCCTCAACGTCAGTAAAACCAAGGAGCTTGTGGTGGACTTCAGGAAGAAAGACAGAGAACACAGCCCCATCACCATTAATGGAGCACCGGTGGAGAGAGTCAGCAGCTTCAAGTTCCTCGGTGTCCACATTACTGAGGAACTCACATGGTCCGTCCACACTGAGGCCGTTGCAAAGAAGGCTCACCAGCGCCTCTTCTTCCTGAGACGGCTGAGGAAGTTTGGAATGAACCACCACATCCTCACACGGTTCTACACCAGCACTGTAGAGAGCATCCTGACTGGCTGCATCACCGCCTGGTACGGCAATAGCACCGCCCACAACCGCAAAGACCTGCAAAGGGTGGTGCGAACGGCCAGAAACATCATCGGAGGTGAGCTTCCCTCCCTCCAGGATATATATAACAGACGGTGTGTGAATAAAGCTCGGAGGATTATCAGAGACTCCAGCCACCCGAGTCATGGGCTGCTCTCACTGCTTCCATCAGGCAGGCGGTATCGCAGCATCAGGACCCGCACCACCCGACTACATGACAGCTTCTTCTCACAAGCAATAAGACTTTTGAACACATGATCTCTCACGATCAACAATCAGCACTGCACTTTATTAATCATCACTCTGTCAATATATTCTCCCAATTCAGTTAGTGTATATATATATATATATATATATATATATATATATATATATATATATATATATATATATATATATATTTATACCCTTATCTAGTGTATGTGTATTCTACATTGTGTGTATTGTGTACATTTGTTATGTAAATTGTTGTGCAAGTATGTGTACATTTGTTATGTAAATTGTTTTGTGTAAATATGTTGTTATTGTAAAGTGGTTTATGTCTTGTCACTGTCATTACTGCAATGTTGCTCGGAACTGCACACAAGAATTTCACCTGCTGTTGCACTCGTGTACACAGTAGTGTGACAATAAAGTGATTTGATTTGATTGATTTGATTTGATTTGAAGGCTTCAAAGTGCCCCTGAGACGGGCAGCCCCGGGACTCAGGAAACTGCACTAAGGGAGCCGGTAAGCAGACCACTCGCTCCCCCGCCATAGGGTTGGGTGGAGAATCCTTAATTCTTTAAAAATTTTATTTTGCCTGTCACCCAACGGGCTACGGTACCCACATTTTCAAAAAAAGGAGCAGTTTCCTCAGCCCCTGGGCTCTATTTCCGGTCTCCCCGGCCGTCGTTATCACGACCGCCGGCCACCGGTTTTCTTTGGCAGGCATGGCGCCCTGGAACCGGACCTCCTGCTTCCACGCGCCCAGCCGTGGCACAAGCTGACGGTCTCCATGGGCCACGAGGACTAAAATCTTCCTCCCCCGTCCCAGGCTGTTCCGGGAGCGGTCACAAGGAGCCAGGTAAGTGCTTCGATGTCTCTAGACTCAGCACCCCGGGCTCCTGTATGCTCCTGATGCTGTAGTCCCCTTGGCCCCTCTCGTATGGAGCTGGGGGCGTGGCTCACACTCCCAAACCCATCGCGTTGGTTGATCAGGACCGTCTGACTCGGCTATGCTATTCAGTTTGCCAGGCGCCCGCCCAGGTTCAACGGCTTCTGCTCCACCGAGGTGAGAGGCAAGAACACCACTGCCTTGCGTGCGGAGATCAAGTCCTTTCTTCATCGTAAAAAAGGCGGCGGGTTGCGGCCAATCCTTGACCTGCGAGTTCTGAACCGGGCTCTGCACAGACTCCCGTTCAAGATGCTCACGCAGAAACGCATTCTAGCTAGAGTCCGGCATTGGTTTGGTTCGTGGCCTGTCCTTTTCCCCTCGCTCCTTCACAAAGGTTCCCTTGCCCCACTAAGGGAAGTGGGCTTCCACATCCTCAACTATCGCAACAACTGGCTAATTTTAGCTCACTCACGGGACATGTTTTGTGCACACAGGGACCTGGTGCTTAGGCACATCAGCTGCTTGGGTCTTTGGATTAATTGGGAAAAGAGGAAGCTCATCCCGGTTCAGAGAATCACTTTTCTTGGTATTGAGTTGGACTCGGTCTCAATGACGGCGCGCCTCACCAACGAGCGTGCGCAGTCGGTGCTGAGCTGTCTGCATGCATTCCGACAGAACACGTTGGTCCCACTGAAATCCTTTCAGAGGCTCTTGGGGCATATGGCATCCTCAGCGACGGTCACGCCGCTTGGGTTGATGCATATGAGACCACTTCAGCACTAGCTACAGACCTAAGTGGAGAGACGAGCATGGCACCACGGCACACACCGCATCCTTGTCACGCAGGCTTGTTGCTGTTTTCTCAGCCCCTGGTCAGACCTAGCATTCCTACAGGCAGGAGTTCCCCTAGGCCAGGTCCCCAGGCACATAATGGTTATGACAGATGCCTCCCATCAGGGCTGGGGTGCCATATGCAATGGGCACTCAGTCGGCGGCCCTTGGACCGGCCTGCGACTGCATTGGCACATCAACTGCCTCGAGTTGCTGGCAGTACTACTTGCCCTGAGGAGGCTATTGCCTTTGATCCGGGCAAGCACGTGTTGCTCCGGACGGACAACACAGCAACGGTGGCGTATATCAACCGCCAAGGCGGCCTACGCTCTCGCCGTATGTCACAACTCACCCGCCATCTCCTCCTTTGGAGTCAGCACCGTCTCAAGTTGCTACGAGCCACTCATGTCCCGGGCCACCTCAACAGCACAGTGGATGCGCTGTCACGGCAGGTTACACCCAGGGGAGGGTGGAGGCTCCACCCTCAGGCGGTCCAGCTGATCTGGAGTCGATTCAGCCAAGCACAGGTAGACCTGTTCGCTTCCCCAGTATCCTTCCATTGCCAACTAGGCTCCCCTCGGCACAAATGCCTTGGCACACAGCTGGCCCCTGGGGCAAGTATGCGTTTCCCCCAGTGAGCCTACTTGCACAGACGTTGTGCAAAGTCAGGGAGGACGGGGAGCAGGTCCTCTTAGTGGCCCCTTATTGGCCCTCCCGGATTTGGTTCCTGGACCTCATGCTCCTTGCTCCTCTGCTGTCCCCCTCCACCTTGAAAGTGTATGTAGCCGCCATATTGGCACATCACAATACTGTGGATGGTAAGTATTTAGGGAAGCATGGTTTGATCATCAGGTTCCTGAGAGGCACGAGGAGGTTAAACCCCCCAGGTCGTGCCTCGTTCCCTCGTGGGACCTCTCCGTGGTCCTTTGGGGCTTTCAGGGAGCTCCCTTCAAGCCCCTTGAGTCAGCAGAGCTAAAGGCGCTCTGTCTTAAGACTGCCCTCCTGATGGCGCTCACCTCCATCAAGAGGGCAGGGGACATGCAGGCATTCTCTATCAGCGAACTGTGCCTAGAGTCCGGTCCAGCTTACTCTCACGTCATCCTGTGACCCTGACTGGGCTACGTGCCCAAGGTTCCCACAACCCCATTTAGGGATCAGGTGGTGAACCTGCAAGCGCTGCCCCAGGAGGAGGCAGACCCAGCCTTGGCGTTGCTTTTCTCAAGATCAGAGATGTCTGGGCTCCGCAGGAGCGACCCCTAGTGTAAACTCATCAACACAACGTCTCCTTTCCTCCATCAGGGAAGGGAGGTTACGTCAGTAACCGAGACATTTTACTACAGTAATATTGTAGTTTTTTAACATTTTTGAGTCCAAACAGAAAATGATTTGACTTCTATTTTGTTTATCCTTACAAAACTTAACCCTGGTTTCACTACAGTAACTATAGTTTAACCATGATTAATTTTTGTAAGGGTAAACTAAATAGAAGTCTAATAATTTTCTGTTTAGGATAATTTTTTAAAAAAAATAAATAAATAAGTTGAATTATGGCTAAAAAGAATTTTTTTAATTACCTATTTTATCCCAAGAAAACGTATTTTAAAAAAAATCTGTTTAATAGAAGTATCGGTATTGGTATCAGAAACGATAATACTAGACTTGAAATTATTCATATCGGATCGAAAAGAAAATAAGTGGTATCACCCATCCCTTCTGAACTGCCCGACACTTATCTGACATGCATGCATTTACAACCCACCTACGACAAGGAAAAAACTCACACTGTGAAGAATCACTTAGCGTTACACAATACACTCCATAAGTATTTTACAGTAATATTAACTGATTTCATTCCAGTAGACTGAACACTGAGCTTTATGTTAACATATAAAACTGATTATTAAACTAATTTACTAATTTATTTGTTAGTGGTGGTAATATGCATTAATTGTTTTAAATATAGTGTGTGTGTGTGTGTGTGGGGGGGGGGGGGGGGGGGGGGGGGGGCATGTTTATGTGGTTTATGAGGACAATTTTTCAGGTTAGAAACTGGTAATGTTTTATAGAACATGTGAAAATGCTGAAAGTTTTTTGTAAGGGTTAGGTTTAGGGGTTGTGTTAGGTTTAGGGGATAGAATCTATAGTTTGTACAGTATAAATTTCATTATGTCTATAGAAAGTTCTCATAATGATAGGTAGACCAATGTGTGTGTGTGTGTGTGTGTGTGTGTGTGTTTAAATCAAACATTCCATTAGAGCCCTGAATAAGGTCATACCTCACGGGCATTGGGAAGTGCAGCCCGCTCTCCCGACACCACAGCAGAGGTAGTGCTGTATAAGAGTGTGCGATTACCTTACCTGACCTCAGCCTAGTTACCATCAGAGAGAGAGGGAGGAGGAGAGACAGAGAGAGGAGCATGAGAGGAAAGCAGGGAGGAGACAGAGATTGTGAAGAGGGAGGGTAGGAATGGAAAATAGGATAAAACAACAGACAGAGTGAGAGAGTAGAGAGAGGGAGAGAGGACCTGGAAATGAGGAAGAGAAAAGGAGACAGTGAGAAAAAGCAATATTCGGACGGGATTAGTTTTCTTCTTACAATTATTAACATGGGATGTCTGTCATTTCTTATACTGATTCAGACTGCATTATGATCTCTGTCATAGACCCTTTTCAAATGTTCGTATTTGGAATTGGGAAGTAAACTATAGCAGGGTAAACATATTTATTTATGTTTGTGTTCCTATTTGATCTAACAGCTAAAGAAAAAAATCCACTATTGCACAACTTTCCAAAAGAGGGAAAATAATAATAATAATAAAACAAAGATAAGTGTTTTAAGAGTTAGAGAGAAAGATGCCAAATTTACTGTCTCTCCCTCAGCAATTGTATTTGAAGCAACATTACTAGTTGCAATGTTTTAAATGAATGTCTGTAATACATGATCTTGAGGACCCCCATGAAAACGAGATGTTTCATCTCATGGGGCTGATCCTCTAATAAACGTTTATAAATAAATACAGTATATAATACAAAGGACAATGTTATACATTTACATTAAATAATTAAACAAAAATGAACATCTAAAAAATGTTTGCTAGATTTACGCTGCTAAATTAAGGGGCTAGTTCATTCAAAGATGAAAATTTTTACTCAACTTAATGCCATCCCAGATGTGTATAACTTTCTTCCTTCTGCAGAACGCAAACAAACATTTTTTTTAAATATCTCAGCTCTGTTGGTCCTTGCAATGCAAATGGATGTTGATCAGATATTTGTAGCTCCAGAAATCACATAAAGGAAACAAAAGTAATCCACAAGACTCCAGTGGTTAAAGCCAAAGTAAATTTTTTTACTCTAAATATCCACTTTCACTTTTACATATGAAAGTCACATGTGGTGCCTGTTTAGTTTCACTTTCACATATGAAAGTGAAAGTTAAAATGGAGAATTAGTGGAGAAAAAAGGAGTTTAATATTGTTCTGACTCTCACCCACACCTATTATATTGCTTCTGAAGATATGGATTAAACCACTGGAGTCTTGTGGAATACTTTTGTTTCCAGAAATGCAAATGCACAGTCTTTTAAAAATGGGTTTATTATTACTAAGGTGTCTGAAAGTGGCCGTTACAGAATGTAATGTGCTCTGTATGCGTGCATAACATAACATAAACAAGACTTATTTGTGTTGAATTATGCAAAGTATAATTATGATATTATTTATAAATTAAGGGAAGTTATACAGAATGGCACAGATATTCTTAGCTGGAAGAGATTTGATTTCTCAGTGGACACCTCAGTTAGCTTAAAAACAGTAAATACATTGATTCTTAGTTAATTTTATGGAGAAAAAATACAGACACATTTGATTTGGACATCAGGGTGTAAGGTGACAGCGAGTCTGGGCTACCCCTCGGGAGAACAAAAGGCTCTCATAAGAATCAACATTTGAACTGTCTCTTGCATATGTAACAGCAACATCCGAGACGCAACCAGCAGGGGCTCGCACCTCACTTCTACCGTCTGATTATCTTCCCCTACTCCCCCCTCTCCTCCTCACTTAGAACTCACTAAAAACCTATACAATGTCAAGTGTGTACAAAAAAAGTAACTATAACATGTTTGATATCATTTTAAGTGTCTCAGTGTGCCTGGTAAACTGGTCTCATCCTCCCAGCCATAATGAAAAGCTAAAAGAAGTTATAGAATATGAGAGATGTGGTGTGCCCCTTAAAGGTGTGCCCTCCCCCAGATCCTCTATATGTAAATGTACAGGAACCTACTCAATGGGGAGCCAAATCTAATTAGAATGACCATTTGGTTAGCCTATTGAATTATCTGGGTTTATAAGGAGAAGGAGCAAAAGGTTCTGGGAGTCCGTAGGTAGACTTCCCACATGATCGCTGTGTGTAGTTTTTCGTTGCCAGGTAATATTTCTACAAATTCCTCAATTTCCGTATTGTTGTGATTATATTGATTGTTTGATGATTTTACCTTATGAATTGGATTTTGAAAACAACAACAATGGCATAGACCCAAAATTGTGCTATTATGTAAAAAATTTGGAACCTGCAACATATAGGTGCACGCACACAGAAACATATAATGACACACATATGAGATTCACAGAGTTAATGTACAATCTCACATCTTACACACCGAATGAGACAAAACCAAAAACTTTTGTATGGACCAACCGAAAAGAAGGAATGTATTGTGTCGGGGCATGTTCACATAGCATAGATAATTTCACCAATCCACACAACTGTTCGTGGACTGTTACGTATTGTTTTAATTTGACCACCTGTGGATACACTAAACCCAAAAAGTGTCCAGAATTGCACTCAATTCCTCCTGGTGGACTGATTAGAGGAAATATCAACAAAACTTTATTACGTGATGTAAATTTGGTGATGACACATGTAACTTACAACATTTCCAACATACTCTCTGCTTATACAAAACATTGTAATGATAATGATGAGTCATATGCATGGCTACAGTCACGAATCGATGATTTAATTTCTGATTACAAAGAAAGACTTGCCGTCCAAATTCCACCTGCTCGTTCAAAACGAGACCTGCTCAGCAGCATAGCAGGCTTGTTCGGATCAATTAATTCAGCAGCCAACACCTATAAAATAACAAAACAATCCCAATTCTCCACATGGTTGACAGACCAGATGGCCACTGGTTTCCAACACATCACCAATAGCAATGATAACATTATCAAAGCGGTACGATCCGAAGCGCAGGCGCTTCTAGCGATCAGCCACACATTGTTCAATCAGACCCGTACCATCGAACGTGACTTAGCCTGCAGATCATATGCACAAGATTTGTTCACTGCAACAAGACAGGAAATTTTAGACCTTCGTCTTCACAAGACCCCGAGACATGTTTTGAATGATTTAATTGAGGTTTTAGACTTGCATAGATGGCTCTCTTCAGAAAAAATGAAAAATGTTAAATATTCAGAACTGTTATCCACAATTATGATGTATACTGGAAATGAATGTATTGGTTGTATTGGGTTTTTTGCCACTTTTCCTTTAATCCACCCAGATCAAGTTTATCCAAATTCCACCACTATTCGCTCCATTGGCATGGTAGTTAAAGATCAGGTAATCAAGTGGGATCACCTCACTGGATATATGACTTTGAGGGGTACTGAGACCTTGTTTACCAGTCGCGCCTGTTGTCATGAAACTCACAATTATGTTGTCTGTACATGTAACACATTGCAACCATTCTCTCCCAATGATAGCAAACTCATAAATGTTGAATCATTGCATGGCCATTCAAATGCTGTTCAAGTGTCTCATACGCAATGGTGTGTCATCAGTGAGATGAATTCGTTCACACATGGAGGACTGACCTGTCCTGCTAATCACTCCTTTTGCTTGGAAGTGACAGAGGACTTCTCTATGGGCCAGATCGACATCCTCGGAAGAATGCCAAAGGACGCCGAGGTCTCTCCATGGTGGGACGACACTTTTTATGAACACGGAACACAAGCCTTGGTCGACATGATGGACTTGGCACAGAACGTCATCCTCCAAACAGAATACCACCTCTCTCAAGCGCAAGTGGAGACAAACTTGGCGCGAAAGACTGCACAGATTCTGTCTAGCTCATCTACCCGATCGGCACAGACTGCATACACCTGGTGGGACTGGGTACTTCGAGGTTGTGTGGTTGGAAGCACACTCATCTTCTCCTTCACACTATTCCAATGCTGCTACTTCAGACACCTCATAAGAACAGTAAAAGCATCCACCAACACTATCTTAACTCTCAGTCCCTTACAGCTGCCCACCTTACAAAGACTGATGTGACACCGCAGGAAACCCTGTGAGTGGCCCACGGTGCCAAAGCGGGGAAAACTGTAAGGTGACAGCGAGTCTGGGCTACCCCTCGGGAGAACAAAAGGCTCTCATGAGAATCAACATTTGAACTGTCTCTTGCATATGTAACAGCAACATCCGAGACGCAACCAGCAGGGGCTCGCACCTCACTTCTACCGTCTGATTATCTTCCCCTACTCCCCCCTCTCCTCCTCACTTAGAACTCACTAAAAACCTATACAATGTCAAGTGTGTACAAAAAAAGTAACTATAACATGTTTGATATCATTTTAAGTGTCTCAGTGTGCCTGGTAAACTGGTCTCATCCTCCCAGCCATAATGAAAAGCTAAAAGAAGTTATAGAATATGAGAGATGTGGTGTGCCCCTTAAAGGTGTGCCCTCCCCCAGATCCTCTATATGTAAATGTACAGGAACCTACTCAATGGGGAGCCAAATCTAATTAGAATGACAGACACACCATTTGGTTAGCCTATTGAATTATCTGGGTTTATAAGGAGAAGGGGCAAAAGGTTCTGGGAGTCCGTAGGTAGACTTCCCACATGATCGCTGTGTGTAGTTTTTCGTTGCCAGGTAATATTTCTACAAATTCCTCAATTTCCGTATTGTTGTGATTATATTGATTGTTTGATGATTTTGCCTTATGAATTGGATTTTGAATTATTATTCTATTACCTGGTCAATAAATTGTAAACATTTGATTTTATTCTGACTGACTCTGAAATTGTTTTCCCAAACAGATTGAGCGATTCGTATGTTACCGCAAGTCTGCGTCAGATTAGTGACGACTAATATTTGGCATCAGTTCAAGTGTACTTGGTTTGCAAAGACAGAAAGTGTTTTTCCGTTTAGAACAGCTAAATGCTGCTTGACCAATCTAAATTCGGGTGTGTCTTACCTCTGTTTTGACTTGAGGTTTCTTCAGATAAGTGTACGTGGGAAACCACGCATGGCCAATCCAAAGCTATTATAAGAGAAGTTATGTTGGTCAACTTACATCTGTAATAGTGGTCGTGACCTCTACTGAAGAAAACGTTAAGTTAAATTCAAGTGTATGCAATTCCATGGGGGCTATACTGAAGTATCTTTGATTGTGTATACGTGAACGTGACCGATCTCAGGTATATAGCAATTTACCTCTGTTTGATGATCCAATACTGGCCGCTTGTGATCGTGAGACCCGCAGTGAGAAAACACGCGAGGACCTCAAAGCGACATAGTTTCCTAATCTGAACAGGTAAAATATAATTAAAGGAGTTAAAAGAATAATCAAACATTCGCTCACTTTTAATGATGCTCAGATATCATTAAAACCTTTTTCATTTATGGAGTCAGATGAAATAACGAGGTAATACATAAGAGAAATTGTATTTTATTGAATCTTGTTGTGTTGCGTAAAAGAAAGACAGTAACGCGCAGAGACCTTCACCCGTATTATTGGAGACCGCCGTTGGACCGAGAAACGGGCTTACAAGGGTTAAAATCAAAAAGCATGAAAAATGAATTAACTTAATCTATTCAGAGAAAACTAGTCTTGTTTGAACAGGGACAAGCCATCAGACAGATATTGAAAGATGAAGGGGAAGTGAGGACACAATTTCTGCATCCCTTTTTTTAAGTTTGGAAAGGTCTGTAGATCAAACAGGCTTTATGGGATATGAAAGAAAACTGCACAACATGCATAGATGTAATGAATATACTATGGTACACAGTTCTGTGCTGACTGAATAATAACTCATAACAGCATAAACACTTGTTTCAGTGGTGATTGTTTGAGGTGTCCATATGGTACCAGCTAATACTCAACAGACTCTTACTCAGAGCTCTACAGCTGCTTTGTCTGAGCAATAAAATATTTGTTCCTTCATTATGACAATCTGTTATCACGCTTGGCACTATCATAGAGCAGTTTCACTGCATTGGTTTTGCTGTAGAGTTTGTCATAAATACATGGAAAAGTGTATGTGGACACCCTCTACTAATTTGGGGTTAATGGCTTGTTTCAGCTATATAATCTACAAACATTTTCAGTAGAATGGGATGCACCAAAAAGACTTTCAACATGGCAATATCATAGGATACCATTAGTAAATGGTTGAAATGGCTGCGTAAAGTCCAGACCAGAACACCACTGAAAACCTTTTGGATGAATTTGAACACCAACTGTGAGCCTGGTCCAATTGCCCAACATCAGTGCCTGACCTTACTAATGCTCTTGTGTTTGGTTGGCAGCAAATCCCTGCAGCCATGCTCCAACTTAGTGGAAAGCCCAGGTGTTTTAGCAACATTGGGAGGACAAACTCCCTTTTATTTTACTTAAATTTCATGTTCAATAAGCACATATTTGTGTGGTGATTGGGTATTGGTTGTTAGGAGTCATTATAAAATCAAACAAAAAGCCACAAGAGGACGTGTTTCAGTGATTTTTACGGGTAAAGTGTGATCTTTGCAACAGTATGAAGCGGACTGCCTGAAACCCCCATACCTGAGGTAAAATCATTATAATGTACCAACTTTTGTGACTTTAATAAATGATGGCAATAGCAATATGTTAAAAGACGCCACTTTTCAATAGTCCTTTTACAACTGCTCTGAACGCTGTATGTCCAATCAGAATTTAAAGTCAGAACTATCCGTTTTTTAAGCTTGCATCCACACTTCAACTTTGCAATACCTTCGAGCTGCTTAGTGTTTTAAACATAGTTTCTTGGCAAACCTACCAAATAAATAAAGTATGTGAAAGATGTTTATATATGCATGTAATTGGGGCAGTTTAGTCATGTACAGTTTTCACTTGTTGATTTCTCCCATACTCCTAATTCACAAGCAGTCTGGAGCTTGACTGTGATTTTCATATGAGCTGTACAGAGATGTCAGACAGCTTAGCAGATGCTTATTATTCAAAAGTCATCAGTGGCTTGGCATGTCATCATATTTAATGATAATCAATGTCAGTTCTGCACAACTCATCATTTAAAGGTTTTTATTGAACTTCCAGGACCATAATTAAACCATAGAGCCTTGTTACAGCAGAGTACTGTTGGAAATTGCATATATTTTTAACAAAACCTCTGTTTTAACAAGTCTGTGTGCCAATCAGTTGTTGTGCTGTACAACAGGAATATGCACCAGCAGAAGGAATTGAGAAGCTTTAATAATTTTATGGCAAAAAAAGTACAAATTTGCAGAATATTTAATGTTTTCAATGAGAGAGAGAAAAATATTAAGAGCCCTAAAGGCCCTTTTACACAAAATGCAAATATTTTGTGCAGTCAAGATTTTGAATTGAAACAATGGAATCCTATGGAGCTTTATTTTCCCTTCTGTGAGCATGTGGTGAACATTTAAGACCAATATGACATAAATAATAAGCTTTGGGTCACATTTCACATATGGTGGTGCTTCGAAAGCTGTTTTTCAAACCGGCATTTAACACCAACAGAATGAGAGTTATTTCAAAGAATTAAGTAAACGGTTAATGTATAGGAAACTCAAGTATTTTGTAAAGTGTTGAGCAAAAAATATCCACAAAACATCACCACTTTTGACCTGTTTGAGACACAATATATCCCCACAAATGTTCTTTTGTCTCTATTAGACATAGTTATGTATACCTACGTAATTTTTTTCCATTAACATTCTTTCACCTCAGTTTTACATTTGAATCTTTTCCATAAATACCTGTTTATCAAATTAAATGAAGTGGAAAAAAAGTTTGTTTTTAAAGAAAAAAATATTTTAATTATACTCCACAAACCATACTTTTTCTTGTGTGTGGTTGATATGAATAGATATTGAAAGGTGCTGGAAATCTGGGTGCAATTGTTTAGAGCCATGAATACATTAAACTAAACAGGTCATATGCCTTTCTTCTCCTCACCTCAAATAACCCTGCTGTGTTTGCCAACGGCTCTACTGCTTTCAATATCTATCGTCTCTTCCGGCTTCTGAGTGATACCTTTGTTCTTTGAGATCAATGCAAAAGGCAATTGTTCTGAAAGGAGACACACTTTGTGTTTAAGAAATATCACATTATGGCATCTGTGTTCCCAACATCAATATATTTTGTGGTGTGGCCTGTGGTCGTGTATTATTAATATGTTCAAGTTTCCAAAACACTTTTTTTCCCTGCCAGTTGTTGACAGATCCTTCATACTGAATCAATTTACCTTTGTAACCACAGGAACTAATTTAGAAGTATTTAGATATCTATTATTTGTTTTTAATCTGTGCATTGCCCTCAATGCATTTGTATGCCTTCATGTACAGAAAAGAGTATGTTCCTTTACATGTACAAAATGTGTTTTATTCCACTGGAAATGACAGCCCAGTTTGAAATTGTACACAGATGAAGCAGTAGTTATTCAGACTTGGACTAGACACAATCTCTAACAAGAAAGCAGAGGACTGTGAAGTGCAGGAAATGCATGTGTGGAAATAAAAGTTTAATGACAGGAAACGAAAAAAAAAAAATTGAAAATGAAATGGTTTGTAATTTAATTGTGGCATGTTCACATAATAGTCTCTCTCTTCTAAAGACTGATGCTGGCTATTTTGGGCTAAGTTACATAGGAAACAGGAATAAAGGCTTATTCAGACCAAGACAAAATTACAGTGAATGTAAAGGGTAAAAAAAAGTCACTTCCATACAGTAGGTGGCACTGATCATCTTATACACCACATAGTACAAGAAATGTACATGAATTACAGAGTTTTCAAAAAGCAATCCAAATAAAACCTATTGAGAGACAATAGCAAACCACTTGGACTTGTACAATGGCTGGCAATGTAAGATGAGATTAATTTAATATGTAACACATTTACTTAATTTGGTAACTATTTCATTTCATTTGATTTTCTGTGTGTTCTGTATTTGCAGTATGTATTTAAAGTCCACATGAATTGGCTTGATAAGTGTTTCCTATGTTGGCATTTTAAAGAGCCAATAACCTTTAGTTTTATGTCACAGCCATTAACATGATTTGATATTGCTAGTCGATTACAGATGGTATTAGAGGGAGGAACATTCTCAGTCTAGAGATTATTTAATTGGACATAACGTGTCAGTTTAATATGAGTCATCAATATTTTTTGTCCGTATTCGAGGAAAAGATACATTTTAAATGTGTATATCTGCCTCTAGTTACTTAGTTGAAGAACGTCTAGGTTATTGTTGTAACTTCCATTCCCGGATGGAGGGAACGAGACGTGTGTCGAGTGAAGCGACACTAGTGGACTTCTTGAAGGTTATTGAAAAATTGGCAGACAGAATTTGCATGTCCCTCCCCCAGACATACGGGTATAAAAGGAGGGAATCATGCGTCTGTCTATTCAGATTCTGCACTGAGGAGCCGAGAATAAGGTTCGGCCATAGCAGTGACTCGGTTCAGCGTCATAGCCAAGGGGCCACAACGTCTCGTTCTCTCCATCAGGGAATGGAGGTTACAACAGTAACCTAGACATTCCAACAGTAACCTAGACGTTCCAACAGTAACCTAGACGTTCCCCATCTGTCGCTCATTTCGATGGTGCGGTGGTAGATCCAACCTGCTGTGAGGGAGGATTTGCTACGAACACTGCGACCGGGGGGGCAGCAGGGACTGCCCAAGGGAGATGCAGGTTCGTCTGTAGGGGGACCATACCATGGAAGATACACACAGGGGGATTAATCCACAAGGGCCCATCCTGTGGAGCACCTATTCCAGTACAGAGTAATTTTAGTAACTGTAGTAGGTCTGGTCGGGGAATTCCTCCACTGAATTTGGGGACCAGAGGGCTATGGAGGAAGAACATTGAGGGAGCGCGAATCTGGTGGACTCCCCTGGGGAAAACAGAGTGCACGTGATCACCTCAGTGGAGGGGAAAGGCACACCAACAAGCGCCACTTTAGGGTGTAAAGTTGGCTGGTAGAGGGAGCTCTGTCTTGGTTGATTGTGTCTATGACAGCGGGTGGTAGGCCACTTAGATCTTCCACATCCCGTCCAGACGTGGAGGTTCCAGAGGTCTGGGTGTGGATGCCAGAGGGTGCGCCGTCCCTGAGAAAGAAGTTTCTTTCTCAGGGGAATTCACCAGGGAGCGGCTGTCGCGAGGAGCATGAGATGGAGAAGTCTGTGTGGGCCAGTAGGGGGCTACAAGAGTGACTTGGTCCTCGTCCTCCCTGACCTTGCAAAGCACCCTTGCAAGTAGGCTCACTGAGGGAAATGCATATTGGCGCAGCCACGAGGCCAGCTGTGTGCCAGTGTGTCTGTCCCGAGGGGAGCCTCTGCTAGGGAGTACCAGAGCGTGCAATAGGAGGTATCTTATGGAAGTGAACAGTTCTATCTGTGCTTTGCCGAACTGGTCCCAAATCAGATGGACTGCCTGGGGGTGGAGCCTTCACTCTCCGCTGAGCGTACCTTGTCGTGACAGTGTGTCTGCTGACATGTTGAGATTGCCCGGGATGTGAGTAGTGCGCAATGACCTGAGTCGCTGCTGGCTCCAAAGGGGGAGATGGCGGGTGAGTTGTGACATATAACGAGAGTACACGCCACCTTGGTTATTTATGTTCGCTATTGTAGCAGTGCTGTCTGATCAGATCAAGACGTGCTTGCCCCGTATTAGTGGGAGAAACCTCTGCAGGGCAAGGATTACAACTACTCTAGGCAGTTGATGTGCCAACACTGTTTGGAGGTGTCTGTGGCATGCCTGTCCGCAGAAAACAGAGGTCTGTCCAGGGGTTGAAAGTCTGGCGGCAGGCGGGGGTGATAAACACACAGTACGTGTGCCATGCCCATGGCACCATACCCATCTGGGGACTCGAGTCTGAAGCCAGTGCTGAAGCGGTCTCATATGCATCAACCCCAGTGGCGTGACCACCGCGGAGGATGCCATATGCCCCAGTAGCCTCTGGAATTGTTTTAGAGGGACCACTGTGCTTGGCTTGAATAAGGTAATTTAGAGTCTAACTCCATGCCAAGAAAAGAGATGCTCTGAACCGGGGTGAGCTTACTCTTTTCCCAGTTGCCCTGAAGCCCTTGACTGCTGAGGTGCCTGAGCACCTGGTCCCTGTGGGCACATAGTGACTCTCAAGAATGGGCTAGGATGAGCCAGTCATCGAGGTAATTGAGTATGTGAATGCCCACTTCCCTTAGCGGGGCAAGGGCTGCCTCTGTGACCTTCGTGAAGACACATGGGGACAGAGACATGCCGAAGGGGAGGACTTTGTACTGATACGCCTGGCCGTCGAACGCGAACCGTAGGAAGGGTCGTGTCGAGGCAAGATAAGGGCTGTAGATACCCTTCTTCATCTCGGCTGGAGGGACAGACTCTATCACTTCTTTGAGTAAAAGGGTCGTGATCTCCGCACGCAGGGTGTTGGCGTCTTCGCCGTGCACCGAGGTAAAGCAGACGATGCCGAAAGGGGGCGGGGGCCTACGAACTGAATCGCTTAGTCAGATGGTCCTGACCAACCAACGCTTCAGTCTGTACATGTGTTGGCATGTGTGAGCGGCACCCAGACCAGAGGAACCAATCATCAAAAGGCTGGGGGGAGGACAGAGGGTTCCAGTCCAGCCCCACACTGACCACGGTCCGGGCAAGCATGTCTGCCATCTGGGCGTTGGCCATCTGGGCGTCAGCCTCAGGCAGTGCAGTCGTGTCTTCTGCGTCAGATGCCGGAATGCTCTCCGATGCAGTGGCGAACTCATCATCCAGCTCGGGAGGCTCGAGAGAGTAAACAGACTGGCCATGAGGTGAGCCGCTATCCCCTCAAGCTTGGACGGAAGTCAATGAGCGTGCCGGTGGGCAGGTGGTTCATGGGGATCTACCCAGCGAAACCAAGCCCGCTGCCATCCCCAAATCACCTCCATCGCCAGCCGGGTCATCCTCAATCCTGTGGGAAGATGAAGCGAATCGGGGTGCGGCTGGAGTGGCGTTCCTCTTTAAGAAGGAAAGCCACAACCACAATGTTGCCATGGTGAGGTTCTCACAGTGAGAACACGAACCATCCACAAACGCCGCCTCAGTGTTATCGCTGCCCAGACACACAAGGCAGTGCCTGTGACCGTCAGGAGCGGAGAGAAATCGACCACATCCAGGCACTACAGAGGGATGGAAGGGCATCTTTATAAAGACGCGTCCTGAAAAGGACGTTCAACGACAGCCATGTATTTGCTCTTTTAGAGAAAATAAACTCTTTTACAAATTCACTATTTTAGCAGTGCTGTCGAAGTGCCCAGGGGCAAGCTGCACTGCCGTGCAGAGAAGGAGAAAACCGCTGATACGCGCCATAGGATCCAACAGCGTAAGCTCTGCAGAGGTGAGTGGAACAGTAAGTGATCTCAGCTCACT
Source organism: Moxostoma hubbsi (assembly GCA_032164185.1). NCBI lineage: Eukaryota > Metazoa > Chordata > Actinopteri > Cypriniformes > Catostomidae > Moxostoma > Moxostoma hubbsi. Next base: position 20,362,525 of record JAVLUX010000012.1, read on the forward strand.
GATCACACAACCACTCGGCTCCGAAGAAGAAAAGCGAATGGACAGATGCATGATTCTCTCCTTTTATACCCGTATGTCCGGGGGAGGGACATGCAAATTCTGTCTGCCAATTTCTCATTGGCCCTTTCTCAAGTTCAGAGGTAACTGAGGCCTTCAAAGAAGTCCCCTAGTGTCACTTCACTCGACACAATGTTGAAGTGAGCGACAGACGGGGAAGCACAGTTGGAGAAGTTACATAGTTACAAAATTCCATTTCTGTGGTTGAGGTGGATGATACACTCACTTTTGTTTCCATGAAGACCAAAAAACAGGTTTGTCAAGATTTTCCCCCCCCAAAAAACGGTCACTTTGAGATGAAAGGTAATAATAAAAAGAATATTATATATATATAAATTATTATTATTAAATATTTATTTTATATTTTAAATGTTCTTTGTCCACACTACCACTGGTTTTGCACACTACCATTTTCCAAAAGTTGCTCATCCACACTGAAACATTTGAAAACGCTTAAGTCCGCTTACTGCGCATGCGAGAAATCGCCTTTGCATGTACAGTCTCAAACACGATTGTTCTTGTGTTCCGTCACCAGACACCAATTCTGAGTAAACTTCCCATAACCTTTGAAAGAATGCAGTGTGAATGTTTATACAATGGAACTTTTATCTTTAACATTGCTAGTAAAGTTAATATCAGGCACAACAGCGCTGCTTGATTGTTTCGGTTGAATGGATCACATTACTGCATCACCATCATCATAGTTTTCAGAAATTTCAGTTTTCCCAGTCAACACTACAATGCGAAGAAGGCATTTTCAAATGTATCTGAATTTATTAAGAACTAAAGACAATTATAAAGATAATAATAATCATAATAAAAAAGCCTAATAAATTCTCCTGTGTTCTTAAAATAGTGATGCCAAATTTGTGTTCTAATCGAATTTGTGTTTGTATTGCATTTTGGTAGTACAGGTAATGCTGCCTAAAGAAAATAAAATAGAACTCAATTTTAGGTTCAAGGTGAACTTGTCTATCACTTCACAGTGTTTCCCCTAGGTTTACAGCTTTTGGTTGGTTGGGGAAAATTGACACAGACACAAACACTTAAAGGAGTCATGGTGTTCATTTGTTTCTTTTAATGGCAGCAGTGAATATATTAACTGAACAATTATTTGAACTGTACATTAAACTAAACATTGGAACATTTATTTTTATGTAATTTATCCACAAAGTGTGCAGCTTTTGTCACTGCAGTGTATCTTTCTGGGCTTCTGGAAGAACATTTCCAGAGCCTCTTGATATGGAAAGTCAGAAACGTCTGGCCCATTTATTGAGATCCGCATGCATGCTGCAAGATGGTCTCCTTGCAGCCTATTGCGGATGTTTGTCTTGACCTGCAAATGCATTAACTGTTAAATGTGATAGCTTAACATATAGCTAAAAGCAGCAAATCCTATTGTGAAAAGTTTGTAGTACCCTGTTCATGGTTGAGAAGTCCCTTTCACAGTTTACACTACTGACTGGGACCGTCAGAGCAATAGAAGCCAGCAAAATGTTAGTCTGAGCAGACAGTCAGAACAAATATGTGTGTGATTGAGCATTAAGGCCTAATATTATTTAATTTTTTCATTCTTTGAATTAGTTAATTATATTAATTTAAATCTTTTGATTGTTCATATCTTAATTTTTAAAAATATTTTTATTAATAGATCCGGCTCTTTTGATATGCGAGCCGGCTCCCAACGTTCGCCGACTCGTTCGTGAACCACCCATCACTAGTGACTGGACTTTTGCTGCTTGTCAGGGAAAGGGCGTGCAGCACTTGGGCTCTTTTCTGTACTTGGACTTGGAGCAGTAGCGCTACTCCGGGTGCTACTTACAGGAGAGCGAGTGTTGCCATCTTCACCACCCTGGGAGCGTTTAAAAAACAGATATTTTTGTCTTCTTTTCAGGTGATTGACGCAACATATTTCCAACGCACGCTTTCTGTCCGCTGGTGGGAGTGTGTGATGGGGAGTCGACTCCAAAGAGTCGATTCCTCGACTCTGAATAGCCCCAGACTCGGGGTCGACTCCATCACAGGACTGTGTTACTGTGTCCGAAATCACTCACTTGTGAGTGTCTAATCCCTATTGCAGTAAAGTCGAGTAGATTGTATATTTTTTACATTTTGAGTGTATTACTATTTGTTATATGTTGAATTAATGTGACGTCATATCACGACCATAGTCTCAAAGTCTAGTGTGTCCGCGGCATTACACCATGCCAGAGAGCTGTCGTAGAAACTTTGTATTTATCCTACACGTAGCTTGTAGCTTATCTCTTTAGAAATAGATAACAGTCCTAGTGACTCTAGTTTGTAATTATGCATACCTCCGTACCAGAAAACCTGGAATCGAACACCCCTATGCTCACATGTGTGCGCGCGAATGTGTCTGTGTGTGTGTGTGTGTGTGTGTGCAGGCGTGTGTGTGTGCGCATAGGGGCGGAACTCCGCCGTGCGCGATACAGAGAGCTGAGGAGAATAGTAAACGTGCGACCATGTAGAGACAGAAATTACATGCCGTCATGTAAATAAGATAAATAACTTAAGGGCTATTTAGTTTGTTTAATAAAAGAACAAGGTATAGACCTGTTCTATTGGAAAGGTAACCTTAAATTACTTCTGTTGTGATCTGGCGCTATATAGAAAATATTATTAACTTTACCTTCAAGGGGGGGCGGAGGGTGCCGTTGGGGGGGGCGGGGCGCCCCCCCTAGTATAATGGCAGGGGAAACACTGCTTTATGATTTAATCACTTTTGTCTTTTTTACATTAATACAAGGATATATATTACTGAACCTGCAGTGTGTTTCTTCAAGCGCTTCTTTGTGACTAACAGCATTTCTGTCATATGTCGTTCTGAGATGTCTTACAGGTCGCTCGCCGGTTGCCTGTAGATGAGCAAAATGACCTGCTCATGAAATACATTTGGACGAGGAGCTTGCGGACTGGATTCAGCCTCGTCACATTTTGTTTCACACCCTGGCCACTGTTTAATATATTTGGCGACTTCCCAGATCCATGGTTTTGCCATTTTACGTTATTGTCGATCATCGTCTGTCAATTGATTGTCGCAGGGGCATCGGGATCTTTGTTGGACATTGTTGATATCTGATAACATTATCTTTTCGCCCAGCCCTAATCTAAACCAAAACCAACCAAGCTGCTTTACAGCGTTACTCCTTCTCACTTGTAAACAGCGCTGCTCTTTCTGCTGTGATGCACATGCGTCAGTTCTCGTGTGTTTAAAATTCAAATGCAATTACATCATGTGCATAATGCTGAACGGAATAAATATTGATATTTTTTGCACCAAGAGCGATCATCATTAGAAGACATTCATTTAACAGGTATTGTCGTATGGATGATGTTTATGCTGACTGTCTGTGATTTTCGGAGCTTCAAATGAGAAATATCCATTCACTTGCATTTTAAGGACCTACTAAGCTAAGATATTTTTATATTTTTCTTCAAATGTGTTCTGGTGAAGAACCTCATGTCAAAGTTTTGCACCACAGTAATGTCCAGCAACAGCATCTCACAACAACAACAGTCATTGCCCAGCAAGCAGCAATGAGTCAGTGTCACATATGTGGTTTTGTTGTATATGGTTAGAGAAATAGATGGATATTGACAATTTTTTTCTGTTGCTATGCTACATACTGTAGCTAATGGATAATGTAAATGGGAGATACAGTGCTCTTGGTCTAATGTTGGTTAGACATAGTAGACATTATTTCCATGAAAACAGATCTGAAGAGGATTCTTTTAAAGGAGAGGCTCATGTGTCCCAGCTGAAGCCAGTTATGACACGAAAGCAGGAAAACAGTAGGAGAAAAAGTTGTAAATACTGTATAGCAATGTTTTTGTACTGCGTCTCACAGGAACTTTCCTCCTCTATTGTCTGCTTTATTTAAAAGATGACAGGCTACTTTTCCGCATGTCCCTGTATCATAAAATGACGTAGATGGCTAAAACTAGACAGCTTGAGCAGGAACCCCATGTTAGCACTTCACATACACACTAAGTACCGTGCTTCAGTGCACACTTAAGCTTAACCCTGTAAGACCCCAGTATATATAAAAACATTTTTAAAAAATGTTGTAAGTCAGATTTTGTTGAAGGAGTCCTCTGATGCAGATAATGAAGGATATATTTAAAAAAAAAAAAAAAATTACGTTTTTAGGGAAACGTTGTAATATTGCAACTTTGGGCCTAGTTGGGAGCAGAATTTCAGCTTTTGCAATCAAACTGTCAGAACAAATACTCAGAACAACTAAGGGTTCATTTGGAGTGTGGATTGCTTACATAACACTATAACAGTCCATTTCATTAATAATAATCACCCAACAGTCATATTTTTATCAATCAGAATTTATTAAAAAATATAAAAATTGGATAAAATGTTATATACAAAACAGAATGAAAACTTTGTCAAAGAACCAGTGTCCAGTGTTCACTTGCAATGGTAGTCCCAAAAGCAGTTTCTTTCCTCTGAAAAGCAGAGACGGAGATTGGACTTCCTGCAGAACTTATTAGAATATCCTTTTTTGCAGTGTCTGCAGCATACTCTTGTTGTCTTCACAGGGAAATGTGTGACCATGTCCCGGCGCACATCTGTTGGTGGTTCACATGTCCTCTTGGCTGGGACCCCATTTGGTGGACCCCCATAAGCTGAGGATGGTCTCTTCTGAACAGTCACAGGTCTCTGAGGTTGTGGACTGTTATGGACGTCAAAGGGCTCCCACTAGCTGAAGATGGCCACCCTCTCCTTGGTGTGTTGATAGCCATGTTTGTCAGGATGAGAGAGGATGCTAGTTGAGCCTAAAACAGTTTTCTGTTCAGCATCTTTTTCTTGGGAATATTGAGCGCTTTGCAGTCCTGTTTGTAGAGGAGCCAGGCATTGATCACAGCAAGGATAATGGTGTGTAGAAGATATAACTGTACCAGCGGCACGATTTCATGGGGAACTTGTATTAGGCTGCAGATGAGTCCAGCAAATCCACACCGCCCATGTATTTGTTGTGAGCACCCACAATGTAAGGCCTCTCAACTTCAGCGTAGGATTTGGTGGCTTTGTTCCAGCATTGAATCTTTTGCACAGGTTCAAAGCCAGCAAAGGATGACACAAGTTTGACTGCCCTGTTGTCATACTATTTGACAGCACAGATGTTGTGGTTTTCCTCCACTCTGATGTCAAAGCTGCCTCTTCCCTTTTTCTTCAAGATCTTCTCATGTTCAAGGTTACAGTTGGGTAAGCGCACTTGCCTGGCTGTTCCCACATAATGAATTCCATGAGCAAGGAGATGAACTACTAATGGGACACAGGTGAAGTAGTTGTCTGTGTAGACCTTGTAGTTCTGACCTTCTGGAAGCATGGAGTCAAGCTTCATCACAATGTCACCTGACATTCCAAGTTCAGATTTGGCTTGTTTTCCATCAATACTGCCTTGGTACACATCAAAGTCACAGAGCATGCCAGAGATGCCAGTTCTTACCCACAATTTGAAGCCCCATGGGTGAGGTTTGCCTCGTATATACTGCTTAAGTCCACTGAATTTCCCCTTGAATGGAATCATCATCTCATCCACTGAGTTGTGCTCTTCGGGTACCACCTGCAGGCATTTCTCTCTGAATGAATCAAGCCATGGTCTGAGTTTCCACAGTTTGTCTTTCTTCATGATCTCTGGCATTGTCAGGTTGTTGACAAAATATAATGATGTCAGCAGAATATCGGAACCTGTATCACATCAGAAACAGGGGTGTACTGCGTGTCTGACTCCCAGTACATACGGACACCAGACATTTGCATCAGGCCCATCTTCAGGTAGATGCAAATCATCTGTTCAATTTCCATGGTGTTTGTGTTTATAGTTGTTCCAGTTTTTGAAAGCTGTACTGATTACTGTATTCTGTCAGATTACATGTCTTCTGTCACAAACATCTGGAAGTACTCCAGTGGTGTATGGAGGGAAACATCATCACTGGTCTCGTCTGGACCAGAAAAATCAATATTAGGACTGATTAAATCCTTTTTCAGCCAGTGATACCGGTCCCGGGCATAGTCTGTTTAGTTGGTTGGCTTGGTTTGGTTGGCTCTATGTCCTCATCATCATCATCATCAGCTGGACAATCAGTGGGTCTCTGATTCTCTTTGTCCTCTTCCTCGACATTTTCAACCACCTCCTCATCACTTGAATCACTGGTGTATGATTCAAAGTCAACATCACTCTCTCCGTTTTGGATAGCATCAATGACATCTTGCACAGTGCAGTACACAACTCTCCTGGCTGGTGTCATTCTGAAATAGAATAGTTAGAGTATGTTCAAATATAACTAATTCCAATGCAAATGAGTCCTATTTATGCAATACATTCCACTGAAGTCACACAATACTGTCTGGCTAGCCTAATGTGCTCTCTACTTAACAATCTAAAATAAATATACAAATCCCCAGACCTCATAAATCCCCACAATCCAGAACATTCACACCTGTCCCTGAACAATGCACCAAACATGCAACCCCCACATTCCAAAACATTTGCAGCTATACACCTTACATGAAACCCCCCACATTCCAAAACATTTGCACTTGTCCCTGAACAACCATTCTCCAAAGCATACCACAAATAGTATTTGTCCAGATAAAAAACAGTTAACTATATTTGACTGGTAACAGAAATAACATTGATTTAGAATTATTCAAATCTGGTCTAAACTGAAAATTATAACAAATAACACATTTATAAAGAGTGAATCATCAAATACATTGTATTTCTGTAAGTATTTATCCCATATGTGAACATTTGAGAAGTGTAATGTCTCCATGTAATGTGCAAGATGCACATGCTATTTTGACTACCATTTTCACCCAACGTTGTAAAGTTACAACAAAGACATAACAAGCTGAAAATCAAATTTGATGCATGCATTCCACAATAACAGAATATGTAGCTCATGTAACAATCACAAAAAAAAATATTTCAGAGATTTTACTTACTTCAATGTTGATATATCCAGTCGAATGAAACAAGGAGATGCACTTCTTGGAAAGTTTGCAGGTGAAATTAGTTCAAGGCCTTTTGGCCAGACCTATTTACACATTTACTATCCAATGGCATTGTGATGCAAGACAATAGGACCCATTGGCTATGTAAATGCGGTCTTTAAAAAAAACAAATGTGTTTTTGGAGAGCTAAAAGTGATGTTGTGATTTTACAACAACGGATCTTACTTGTATGAGGAGATACATTTGTTGGATTAAAGGATCCACACAATTTAGGCTAAAATGATCTAAAAAAAAATCAGAAAGGTTGGGAAAAACTAACATTTCAAATTAAACTAAACTAAAATTTCAGTCAAGAAGGAATTAAAACAATTAGGAGGAACAGTAACACTGACAAACACTTTTCAAAGGAATAGTTCAGCCAAAAATGAAAATTCTATCATAATTTAATCACCTTCCTGTCATTCAAAACAAGACTTTCTTTTTTCTGTGGGACACAAAAGTACATTGAATATTTGTATCTGTCTTTTCTACACAACTACAGTTGAAAGGGACTCACTTTAAAGCTTAGAAAAGTAGTCCATGTGGCATCCGATAGGTTTCAGTGAGAAACAGCAAAAATCTAGACTTTGTTGCAAGTTACTGAGTACTGATGACAGAAGCTCATTCACAGTGACATGTGTTCACACAATTTTTTGTTGTTTTCAGTGCCAAAGAGCACTAATTTTGGTTATGTATATCCTTTTTTGTTTTCATTTAGGTAGCTGTGTCTTACGTGGTTAAATGTTCTCTGTCTTCTGATGTAAATTACAAAAAAAAAAACAGCACAAATATTTATGTGAACGTTCGAGTCATGTGCGTATTTAAGCTTCAAAGTGAGTCACTATTAACCCTTTCGCATATGAGTTTCTCATGTAGTGATGGATCCCTCAGCTTGAGTTATTTAATGTGCACTGTAAAGAAAAAAGAAATAACACCAAACACTTCACAGCAGAGGCTCTTGTGCCACCAAAACAGCGCCAACCCACATCTCAGAATAGCTTTCTGAGATGATATTCTTCTCACCACTACTGGATAGACTAGTTATCTGAGTTACCGTAGACTTTGTCAGTTCAAACCAGTCTGGCCATTCTCTGTTGACCTCTCTCATCAATAAGGTGCTTCCATTCACAAAACTGTCACTCACTGGATGTTGTTTGTTTTTGGCATGATCTAGAATTGGAGTAAATTCTAGATTATTGAAACATTGATGGATAATTCCAAATGCTGTCTGTCATTTTGACATAAAAAACAAAAAAGGAAAACTTTTTAACATAGTGCATCAGTTTTGACTTAACTCTCTGTCTCTCACATTCCCACTGTATGTGTGTGCCCTGTTTATTCCCTGGTATTATGATGTGTTTAAGAAGTGTGTTAACATTCACAATCAACATTAACACCTGGTTTTATGCGTCTCTTTTGTGTTTGCATTTTGAGTACAGGCCTAGAGGGTCTCTGATTTCATGACTGCATACATCAATGCATGATAATAAAGTGCAAAAATGCATAATAACAAAAAGAAATGGCATTTTAGCCAATTATACAGCAATCAGAGCAGAGTTGTCAGTTATTTAAGGGAAGTAAATTACTTAACTGAGCTCTTAAAGTTCACATCAGGGACAATGAAAAAGTTCTTTAAACTTGTGCATGTATGCGCTTTAACCGGCAAAGTTTAAAAAACTTGTTTTAGTGCAGCGGTTGACAGGTAGAACCTTCACCCAAGAACGTTCCCTAGAACTCCTTGGTTTCACCACACTTAAGCATTTTGAGTAAAAAAATAGATCATATAAGCCTACTGCCATGAATATGCCATTATAATGGAGGATACACCATGCATGAAGGTTTAGTACTTTTAAAATGAAAACAAGTACAGGTATGAAGGATAAAAATAGTTCCCCTTCTGTCATTCACTCGACGTTGTGTCGAATGAAGTGACACAAGGGGTCTTCCTTGGGAGCCTCGCATACCTCTGAATTTGAGAAAAGGCCAATGTTAAATTGGCAGACAGAATTTGTATGTCCCGCCCCTGGACATACGGGTATAAAGGGAGCGGACAAGCGTCTGTTTAGTCAGATTTTTCTTCAGAGCCGAGCGATTGTGCAACAGCAAGCTGAGTTCACCACTGTTCCACTCACCTCTACTGGTAAGAAGCACTGCTGTTGGATCTTACTGCGCATTTCCAGCTGGTGTTCTCTCTCTCTGCACACTGTGCAGTCCACACCCCTGGGCAATTGGACAGCACTTTCATTGCCTAAAAGAGTGTTTTCCCCTCCTAAAATAGTTTGTTTCTCTAAAAATAGTTTGAGTTTTCACTCATAAAAGAGCAAGACACAGCAGGCGTTGAATGTCCTTTTCAGGATGTGTCTTTTTAAAGATGTCTTTCCGCCTCTGTGCAGTTCCTGGATGCGGTTGATTTCTTTCCACTTCTGACAGTCATAAAAGCTGCCTCGCGTGCCTGGGCCTCGATCACACACAGGCAGCGTTTTATGAATGGTTCATGTTCTCAGTGTGAGAACATAGCCATGGCAACGTTGCGGTCGCACCTTTCATTCCTCACGAGAGAAAGCTCTCGCCAACTCCCCACTTCGTTCCTTCTTCCCACAGGATTGAGGACGACCTGGCTGGCGATGCAGGCAATTTAGGGATGATGACGGGTTCAGTTTTGCCGGGAAAATTCCCACGAACCACCTGCCTCCCGGCTCGCTCGCTTGCTTCCGTCCGAGCTCGGGATGTGTGCGGCTCGCCTTGCGGCCAGCCGGCATTCTCCCTTGAGCTCCCGGAAGTGGATGACGACATTGGAGAGCGTCACAGCGGCATCTGATGTTGATGACTCGTCTGGGCTGCCACCTTCGGGTCTGCTTGCCCAGTCTGAGTCTGAAGCGCGGATGTCCACTATGCTTTCCCAGGCAGCCGTGAGCACGATGCTAGACTGGAAACATCCGTCCCCCCCTCATGGCTACTCAATCGGTTCCTCGGGTCAGGGCGGCACTCATAGCCACGCGCTGCCCCGGCTCCTTTCTTCCCGGAAGTGCATGACGAGCTGACACGGTCGTGGAGGGCACCTTTTACTGCCTGGAACCGAACCCTCCGCTCGTCCGTTCTTGGACATGAAGCAGGAATGGTGCTGGATCCAGCCGGTTCTGGTAACCTCAGGATAGGAGTCCTGAGGCTGAGACAGGGAAACAAATAAAATAATATAAGCATAGATGCCATTCAGTTTTTATAAACTTCTCAAAAGAGTTGATCAATCATGATCAATGTTTCTAGTTTCTGGTTCCAGCAGACTAAGCTAAAGCAGCCTAATTATGGGTTGGAGGATAAATTAGGTGTATGCCTGGCTAAATAGATGAGTCTTTAGTCCAGACAATATTTCTTAGGTGGAAGAATGCTGTTCTACAAACATTGGTAATTTGATTTGTTGGTATCAAATATAACACATAAGTTCTTCGCTGTTGAAGATGATGTAACAGTACATCCATCGAGATTCAAATTATATTGTAGTGGCTTATTTTTAGAGTTTTTTGATCCAATAATTAGTACCTCTGTTTTGTCAGAATTTAGTAGAAGGAAATTTTTGCCCATCAAATCTTTTATTTCATTGATACACTCTGCTAATTTGGAGAATTGTGAAATCTCATCAGGTTTTGAAGAAATATAAAATTGTGTATCGTCGGCAGAGCAGTGGAAACTTATTCCATGATTCCTGATAATATCTCTCAGGGGAAGCATATACAAGGAGAAAAGCAGAGGCCCTAAAACTGATCCCTGTGGCACTCCATATTTTACTTTTGTTTGGTTTGACAATTCCTCATTTACATAGACACAGTGGTAGCGGTCTGCTAAATATGACCTAAATCATGCTAATGCAACTCCACAAATGCCAACATAATTCTCTAGCCATCCAAGAGAATGTCATGATATATCATGTCGAATGCAGCACTAAGATCTAAAAGCACTAGAAGAGAAATGCAGCTGCTATCAGATGATAAGAACAAGTCATTTGTAACTCTGATAAGTGCAGTCTCTTTACTGTGATGAGGCCTAAATCCTGACTGAAATTCTTTGTATATGCTATTTCTCTGTAGAAATTAACATATTTGGGAGGATACTACCTTTTCTAGTATTTTTGACATAAACGGGAGATTTGAAATCGGTCTATAATTAGCCAGTTCTCCAGGATCAAGTTGTGGCTTCTTAATAAGCAGTTTGATAACTGCCATTTTAAAGATTCTTGGGTCATGTCCTAAGCATAGCTAGGAGTTAATAATATTAAGAAGAGGTTCTGAAATTACAGGAGATACCTCTTTTAAGAGCTTAGTTGGTATAGGATCTAACAAACATGTTGTGGCTTTTGATGTTTCGCTAAGTTTTGTTAGCTCTTCATGACCTATGACAGAGAAGGATTGAAGTTGCATGTGAGGAAAATTATTAGACAGTTTTCTGATGTGCTATGACAGATGATTGCATAATTCCAAATTTATTTCTGATTATTTCAATTTTATGTGTAATGAAATTCATGAATTCATTACTCTTGTGCTGCAACATAATATCTGGTTCTGTTGAGACTTTATTCCTAACCAATTTAGCCACAGTACTGAATAAACATCTAGGATTGTTGTGGTTATTTTCTATGATTTTACTAAAATATGCTGACCTGGCAGCTTTTAGTACCTGTCTGTAGCTACCGACACTATCCTTCCATGCACCACGAAATACTTCTAATTTTGTATTTTTCCACATGCGCTTAATTTTCTGTGCTTCTCTCTTGAGAGCATGAGTGTGATAATTGTACCATGGTGCAGGGCTTATTTCTTTAATCGAAGTGGGGCGACAATATCAAGAGTACTAAAGAAGACAGCATTTATACGTTTTGTAATTTCATCAAGTTCTTCTGGGCTTTGGGGTTTATTGAGTGTATGAGATAGATCTGGAAGATTATTAGTGAAGCTATCTTTAGTTGTCGAAAGAATAATTCTACCTGAACAATAGCGTGGTGTAGATTGTGTAACATTAGCTGATTGCAGCATACAAGAGACGAGGTAATGATCCGAGATGTCATCGCTCTGCTGCAGAATTTCTATACGATCAACATCAACTCCATATGACAGAATTAAATCTGTCACATTTTGTCTGACTCCAAGAGAGTTGAGAATATCGATAAATGCTAATCCCAATGTATCATTTTCATTATATATGTGAATGTTGAAGTCACCAACAATTAAAGCTCTATCTACAGTAACTACAAGATCTGATAAAAAGTTAGCAAATTCTCCAAGGAAATCAGAATAAGGCCCGGGTGATCTATACTGTATATTGTAGCAAGGACAAAAGACGACAGAGATGTTTTATTTATATCTGACGGTGTCACATTAAGCATTATTATTTATGTAAAGACTTACATTTATATCCTGTCCTTTGAGTAACTCACCAAAAACTCTGTAAATTGTAGCAACACCATCTCCTCGACTCTTCAGACGAGGCTCATGTTTATAACAATAATCTGAGGGAGTAGATTAATTTAAACTAATATATTAATCCGGTTTAAGACAGGTTTCAGTCAAACAGAGCGCATCCAAACTATGTTATGTAATCATTTCATTAACAAATAGTGCTTTGGTAGAAAGATATCTAATGTTTAGTAACCATATTTTTATATGATGCGTTTTTAAATTTTTTGTTTTGTTCAAGTTTGACTTTAATAAATGTTTGTGTTTGGTAGTTCGGGGAACAGACACAGTCTCTATGAGATATCTAGAAGATACTGTCTCTATGTGTTGTAGTTTATGTGACCTGTGTGACGTCTCAAGGCAGCTAGCAGATGTTCGGTTTAACCAGTTTGTCTGCTTCCTGACCTGGGTCCCAGTTAGTCAAATTCTATCATTATTAAGACTATGAGCCAAATTACTAGAGAGGAGAGCAGCACCTTCCCTAGAGGGATCGTGTCCATCTCTTTTTAGCAGGTCAGGTCTACCCCAAAAACTCTTCCAATTGTCTATAATTCCTATTTTAGGAACATTCAGTGATACTAATGTACTATAAACCTCATCACCACGACAAGCAGGGAGGGGACCAGAGAATATTAGTGTCTGACGTTTTTGTAAATTCTCAAACCTCTTTAACATTATCTTTAGTGATCTCTGACTGGCGAAGCCGGACATCGTTTGTGCCGACATGGATAACAATTTTAGAAAATCTAAGTTTAGCATTAGCCAGCACTTGTAAATTTGATTTGATGTCAGACGCTCTGGCCCCCGAAATGCAATTAACAATAGTGGCTGGAGTCTCTATTTCCATGTTCCTTACAATAGAATCGCCAATAACAAGGGCGCTTTCAACATGATTCTCAGTGGGTGTATCACTGAGTGGGGAGAATCGATTGGAAACCCTAACAGGAATGGGAGTGTGTTTGCCCCGAGGGGAGCCTCTGTTCGGGCATACCAGTGGAAAGTGTGTATGTTGCACTCTGTACTACTCGCATCCGAAACAGTATCTACCGGCTTCTCTTTCTCACTGACCTCCACTAGTGTTTGGATGTGAGTCTCTAACTCATTAACCTTCTCCGTCAGCCTGACAAATTCCTTACTTTTATCACATGTGAATCCCTCTCTGCTACCGGATGAGGCTATTGTAAACATGTGACATGCAATGCAGGAAGAAATATCCCTCACGCAATTGTTTGTTGTTGTTTGTTGTTCTTGATAAGCGGTGCTTTGAGATCGATGCAATAATCTGTGTACCGCAGAGGAGAAAAAACGGGTGTGCGCTGAAAAAATGCACACAGTTTAATCGCGATAAAAATAGAATGCAGATGCAGGTGGAATATGTGCACAGTTGAATCGCGATAAGAGAATAATATGAGGGAAAACCCATTGCATGCTTAAAAATGGCAGATGTTAAGGATTAGAGGCTGAAAACAGATATATAAGCAATGATAAAAAACTAGCAGGCTACAAACCCAGACTCTAGCTAGGTGCCAGCAGCAACAGGTAATATACATGCAGATGAAACAGTAAAAAAGCGGAAAAACCTGAAACGCGGTAAAATGATAAAGGATATAAAGATGAGCGATGAATTTAATGATGAACATTTGAGAATAAAAATAAGCAATGCTAAGCAGCCTAAGCAGGCTAAAAACAAACACTCATGCAGCGTGCCGTCAGCAACTGTGGTGCAATTTAACTAATCCAACCAGCAACAAATTAGAATAAAATTAGCTTTTGAAACTTACCATTTAAGTTCACTATGCATGTCTGCACTCAAGAGTGGTCATCTCCGAGGCTCATGTCAACAGCTTGACATGAATTATTGCACAACAGAGACACCTCTGTCGGGACTCAGCCCCTCTTGCCCCTAATGCAGAGATGCCTCTAAACATATAATGTGGTTTTTAGTGTTTATAATGGTTTATAATGATAGATAAGATGCAATCGCAATTGCCAGGTGTGCATGCCACCGTATTGTTTACTTTGCATTGCAGCATGGGATTCTGAGTTCATCATAGAAGCATACAAGGAGGAGCATAAAAGGTTCTAAAAACCTAGTCCTTCCACTTTCCCAGCACCGGAAGTAGGGAAGTAATGGTTTCAAGATTTCACAATGTGCCACGGGTATCATACCATTGAAATGTTCTCATAGGCGGTATTGCATAAATATAAATACAGATTTTTTTCAGAACTTCTCTAAAATCCAAATCAATTTAATTAAGACAGAATCAGCTACATTTACACAGCATCATATATACTTGGCGAGATAAAACGTCTAGGATACGGATGTAACCTCTGTTTCCTGATGGAGGAAAATCTCGCAAAGGTATTAGGTATTGCCCAACCTGCTGCTCTGCATATGTCTGCCAGGGAGGTGCCTCTGGCCAGTTCCCATGAGGACGCAACACTCCTTGTTGAGTGTGATCAGACCCGCGGGGGGGGAATTGGCGTCCACCACCCAGTGGGAGAGCCTCTGTTTGGAGACAGCATTCCCTTTCCGCTGTCCACTAAAGCAGACAAAGAGCAGCTCAGAATGTCTAAAGCTGTGCGTGTGGTCCAAGTAGGTACGCAAAGCACGTACCGGACACAGCAATGAAGGGGCTGGGTCTGCCTCCTCCCGGGGCAGCGCTTGCAGGTTCACTACCTGCTCTCTGAAGGGCATGGTAGGAACCTTGGGCACATAGCCCGGCCGCGGTCTTAGGATCACATGTGTGTCTGCCGGGCTGAACTCCAGGCAAGTGTCACTGACAGAGAACGCTTGCAGGTCCCTGACCCTCTTGATGGAGGCGAGAGCGATCAGCAGGGCCGTCTTTAAGGAGAGGGTCCTGAGTTCTAGCGGCTCGAAGGGGGGTCTCTGAAGTCCCGAGAGGACCACTGAGAGATCCCAGGAGGGGTACAGGCTAGGCCGGGAGGGATTTAACCTCCGGGCGCCTCTTAGGAACCTGATAATAAAGTCGTGCTTACCCAAAGACTTGCCGTCTACTGCGTTGTGGGGGGATGCGATAGCAGCTACATACACCTTCAAGGTGGACGGGGACAGCTTCCTCTCCAACCGCTCCTGCAGAAATGAGAGCACTGACCTGACTGAGCAGGTCTGTGTCCCGTACAGGGGCCAGACGTGGAGGTTCCAGAGGTCTGGGTGCAGATGCCAGAGCTTGCCCCGTCCCTGAGAAAGAAGGTCTTTCCTCAGGGGAATTTTCCAGGGAGGGGCTGTCGCGAGGAGTACCCAGATGCCAAGAGGTCCGAGAACCAAGCCTGGTTGGGCCAGTAGGGAGCCACTAGAGTGACTTGTTCCTTGTCCTCCCTGACCTTGCACAGCACCTGTGCAAGAAGGCTCACTGGGGGAAATGCGTACTTGCGCAGCCCCATGGGCCAGCTGTGTGCCAGTGCGTTTGCCCTGAGGGGAGCCTCTGTTCGGGCATACCAGAGCGGGCAGTGGGAGGTCTCTTGGGAGGCGAAGAGGTCTACCTGAGCCTTGCCAAACCATTCCCAAATCAGCTGGACCGACTAGTGGTGAAGCCTCCACTCTCCACTGGGCAAGCGTTGTCAAGATAGTGCGTCCGCCACCACATTGAGGTTGCCGGGGATGTGAGTGGCGCGCAGCAACTTGATGACTTGACTGATTTTGAATGTTTGGCGGCAGGTGGTGGTGACCATCACATGGTGCGTGCCGCGGCGCCATGCTCGTCTCGGCACTCGAATCTGGAGCCAGTGCTGAAGATGTGTTTTTGCATGGGCATTTTGAACGGGAGTTTGTGCAAAGCCCGGTTGAAAAGTCCAAAATCGGTCGTATCAGCGTGACGGGTTGGGAAGTGAAAGCCACGCATACAAGTTCCGTGCTATGGGCACTAAGGGAACGATTATTTTTGATATACCCGGCGGGGCTTCGCAGCGGTGCGGAGCAGGTAGTTCGGCGTCGGGAGGCAAAGGTGCGTCCCGAGTCTCTGGTGCTGAGAAAAGTCTCGAAGCACTTACCTTGCCCCGCACACCTGGCAGGGGGCGGGTTAGTGACTGAGGAGGAGGTCCGGTGGAGTCGTCCTCTAGACTCGTCAGAACCGGCCGGCCGGGGAACAGTCTTGGGGCTGAAGGCGGGGGTTCGCGTCCAGTATGCTGGGACTGTTGAGGTGTGGCGGGAGAGTGCCGTGAGAACAGCATTTGCGGGCAAAGTGACCCAGAGACAAAGGAAATAGCTCTGTTATTGAGAATGTGGGTACCGCAGCCCCAAGGAGGTGCGGCAAATTAAATAAATTCAAACAAGGATTCTCCTCCTGGCCCTCCACCGGGGGACGGAGTGGTCTGCTTACCAGCTTCGGAGCGAACGTCTTGGTCTCTGGGTTGATCGTCTCAGGAGCGCCTGGGAGCCTTCCGGGTCCTTGAGGGGGTCCGTGAGACAGGGGGTGCGTGCGCTTCCTGCGGTGTGCTCGACGCAGGGGCTGAGAGCTGGGCCCGGGTTGAGGCGGAACTGCGCGTTTCTTAGCCGCAGGAGGACGACCTTGGTGAGCAGACGGGGCATGGCCCATGGCGGCAGGTTTGCGGTGGGGCAGGATATGTGAGATGACCTCCGTCTGCTTTTTCACCACGGAGAACTGCTGGGCGAAGTCGCCCAAAGAGGCTGAATTGGGAAACAGGGGCGTCGAGGAAGCGTGTCTTGTCCGTAACGCGCATCTCGACCAAGTTCAGCCTCAGATGTCGTTCCTGAATCACAATTGTGAACATCAGCTGCCCGAGTGACTTCGCTGTGGCCTTTGTGGCCCTGAGGGTGAGGTCGGTCGCTGAGTGCACTTCCTGCAGCACGTCGGGATCAGGACTACCCATGTGCAGATCTTTGAGTGCCTTGGCCTGGTGGACTTGCAGGAGGGCCATGGCATGCAGGGCAGAAGCAGCCTGTCCGGTGGCGCTGTATGCTTTGGCGACGTCATCGTCATACAGGCCTTGGGACCTTTGACAGTGCAGCTCTTTTAGTTTGCACTGTCAAAGCACCCAGGGGCTAACTGCACTGCCGTGCAGAGAAGAAGAAAGCCTCTGAAGTGCGCCGTAGATCCAACAGCAGATCGCTCAGAGGTAAGAGAAACAAGTGTGTGACTCGCAGCTCGATGCATACATGACCGAAGAAAATTTCTGAATGGAACGGACGTATTTCCCCGCCTTTATACCCGTATGTTCGGGGCTCAAGAGAGACCCCTAGTGTTGCTTCTTCGACACACCGTCGAAGTGAGTGACAGACGGGGAACAAGTCTTTAAATTGCGCCTTCCTCTTGTTACATTAGACTGTCACTCAGTTTTAAAGGTGACATGCATGTGTCTCGAGAGGAGCACATCACAAGAGTATTAGAAGTGCAGCACGAGCGGAGCACAGCATGAGTGCAGCACGAGTGCATCATACAAACATGTCTGAGCCTGAACCTTTATTTCTGACACCAAAGCAGTTGAAGTCCACTGTCTGGGATTACTTTGGGTACATTAAAGACCCACGAGCCACCATCAATGTTGATGGTTACCCAGTCTATGAAGTTTGTCATAAAAAAGAGTCGGCTCAGGCAGTAAACACTTTTAAACCTTAAGCACCATCTCTGTGAGCACCCTCCCACGCAATTTGCGGAGATGAATGTAAATAGAAATACAGTATACAGGATAATCGATTATAGCCCCTGTTTCATAAAAACACCAGATTCAATGTAGTTTTACATGATATGTAATGACTACATAGGCAAAAGTTAGGCTTTCTGTCACATTCACAAATGCAGCAAACGGATTTAAGCACTCGTTCAACATTACGATGTGTCAACTGTTTATTCATTTGCAGCGCAATAGTAGGCCAACAATGTGCTTGATACTGCTTATAATATGTTTTATTTGTAAAACATATGTAGTACTAAATAATAGAAAGTAAACAGTATTGGACAAAATGCCAGTAAATACACTACAAATTAATTATTTCCAGTAGGTATTATTTAGAATTATACTAAATCATAAATGCAACAAATTACTGAATGCACACAAATGTATATCTGAAGTGTTAACTGGGCAGTAATCTTACATTAATAATCTTACATGTTATTACATATAATAATATTACAATTCAAGTTCATAAATCAAAATAAAAATAACAAAATATTTGTTTTCATTATAATCATCTGACTATTGTACATGTCGCATTTTTTTTATTTTTTTTTTATTATTATTGTTTTTCCTGTTTGAGATTTTTATTTTTTACCTTGTCGGATTAAGAGAGTGTCCTGATGTTCAAGATCAAAAGTTAAATGCTTAACGTTGAAGAAATTCAAAATAAAGTTCAAGAATTGATTATTTATAAGTTAAAGTTTAAGAATTTGTGTGTTTATAAGACATATTTCATAACCATGTATTAAACTGTTAATAATATTATCAATGTAACTCAATTCCGTGATAACATGGTACATTTTGTTATGGTTATCATACCATGAAAATGTCATACCGTTACACCCCTAACCGGAAGTGGTGAGAATGAGTGACAGACGGAATGGGTGAAGGCTCAATTGGACGAACTAGTTATGCAGCATATCTTTGTTTGATGGTAGAAAACATTGCTGCATCAAAACAGTCAGCTCCGATGATAACGGCTTTATACTTTTATTTGGTCATTGTTTTTAACATTAAAAAAAAGATATTGTGATGATTAAAAGACAATTTGAGCAGGTGATTCATTATGACAAACACTTAAAACAGCAGTTAACAGAAGTAGGAATGCAGATGGCACCGGTTTGATCATAAGTGTTAAAGGGTTAAATGCCATTATATTGAAAAATTGTTCCAGAATATTCACTGAAATTGCCACTTTTGTGTTCCACATAAGAAATACATTAATGTGGGTTTTAAATGGCATAAGGGTGAATACATTATAACAACATTTTGGGGTAAACTATTCCTTAAAAAACTGGTGAAATAATAGAATGCATTTTGACTTTTGTCTGAATACCTCAAAAGTTAAACTCGATTCATTTTTTAAAATTGGCTGACCAAGGAAAAGGAAGTTAGCAATTGTAACAGTAAAGGCAGACAAAAACATTTGCATCTGAAATGCAATAAAATGCATCACTCTAAAACATTGTCCAAACTATGAGGTAACAATACGAGTGTGATAAACCATAATGTGCACGTGTTGAGATTATGTACGCCAGTGCACATAAACACTGCACAGATATAGATCCACAAAGTACAGTGTGCAGCAAAGCAACAATACTCAACTTTCCCCGTCCATCCCTTATGTACACAAACAGTCTCTCTGCTACATTTGTCCATAAACACACTTTCACGTACACACAGGCTCACTGATACACACACTCACACACAATATGGTGCAGTCTATGTGTACTGACTTATGTTTGGCCAATGATTAACAGGATTTGTGGGTCATTTGTGTACAGTGTTCAGAAGGGCCGGAGAGTTCATAGAACACATTTCAGGTCCGATTTGTGTCTGTTTGGGTGGTGAGGTGGAGGAAGGGGTGCGTTGTGCTTCCTGTGTCGCAGTTTACTGCTTTTTAGAGCAAGGAAAATGGGCTTATGTAAGGGGTCATGTGATTTAGCCAGAAATAGTGGCAACGCTACAGCTGCTGTTTCTCCATTTGCAGATCCTGTGCTTTTTTGGCAGCTTCTAGATAGACTCGCTACACATTTTATCCTCAACCAAAAACACTCATTATGCCTGTCTGCAGCCATGCTGTCCACAATCATCTTCATGTAGATAGTGGGTGCTTCTGAAAACTCTAAATGATGCTTCCTCATTTCATCGCTCCTCCGTCCTTTAGCCCCTGACCTGCAAATCGCATAAAGTCCACCATCATATGACACACGAGGAGGCAAGGTCTGAGGAGAAAGGAAGTGTCCAGAGGATCTAAGAGGAAGGAAGCACAGGTGCATCTTATATGGAAGACTTTTGTCGAAACACCTGATTCATGTATAATTTCTCCTCTCCCTTCACATCTGGAACAATCAGCCTGATCTCATGAAAATTATATGACTGTGGCAACATATTTGCAAAATTATTTTATGTAGTTCCTTCCACAGTAATAAGGTGAAATGTCTTCTTAGTAGCTCTAGAAGCTAGTTAATATTGACTTTTAAGTCACAGTCCTTCGCACCACAGTTCCTCGCATCACAGTCCTTCGCATCATAGTCCTTCGCACCACATTCCTTCGCATCACAGTCCTTCGCATCACAAGTACTACACTCTATCTGTTGAGCTGCCGTGCAATTTAATTGCACTCAAGCAAACTTGTAAATGTAGTATTTTATGCAATTAACTAGTTATGAACTAGAGTAAAATGTTTGGATGTCAAAATATATAATTGCTAGAGGTACAGGATGAAAAGTAAGGGTTTAGTTTACTGTTGTTTTGTGTGAAAGGGAAAAAGTCATTGTTGTTGTAGCGCCTCTGTTGTTGTTGTGTTAATTTCACTGGAAAAAAGCCACAAAAAAGAAATAAGCACAAATGTAGGTATAGTGTGATTCTACGAGACTAGTTTTGGCACAACAGTTTTAATTCACATTTGTGGTTTTAATCATAAATGCCACCTACTTCTAGAGTGCATCATGGTTTTTTAAGATTTAATATGAATAAATTTATCAAATTAAACAAGATTAAACAACATAACAACACTATCTCTTAAACAGTTAGTGTACCCAAAAATGAAAAATCCCTCATGATATACTCACCCTCACGCCATCCCAGATGGGCATGACTTTCTTTGTTCTGCTGAACACAAACAAAGATTTTTAGAAGAACATTTCAGCTCTGTTGGTTCATACAATGCAAGTGAATGGGTGGCAAAATTTTGAAGCTCCAAAATCCACATATGGGCAACATATAAAATACTCCAGATAACTCTGGTGGTTAAATTCATATATTCAGAAGTGATATGATTGAGAGTGAGAAACAGATCAATCATTAAAATATTTTTTTTTACAATAAATTCCCCTCCCTGCTCAGTCAATCTCAGTCTGTTTTTGGTGATTCACATTCAAATCATATATCTTTATTGTCACTCAACCATATACACAAGTGCAACAGTGGGTGAAAGTCTTGGGTGCAGTTCCAAACAACATAGCAGTATGACAATTACGATAAACATCTGATTTACACATAACACAGTTTACACATCTTATTACACAACACAATATACACCTAATAATATATACAGTATACACAAAATAAGAAGACTGTATACAATAAAAATACACTGTACGCCCCCTACCAGTAGTCAAAAAGGGAAAAGTTATATCTGATAATAAACAGCTCACTGCAAAGTGTTATTTTCACTATTTATAATAGCATGAATGGCATTGAGGCCTTCTATTATTAGCTCCATTCTAAGATTAAATCAGGGCCTATATGCACATACCAAAGCACAACGCTTCAATCCCATGAGATACATTTGAGGGAAGTTTGAGTTGATGCGCCTATATTTCGAAGAACTACTGTATATAATCTTAAAATCACTATTTAAACTACATTGAAATTGTCTGTTATCACTCATGAGTTTTTGTTTAGAAAGAGGTTAATATTAGAATGTGCAGTAATTGTCCACTACCATTTGTACACTGAATAAAATGTCCAAACAATACACACTTAAGTTTTATTAAAAAATCCAAGCTGTTCCAAGTACTGGTTTATTTCATACAATCTAAAAAATATTTACATCTTGTAACTTGTATTTACTTTTTAAAATTAAATATTCGATTTCATAAAATAATTTTAATATAAT
The DNA here is from genome assembly GCA_032164185.1 of Moxostoma hubbsi. NCBI lineage: Eukaryota > Metazoa > Chordata > Actinopteri > Cypriniformes > Catostomidae > Moxostoma > Moxostoma hubbsi. The sequence goes on from JAVLUX010000012.1 coordinate 20,384,837, forward strand.
AATGTGTAAAATGTAGGCTAACTAAAATGTATATATGCAAAAGGTTTTACAACACTAAAAATACCGAGAACGAGAAGAGAAGCATTAGATTCTCGCTTTTATAAGTGTAGCTTATTGCTAATTTATACTTTAGCATACGGATTTACTGAGGTAAACTGGGACATTAACTGAACTCTGCCATCTCCTTGTTGCAGAATTGTGTTGTAACATCATGGAAGTTGTTATTGTATGCCAGTTACAGTCACAAATTTGGCATGATGATTAAAAGTTTAATCCAAAGTAAAATAACGGTAGACTATACAATGCTGGAAAGCAGATGTGTTGAAGGGCTTGTGTGATTGCTTCATACAGATGAACAAACAGAAAGGATTTACAGATGCTGACGGACTACAAAAGACTTATTAGTGCTGTTAGGCTTCTGAAATGTGTAGTTCAGTGGTCGAAAAAATAAACACAGTCTGAAAATATCAACTGGTTTCCCCGAAAGGAATCCACTCTAGCTCTGGAGTCGATTCCAACGTTTTGAGTTGATTCTTGTTCCCAATGACTCGGAATTTATTCTTTTTGGAATCGATTCCCAGCCCTAACTTTTACATCTTGCTTCGATTCCTCAGTTCCCGGTATCTCATACTTGTATCCTTCCTAAGAAGGAGCTCAGACGCAAGGAAAGAAAACAAGATTGCACAATTTTACAAATGAGGATCATCTGGCATGTTCAACTTCATGCAGTTTAGAAGAGTAGACTTTCCTATAATACTCAATTGAAAGAGAGTGGGAGAAAAGGGGGAGAAATGGAGGCAGAGAGGGGTACAAGAAAGAAAGAGACAGAGACAGAACAAGCGATGCGCACGGCCACAGTTCCTGGATGATGCCCTGCGGTGCCGCACTCTGGCCTGTGGAGCGTGTGGGTGTGCGGCGATCAATGGAGCGGAATGGTGCTCTGAAACGAGAACTCGTTCCACGAGCTGTGGTGTTGGCTAACGAATACAGCGCACAAGGGATTCTCAGGCTGTTACAGTCTCTGTCATAGTGTCCCGAGCCAACCAGTGACACTCAGAAATACTGTTTGGGATGCCTCATTTGTCCTTTATGATTCTAGTACAGTGGGGTAAAGTGTAAGACAGCTGTCTCCTGTGTGTTGAATATTCACAAAGAGATGACTAACTATCAGGGCCGTAATGTTAGTGTCCTTGCCACAAAAAGATCACATTTTACTGATTGTATTAAGACTATAAGAGCTACAGTATTATTCACTTTAAGTGTGAAACATTAAAGGACCTTCAGTTATGCTGCAGTTCCTACAGAATTGTTAATCATTCTAAAGAAAATCTTTCTAACTTGAGGTGCCATTTTTAATTGTGTGTGTTAATCAAATTTGTGTTCCACTACAGTTACAATATAAATAATTGGTAATTAGAATACAGTTACATTCCAAATGTATTTTGATTACTGAATAGATTACTTTGCATTTATTGTCAGTTGTTTCAATTAATATTTAGTCCTTTCAGATGGAAAACATTTATACATATAAATGATGCGATCCAAAGTGCATTTGAACAACGGTGAAACACTTTCTTATGATGTGTTACATTCCTACGAGCAGACAGAGAAGTAAGTTTGAAGCAGAAGAAATAGAAATAAACCTTGTGTAAATTGTCAGTTAGCTTTACGCTAAGCTAAAATGCTAATTCTAGCCATTTTACATGCACTTGTTACCAGCACGATCATATTTTTTTATTCACGCTGGATCATAATTTATTTTTTTCTAGTAAGACCTTTAATATTAGGGCAAAAATCATATTCTTGATAATATTTTTTGTATTGTTTTCCTGTAAAGATATCTAAAAATTTGATATCTAGATCAATTTGATTTATCTTGTTTTAGAAACAACACTGCGTATTTCGTTTTTTCAGAGAATTTATTTTTAACATGTGTATTTTGTCTTACTGTACTGGCAGAGCTTTTATAGTCAAAACAAGTGAAAAAATCCACCAGTGCTGAAGAAGTAATCCAAAGTATTTAGAATACATTATTGACCGTGAGTAATCTAACGAATGTAGTCAGTAATCAGTAGTGGAATACATTTTAAGAGTAACCCTCCCAACCCTGGTGTTAATCACTTGGAAGTAAACATTTCGACAGTAAACTACAAAATAAAATAGGGGAGACCGGGGCTAGTTGTCACATATTTTTGCATGCCAATGGTGGCAGGCAAGCCTAATTTTGCCAACCCCTGGTGTACAGGTAACTAGATTTAGAAGTAAAGATTTGTACAGAGACCTTGAAAACTTTCTCTTTCATTCCTTGCAGGTCAGCACAACTACTTATGTGCTGGGAGGAATGACTGCATCATTGACAAGATTCGGAGGAAAAACTGCCCAGCCTGCAGAGTACGGAAGTGTCTACAAGCTGGAATGAATCTTGGGGGTAAATGAAATAATTTACTTATGGGACTAAAAACTGTTATGTTATTGTCTGAATATGTTATGCTGGCACACCTGAGCACATTATTCTTAAGATATACAGTAAGAAATTGCAGATCAAGAAAAAAAGAAAAAGAAATCACAGGGGGTATTTGCAATTGATCTCTGTGTTTCCATGTGTTTTTACTGATAGGATAGCTATCTGAATGAATAAGCACAATATATTAACACTTGGCCACATAAACATGTCTCTGTCAAAATCAGATTTTCAACTCCTGCACTATATGCAAATAAAAGTTCATTTCTGTGATTACGCTAATGCTGGGCAGCGAATTTAAAAGATGTGATTTATTCTATAATTTTTAGTGACTTTGGATGAAGGTGTAAAAACTTTTACTAAGAGCATAGTTGATTTCAAAACATAACAATTGAAAAACTGATGAAGTCATTTAGATGTTTGTGCAAAGGTTGCTACCCTATGGTCACATTGGTTAAACCCACCACATCATTGAAGAAAAAACATATTGATAACAAATGTTACTTAAAAATCAGTATAACCTAACCAAATAATTGGATACATTGGGCATTCCTGTCTACTTAATTACAGCTAAAGTATGTAAACTCCTGAACAAAACAGATTAGGCACACATTAACAAAATTTGGAAAACACAGACACACGTAAATACCACCAAAAGAGCAATGGAGCTTCATCATGTTCATCTGTATTGTGGCCAAAATGGCAATCTCTATCTGGTTGGATTGCTAAATTCATATTAATGTGGTAGAGGTGGATGATTCACTCGCTTCTGTTTCTTTGAATCCTGAAAAATTGCTTTTACTGTTAAGTTGGAAGTTTGAAGGTTAAATAACTGTAAAATGTGCAGTAAATTACAAAAAAAGTATCATACAGTGTTTAACTGCAATATGTAGAGCTGTCAAAATTAATGCATTAATGCACACTATTAGCACATTCACCAAATTTTACACTAGATTTTGACATTTTATTCAGCTCTGTGTGAGTTCTCAACACTGGTTGGAATAAGGCGGAAACTTTGCAATGTGTCTGGGGACATTACACTTATATACACACCACAACAAACACAACAGCAATACTGTATCCATGATAAAGTGATGGTGATAGGACCAGGAACTTTTAAGGCAATTTTTTTTTTTTGCAAAAACAAACCCAGATGAGACTTGTGACAAAAACAAAGTACTTTAAAACCTTTGAAAAGCAGAATTTAATTACCACAAAAGAAAGTCTCAACTGTCAACTGTGGCCCTTGTACAGCTTGATGGAGTTTTCCAATTGTCTGTCGATGCTCTGATCAAAGTCTAAATAATTTAATCTTTGAACCTGTCAGCTAATGATTACCAGATGACCAATGATTGCAATTAATTATGAAAAATAATGTGATTAATGGCGATTAAATATTTAATATTTCGACTGACAGGACTAGTAATATGCATTGCATCATGGGAAACTTATGTGAGGTCACTCATTAATTACATTAAATTACAATAATTGTTATAGGATTGCAACCCACAATGAACCTACAACCACTAAATACAGCAAAGTCTGTAATTGTATATAGGCGTGGAACCCACAACGAACCTACACTGTAAAAAAAATATCTGTAATTTTAATGGTAAAAGACTGTAAAAATGCTACAGTAAAAAAACATTAATTGGTTATTGGGTAGTTACCTTAAAATATACGATAATTTAAAAAAACATATTTAAAAAGACAATACATGTAGTTTTACTGTAGTTTTTAGTATTATGTTTAACAAGAGAGTACATGTACATGTAAAATTTCTGAAAAAAAAAAAACAATAATCGGGCATTCCCAGAATTCCCTGCGTGACCCCTTAAATTTCATTATATTTTATGGGAATAGTTACGTTTCTTTCTATTTTTTTTATATCAGTTATGTACATTTGGGTGTTCTGTGCTATAGTTTATGAAGTTAAGTTAATGTCTGTTACATTATTTTAATTTCACATGTTACTCTGATGGTGTTTAGTGTTTGTGTGAGTGACACTGACCACTGTCTCTATTTATTGGTCATTGCTCCTATAAAGGCCTCTGACTCCGAATAGTAGCGTAACCAAACACCCGCCGATCAATCTTTCTATGGACGATTGCAGTTTTTCTAAATAAATTAAGCCAACTTGGATACACTTGGCAGTAATCATATGCCATTTAATCGTTTAGAGTAACTCAGTACTTCAGCATGTGTTATCTAGCACTTTAATGTGTAATAGTATCTGAGCAAGGCGATTATCAGCACCAAGTTTTCCCAGTTCATGAGGAGCTACGCACACTGTTCAGCTCACTCCCAGAGGATGAAAGAGCTCAACTCAAGTCGTTTAAGTGTTTTAATGTCGTTGTTTTCACTATTGCAGCATGCTCATCTCACGTTTGTGAATATAATACAGTTGTAGACACTGGGACAGTTTCATCTCTATGTTTTATTTACATTGCATTTGGTTGTGACTAGGGTTTCACGGTATACCACGGTTTGAAAATTGACGGTTATCATACCATGTACATTTGCTTATCTACGGTATTGAGAAAAAAATGCAACCGGACGGAGAATCTCATGTGCATGCGCATCTTCTTTCCTCCTTGTCTGCCTGTCAGACTCGTCAACTTGCGACGCGCGCGCAGCAAATAAAATGTCTGAGAGAAGCGAGGTGAGGGGGTCTGACATGAGTGTGTGTGTGAGTCAAAGCAGTGTTTCTCAACTGGTCTATTCGGACTGGGTCGCGGACAGCAGGGAAAGAACAATGCCATGGTTCTCCCATTGAAGATATTTCGGCAGCCGCCCAAGGTATAGACTATTTAGGACTGCCGAGGCAGATTTAATGATAATCTCGCAAACAGCTAAAGCAGGCAATTTACAGCCCACGGGCTGGATCAGGCCCTCCACATGGTTTAATGTGGCCCACGGCTCATTTATCGTAAAAGCGTTTTTATTTTTCACGGGATATTTCAGTTAACTTGCATTGGGACCTAATGCATCTCCACAAGCATTTAACATGCTCAAGGTTGACAGATACGAAACACCCCCAGTTTGAGATTTATACTTGTGCAAATTGGAAATATTCTGCCTAATGTTATACTTATTTTGTGCAATCTGGCAACCATGCACGTCTCACTTTCTCCTTTGAACAAACTTAGCGATCTGTAGTGCAATATTCTGTTCAAGGAAAAGTGTTATACGGCTACTCTGTGTCCATTCTTGAGGCTGCTTGTGATGTTTGCTGCTACTAATTTTGCAGGTAAACCTCAGTGATTAAATTAAATATAAAAGTCGATCTCGGCATCATTGACATGCGAGCAAAAGCAAGCCAGAGACAAATATGTATATTTTTATTTGTGCAATTGAGAAATGTTGAAGTCTCTTCTCACCTGTATGTTAATCTAACTCTTGCAGTAATAATGTATAATATTCATGCAGTTGTGTGCAAAAATAATGTCACTTGATGCATGTCATTGTACTGGAAAACCATGAACAAAACTATGCAACATAAAAGGAAATGCAACCCAGGATACATTAAATACAGGTTATGTTTAATCTATGGCAGGTCGACAATTTATTTCCAATGTAAAATCTGCGTCCTGAAGCAAAACCAGTTGAGAAGCACGGAGTGGAGTAGTCTGACTGCGCTGTCATGCACCTACAGTATATGTTGTTAACTGTTAATAAACATTCTTTAGTTATATAACATATTAAAGTTAAATGCTATTTTTTATCATGTTTATAATTCAATTTATTATTTATTATAATTCTGTTAGCTTTCTTATTTTTTTATTTATTTTATTTTCAAAAGGGAGAATTTTTTTGACACATTCTTCAATATAATGGTTTCAAGTTTCAATTTTGCTCAAAAATAAATAAAATAACCCTTCTGTTTTCACTGACACTAGTAATTGTGTAATACCGTATACCGTGATACCGTGAAACTGTGATATTTTCTGAGACGGTTATCGTACCGAAAATCTCATACCGTTGCAACCTTAGTTGTGACTCACAAGTGGACGCTTCAGTCATCGTACTCATACTACGAGGATATAACCCCACGTTTACAATGATTTAATCTGTTAATTTCTGTATTTGGACTCTGGAATGGAAACATTTCTTTATTTAAAAAATTTTAATACACACATGGAGATTATATAAAGTAATTACATTATCATCACAAATTCTCTGTAGAATCTTTACTCAGAAAATAAGTTATTTTTATGACTTACTGTATACCCTTGTCTTGTTCTAATGCGTACATGTACTCTTGTTTGTATTATATTCTTGCATTCCTCTAATAAAAAACGTACTTATACTCTGTGAAGTCATCCCTGCTACAGGTAATGCATCCTGTTTAAAACAATAAAACAAAATGACATTTTTTTTCTATACTTCGTTATCCCTGAGTAATGATTGTAAAGTGAGGTAGGTCTGTTTAGATTAAGTTTTTGAGATGAAGTGTATATAAAAAGGCCATAATAATTCCACGCTGTGGGCACTGCCATTGAAATCTTCCGCTCTGTATTTTCTGTAATTACAAATGTGATTAACAATACATTATACATTGAAAAGCGTATTTTACAATTTCAGAAGGTTAATATATCAAGTTAATTATTTAATAATATAAAAGACGGTAATGCAACTTAACATATACAGGCATACAAATTACATCCTGTAAAGCCTGAAACATGGTTACTGTTTTTTTACGTGAATTTCTGGCAACAACAGATGCCAGTATTTTTACCATAAATTTAACAGGATTTATTTGACAGTGTTTTTTTTTTTTTTTTTTTTACAGTTTTAGGCAGCAACTACTAAAAATGGCAAATTACTGTAATTGTGTGTAAGTGCAGAACCCACAGTGTCTTCTTTCTGAAGAATGTGCATCTTTCTGTGTTCATTATCTTTTTTTATTTATAAATCCTGGCAATTATTTGCATTAACACACAAATAGGCTGGCTCCGTTTGATCTTGGAGCATTCTTAGTAAAAAAAAACGAAATCTTCCTGCACTTGGTTTTGCGCTCAGTCCTTATGGAGTAGACAACTGTAGGTAAGTTAAACTATGAAACTTGCCTCTATTATATTCAAAATTCTAAAGACTGGTAGTCTATTGGTAGTTTGATAAGTTGTATACCCACTCCCAAGGGGAAAACACCGCGGAGACCACACCCCACCCAGAGAGAGTGGACTTGCCGAGTCTAGTCGGAAGTATGTCATGTGGAGAAGTCCCATGGTAGGTCCTACCCAATGCTAGAGGAGGCTCTACGTGCATGGTGACTGGGGCAGAGGGGCCTCTGCCCAAGGAAGACGCAGTTTGCCAACAGTGAAAAAATTTTCAGCAGAATATACGTCGCAAGGGGTTACCTACGGGGAACCAGAGAATGCGGAGCACCTGTCCCAGTAGGGGGCTTAGTTAGCAACCCCTTCTTCATTACAGCCAGAGGGACAGGCTGTATCGCATGCTTCCGCAGAAGGGTGTCGATTTCCATGTGCAAGGTAGAGGCGTTCTCGTCCTTCACTGTGGTGAAGTGGACGCTGCTGAATCTGGGTGGGCGCCTGATGAACTGAAATGCGTAGTTGAGTCGGGTGGTCCGGGTCAGCCACCGCAACGGGTTGAGATCGTGAGCCACGCGTCCAAGCTCCGGGCGAGGGGGACCAAGGGGACAATTTCGGTGGACATACCAGTGGGTGGGGCCATGCGGCGGGATGGCAGTTGTGGCTACATTGACAGGGCTTAAGCTCTGTGGCGGTGCTGTGTTGAGAGACATCAAAGCACTTACCTGACTCTCACCAGCAGATCGGCTGAGGAGGGGGGAGGAGGTGCATCGTCCCCACGGTCCGTCAGAGCCATCCGGGTTTGAGTATGTTTGTGCCACAGCTTGGTGTGCAGGGGCGGGGAAATCTGGACGCTGGACCTGCCAAATTGAAACGGCGGATGGTGGTCGTAATGACAGCCGTACACACCGGTTATGTGTCCCAGGGTATATGGAAACCGCACTTTTGTTAAACTTTTGGGTACAACAGCTACTTGAGCGTGCAGCAAAATTAAATGAGAAAGGAACAAAAGATTCTCCTACCGTGGTAAGTTCACCAGCTCCGGAACAGCGGGTCTCCAGGTCCCTGAGTCACCCGTCTGGGTGACCCGTCAGGGGCAATCTCTGCAGTGCACCTGTGCAGAGAGGGGAGAAAGCCACTGTAATGCACCGTATGGATCCAGCAGATGTGAATGGAAGCAGTGGGAATTCAGCTCGCTTATTTCTCAACGAAACAGCGACCGCTCAGCTCCGAATAGAAAATTTGAATGAGTGGTGTGCCCCATCCTTTATACCCTTAAGTCCAGGGGCATGCAAATACCACTCGCCAATTCACCTTGGTCTTTTATAAAAGATCAGAAGGTGTCTCGGGCTCCTAAGAGTGATCCAAAGTGTCACTACATCGACACAATTTCGAGTGATTGACAGATAGGGGACATCAAATTAAGGAAGTGAAAGCAGTAATAAGATGATAATTAAAGAAAAGTGGTTATATAGAAATAATAAAAACTGGGATGTTGTTGAAAGGATAAGATTAAAGTTTACTTTGGGGCTGTTCACATAGGATGTGTTCTTGCTTTTGTCTGCTTTATTTTTTAAGTTGCAGCCTATTTGGGATGTCTTCGGTTGTTGCGTTGCATCTCGCTGCTTTTTCTCGTGCCTTGAGTGTTGTTCTCACTGTAGGGCCTTGCCCCACTAAAAATGGCAGCAAAGACAGCATGGCCCTTTGTTCTATGATCAAAGGTGAGACATTGAACTAGGTTTCCCAGAATGCTTCACAGCCGCATGGGAAGTCCCACCCATGGACTCAATCTCAAACGTCATTGGTCAAAAGTGACCTATGACCGATGACGTCATCTTCTTAACAAAACCAGTGCTTAGATTTGATTTCGCTCTTTCTGCTTACAGCCTCGCTGCCTACAACTGCACAAACTGCGCTCTAAAGAGACGTATCTACACAAAGGAATTTCCCTCCTTCTGGACAAAGAGAGACCACGTTTTCTAACCTCACAATTTGGCCACGGTAGAGTAAGATTAACTTAGCTGTGTTCCAGTCGTAGTATTACAAACGGTTAATTTCATTTTCACTACGAGACAACAGTGAATTTGTTTAGAAAACAGAAAAGGCGACCAGCTTCCCTTCTCAATCGTTTTCTATCAACGTTGACTACCTCCCTGCATTTCTCTCCATCACCGGACCCGAGAAATAACGCAGAGACACGTCTTTTCGCTGACAAGTGTAAGACAAAGGACCGAATCCAGATCGTTTTCTCCTGAACGCAACAGGAATTCAAATGGGCAACCCTGTTGAAATCACACAGGATTTCCCAAGTAAGGCTTGATATCTGGGCAGATTTAGTTTAGAAACTGTGACTTTTCTTATAAAACTAAATCATTTATATTTGATTGCTGAATGTTTGATGTTTTGTTTACATTTGTATGTTTAACTACGATCGCTGATTGCTGTGTTGATTTATGAGATTGTCATTTTTGGGTGAAATGTTATTTTATTGAGTGGTCTGAACTAACTATTGAAGCGCGCTGTTACCAGCGTGTATCCTCTGTTAAATTGCATGAACCCCTTTTTGTTCGCTCTCTCTCACACTCACTGAAATTCACAGAGCGAGCAGCACCACGGTTTATGTCCGAATCAGGCTGGTGTTTTTCAAATTCTCCCACCTGTTTCATTCAGTTCCTTTGTGTGTCTGCTCATTACCACCCACACGTGGTATAAGCTCTATTGTTCTGGATCTGATCCAGCCATCTTTCTTTCCCTACACATTCAAATAATCATTGTCTCCGCCCTTTACGATCTAATCCTCCATTTTGAAACTAGTTTTCCATTTTGAATTCAGTTCGCCATTTTTAACCTAGTTCTCAACGTTGGAACTTATCCTCCATTTTGAAACTGGTTCCACACGTGGAGTTTAGTCCACCATTTTTGTGTCTTTTGTTACCGAACCTAAAGACACACCCCCACACCCCCACATACACTAGCATATAGCTCCACAATTTAGTTAGGATTTCCATTTTTTTTTTTTTTTTATTATATTATCTAGTATTGGCAGTGTTCATTGCTGCTTGATTATAATACATCTTGTTATATTATAATAAGTACTCCTAGTTGTTTGTTTGAATATTTTGTTGAAGCCAGCCTCTGCCAAGTCAAGAACTCCTGTATTACTTCAGTATTTTTAAATTGTTGTTGTTGGAAGCCAACTGTAACCAGATTATTGTTGGATTCGTATGGCAATAATTCGACTAGCTTCTTCCCCTTTTTGATTATTTTGACTATCAATCAAAATACTCAATCTTCAGGGTACAATTTTATGAGACTTGATCAGTCACTTACTATCATTTTTCTCTTGTAAAAGAGTGGTGCCCCGAGGATAGAATTTAACGAATTAAATTATATTATTTAATTTAATTATTAATTAATAATTAATAAACATTAATTATTAATTATATCTGATAGTAAAACTGATCTAAACAACCAGTGCACCCTACATCACTATTCCATTGTTCTCCATTTTGACACAAGAATGCATCTTATGTGAGCGGCCATACAGTTAAAGGATATTTTGGGTGTGATTACTTCAAAACTTTAACATTAACATTGAACAAATATTATTTTCTTTCAGTGTTTACTTGATCCTGGTGGCCCAGCACTGACTGACAACGACTGTCACAAATCTGTCACAAATTGTTATCCTTGTTACCATATCTTTTTATTGCTGTATATGTTGTGTAGTCTGTTTTACTATATATGATTACTATATGTCATGCTCCAGTTCCCCTATTACTGCCTTACTCCAATAAAAATAAGAAAAAAACAAAGAATAAACTAATGTGTTTTCTTTATTATTAATTGAATTGATATAATAATAATAATAAATAATTTAATACAAATATTAATAATATGAAATAATGATAGCTAGTTACCATAAAATATGGAGATTTACTTTGATATACCTCATTTATCAAGTACAGTAATCAGTAAATTACTGTACACAGTCATTGCAGTAGCAATTCAATCAGTGTTGCCAGTTTGTTACTGTATAAATGCACTGAAAGGACAAACAGTATTGTTAGTCAGGATTTCCCATCAAATATGTCACTTGTAATAAAAGTTAGTAAGTTAGTTAATTTCTTATAATTTTGTGTTAAACTATGGTTTTTACTGTTTTTAAACAAATGAATGTGTGTCAAACATAGCCAATCATACAGTATATATGCTATTTTACATTTACATTTATGCATTTGGCAGATGATTTTATCCAAAATCATTTAAAGTTTATTCAAGGTACATTTTATCAGAATGCATTTCCTATGACCTTTGTTGCCTTGTTTTGCTAATGCCACGCTCTCTCAGTTGATCTAACACTCTCTCCTTTGAAAGCCATTTAATTATTATTATTATTATTATTATTATTATTATTATTCATCTGTATTCATTCTAGAGAACAATACAAAAAAGACCTCTCATTAGATTTTGAATACTTTCCAAAAACAAATGTAGAATTTAAAATGTGGTGCTTTTTTAAATCTCTGCTTGACAGTGGTCCAGCACTCTGTCTTTTTCACTGGGATTTACAATGCGATCCCTGCTACAAGATCCGTCTCTACATCAATAATTACTGCTTTCAGCTCCAGCTTATTTTAGATATAAAAACGGCAATAACATTGCTTTAAGCATACATTAATACATTAATATATTGTTAATTTCAAATTATTGATCTACTTTTAAAACCTTCAATAAGTTCAGAGATGCAACAATTAAAAATGGGGCAGGCACTTTTAATAATAGATGTTTGGTATATTTTCTCCTTAGCACGAAAGTCCAAGAAGTTGGGAAAGATGAAGAGTGTTAACAACGATTCTTCCCTGCCAAACTCAAAGGACAGGCCTCCGTTGCTGACTTCTGAGAAAGACTTGAGCTTGGCCACCGCAATCGTCCCCCATGTCCCCACAGTAGCACCATTTTTGTCGCCGTCCGTCTGTAGCGTCCTGGAGCTCATAGAGCCTGAAGTGGTGTTCGCTGGCTATGACAGCACAAAGCCTGACACCACAGACCACCTGCTCACCAGCCTCAACCAGCTCGCCGGCAAACAGATGATCCGAGTGGTCAAATGGGCCAAAGTACTTCCAGGTACCATTCCAGTGCAAATTTGGTGTTTTTATCTGATTCCATCTTTGTGTTCTTCACTTTCAGACCAGTGTCAGAAATTAATCAGACTATTTTTTTTTCAACTTTTTTAAGGGACTGTATTTACACCTCTGTAGTTAATGTTCAGGGACATTTTTATCTTATGAAGGCATATTTATCCTAACCATAAATACTGTAAATCACTGTGTGTCATCCAGTTATGTCAAATACTTCAGTATACTCAGTTCATTAAAGCTGAATAAATAAAATAATTAACTAGGCCAAAAAATAAAATGTTAAGAAGTATGTCAAATCTTAAGTCAAATGAAAATATCTCGGGTTACTTGAGTGTAACCCTTGTTCCCTGATAAAAGCGGAACGAGATGCTGCGCTGAAAAAGCGCTTTGGGAACAACTTTAGGTGCGACCAGCTGTGAATATGTGTGCAACACGTCAATGAACATTGACCAGAATTTATAGCCTCTGCCGGTGTAATCATTGGATGCACCTGTGGCAGGGCTCCCAGTGCAGCAATGAAGCGCAGCATCTTGTTGCGCTTTTATCAGGGAACAAGGGTTACACTCAAGTAACCCGAGACGTTCCCTTTAAAAAGTCTACACTTATGATGCTCCGCTAAAAAAGCACTTTGGGAATGAGAATACCCACGCCGCCGCACTGTGGCTGTCTGGACCCCCTACGATTGTGTAGTGTGCTGACAAGAGCGTGAGAGGTCTCAGACATGAGCTTGAGATGTAGACTCAGGACATAAGAGCCTGGAGTGGCAGGAACATCCAAACTCTAAAACTGATGAATGTGTGCGGAGAGGACCAGCCTGACAGACAGAGCCTATAGATCCCCAATTCTCTTTTAGAGAGGTAATCACCATAAGAAAAAACATTTTGAGAGTCAGACTGAGCGTCCTGGACTAAGACAGGAAGCAACAGTACACCCAACTTTTCATTGGAAGCCTCTAACTCCCGAAACACCAGAGGCGGCAGGAATGGAGAGGTTTCGTGGGGGTACCAGGAGGGCAGAATTGGATGATACATGCGCCCTGTCCCGAGGGGGCTACCCCCACATGGCTGTGCGCAAGGCCATCAGGGTTTCTTCCTTTTAGAAATTACCCCCCTGAGGTCTTGCTTTGGGGGCTGCCGAGGGCGACGAGCCTGTCCCCAGTCTTTACGAGGGGGAGCATGACTTGCCACGCTTTGTTTCTGAGCCTCCCTTCTAGTAGGACCGGGTCGGGTCTGGGTGGCCGACGGCCCCGCCCCCTGAGTGCGGCGAGGAAGAAACTGCCCAAATGCTTCCTCGTGGCTTTTCGCCTCCTGGAACCTGGAGATAACTGTATCCATAGCATCTCCAAATAGGCCAGAAGGCAAAACCGGGGCATCAAGAAGGAAAACTTTGTCCTTATCTCTGATGCCCGATAGATTGAGCCATAGGTGTCTCTCTATGCTGACCAAAGCAGACATAGACCGGCCAATGGCACGTGCTGTCTGCTTGGTCACATGGAGAGATAGATCCGTGGCTCGACGAAGCTCAGAGAAAGTTTCCTCGTCAAGCATGGTACCCACACATAGTTCCTTTAGCAGATCAGCCTGGTATGCCTGCAACACTGCCATAGTGTGCAGAGCAGCACCAGCCTGACCCGCTGCCTGATAAGCCTTCCCTACTAGCGTGGAGGTAGTCCTGCACGGCTTAGTGGGGAGAGAGTGTCTTATTAGCGTTGATTCCAAACCCGACGAGAGATAACCCGCAAGTGTCTCTTCAACCGGCGGCATCATCAAATACCCCCCTGTCTCAGCACCCACGATAGTCGAATATATCGATGACGAGGGCACGTGGAAACGGGAAGTATAAGGTTTCCTCCATGAACGAGCGAGCTCGTCATGGAGTTCATCAAAGAAGGGAAGGGACTGATGAGGCGTTCCCTTCCCCTGGCCACCAGAGAGAAATCTGTCCTCCAACTTGGAGCGTTTGGGGGTCTCTTGTTCACGTGGCCAGTCTAATTGAAGCCTGGCCACCGCACGAGTAATCACCTCGAGTAATTCCTCCGATGATTTATTATCATGCCCGGAATGCTCGGAGGTGGTAACTCAAAGTCCGCAGACTCAAGAGATTCAAGGTCCCTCTCATGAACCGAAGAGGCGCCAGAGCGCGGTTCAGGATGACGGGAAGGACCAGCCAGGTCTGGGGAGAGAGCGAGCGAAAGGGACGGACCATCTCTCGCTCCTCAACCAGATCCATACGAGAGCCCCACGAACAAAGTGTGGGCGCTGACTCTCGGAAGCGAGACGAGTGCAAAGCATTTTGACCGAAAGCAGATTGCAATGCTCGCACCCGCCCTGCCCCAACGCGAGAGCAGCATGCTCTTCCCCCAAACAAACAAAGCAAAACTGATGTGTGTCCCTCTCAGCCATAGAGCATAGACAAGGCAACACACATCGTTTGCTCTGACTTTCAGTCATTCTCTCTTTTTTTTTTTCTTTTCTTTTTTTTTAGAAAGAAGAGAGGTTTTCTGCGCACTGCTTAACAAATTCTAACTCCTAACAGAGGAAAGAAGTTCTGACAGGCTCATGAAGCACACACAGACAGAGTGATCTGAAGACAAAAGATCTGACGATGCGCCTGTGACGCATCTATTTTTAGCTTGTTCATTGACGTGTTGCACACATATTCACAGCTGGTCGCACCTAAAGTTGTTCCCAAAGCGCTTTTCAGCGCAGCATCATAAGTGTAGCTTTTTGAAAGGGAAAAGGAATTCATCAAGGGGGCATTTTTGCTGCCACATTTTGAAATCTGGTGACATTTGTGTTACTCTCAGTCACTCTCCTTTTGAATTTTGAAATCTGTTTCAGCAGCAGTTTCTTATTTTTCCTGAGTTGGACTTAATTGCAGTTCAAAATGAAGTATAACTGTTTGTCTTTGGGATTTACTTCATTCTTAAAACAGAATTTCCAGAATTCAAGTTCAGATAACAGGATCAGACTGAACACGTATGCACTTCATGCCACAGTATTCGTAATACATCAGCCAAAAAACAGAAATCCAAGAGATAGCAAAGGGTTTGGATTTATATTAACATATAAATAAATTACAAAAACAAATATGTAGAAATTAGGCTGGCTGTTCATATAGAAGAATTTTATAAGAAAGTCTGTAGTAACAGTATTTTATATTTTCATTTGTACTGTATATGTGGCAAGCATTGTATAGACCACACTTATAATCGTAATCAAAAACAACATCTCAGTATTTAATTGGGATTTTTGAAAAATCTCTTTGCCTTTCCTAATCAAGTCTTGAGAGGTATTTTGCTACGAGACTGTCATTTGCTGTATTGGAATTATTTGATACCATGGTGTCTGCTTGCTACTGTATGTCTGGATGTATAAATAGAAGGCTGAAAACACACAAGGACAAACTGGCTAACTGACTTTCAAAGACTTTTTCCAAGCCTGGCTTTGTGCGGTCAGTGCACCACATGCTCAGTAAATCTACAAGTGACATTTGGGGAACTGTGAGGAAGGACAACTTAAAATTATGCACATGGCTAGAATGTGTTCATTATTATATATGTACACTTTTTCACAGTTTATTAATTATTACATGGGTTGGTGAAATTGCGTGTACAAAGTACTAATGAACTGGGTCAAGTGCAATTTCATTTGGAGGTTCTTATATGGCTATTGTGCGTCTGCGTCCTATTATATAGTCCATTCCCTGTAAAGCACAAGCGGTATAAACACAGACATTCTTAAGATGTTGGTAGTGTAAATGGACTGTACGCAATGAATTAGAAGAAAAGAAATATGGACTTTCATTCTTTTGTGCATTAACTGCATCCTTGATGTATGTCAGTCAAATTTTTATGACAGTGACATGCTCCTTACGCAGGGAAAAATATGGTGATTGTCAGCACTAATTAGATGTAGACTGCGTGAAATTATAGAGAATGTAAATATACTTAATTAGATTGATCTACTGACACACAAATCATGGTATTAACAGTGAATTTTAATTTTCAGTGTTTGAACATCAACTTTATTACCACTTTGTCACTTTGCACTGAGAATAGTTGTGGTTCTCAGACATCTTAGCGCAATGATCTATATCTCAAGAAAATAGCAAATTGTGCTTTGCGCCACTTCATTAACATACAATCCACCAACAGTTTGCGTGCATACACCCACATTAGCACAAGCACTCCCACCCATGCATACTTGCACTTTGTGCTTGCAAAAATTCTATAAGATGCAGCGATGCAGTTGATGGTGTCACATTATAGTCAGTACTGAATTGCTTTTTACAGAAGAGCTTCGCAATAATAATTTCCATCTCACCAATAAGTTTTGTTGTGTGTACTCAATTGGCGCATATGGAAGCAAGTTGGTGAATTTATAGCTCTCAATGAGAGTTTTGGCAAGAACCAGTCTGTTCTATTTATTGCTAACCCTCTTTGACAGCAGGACAATAGCCACATTTCCACTGTCGGGCCAAGTAAGGGTGTGCTAGTGCGTGCCAGGTCCGGTTGTGTTCCCACTGTCACTTCCAAAAATTCATTGTGCCTCTTTCAAACTTTCTTAAGGGCCAACGACCTTTGACTCAGCGATTACACTTGGGCCAAAGAGGGCCAACTGGGGATTGAGGTGGAGTCAATGCCAAAGGAGTTTCACCGAACTTGTTAGGTTGTATAACCAGCGCTCAACAGTGCAGGTTCGGGCAAAAAAAATTGCCAGACACAGTACAAATCCTTTAAAATGCACAATGGTCAAAGCGGTGCCCAAAGAAATTACTTTTTGTAATTTGAAATCTTGGACAGTGTGCTGGAACACCATGAGAGTTACAGTTGGTGAGATGTCAGTGCTAACTTATTTTGCTAGCTATCTAATGTTTACAATGATACAAACTTGATTTTGTAGATAACATGATACCATAGCTTGAGGTTCCCTCTTGCTTGTGAAATGGGCAGGGTGTGTGACGTTGGCACCAAGGTGGCGTATTAAGGGTGGGCTTTATTGCAACATGGAGGTGCAATAATCTGTTATGTGAAATATTCCTACTACAAATATGCACTGGCTCCTGCTGCTCTCAATAATGGACTCTTTACTCTTGTACTTTGTGTATATAAATGTATCTTATTTTATGATTTTTAAATCTTATATACATTTAACTTATCTTGTAATTTTTGTCTCTAAGTTTGTTTTTATTCTTTATTATTTTTGGATTTATTTTTAATTAGGCATCTATAGGCTTGCTCAAAATGACTTTTCATTGTACTTGTACAGTGGCAATAAAGTTTTTTTGTATCTTGTATCTTTTGGCTCGATAGTGGGAACGCAGTTCGATTTTCGTCTTGTGGCTCAAGTTCCTAGACAATTGGGCCCGCCTGGCCAGTTGATAGCACTGACTCACATTGGCCAGATAGTGGAAAAGTGGCAAATGAGTGGAAACCTTCGGTGATTCATGTAGAACTGATTCTGCTGTCTGCACTGCAAGACTGTCAGCAGCACTTTTTGGAATCAAACCCACATTGTGTTTGAGGCTGACAAATGGCCATAAACAATATATAAACAACGAAATAAGAACATAAAATAAAAACGTGACTTTTTCAAAAAACTAATTATCAACATCTATTTCTTAATGGATCACTGGCACGAAAACATCATGCATTTCAAATGAACACAAACACAGAATAGTAGCTTATAGTTTTCTTCTCAGAGGATACAGTCATGTTTTAATATTAGCCCTGCTTTAGGGCAAGTAATGACTCTGAATATCCCATATGCCTCTCTGCTCTGTTCAATTTCCCATGTTTATTTTCCCCTCCAGGTTTCCGCAGTCTACCCATTGAGGACCAAATCACACTGATCCAGTTTTCCTGGATGTGTCTCTCGTCCTTCTCCCTCAGCTGGAGATCCTACAAACACACAAACGCCCAAATGCTCTACTTCGCCCCTGACCTCGTCTTCAATGAGTAAGCTATTGTTTTGTGTAATCAGCTCGCACAACATTTCATGCTTGCTTCATATAGACATTAATTTCCAGAATATTTAATTCTGGAATATATTGCATTGTGTGGTCAGTGCACCAAATACTCAGTTATTCTATAAATGTCATTCGAGGAACTGTGAGGATGGACAATTTAAATCGATGCATATGGCTCGAATGTGTTCATTATTAGTTATATTTTTTATATGTCCTCATTGTTTTGTGATTATCATGTGATTTCAAACATACCAATGCCCAGATGTTCTACTTCACCCTTGACCCTGTCTTCATTCGAGTAAAATATTGTGTACTGTAATTAGCTTCCACAACACTGCATGCCTGCTTTATATAGACTTTTATTTCCAGACCCCAAGGCAATTTTAAAAGCTCAAAAAATATAATATCAGGTTGATACTTCACAATTTTGTTTTTAATCTACTGTATTGAGAACTGAATATACTGTGTATATATATATATATATATATATATATATATATATATATATATATATACACACACACACACACACACACAGTTGAAGTCAGAAGTTTACATAAGCCTTATCCTAATACATTTAAACTCAGTTTTTCACAATTCCTGACATTTAATCGTAGAAAACATTCCCTGTCTTAGGTCAGGTAGGATCACTACTTTATTTTAAGAATGTGAAATGTCAGAATAATAGTAGAGAGAATTATTTCTTTCAGATTTTATTTCTTTCATATTCCAAGTGGGTCAGGAGTTTACATAGAGTTTATTAGTATTTGGTAGCATTGCCTTAAAATTGTTTAACTTGGGTCAAACGTTTTGGGCAGCTTTCCACAAGCTTCTCACAATAAATTGCTGGAATTTTGGCTCATTCATCTAAACAGTACTGGTCTAATTGAGTCAGGTTTGTAGGCCTCCTTGCTCGCACATGCTTTTTTAGTTCTGCCCACAAATTTTCTTTTGGATTGAGGGCTTTCTGATGGCCACTCCAATACATTGACTTTGTTGTCCTTAAGCCATTTTGCCACAAATTTGGAGGTATTCTTGTGGTCATTGTCCATTTGGAAGACCCATTTGCAACCAAGCTTTAACTTCCTGACTGATGTCTTAAGATGTTGCTTCAATATATCCACATCATTGTCCTTCCTCGTGATGACATTTATTTTGTGAAGTGCACAAGTCCCTCTTGCAGCAAATCACCCCCACAATATGATGCTGCCACCCCCAAGCTTCATGGTTGGGATGGTGTGCTTCAGCTTGCAAGCCTCACCCTTTTTCCTCCAAACATAACGATGGTCATTATGGCCAAACAGATAAATTCAGATTCAAACAGTCAGATGAGAGGAAATGTATCCAAATATCTTTGTCCCCATGTGCACTTGCATACTAGTCTGGCTTTTTTATGGTGGTTTTGGAGCAGTGAATTTGTCCTTGCTGAACAGCCCTTCAGGTTATTTCGACTCGTATTACTGTGGATATAGACACTTGTCTACCTGTTTCCTCCGGGATCTTCACAAGGTCCTTTGCTGTTGCACCAAACTACATTAATCTCTAGGAGACAGAATGCATCTCCTTCACAAGCAGTATGATGGCTGCGTGGCCCCATGGTGTTTATACTTGCATACTATTGTTTGTACAGATTAACGTGATACATTCAGGTGTTTGGAAATTACTTCCATGGATGAACCAGAGTTGTGGAGGTCCACAATTTTTTTTTCTGAGGTCTTGGCTGATATCTTTTGATTTTCCCATGATGTCAAGCAAAGAGGCACTGACTTTGAAGGCCTTAAAATACATCCACAGGTACACCCCCAATTGACTCCAACTAGCCAATTAGCCTATCAGAAGCTAATTGCCTAAAGGCTTGACATCATTTTCTGGAATATTCCAAGCTGCTTAAGGGCACAGTTAACATACTGTATGTAAACTTCTGACCCACTGGAATTGTGATATAGTCAGTTAGAAGTGAAACAATCTGTCTGTAAACAACTGTTGGAAATATTACTTGTGCCATGCACATAGATGTCCTAAACTATAGGTTGCTAATATGAAATCTGTGGAGTGTTTAAAAAAAACTGGTTTAATGACTTCAACTTAAGTGTATGTAGACTTCAACTGTGTGTGTGTGTGTGTGTGTGTGTGTGTGAAATATATATATATATATATAATCACATGCTAAGATTATCTATACACTATTACTGTATACTTATTTTTATTTATTTTATTGTGTTTTTCTGAAAAATGTTTTTGCTGGGGTCAAAATGACACCAGACAGAAACAAAATTGCAAGAATGGATACCAATCACATGTGCTTTTTAGGAAAATGGGACACAGCTTCAATAACATCTACCTGATTTGATTAGATCAGAGAAACATATTCAGAATTAGTTGGTTGGTGAAATAAGAGGTCTCTGCGACCCCAAACTTGAAAGCTGTAACGTCAATCTCAATAGAACATAAGGGTTAAAATGGGGTTCAATAGAATAAAATAAAAATAAAAAAACAGACATGAAAGCTGTCCCTTTAATTGCCCTACTACAACAAAAAACACTCTTTCCCTATAAACACCTCCTGATTCCGTTGAACAGAGTAGATTGTTAGGACTATGGGGTTCAATAGAAAAAATAAAAAATGTTGCCCCCTACGTTAACCCTGTCTAAGGAATCTGGTGCTTCAAGTAACACTAAGATAATAATCTAAAATGATAAAATCAATAAGTATGTTCCCAGCAGGAGCAAGTCTGTGACTTCAAAATTGTCATACGGGTATAAAGAGAAGCGGGCATGCGTCTGTCAGTCAGGTTTTTGCACTGAGGATCCGAGAATGAGGTACAGCCATTTACAGTGTTAAGTCTTGTGCCATGGCAAGGGGGACACAACATCTCGTTACCTCCATCAGGGAATGGAGGTTACAACAGTTACCATGATGGTCCCCTTCTGTCATTCACTCGACGTTGTGTCGAATGTAGTGACACAAGGGGTCCCATTTAAAAACGCCATGCACTAGACAGTGTTACGTGAACTGCTGACACAGGTGCAAGCAAGCTACTGCATGCTAGAAGCAACTGTATTGGCCACACAGTTGGGGCCAGGTGACATGAATATCATGGAATCAAGCCAGGGCTATCTTAATGCTATGAAATGCTTTGGGGAAGGCAACCTTTTCCGTTCCTATTCTTTCAGGGGGAAAAGACCCTGTGGAGACCACATCCTGCCCAGACTGGGGGAAGGTGGCATGTGGCCAATATGTCACATGGGTTGTCAAGCCACACGTGGAAATGGCATGGTGGCAGGTCCTACCTGGGGAGGGAGGAGCTCTACAAACACAGCGACTGGGGCAGAGTGAATGCCCAAGGGAGATTTGGGTCTGCCGACAGGGGGACCGTACCGCGAAAAATACATCACAGGGATTCCACTGAAGAGGGAATTTGGCCTGTGGAGCCCTACCCCAGTACAGAGCACTTAAGGCTCATAGTGGGTCTGGTCGCAAATTCCTCCGCTGAATTCGCTGGACAGAAAGCTAGGGAGGAAGAACATCCAGGAAGCGAGAGCTTAGTGGTTAACCTGGGAGAGAGAGCACACTGGATCACTTTGGTTAAGGGCACTTAGTGCAAGCAGAATACCCGGTCGGCTGTTCCATATTACCGAGTTCTACCGGCTCGGACCTGACAAAACACAGGACATGACTGACTCAACCCTGAGGTTCTAGAATCTTGCAATGTATTGGGTGATGCCCAGCCTGCTGCTCTGCAGATGTCTGCTTAGGGAGGTGCCGTTGGTCAGTGCCCACAAGGATGCCACACTTCTCGTCGAGAAGGCCAAGAAAATGCTGTCGACGACCCAGCGGGCAGCCTCAGTTTGGAGACAGCATTCCCTTTCTGCTGTCCACCAAAGCAGACAAGAGCCGCTTGGAACGTCTAGAGCTCTGTGTGTGGTCCAAATAGATATGCATTGCATGTACCAGACACAGCAACAAAGGCTGGATCTGCCTCCTCCGGGGCAGCTTGCTTGCAGGTTCAAGACCTGGTCCCTGAAGGGGGGTCATAGGAACCTTGGGTACGTAGCCCGGTCGTGGTTTTAGGATGACATGAGTATCTGCCGGTCCGAACGCCAGGCAAGTGTCGCTGACAGAGAACGCTTGCAGGTCCCCAACCCTCTTGATGGAAGCTAGCGCTATCAAGAGGGCCATCTTCAAGGAGAGGGCCTTGAGCTCAACTGAGTCAAGCAAATCGAAGGGGGGTCTCTAAAGGCCTGAGAAGACCATTGAGAGATCCCATGAGGGGAACAGACTTGGCCGGGGAGGATTCAACCTCCGGGCCCTTCTAAGGAACCTGATAATCAAGTCGTGGTTACCCAAGGACTTGCCGTCCACTGCGTTGTGCTGAGCCATGATAGCGGCTACATACACCTTCAATGTGGAGGGGGACAGCCTCCCGTTCTTGCATCAGACCCGGACGGAAGCAAATTAGTGTGCTGGGGGGCGTGTGGTTCGTGGGGATTTACCTGGCGAAACCGAGCCCGTTGCTCTACCCAAATCACCTCCATCGCTGGCCACGCTGACCATAATCCTGTATGAAAAATCTGTGGTGCCGGGGGGGGCTGAAGTGGCTTTCCTTCGGAAGGGAGAAAGCCACGATCGCAATGTTGCCATGGCTTTGTTCTCGCAATGAGAACATACACCATTCATAAATGCTGCCTCCATGTGATCGCAGCCCAGACATGTGAGGCAGGACTTATGACCGTCAGCAGTGGAGAGAAAACAGCTGCATCCAGGAACTACACAGAGGCGGAAATACCTCTTTAAAAAGACGCATCCTGAAAAGGACGTTCAACGCTTGCTGTGTATTGCTCTTTTGTGAATGAAAATACTCTCTTTTAGATGGGAAAATACCTCTCTTTTAGAGGTATACACTCTTTTACAGAAGCGCCCAGAGGCGTGGACAGCACAATGTGCAGAGAGGGAGAAAGCTGCTGGTAATGCGCCATAGATCCAACAGCAATGCTCTGATAGAGGTGAGTGGAACAGTAGTGAGACTATGCTTGCTGCTGCACAACCACTCAGCTCCAAATAAATAATCTGACTGACAGACGCACGCCCGCTTCCCTTTATACCCGTATGTCCGGGGGCGGTACATGCAAATTCTGTCTGCCAATTTCTCATTGGCCTTTTCTCAAGTTCAGAGGTATGCAAGGCTCTCAAGAAAGACCCCTTGTGTCACTACATTCGACACAATGTCGAATGAGTGACAGAAGGGGAACACGCTTTCCCTATAAACTCCTCTTGATCGCATTGATCAGGGCAGATAGTGAGGTCAATGGGCACATAATCATAGTGTAATCAACAATAAAGATAAAGATATTACAAGAAAGTGTTGAGTGGAAAGTCAGTGAGTGTGTGCTTTTTGAAGCACAATGTGCCTTTACTCTGCGTTGGGGAGAAGCATTAAAACAGAGCATGGTGACCCCTGCAGGAGAATAGGAGTTCTTAATTATATTTCCCCAACAAAGTACTGGGGGAAAAAGTTTTAAAAATTATTTTACAGAATTTTCTGGCAAGTTCACATATATTTATATTTTTGTACATCTTTTTTGTAGATTTTATCACTTGAAATCTAAGTTCTGAATTTGAAGTGATCCTCATTATGTTCCTAACCTGCAGGACTTTCTTTCTTTCAAAGATGTTAGTCAGAATGACAGCCTCAGTCACTATTCAGTTGTATTGTATGGAACAGAAGATGCAAGTGAATGAAAGTAAATGTGACTGAAAGTTAACACGCTGCCTAACATCACCTTTCGTGTTCCATAGAAGAAATAAAGTCATACAGTTTGGAACATAAAGCTGAGAGAATGATGACACAATTTTCATTTTTGGGTGAACTATTCCTTTAATCTGCATGAGCTGTTCTTTATTGCCACCCTGAGCAGAAGCACAGTGTTGAAACCTTGCATTTCAGTTCTGCTCAATTACAGTCAGCAAATTGCTGTTTATCCTTACAATGTTTGTTTTAAGATACACACTTAGATTTAAGCATTATAGTTCTTTAGAACATTGTTTATATATATATATATATATATATATATAATCCCTGAGTTTAAGGTCAACATATTACTAATATCATTTAAAGGAATAGTTCAACCAAAAATAAAATGTATGTCATCATTTCCTCATCCTGATGTCTTTCCAATCTCATGTGAGTTTCTTTTTTCTGTGGAACACTACAGGAGACATTTTGTTGACTGGTTGCACTTTTTCATGCAATTATTTATTTATGTATTTATTGACTTTTTAGCATTATTATAGGTTCTTCAAGACGCTCGTCAATGCAGAATACTGAATTATTTTGCTGTTACAATAAAACGTCAATACTAATTAAACAACAATTATAAAATATGAAATTTTAAAATTGTAATTTTAAAAATACAGTATTAAGATATACTAATTACTAATCTAACATCAAACACCCCATATTATGAAAGGTAGTTTCTAAAATCCACAATCATTTAGAAGTCATTTAGGGTATCTCTGATATCTCTCAGTTCAATTCAATTACACCACGAAAGGATAAAAAAAAAATAGCCCATACATCTTTGGCCATTATATAATGCCATATGTATAATATTCCAAGTATTCTGAAGCTAAACAATACCTTTGTGTGAGAAGACATAAATTTAAGTTGTTATTCACTAATAATCTTCAAGTTCTTTTTTTTTTCATTACCAAAATTTTCTTTTGAGTCTAATCTTTTTGGTTAATCGGTTTAGAAAACTGGTCTCAATAATTTATTCACAAAAGTGAGTTAAATGATCTGGTCCAATAATTTTATGGTACTTTTGCATGCATTTAAAGCTCCAGTCCCTGTTCATTGTAATTACATGGAAAAGAGAGACTAGAACAAGTCTTCAAAATATTTGTTTTGTGTTCCACACTAAAACAGACACACGAAAAAAACCTCTGCACAGATGACAGACTGTGTGTGAGAAAAGTCCATATGAATATAATTTTTTTCCAATGTGGAACTGAAGATTAGAGTGAAATATTATGTGTAAACAATGTGGAAATACACATTATTGAGATGTGATACAACGTGAGGTGCGTGAGTACTATTGGTGAATGCAAGTATGCGGCTGCCAGCCTGAACGGTTAAATGTGACTTACATAATTATTAGTGATTAACATAAACAACAATATTTAAAAGAAAGCTACTGACTGCTGTTTTTTGATGTGTTATTATTAGCTTGCTATGATCATAGTTTGTTTAATACTTAGGCTATTTCTTTATTATTATGACCATTTACCTGAATAATTAAAAATACATGAAGCAGTGTTAATAATAACAATACAAAACATTATTAATTTAATTTAATTATTTAACTTTATTGAGTAAATCTCATTGATTGAGTGTTCTCAATAGCATATTATAAATGTTTACTGGTGTGTTTAATTTCATATGTCATTATGGTATTGGTACCAACAAAAATGTTGGTATTTTATATATACTGTATATTCTGCTCAGGTGGCTGAAGGTTCTGCCCAATAGGATCTGTTTAACAAGAACAACAGTTGAGATTATGCATGAGATGCTGAAAAAACAACGAGATGTGGCGTTAATGGTCAAAGATGTAATTCCAGTGAACATTTACTTAGAAAACTATGACAGCAGCACAGACAGATGCAAAAATGCATTTGGTGTGAATGGCCACAGACAGGTTTTGAATCACAGGAGGGTGAATAAATGACAGAATTTCTATTTTTTAGAACTAGTTCTTTGAAACAGAGTTTGTATATATGCTATATACTGTATATATGCTAACAGTACACTGCAGGACTTTTGCAAAAGTGCCTTTAAAAGATATTGATTGAAAACTAGAGGCCAGTGAAACTGTATGTCTACCTTGAAGAAGCGCAAAACAAACAGAGCAAAAAGTTTCTATGTTTGCAGTAAGACAGATTTCAGTGTCCAAATATATAATACCCGTTCACATATGGAGGGTTTGGTAAGATTGATCTTACATACTGCTGTATGTGTATTTACTTCTAGCTTTCACACCTCTTGCATACAATTCATTAACCTCACTCACAGACCCCCCTCCATAGCAACTGAAAGTGAGCCACAACCAATGCATTTTCCTCTCTCTATCTCAACAAAATTTCCCCAGTTTAAATATCAGTTTTAAGTGTATGAGAGGATGTAAAAGGTATAAATCAAAAACATTAATTATAAAAGCTGCTGTAACAACACTTCAGGCTGAGATGGTCCAACCAACCTCAAATTCTTATTCCATCTTAATACAGATGGCTCGGATACAAAATAAATCACTTTCAGACTGGAAGAATGGGAAAGAGAGGGAGGTTGTCAGTTCTGGCAGACAGATAAAAAGCTGACAAACATGAGCCTACAATGACAGCAAGTCAGACAGCTTTGCAGAACAGACACAGGCACAAATGTATTCACCTAGTCAGATAAGCAACAAGACAGAGACACATACCTAGAGCCATAGAAACTGGCAGATCAGCAATAGTATCTATTAAATTAATAACTTGCCAAGGAAGTGTCAAGATATGATCAAGTTGGGTGAATTGGATGAGAAAGATTGTATGTGAGGAAAGATACAGTACATAGTTGTTGCTTAGAAGTTTTAATTTTGTAGACATGACAGAATCCATACTCTGTCCAATGAATTTTTTTTTATATATACAGATAATTATATGTTACATTTTGTACTATAACATTTTCTGAATCAGGACCACAGATATACTGATATATATATATATATATATATATATATATATATATATATGATACGATATAACTTTTTCTACCATAGAGAAAATTGTCCCACGGAAGAAAGTAAAATGAGTGTTTTGAACTAGCATTCTTGTGTTTACAAATTTTTGACATAGTACATCAGTTCCCCGTCTGTCGCTCACTTCGACGTCGTGTCGAAGAAGCGACACTAGGGGTCTCTCTTGAGCGCCGAAAGATACCTCTGATCTATGAAAAAAGGCCAATGAGAGTTGGCGAACAGTATTTGCATACTCCGCCTCCGAATACGGATATAAAGGCGAGAGAAATACGCTCGTTCATTCAGTAATTTTCTTCGGAGCCGATGGTCGTGTGTATGCAGTCAGCTGCGAGTAACACAACTGATCCTGCTTCTGATCCTCTGACGCTCTGCTTTGCTGTTGGATTTACGGCGCACTACAGCGGCTTTTCTCTTCACTGCCGGCGTGCAGTTTGCCCCTGGGCGCTTCGACAGCGCAGAGTTAAAAGAGTTGAAAGAGTGATTCTCTCCATAAAAGAGTTTATTTTTCTGAAAGAGCATTACACAGCGGCGTTGAACGTCCTTTTCAGGACGCGTCTTTATAAAGATGTAATTTCCGCCCCTGTGTAGTTTCTGGATGCGGTGATTTCTCCCCACCTCTCTCGGTCATAAAACACTGTCTTGCGTGCCTGGGCTGCGATCGCACGCAAGCAATGTTTTATGAATGGTTTATGTTCTCAGTGCGAGAACATAGCCATGGCAACATTGCGGTCGTGTGGCTTTCTTTTGTAATGAGAGAAAGCCGTTTCAGCCGCCCCCCGCGCCTCGCCTCCTTCCTACGGGATTGACGCAGGCGCCGCGGGCGATGAACACGATTTGGGGACAATGACGGGCTCTGTTCGCCGGGTAAATCCCCTCGAACTTCCCGCCTCCCCGGCACGCTTGTTTGCTTCCGTCTGAGCTCGGGATGAGTATTCTCTCCAATGGTTCATCTTCTCAGTGTGAGAACATGGCCGTTATAGCATTGCGGTCGCACGGCTTTCTTTTGTAATGAGAGAAAGCCACTTCAGCCGCCCCCCGCGCTCCGCCTTCTTCCTACGGGATCGGCGCAGGCGCCGCGGGCGATGAAGGTGATTTGGGGAATATGACGGGCTCTGTTCGCCGGGTAAACCCCCTCGAACCGCCCGCCTCCCCAGCACGCTTGCTTGCCTCAGAATTGGATGACATCACCGCTGCATCGGAGAGCGTTACAGTGGCATCGGATGCTGATCGTTCGCCTGGGCCGCCACCTTCGGGTTTGCCGCCCAGCCTGAGCCGGACGCACGGAGATCCGCTATGCTTTCCCGGGCTACTTGATCGGTTCCGCGGGCAGGTGCGCCGCTCACAGCCACGCCCCCCCCCCGTTCCTTTCTTCCCGGACGTGCACGACGAGTTGAGCTAAGCCAAGGCTTCTTCCCTCCTCCGCTCTCACTACCCTCGCGGTGGAACGGTCCCAGACCGCTTCCACTCTGCACGCCACGGCCCTTCCTGCAACCAATGCCAGGCCAAGGCACTTCAAAACTTGCACCTTGGGTAGTCCTGTTCTTGATGTGCTGCAGGAACTGCGCTGGATGACCAACCGCGCCCCCGGGCCACAGAGGTCAGAAGCGCTGGCACTCGAACAGGCGATGGCCACCCCTTGTGGTCCAGAAACGCACCTGTGGACTGGACCTGGTCGAAATGCGGGAGGCGGACAAGGCACACCTTCTCCCACACCCCCGTCTCCCAGCTCCGTCCATTCGGCGCCACCGTTGACGACTCTGCCCAGCAGTCCTCAGCGGTGAGGCAGACGGAGGCCACTACACATCCTGCCCCGCCGCAAGCCTGCCGCCATGGGCCATGCCCCGTCTGCTCGCCGACGGGCGTCCTCCTGCGGCTGTGAAACACCCTGCTCCGCCTCAACCCGGGCCCAGCTCTCAGCCCCAGCGTCGAGCACGCTGCAGGAAATGGACGCCCCCGTCTCACGGACCCCCTCGAGGACCCGGAAGGCTCCCAGGCTGTCCGTAGACGTTCAACCCAGGGACCAAGATGTTAGCTCCGGAGGCTGGTAAGACCGCTCCGTCCCCGGTGGAGGGCCGGGAGGAGAATCTTTTCTTGTTGAATTAATTTTCACATTCTCATATTCTCTGTAATGAGCTATTTCCTTTTGTCTCTGGGTCACCTGGCCCGCAAATGCCGTTCTCACGGCACTTTGCCCCCAGATATCAACAGTCCTGGCTTCCTGGACACGGACCACCCGTCTTCAGCCCCACGACTGTCCCCCGGCCGGCCGGTTCCGACGAGTCTAGAGGACGCCTACCCAGGACCTCCTCCTCAGTCGCTAACCCGCCCCCTGCCGGGTGTGCGGAGCAAGGTAAGTGCTTTGAGTCTTGTCTCAGCACCTCAGCCGCGCGTCGCCGCCCAACGCTGCCCTACCTGCTCCGCCCCGCTGCGAAGCCCCGCCGGGTACGTCAAAATTAATCGTCCCTTTGGTGCCCCTAGCGCAGAGGTTGGATGCGTGGCTTCCACTTCCCAACCCGTCTCGCTGGCTGGCCCGGACCATCCGACTCGGTTACGCAATTCAGTTTGCCAGGCCCCCGCCCCCCTTCATGGGCGTCCGCTTTTCCGCAGTACACAGCAAACATGCCCTCTCCCTGCGCGCGGAAATCGTGACTCTTCTGGCCAAAGACGCGATAGAGCCTGTCCCTCCAACCGAGATGAAGAAGGGTCTCTACAGCCCTTACTTCATCGTACCCAAGAAAAGCGGCGGCTTACGACCAGTCTTGGACCTGCGAGTTCTCAACCGAGTGTTGCACAAACTCCCGTTCAAAATGCTCACGCTTAACCTGCGTCCGGCATCTAGATTGGTTCGCAGCGGTAGACCTGAAGGATGCGTACTTCCATCCTGCCCCGACACCGCCCCTACCTGCGGTTTGCGTTCGGGGGCCAGGTGTATCAGTACAAAGTCCTCCCCTTCGGCTTATCTCTGTCCTCTCGCGAGAGTTACTATGCACCCACAGAGACCAGGTGCTCAGGCACCTCAGCCGTCTGGGGCTTCAGGTCAACTGGGAAAAGAGCCAGCTCACTCCAGTTCAGAGCGTCTCTTTTCTCAGGATGGAGTTAGACTCAGTCTCAATGTCGGCATGTCTCACCAATGAGCGTGCCCAGTCAGTGTTGAACTGCCTCGCCGCCTTTAGGCCAGGCACAGCGGTCCCCTTAAAACTTTTCCAGAGGCTCCTGGGGCATATGGCATCCTCCGCGGCGGTCGCGCCGCTGGGGTCGATGCATATGAGACCGCTCCAACACTGGCTCTAGACCCGAGTCCCGAGACGAGCATGGCGCCACGGCACGCACCGGGTAACAATCACCCCCGCCTGCCGTCAGACATTCAACCCCTGGACAGACCCCTGTTTCTTACGGGTTGGAGTGCCCCTACAGAAGGTGTCCAGACGCGTCCTGGTCACGACCGACGCCTCCAGATTGGGTTGGAGCGCCTTTTGCAACGGGCACGCAGCCTCAGGCCGTTGGAAAGGGGCCCAGCTGCGTTGGCACATCAACTGCCTCGAGTTGTTGACCGTCCTTTTGGCCCTGCGGAAGTTTCTCCCGTTAATTCGGGACGAACATATCCTAGTCAGGTCGGACAGCACCACTGCGGTCGCGTACATAAATCGCAAGGCGGCGTACGCTCCCGTCATATGTCACAACTCGCCCGTCGTCTCCTCCTTTGGAGCCAGCACCGACTCAAGTCGCTGCGTGCCACTCACATCCCCGGCAACCTCAATGTGATAGCGGACGCGCTGTCATGACAACGCTTGCCTGGCGGAGAGTGGAGGCTTCACCCCCACTCGGTTCAGCTGATTTGGGAACGGTTCGGCAAGGCCCAGGTAGACCCCTCTGCCTCCCGAGACACCTCCCACTGCCCGCTCTGGTACGCCCATTCAGAGGCTCCCCTCGGGGCAGATGCACTGGCACACAGCTGGCCGGCTGGGCTGCGCAAGTACGCATTCCCCCAGTGAGCCTTCTTGCACAGGTGCTGTGCAAGGTCAGGGAGGACAAGGAGCAAGTCACTCTCGTGGCTCCTTACTGGCCCACTCAGGCCTGGTTCTTGGACCTTGTACTTCTCGCGACATCCCCTCCCTGGCGAATTCCCCTGAGGAAGGACCTTCTTTCTCAGGGATGGGGCACGCTCTGGCATCCGCACCCAGACCTTTGGAACCTCCATGTCTGGCCCCCGAACGGGATGCGGAAGATCTAGCTGGTCTACCAACCACGGTCGTATCCACGATCAACCAAGCCAGAGCCCCTTCTACCAGGCAACTCTACGCCCTGAAGGGCGTCTGTTCGTGAATCGGTGTTCTTCCCGGGCAGAAGACCCACAGAGGTGCGCAGTTAGGTCTGTGCTCCTGTTCCTACAGGAGAGGTTGGAGGGGAGGCTGTCCCCATCCACCTTGAAGGTGTATGTTGCCACTAGACAGTAGACAGCAAGTCTCTGGGTAAGCACGACTTAATCGTCAGGTTCCCAAGAGGTGCCCGGAGGTTAAACCCCTCCCGGCCAAACCTGTTCCCCTCCTGGGATCTCTCGGTGGTCCTCGCCGGTCTTCAGAGATCCCCCCCTCTGAGTCGCTAGAATCAGTTGGCTCAGGGCCCTCTCCTGAAAAGACGGCCCTGCTGATCGCGCTCACTTCCATCAAGAGGGTCGGGGACCTGCAAGCGTTCCCTACTAACGACACTTGCCTGGAGCTCGGTCCGGCAGATACTCATGTGATCCTAAGACCTTGACTGGGCTATGTGCCCATGGTTCCTACCACGCCCTCTGGAGATCAGGTAGTGAACCTACAAGCGCTGCCCCGGGAGGAGGCAGACCCAGCCCCTCTCACTGTCGTGTCCGGTACGTGCCTTGCGTGCCTACCTGGAACGCACCCAGAGCTTCAGGCGCTCTGAGTAGCTCTTTGTCTGCTTTGGAGGACAGCAGAAAGGGAACGCTGTCTCCATACAGAGGTGTCTCACTGGGTGGTGGATGCCATTCAGTTGGCCTATCACACCCAGGCCATGCCCCCCTTATGGGTTCAAGCCCACTCCACTGGGAGCATGGCATCCTTATGGGCACTGGCTAGGGGCACCTCCCTAGCAGACATTTGCAGAGCTGCGGGCTGGGCAGCACCTAACACCCTTATGATCTCAGGGTTGAGTCAGTCTCGTCCCGTGTTCTCTCAGGTCCGAGCCCGTAGAACTCGGTACACGTCGACGATCTGACCGGGTGAACCGCTTGTTCCAGCGCCGTTTCCCTCTGCCAAGGCAAAACAGTGCGCTTTTGTCCCAGAGGACCTAGGTCCCTGGTTGATTCCTCCCTAGCCCTTCGGGCCCGCAGCAGTTCAGCGGAGGAACGTGCTGGTCCAGTCCACTACGGGTACCTCCGGCTACCCCTACTGGAATAGGTGACTCCACAGATCAGGCCTCCTACGGGACTCCTTCTGTGTGTATTTCCGCGGTACGGTCACCTTGCGAGCTGACCCGCGTCTCCCTTAGGCAGTCCTTCGCTGCCCTCCGGTCGCTGTGTTGTAGCAACTCCCCCCTCCTCGAGGCTGGATCTACCACCACGCCATTTCCTCCCACATGCCCAAAGTGGCCATGTGGTGTATTTTGCCACCTATACCTCCCCTGCTGGGCGGGTGTGGCCTCCGCAGGGTCTTTTCCCCCTAAAAGAATAGGACTTCGGAATAAGACCCCCTTCCCTCGATGCGTTAAGGGCCCCGGCTGCTCTTGCTCTATGCCGAGAAAACATAGAGAGAAAAGAGGCCCAGCCAGGCTTGGCCCGTTCCTTAGTTGGGAGCGTCACCTTGTTCCCCCCTAGGGTAACCAAAAGGGTGCTGACGCTTTTTCGGGGCATTGGGGAAGAGTATGTGCAGCCTGAACACAGTTGGTCGCTTGTGCACGTGCAAAATACCTGCCCGCTTCTGTGTCAGCAGTACACGTACACGGCTCAGCGCATGGCGAGTTTTGAAGTGGACCCCTAGTGTCGCTTCTTCGACACGATGTCGAAGTGAGCGACAGACGGGGAACGTCTCGGTTACGTATGTAACCTCCGTTCCCTGATGGAGGGAACGAGACGTCGTGTCTTCCCGGCCACGTCGCTGAGCCGAGCCGCTGAGATGCCCGGAACACTCCCGGCTCCTCAGAAAAATCCTGAATGAACGAGCGTATTTCTCTCGCCTTTATATCCGTATCCGGAGGCGGAATATGCAAATACTGTTCGCCAACTCTCATTGGCCTTTTTTCATAGATCAGAGGTATCTTTCGGCGCTCAAGAGAGACCCCTAGTGTCGCTTCTTCGACACGACGTCTCGTTCCCTCCATCAGGGAACGGAGGTTACATACGTAACCGAGACGTTATTTATATTTCACAATGGGCCCATATGGAATCTGCAGAAATTTTTTTCTTGCATTTTCTGCAAAAATTTTGAGGCAAACTCCTCTGTAGACGGGAATTGGGCATAATAAAATGTGTTAAAGAGAGCTGAGAGTACCACACTCTTATTGATAGATTAAAGCATCATCAAATTAGCCAAAATATGAAATAAACCAACATGCAAGTGGTAATAATGTGTAGAACTTTTGTGAATGACAGATATCACAATTCTGCAAAAATATGCAAAGTTTTTTGAGGTGTGCATGCATATTCCATCAGGGCCTGGGGATGAGTCATCAAATTTGTTCGCAGACATTTTCCTTCTTAAAATAAAGTGTTGAATAGGAGGCTAAATAAAATTTTAAGCCTCTACTAAATCGATTTGAAAATTTGTTTGTTGGTTGGTGTATATGGGAAAATAATACATGTTTGTACATGCCAAGATTTCACCAACTCGTACAAATATTTATGAGTTAACATAAGAAAACTGTATGTTGGTGGGATCATAGTCAGGGCAATAGACCTTCCATATGCTTCTTTAATGCTATGATCAACCGAAGCAGTTTTGAATATTGGCTTTCTTTTTGTCAGGCCACTCAGCTAGCATTTGCTTATCGTGTGTTTTGCTTTCTTTGTCAACACAACATTGGTAAGGTATGGCCGCTTTCAAAACCCATAATTCCCTCCAGCTTCAGTGGAGCATTTGGGCTGCACATTTGTAACAAAGAATGACTGAAAGCATGATTTTTCTCTCTCTCTCCAATCAATGTAAATACAAAATGATCATTCAGGAACCTTTTGGATTTTTTTTCTGATTGCCATATTGGTGAAATTCTTTAGAGAACATTTAGATACGATTTGTAGGTGCCTCAAATGTCCTATTGTTTGCACACAGAACTTCAATTGTAACCCTTTATGGTGGGACTACTGAGAAGCATTGACTGCATTAAAAATTATTTTATTTTTTTATTCTCTTTTCTCTATTTTATTGTTATTACAAAAATATGTGCCAGTGACAATGATGTTGTTTACTACCGTGAAGCTAACTCACTTTCTGTCTTCTAAAAACGGCTAAAGACATCTTTTTCATGAGCACTTAACCAGTCACAAAAAAACAAAAACAAAATCTTGCGGCACTTTAATCTGTTTTGAAGACTATACTGATGCTAGTGAAACTTTATAATACGGTACTTTTTGTACCACTGTCTTCTTGATGATTAGCGTACAATGTATTCGTCTTTCATAAGTCGCTTTGGATAAACGCGTCTGCCAAATTAATCAATATAAATGTACTAAAGATCCTCTGAACTTCTCTCTTAGGGAACGCATGCGGCAGTCAGCCATGTATGATCTGTGCGTGGACATGCGGCAGGTGAGCCAGGAGTTTGTCCGTCTACAGCTCACTTACGAGGAGTTCCTTGCCATGAAGGTTTTGTTGCTGCTCAGCACAGGTGAGTGTGTGTGTGTGTGTTCAATTAATTGTTTTATACATTTGTGGTTACATGTGTTTAAAAAAGCACCATTACAGACAGACAGTGAGACAACAATAGAGGAAAATGTGTAAGAACGAATGAATGGATGTCTGTATTTGCCACATTTGCCTTGAGTGTGTGGGCGTGTGAGATCAGAGAAATTTCTATGAGCTTTGAGAGCATTTTTAATATTGACACCTGTGGTTTGACATAGCAACTGAGAGCGAGAGGTGATTTGACCAGCTAACATTCTCATACTTATAAAAGAAACTCATGGAGCGTGAGTTATGTCCTTGAAGCCATGCCTCTTCTTTATGTACAGTACACTTTTTTATTTTTATTTACATTTATGTAAATTAATGTCTGGTCTTATTCATTAATTAAGAGAATTACCATGAACTCAGTTGATTTGATGGTACCACAAATGTTATTTAAGCAAGTCCACAAGCTTAGTTAAATAAGTTAATGCAAAGACAGTGTAAAAATTGCAATTAATTGTAAGTTGTTTGTATCTGAAGATGACATTCAGCTGTATCAAATTATGCACATTCTTGCATCTAATGAAAAGTATTTTTTTGTATAAAATTTTTTAGATAATTACCACCACAATCTTAAGGTGTGCCACAAAGTAAATAACTTTTTAGCACAGTTTGCATTGTTTGCAAAAACGTCTAGGTTACTGTTGTAACCTCCGTTCCCTGATGGAGGGAACGAGACAATGTGTCGAAGAAGCGACACTAGGGGTCTCTCTTGAGAGCCTTATGCATCTCTGAACTTTGAGAAAAGGCCAATGAGAAATTGGCAGATAGAATTTGAATTTCCCGCCCCCGGACATACGGGTATATAGGGAGGGAAATTCATCTGTTCATTCAGGATTTGTCTGAGGAGCCGATAATGAGGTTCAGCCGCAACAGTGGCTCGGTTCAGCGACGTGGCCGGGAGGACACAACTTCTCATTCCCTACATCAGGGAATGGAGGTTGCAACAGTTACCTAGACGTTCCCCATCTGTCGCTCACTAGGGGTCCAATTTTAATTACACCATTCGCTGAACTGTGTACATGCGCTGATGACACAGGTGCGGGCAGGTAGTTTGCGTGCCAAAACGACAGGCTGTGCCAGACTGCACATACCCTTCCAACGCCCCCAAAAAATCGTCAAAACCTTCTGTTTCCATACACCCCGATATGGGGGGAACAAGGCGACGTGCCAAGCATGGGAGCAAGCTGTGCCAGCCGCGCCTTTTCTCTCTCTATGTTTCTCGCATAGAGTTAAAGCGGCTGGGGCCATCTTACCACTATCACACGCATCGGGGAAGGTGTTCATTCCCAGCTCTTATTCATTCAAGGGGGGAAAGACCCTGCGGAGACCACACCAGCCCAGACTGGGGGAGGTAAAGAGTGGTGAAATACATCACATGGGCTTTTATTTCACATGTGGAGAATGGTGCGGTGGTAGATCCTACCTCATTGGGAGGGAGGAGTTGCTACAAACATGGCGACCGGGGGTCAGTGAGGACTGCCCAAGGGAGATGCGGGTTTGCTCGCAAGGGGACCGTACCGCAGAAAATACACACAAGAGGATAAGTCCACATGGGGGCCTGACCTGTGGAGCACCTATTACAGTACAGGGTAAATTGAGAACCCACATTGGGTTTGGTCGGTGACTTCCTGGGAGCCATCCAGGGAGCCGAGTTAGTGGGATCACCTGGATAAGAGCGCACGGCATTGGCTCAGCGGAGGGAAAGGGCGCTAGGTGCAAGCGGTACACCCAGTCAGTTGTTACCGCGTTACCGAGTTCTACCGGCTCGGACCAGAGAAAACACGGGAACCCCAGCGGAGCGACCGCCGTGGAGGATGCCATATGCCCCACAAGCTTTTTGAAATGTTTTAGGGGGACCCACGTGCCTGGCCTGAACGTGGTGAGGCACTTCATCACTGACTGCGCCCGCTCATTGGTGAGGCGTGCTAACATTGAGACCGAGTCTAACTCCATGCCGAGAAAAGAGATGCTCTGAACCAGGGCGAGCTTGCTCTTTTCCCAGTTGACCTGAAGCCCTAATTGGCTGAGGTGCCTGAGCACCTGGTCCCTGTGAGCGCATAGTAACTCTCGGGAGTGGGCCAGGATGAGCCAGTCGTCGAGGTAGTTGAGTATGCAAATGCCTGCTTCCCAAAGCTGGGCAAGGGCTGCCTCTGCAACCTTCGTAAAGACGCGAGGGGACATGCCGAAGGGGAGGACCTTGTACTGATACGCCTGGCCGTCGAATGCGAACCGTAGAAAGGGTTGATGTCGAATCAAGATTGAGACATGGAAGTATATGTCCTTCAGGTCTACCGCTGCGAACCAATCTAGATGCCGGACGCAAGTTAGTATGTGTGTTTGCGTGAGCATTTTGAACGGGAGTTTGTGCAAGGCCCTGTTGAAAACTTGCAAGTCCAAGATTGGTCGTAAGCCGCCGCCTTTTTTTTGGGTACAATGAAGTAAGGGTTGTAGAAACCCTTCTTCATCTCGGCTGGAGGGACAGGCTCTATCGCGTCTTTGAGTAAGAGAGTCGTGATTTCCACGCACAGGAATTTGGCGCCTTCGCCGTGTACTGTGGAAAATCGGACGCTCCTGAAGGAGGGAGGAGGCCTGGCAAACTGAATTGCGTAAATGAGTCAGGTGGTCCTGGCCAGCCAGCTTGACGGATTGGGAAGTGAGAGCCACGCATCCAAGCTCCGTGCTAGGGGCACTAAGGGGACGATTACTTTTGACGTATCCGGCGGGGCTTCGCAGTGGGGTGGAGCAGGTAATACACCTGCCAGTTGGTGGTTCTGTGTTTCCGGGACACAGGTGGATAGCAACTGCTCTGTCCACCTGGGGGACCTTCGTGTACCCGTGGACCGCTCCGCCGTCGAGGGTAGTGAGAGCGGATGAGCGAGTGGATCTATTACGGGCAGTGAAAGGTGCCCTCCACGAGCTTGTCAGCTCATCATGCACTTCCGGGAAGAAAGGAACCGGGGGGTGGCTGTGAACGGCACGCAGGCCCAATGAACCAATCACATGCGGACTGGTCGTGAGGCGAGCCGCTGTCACCCCGAGCCCGGGCAGAAGTCAACGAGTGTGCCGGGGGGCACTATCCCCAAACCACCTCCATCGCCAGCCTGGTCGTCCTCAAACCCGTGGGAAGAAGGAGCGACACGGGGTGGGGGATGGCTGGAGTGGTGTTCCTTCTTAGGAAGGAAAGACGTGACCGCAACGTTGCCATGGTAAGGTTCTCGCAGTGAGAACACAAACCAACCACAAACCCTGCCTCGGTGTGATCGCGGCCCAGACACACAAGGCAGCACCTGTGACTGTCAGGAGCAGAGAGAACTTGACCGCATCCAGGATACACAGGGGCGGAAAGGCATCTTTATAAAGACGCCTCCTGAAAAGGACATTCAATGCCGCTGTGTATTGCTCTTTTAGAGAAAATGTCTCTTTTAGCAGTGCTGTCGAAGCACCCAGGGGCAAAGCTGCACTGCCGTGCAGAGAAGGAGAAAGCCGCTGATATGCACCGTAGATCCAACAGCATACGCTGATACCAGAGATGAAAGAAAACAAATTGGGACTCACAGCTTGCTGCTCACACAACCGGTTGGCTCCGAAGAAAATTTCTGAATGAACAGATGCATTTCCCTCCCGATATAGCCGTATGTCCGTATGGACATGCAAATTCTGTCTGCCAATTTCTGATTGGCCTTTTCTCAAAGTTCAGAGATGTATAAGGCTCTCAAGAGAGACCCCTAGTGTTGCTTCTTCGACACAACGTCGAAGTGAGCGACAGACGGGGAACTGTAATTATCAAAGTCACATTCATTGAGAATTTGATACTGTTATTTAAACAGACATGACCTGCAGAGCAGATGTTGTATAAGAAACAGCACAGTAGGTGGTTAAACTAGTATAGGTGTAATCAGTATAATTTGTATAATTGTGTATAATTGCCCTATAATAAGGGAGTATTTTACACAGTACAATCCCAATAAACTAGTAATTATGGCTTACATGTATTAACGTGATGTTTTAAAGCCTTTTGATCACCGATGCTAGATAATTTTTGCCTATGGCTCTCAATAACAGCACACAGTCAGAACAGGTAGACAGGCACAGAAGAAAGCACACCCCTGAGCTCACATCATATGAGACTGAGGCAGAGTTTGAGTTCTGAATTCTCATACAGGATTCATGTTTTTGGAATCCACAACCACTCGCTGATCCTCTGGAGCCCTGCCAGAGAGCAGTGCTGTACTTAATAAAATTCTGTCAAGAGATGGGCACTGTTCCAAGAGCTTGTGTTTTTCTCAAAATACCTCCAAAAAGAGGGTTTCATGGAAGAGGGAGTGTGTGGAGGCTAGGTAGTCAGGGATAGTGAATAACTGAAGAGCTGAAAGATATAATGGTGTGTTTTTAAGGTGATGCTGTGTGTAATGTGTCTGATGTTATACTGCATTCTTCTATCCCACCTATCCAGAGAACTAAATGTAAGGCATTCACATGTTAAGGGAATAGCCAAAAATAAAAATCTAATTTACTCGTCCTTATGCCATCTCAAACTCCTATTACTTTCTTCGTCTGCAGAACATGAACCAAGATATTTTAATGGAGATATAAAGTGAATATTTACTTTACATATACAATGCATGTGGTCCAACATTCCAAAATGGACATAAAGGTAGCATAAAATTCAAATAACTCAAGTAGTTTCATTCATTTCTACACCCATGTACAGCATTCTGCGTAAGTGTCAGGTGTGAGGAAGTGTAAATAAGCTTCAAATCATGATCGAGTCTAGGAGACAATATTTATATTTACAATATTTATGGTGAAAAAGGAGCTATGCTTT
Source organism: Moxostoma hubbsi (assembly GCA_032164185.1). NCBI lineage: Eukaryota > Metazoa > Chordata > Actinopteri > Cypriniformes > Catostomidae > Moxostoma > Moxostoma hubbsi. The sequence continues at coordinate 20,424,975 of JAVLUX010000012.1, forward strand.
TGTCTGTTTTTACCCAAAACTGATCGTATCACTATAGAAGACATTGATTAAACCACTTGAGTTGTATGGATTACCTTTATGTTGCCTTTATGTGCTTTTTGGAGGTTGGAATTGTTGGTCACCTTTGACTTGCATTGTAAACACATCATACATCTGTGAAAATATCTTTAGAGGCAATAAGCATAACTCCAGCTATATAGGCAATAGAAAACTGTACAAACAAAACACACTTACTGACAGCAGACAGCACAAGATGAGAATGCATTCATGCAACGCAGCTGAATAGAGCAAAATTCCGAATGCAGGGATCTCAAGATGTTTTTTGATCAATTTTAATTTGAGTTTCACTTGACACAGCGACTGAAAAACAGTGTGTTTATAAAATGTCAAAGCAAAATGTCTGTAATATAAGGAGTGGTGTAACTTTACCACGCCTCAGGCTCGCTGCCATTTTTATGGTTTCTTTTGGTCAACTGTTGCAGGTCCCCCTCTGAAGCCGGGCCCTAAGGAGGCTGTGCACCATGCCTTCCCTCTTGTTACGCCCTTGACTGTAGGCCAACGATAGGCTTGTTCAATAATATGGAAATACACTGGTGGCCAAAAGTTTGGAATAATGTAGAGATTTTGCTGTTTTGGAAGGAAATTGATGCTTTAAATCACCAAAGTGGCATTCAACTGATCAAAAAGTATAGTAAGTACAATAGTGATGTCAAAAACAACACCATCACTATTTAAAAAAAATCTATTTTTGATCAAATCTTGACAGACCCCATTTCCAGCAGCCATCACTCCAACACCTTATCCTTGAGTAATCATGCTAAATTGCTAATTTGGTACTAGAAAAAAACTTGCCATTATATCAAACACTGGTAAAAGCTATATTGGTTTAGTAAATTAAGCTTAATATTGTGTTTGTTTTTGAGTTGCCACAGTATGCAATAGACGGGCATGTCATAAGGTCAATATTAGGTCAAAAATGGCAAAAAGGAAACAGCTTTCTCTAGAAACTCAATCATAGTTTTGTAGAATAAAGACAATACAATGCTTAAATTTTAAAAGGATTTCCTTCAACGTTGTACACTACAGTCCTCAAAGACTAAGACAAGACAAGAGGATAAGTACATCAGTGTCTCTAGTTTGAGAAATAGATGCCTCACGTCCTCAGCTGACAGCTTCATTGAATTCTACCCGCTCAACACTAGTTTAATGTACAACAGTAAAGAGAAGAATCAGGGCTGCAGGCCTTATGGGAAGAATTGCAAAGAAAAAGCCACTTTTGAAACAGAAAAACTAAAAGAAAAGGTTTGAGTGGGCAAAGAAACACAGACACTGGACAACAGATAATTGGAAAAGAGTGTTATGGATCTTAACCCCATTGAGCATTTGCAGGATCAGCTAGACTGTAAGTTGCGTGAGAAGTGTCCGACAAGACAGCGACATCTATGGGAAGTGCTACAGGAAGAGTGGGGTGAAATGTCACCTGAGTATCTGGACAAACTGACAGCTAGAATGTCAAGGATCTGCAAAGCTGTCATTGCTGCATATGGAGGATTTTGTTGATGAGAAAACTTTGAAGCAGTTTAAGAAGTTCTGAATTTTTTTTTTGAATTGTTATAGTAATTTTTTTTACATTATTAATGTCCTGACTATACATTGTGATCAGTTGAATGCCACTTTGGTGAATAAAAGTACCAATTTCTTTCCATAATTGCAAAATCTTTACATTATTTACCATATTGCCTTCTAAAGCCATTATTTGTTGTGCCTTATCAATAGTTTAATTGTCTGCCACAATAATGTAATGCATTTTAATTATCTGAATTATTATATTTGTAGTGTAGATTTAATTTATTATTATTTCAATATAACTATACATTTTTATTTAATCATTAAATTTTGCATTATTTGTATTTGAGGGCCGTTCTTAACAAAGTTTTATACATGCAATTAATTTGATTAATTAATTGGCATACAGTGTAATTAATTCATAAAAAAATTAGTGATTGACAGAAATCCTTTTTGTTTTTTGTTTTTTACTATCTTGTGTTTTGGAAATGCTTTATTTTGGTTGATTTTGTTGTGCTAGGCCCTCTATTATGAGGCTCCATGGCCACAGCAGTTTGATATGTAGAGAAAGAAAGGCTATTATTCCTCTTTGACCTTGGCTAAGGTTTCAGAAGCCCTGCAGGCTCTCATATGACCTTATTTGACCTGCTTAATAGTGGGTCGCAAGACTATATTCTTTATCTTTTTAAATAGTTATTTACCTTTTTATTTTATTTATTTATTTAGTTGTGTTATACCCATACACTATGAAAGGAATATTCCCACAAATGCCCCAAGCTAGTTTGCAAACCGCAGAGTGTCTATACAATTCATGGTGTCAGTGTGACACTAATGTTATCAGTATAAGTATTTTGTATTTTTTTTTCTTGAGAAATCTTAGATATATTTTCATTAATGCACTTCATGGTATTTTTTTTTTGTCTCAATGAAATGCCCCCATGTCCTATCCAAAATTTTTACTATCCACAGAATCATTTTTTTGTTAATCTAGAGTGGATTCAATACACTTTTGAACAAAACTGGCTCATTATGCCTGAGATGAGTCAAACCTCTTTAACCTTCATGTCAGATACGACAACAACCTGATAGTCCTACTGGCAGAAAATCTATTTCTTATAGCATGGCACCGATTGGTGTGTGTAAAGGATTAAGGGAAAGGAGGAGGCGAGAACCGGCTTGACAATATAAATAAATATTTTAATGAAAAACTTAAACAAAAGACACAAACACACACATGACGGTCAGCTGCCCGTAAACGATCTCTCTCTCTCTCTCTCGCACCACAATCCGCAGTTGGCCTTTACCCTTCTCTGAGGCTTAATTAGCCTGATAAGGGACCGGGTGTGCAGAATCACCACCCGGCTCACCCTCTGCCCTGACACATTACTCCCTCATTCTCTCAGGCCATGCTCCCGGCATGACGTACACCCCTTCCCCCCCTTTCCCTAGGGGAGGGCGTGCTCTAAGCCCCGTCTACCAGCAGGTCATCCCTACCTTCCTGAATCTGGGAGGGGTTAGGGGGAGGGAAACAGAAATAATTAAAATAGGGGGGGTATTTCCTGTAACAGTGTAGTACCCTCCCAGGAAACATTGTAAAATGTAAAAGAGTGTGAGAGAGAGAGAGAGAGAGAGAGAGAGAGAGAGAGAGAGAGAGAGAGAGAGAGAGAGAGAGAGGGAGAAAAAAAACACTTACTCGCCGGTTTTCCGATATGCCGTAGCTTGGTCCTTTGCCACTCCTCCACCCTCTAACAGACGACAGCCGCACCTCCCCGGGCAGATCGGAGGCAGTCCTCCAGTCCCTGGTGAATGGAACACCCTGTCGCATTCTCGTGGAACAGAAGGGGTCTCCCCCGCCCCTGGCAGCAGTTCCCCTGCTCTAGGCGGACGGCAGCGAGCCCCTCCCTGCTCGCGGTCAACGGTCTCAATCCCCGCCATGTTTCAGCGACTGGTAGGGGACTCCTCAGCCCCTGGCAGTGCCCCTGACTGCTCCAGATGGTCAGTTAGGAGCCCCTTCTCCCTCGCGGCTGCTCTGTTGGGGTGAATGGTAGTGGCGAGAACTCTACTAAGGCATGTCCTCCTCCTTCATGGGTCTTTGGCACCAGTGTAAAGGGATTAAGGGAAAGGAGGAGGCAAGAATCGGCTTGACAATATAAATTCTATTTTAATGAAAAACAAAAGACACAAACACACACATGATGGTCAGCTGCGCGTAAACGATCTCTCTCTCTCTCTCTCTCTCTCTCTCTCTCTCTCTCTCTCTCTCTCTCGCACCACCATCCACAGTCGGCCGGGGTCCTGGTAGCATCCAGCCAGTAGTAACATACAAAAGTATGGGGAGAAGCCCAGCTGGCAGCAGAACAGATGTCCTGCAATGAAACTCCCCTAAACAGAGCCCAAGAGGTGGCCATGCCCCTTGTGGAGTGGGCTCTGATGCCTTCTGGAGGCAGCACTCCCCTAGATTCATAAGCCAAAATTATAGCTTCCACAAGCCAATGCGAGAGGCGTTACTTAGAAATGGGATTCCCCGAGTGAGGGGGGGGGGCCCAAGAGATAAAGAGCTGATTACTCTTCTGAAAAGCACTGGTCCTATCCAAGTAAGCTCGCAGGGCAGGCAAAGACAAAGACCATTCAGCCTCTGATCCTCCGCAGATGAAAAAGGAGGAGGGTGAAAAGCGGAAAGCTCCATTAATTCACACGAGAATGCTGGGAAGCATTTTGGCATAAAGGCAGGGTTAGGCTTAAGGAAAACCTTATCTCCACTAAGAGAGAATTTAGTGCACAAGGAATGAACAGAGAGTGCATGCAGGTCACTGACACGTTTAGCTGATGTTATGGCCAGGAGCAGCGCTGTCTTGAAAGACAGCAATTTTAGGGAAATGCTGCCCAGGGGCTCAAAAGGCGGCTGACATTAAGCCTCCAGCACCATAGAGAGGTCCCACTCAGGAACAGTTCTCCTAGTAACTGGGAGAGAATGGTGGGCACCCTTCATAAATCTACAAATGAGGGGGTGCTGCCCTGCCTTTGAGCCATCAAACCCAAAATGACAAGCGGAAATAGCCACCAGGTAGACCTTGTAAAAAACACAAAATATCAGAGACTGAACACTGATATGATGTGTAACCACACCCATAACACCACCCTTCAAACACTTGCCACTTACAGTCATATAGGGACCTTGTGGAGGAGGCCCTAGTGTTCTGTATAGTGGCAACTACCCGTGGGGGAGCCCCATCGAGCTTAAATTTGTCCTCTCACAGGCCAAGCCCAAAGAGCCACCCTGTCCGTGTGTGGGTGTTATATCTCCCTGTTCTCCTGAGACAACAGGTCTGTGTGTAGAGGGAGGGGCCACGGTTGGGCATGCAGAAGAGGAATTATCTCTGCCAGCCATTGTGATTTGGGCCACCTGGGTTTCCCCCTCAACAGAAGGTCCGCGCCCCTGTTCAAAATGACTGGAAGTGCCGCCTGATCCACACTAAAAGCCTGTGAGCTAGGGCATGAAGCTTGGGCGAGCTTATGCTGCCCTGGCGATTGATATGTGCCACTGCTGTGGTCGCAGCGAACGAGCACATGATGCCCCTGCAAGCGGGACAGAAAATTATTCAGAGCTTTCCATACAGTCATGAGCTGCCCTCCTGAGTGGCTCCCCACCCTGTTAAGGACACGTCTGTCGTTATCACTTTTCACAACATAACAGCCCAGAGAGGGGTCCTATGTGCATACATGTCTTCGCTCCTCAAGTGGCTCAAGGCTGTTGTGCACGAACGCATCACTGTAACAGAGTGACAGAGGTCACGTAATGGGCTGAAGTGGAGGGATAAAACCCATTTCATGAATGCCCTCATTCGCTGAAGGCCCAAAGGCAAAACCTGAATAGCTAATGCCATAAGACCCTGTAATCTGAGACATGTGCGATATGGCACTTTCGTCCCCTCCTTGAATTGGGATAGACAATTCATTAGAGAGTGAACACGTTCTTGTGAAAGGTGCGCACACATGGAGATTGAATTCAGCTCCAGACCCAGGAATATAACACTCTGGGCAGGTGTAAAATTGCTCTTATTCACATTCACTCTGAACCCGAGTGATGTGATGTGCGTGAGCACACGGCGAGTGTCTTGCACCACTTTCTCCTTGGAATTGGCTATGATTAACCAATCGTATATGTATGTTAGGATCCTTAGACCCGTTATTCTCAGCGGCGCTAAGCCTGCCTCTGCACATAGACAGAACACCCTCGGACTCAGCGAGAGGCCGAAAGGGAGGACTGTGAATTTGTAGCATATGCCCTGAAGACATTTCCTGTGTGGGGGGGTAGATGCTGATGTGGAAAAAAGCATCTTTCAGATCGACTGATGTGAACCAGTCATTCTGATGAATTGTGCTGTGTGTTAACATTCTGAAATTGTATTTCCTCAAATGTTTGTTTAACACTCTGAGATCCATAATAGGATGGAGAGAGCCGTCCTTCTTTGGAACTAGGAAATAACGGGAGTAAAACCCCTGATTGCATTGATCTAGGGGTACTACAGGAATCATCCCCTTTGCGAGGAGGGAGGAGATTTCTTCTTTCAGAATGTGAGCAGCGCTCTTCTCTGTGTGAGAAAAGATAATGCCACCGAAAGGCAGTGGTTTCCTGTAGTGTGACTCCACTCGCAAGTGACCCCACTTGAGCCGGGGAAGCGCTTATAGCTGCGTTTATGCCCGATTTGCTCATTTGAAATGAAAAGGTGCCATCTAGTGGACAACATAGGGGGCAAGATAAGGAGTTGCAGAGAGATGTTCTCTCTCTGTAATGGATTCATTTGATTTTTTTGTGTTTTTGTGAAACACTGGGTCCAAAGCCTTTATTGAATGCATGGGAGAGATGTAATAGGGGCTGACCCCACCAAGTGAAAACTAGGAGGGTAGGATAAGAGTCCGGGGGGGCTGGTGGCCCGAGAACTTCGACTCAATGCCCCCTGAGGCCGTGCATCAGGCCGGCCATTTCCGTTTAGAGTTGGAGGGGGTAGAGTTAGGGGGTTTCTTGGCCGCAGCCGTGGCAAAAGACATTCTACCCCAGGGCTTAGTGGAGGATGGGTTACTCTGCTGAAGAGGTGGTTTATTGCGTGGCTTTGCCTTACCTGGGTGCTTGAAAGGACACCCCGAGGCAGGAGGGTTGGGTGGTCGCGTGGGGGGCGCCTGCCGCAGTGCCACTTTCCTAGGAAGGCATAAGCGCTCGTCCTCATTTTTCTTATTGTCGCAACGCTGTTATAAGCATTAAAGCGATGGCAGGGCCAAAGAAAGCCTGGCCAGGCTCTGCAGGGGCACCAGGAATTTGCCGCTTCTCACTGTCAGGGAGGCCCGACAGACTAAGCCAAAGCGCACATTCTCCGGCCACTGAGAAAGCCATAGAGCACCTGCAGGCTTGGACGGCCTGATGGGCATTACGGAGAACAAGGTCATTGACTATGACAATCTCCTTCCACAGAGAGGGTGTGGGGGTCCCTTTCTCTAGTTGCTGCCCCATGTCGACCAGGAGTTCAGCCTGGTTTAGAGAGAGACGGGAGGAGACATTGAGGGCCCTGACCACCAAGGCCAAGGCTTTGAAAGAGGCTTGGTTTATGGAGGCAGAAAATCTGTCTATTTTGTTGGGGAGAACAGGATTGGGGGGCAAGTAGGCCACCTTGAGAGGGATTAAGATTAAGGCGATAGAGGGCTCGATGGCAGCGGGGTCACCCATGCCATTGGCCATCATATCCTTCACTTCGAGGCCTGCGAGACCGTGTTTGAGGTCGAGTGGGTCCCCCCAAATATACCCATATGCTTAGCACATGCAGGGAGGATGAGAAGAAGTTGTTTTCTCAGGCCGGGAGGGGGTCCCAGGAGTTTCCCATCATACAATTCCCTCTCTTGGTCAGTGTTACTTTGTAGGGCTGGCCATTCGATATTGAGGCGAGCGGCCACTCGCTCACAAACCTCGATGAGGACGGACTGGGGTAGGGCCGCGGGGGCGTTAGCCTGGGGAGTCATGGGAGACGGGATGGACTCCTCCTCCTCCGAAACCTCGAGAAGGCCCGCATCGTCTTTGTCACCAGAACCAGCCAGCTCACTGGCGAACAAGGGGTCCCCTGAGAGAATGACCTCAGGGAACAGCGGGTTATTTTGATAGGCCCAGCTAAGAGAGACTGCGCCCCTAGAGGGACCCAGGAGCATGTCGTCATCACCGTTTCCCCCATCAGAGTCGGAGAGTTCGAGGTCATTGCACTGGGTAGCGACAACCTTGAGCCTCCGGCACTGGAGTTTTTTAGGCAGCGCCAGGCAGTGTCTACAGTTTTCTGGAAATTCGGCCGGGCAGGCACACGATAGTTTGACCCCGGAGGAAGCCATATGTATGGAAAAAACTCTGTAAAATCCGTGATGCGCAGCCATGGAGCAGTGGAAGTGGTGAGAGAGAAAAGCGGGCAGTTTGGTTGTAGTTTAAGCGAGCATGGGTGGCTTGCAATAAACAGGAAACAGCTAACCTGGTTGAAACAAGACAGTTACGTCTGGCGGAGGCTGATGTGAGAGAAGTATCCTCCTGTAGTCAAATTATTGAAAGTCAAATTCCAACCGAGCTGAGAGAAAAACAGAGGTTGCGAGAAGCGAATGTCAACTGAGGAGCAGCAGCGCGTGCTGGCCGTTATATGCTCTTAGGTAAGGGGGTGGGTCCTTACCGAGCATAGGTCACATGCTTCTGTCTGTCTAGCCAGACTTGGTGCAATTGGATGCTTCTGCAGAAGTCAGTTACAGATGCCCTTCCCATAGGTGCATCTCAAACACGAGATGATGAAAGAGAACCACTCTGTTCAGCAGAAAGGGGACTTATTAATACATAATTTTGTGTTCACCCATATGCTTGAGGTTATATTTAAATAAATGTCTTAATTAAATACTTCTCTAGATAGTTTGATAGAAAGGCATTGCAATGGTGAAATAGGGGCAAGAACTTCCTGTCCAATACAAAACCAAGGAGGGGCTATCTCAGGTAAGAGTGACCAATGAGCCAAATGTCTGAGACCAAATGCATAATAACAAAACAAAATCTTGGGTAGTCCTAGCCCACCTTTGTCAATCAGCCTATGTTACTTACTGAAATGTAATCTGGGACATGTACCATTCCAAATTAAGGACTTTGCAATGCTATCAAATTGCTTGGAATAAGAGAGGGGCACATCTATAGGGAGAGACTGTAGCAGGTAGTTGAATTTTGAAATACAATTAATTTAAATATAATTAAACTTCCCAGTCTTCCCCACCTGCCCACATCGCTCGAAAAACTTTTTATTAAAAGATGAAAATGAATTCTAACTAAATCACACAAATTAGCTGGGAATAAAATACCCAATTACTTTTTGCCCTGTATGGGCCACTGAAAGGCGCCCAGCTGAAAAGACAATACTGTGCGGTATGTTGTCACAGCCAAAGCTTCGGATTAAAATAATTCACTCTGTATCCTAAAAACTTAGAAAATAAATTAATAATTCTATGGAGGCAAGGCATAGATATATTAGGGTTGCAGACAAATAATAAAATATCATCTGCGTAAAGCAAAAGCTTATGTGCTACACCTCCCGCCACCACCCCTGGAAAATCCTCCTCCTTTTTTATTGTGGCTGCTAATGGTTCCAGGTCAAGACAAAATAATAAAGAGGAATGAGGGCAACCCTGATGGGTGCCCATATCCAGAGTAAAATAATCTGAAATTAATCAATTTGTTTGAACCACCACTACTGGGTGTCTATAAAGTAACTTAATCCACCCAAAAAGTATTCCTGAACCCAGACATTTCCAAAATCTTAAAAAGATAATCCCATTCTACCATATCAAACACCTTTTCGGCGTGAAGTGAGATGGCATCGAACGGAGTCTGATCATTCGCTACTGCTCATATGACATTAATGAAACACCTGTTATCATAAGAATTACGGACTACGAATAAACCCCACCTGATCTGTATGTATAAGAGATGTCAAAACTTAATCGGTTAGCCAAAATTTTTTACAAACTAGATGGATCAGGGAAATTGGACAGTAACCCTTACAATCGCTGGGATCTCTGTCCTTTTTTAAGAATAAGACTGAACTGGGCTTGCTTCATGGTTGGTGGAAACTTTCCGTTCTTTAATGATTCCATATAAACTTCTAGCAAATGTGGAGTCAGTTCTGTAGCATAAGATCTAAAAAAACTCAGTGGCAAAGCCGTCTGGCCCTGCAGCCTTGCCTGTAGGCAAGGCCTTACTTACCTCGTCCAGCTCCTCCAAGGTTATTTCAGAATCAAGATAATTTTTTTGCTCAGTCGTTAGTTTAGGAAGTATAGTTCCACAAAGTTTCTAATATCCTCATCAGTTGACAAAGATGTGGAAATACAGATATCATGATAGAATTCTTTAAAATCATTATTAATATCAATGGCCGAGGTAAATATTTCACCACCAGATTTCAAGGAATGGTAGAAAAAGACTGTTTTAGAAAATCTGTTTTATATTTCCTGCCTTGTCCCCCAACATAAAGTATGACCGTCTCGCCATTAATAGCCTAAACTCCACCTTCTGTGACAAAATAGTATTATATCTGTATTTCAATTGGGTCAATTCTCTGAGGCCATTAGATGACATTCAGTGCTTCAGCTCTGCCTCTGCACTTTTAATATTCCCTTCCAATTCCATGAGTTCTTGTGCTTTGAATTTTTTGGTGAATGGGGCATACTGTATGATCCGGCACCTAAGAACCGCCTTAAGTACCTCCCAAGCCAGGCTCACAGAGGATACTGAGGACCAGTTGGTCTCCGTATAGACATCGATTTCAGCCTTTAACATTCATTGGAATTCAGGATTTTGCAAAAGTGATACATTAAAGCACCAACTATATGATTTCCTTTTCTCAACATTTGGCTACACCTCTAAACACACCAGGGCATGATCTGAGACTAAAATGTTTCCAATTGAGCAATCAGCAACTGATGAGATGAGGGACTTAGATATAAAAAACTAAGATAGAGTAAATCTTATGGACTGATTAAAAAATGTATAGTCCATCACAGATGGGCTCAGAAGTCTCAAAATATCTGTAAGACCAAGATTTGTATGCATCCTGTGAAGTGTCAATGTTGCTCTAGGGTGCTTGCACACTTTTGCTTCACAAAAGATTTAAGTTTCCTCCTAATATTATATCATGAGGGGTGCCAGCGGCTTGCAACATACTTTTAAATCTTTAATGTAACTCTTGAGACATTAGAATATGCAAAGTTGTTTAAGAAGTACACAGCCTGGCCAAAAAAAGTTGTATACTCTAATATTTAGGTTGTCTGCCTATAGCTTTGATTATGGTGCACATTTGTTGTGGCATTGTTTCAACAACCTTATGCAATGCCACAACATTTATTTCTGTCCAGAGTTGCACACATTTTTGGCTGAGACCTTGTATTGTTCACGGGAGGGTTGAACCACTCCGTAAAGTCTTCTCTGGCACATCCCAAAGACTTTCATTGGGGTAAAGGTCTGGACTTTGTGGTGGCTAATTCATGTTTGAAAATGATTCCTCATGCTCCCTGAACCACTCTTGCACAATTTGAACCCAATTAATAAAGCACATACCTGTGTAAAACAGATCATATTCATGGGCAAGGAAGAGGCGAGAAACCGGCTTGACAAATAAACTAAAGGTTTAATGTAAAACTCAAAAGACAAACACATAAGACAACGGACATGTCCGTAATCGAGCTCTCTCTCTCGATCGCCGTCTGCGAGTGGCCTTTATCCCTCTTGATGGCTTAATTAGCCTAATACGAGACCGGGCGTGAGTAATCACGCGCCGGTCCCGCCCTCCACCGTGCCACAACCTGTTAATCAGAAGGTCGCTGGTTCGATCCCCACAGACACCACCAATGTGTCCTTGAGCAAGTCACCTAACTCCAGGTTGCTCTGGGGGATTGTCCCTGTAATAAGTGCACTGTAAGTCACTTTGGATAAAAGTGTCTGCCAAATGCATAAATGTATATGTAAATGTAAAATCCCAGGAGATCAGCAGATACAGAAATACACATACCAGCCCACCTGGCACCAAAAATCATCCATGCGATTATCATGTGGCAGCAGTGCATAAAATCATGCAGATACGGATCAGGAGCTTTAGTTATTGTTCACATCAACCATCTAAATGGGGAAAAATTGTGATTCCAGTGATTTGGACCGTGGCATGATTGTTGGTGCCAGATGTGCTGGTTTAAGTATTTATGTAACTGCTGATCTTCTGGGATTTTGACACACAACTGTCCATCCAGTGAGTGGCAGTTCTATGGATGGAATTGCCTTGTAGAGTAGAGAATAGAGAATGGCCAGACTGATTCGAACAGACAAAGTCTACGGTAACTCAGATAACCGCTCTGTACAATTGTGGTGAGAAAAATAGCAGAAGAATACGGGTTGGCGCTGTTTTGGTGGCACAAAAGGGACCTACACAATATTAGGCAGATGGCTTTAATGTTGCGGCTGATTGGTGTAAGTGATTTGATTGGTTGACACACTCTCTGTAAGGATGCTACCACGTTGTACTAGACCGCGTCTTTCAAACAAGCACTGATCGGTCCAGCTGTTCATAAATCGAAAACTCTCCCTTTAAAATGGCTTGTTGCACACACATTTCAAAGGTGCCTGTTATTGATGAAAAGCTTATTGCTGTCAGTGGAAAATATGCAGCTATCTAACACTTTCGGATCATGCAATTCTAACTGGCTGAGAGAGAGAGAGCACCTGTCTCATGAATAATATTGAAAGACACCAGTGTTGTGTATGTGATCATATCTAGTGTAAATCTAAAACTTAAAGGTATATGTCAAATCCAGTTTGTCATTGACATTAAATTTTCTCAACGTTGATTTCAAACCAGGAAGAAAATGGCCCAAAACAACATAAATTAACTACTTTACCCTTGAAATATAAATAAATGCTTACTACCATTGTCTTACATAATGGGCAACACAAACAAACCTGTTAACATAAAGACACACAAAAACATGTTTTAGTGTTTCAAGACACTTTAATAATAAAAGGGCTTATTGTGACTTGCAGTTGTTTGCAAAATGTATAACCATTTTGGTGTAACCTTTTAAATGAAGGGAGGTGTTAAAACAAAAGATTATTTTGGCAAGTTCTCCATCTTAGTTCAATGCACAAACAGTCTAAACTTGTCTGTCTGAAGGTGACATTTAGAAGCATTAAATTACAGCAATCCATGCATCTTAATGAAATTTTTTATTTTTTTTTAAGTTTATAATAATTACCACTACAACTAAGCCACTAAGTAATTGCATTTGACCTGTAATTTTCAAAATTACATTAACTGAGAGCAAAAATAAATTAAAACTATATTCAGATAGCCAGTCAGTTGAATGTAAAACACTTATATTTAAACAGCTAGTGCCCACAGCATAGATGTTGCTGAAAGAAAAGATGGATAGATTAGCTAACTTTTTACTCTGCTGTCCAGAAGCTGAATGTCACTTCAGATGATTGGCTGTAGGCCATGAGTGCACTTGACCTCCAATGGAATTTGATTCCATCTCTCATTTGTCAAAAGTGAAAGTACTTTTCAGAACTTTGTGTAGGCTTAAATACACACTATGCAAGTACATGAACGCAGACAGTTCTAGCTATGTAAATTTCATGCATTGTTGCATTCCAAAATGTGTCAGACTACAATTCACAACACATTGCAATTCATTCTCAACATCGCTGAATGGGCCTGTATAGTGGACATTCGTGTGAAATGTCTGCATCAGTTCACACTCACTGCTACAGTGAGTTTTCTTTTTCAACTCAACTACTGTAATGGCAGAGCAACAGTTTGAGGAGAATATTGGTTAAAGTCAATATGATTATTACAATTTACCTGAATAACAACACATACAGATTTATGGCAGACTTTTGAAGGTAACTAGTGCCCTCTTGAATACTGAGGTTTGCTATTGCCACAGAAACTGTGAACACATGCTATGCATGTTTATCCAGACCAAGCGCCAGTCGCTTACATTTACATGCGTAAAGTATGTTTCTGGTCTTTCAGTTAATTCTGAAAAACTTTGCACAAGGGAACATTAATCAACTGACATAGTATATACAGACAGATAACCACAAAGAACATGTTCTGCAACCAACAAGAAGTGGTGTTGTTTTACACTGTTTGACATCTGTTTCATTGACAGTGCCCAAAGACGGTCTGAAGAACCAAGGGGCATTTGAGGAAATGAGGGTGAATTACATCAAGGAGCTCCGCCGCTCAGTTGTGAAGGCCACTAACAATTCTGGCCAGACATGGCAGCGCTTCTTCCAGCTCACCAAGCTATTGGACGCCATGCATGAAGTGAGTATGAGTTGAAACTTGAACTTTTTATCAGGAAAGTTTGTAAACTTTCAGGAAAGTTTGCAAACATCTGCCCTTTTAGAATAGCTCCCTCGGCTACAGTAGATATCCATACAAAACCATAAACCATAAAAAACATTTTGTTGAAATCTACTTCTGCCATTTTAAAACAATTATCTAGCAAAAGGCACTTACTTAATTGATCCATAAAGTTGCATTAAAATAGCAGTACGTATTTTGCTATATCTTTTTTGCATCTTTGAATACAAAATAAAATAATAATAATAAAACCTTGTTTAAAAGGGTTAAAAGAATAACCTTTGCCATACTGATAAGAAAACATAGGATTTAAAGTACAAATTCAGGTAGCACTCATATATATGATGATACTTTAAACCTCTGAGTTAGATATCCTCTTTCTGGAAACGTAAAGCAGCTTAGAATTAGTTATATATAATAAAAATGAGTGGTCTAAATGTGAACAGTTGGAACTCACAATTACAGGGTTAGTGAATGACACTGTGTTATATTCTATCAGTATTACAGCAAAAACAGTTAAAAAGAAAAAAGATCCTCAGAACCTTTAATAAATTAATAAAATCAGTGACAGTTCAGCAACAAAGATGAATTGGAAAGCAAGTCTAACCAGAGAGTCGATTACATACAAACCATACCTGACAGTTGATGTGAGGTTCCACTAATCCATGTCATAGTACAAGAAATACCTCATCTGATTTTCCAAAAGATAATAAACCCTAATTTAAAATAAACCTGCCATAATGACACTAATACTAATTGCAAGGCCAATTTAATCTTCTTGAGTCCACTCTAGCATGACACATGAGACAATGTAATTAACAGGCACATTTCATAAACTTTGTTGAAAAGCACAAATCAGGGCATGCTGCTTCAACTTAAAGGGAATGTTCACCCAAAAATTTAAATTCTCTCATCATTAAAACACCCTCATGATATCCCAGGTGTGTATGACTTTCTTTCTTCACCAGATCACATTTGATGAAAAATAGAAAAATATCTTAGCTCAGTAGATCCTTAAAATGCATGCATCGGATGGTGATCCGACTTTTGAAGTTCCAAAAAGAAAGACAGTCAGCATAAATGTCATCCATACGACTCTAGCTGTTAAATTAATGTCTTCTAAAGTGACATTTTAGTCTTTTTAACTCTTACTCTATCTTCCGGTCAGCAGCGGTATGCGCATGTGACGTTAACTGTGTTGGCATTTGAGAGGAGGAACACTGTACAGAAGCTGAGTAGCTTTTTGTTTAGATCTGTATTTGTATATGTTTCTTTACTCACAATGGTGCATTTGTGTGCTTATCCTGGATGTCTCAACCAAGTGGAGAATGTGAAATTACATGTGTATCATGGCAATGTGAATACGTCACACAAGAGCCCACGTAAATTCCAACCTTTCGTAAGGTTACTGGAAGTGATGGTTTATAGTTAAAAAGTACTTAAATATTGATAGCAATCGTGTTGCTTTAGAAGACATTCATTTAACCGCTGGAGTCGTATGGATGATGTTTCTGCTTACTGTCTGTGATTTTTGGAGCTTCAAAAGTCTGATCACCACCCACTTGCATTTTAAGGATCTACTGAGCTGAGATATTTTTCGATTTTTCTTCAAATGTACAATACACCTGGAAAATCATGTGGGTGAGTAAATGATGAGAGAATTTTCATTTTTGAGTGAACTATCCCTTTAAGCTTTTCACAAAAAATGTCCAGTTAATTCCTATGGGACATTCTGTAAAGTTTGTGAGAGCCATCAACTGTGACCAAGGGGGGTGGAGCTTAGCAAAGGGTCAATGCAAACCATTAAGATTAAAAAGGTATTTACGGTTGAAAAGTAACCCTTTCACTTAGAAAGAGATGTGAATGATCGTCATTGAAGGCCAAATTTTCCCCACGATTTCTCAGTGATTAACATATTGAATCGAAACAATGGATTCCTAACAAGCCATTTGCACCAAAGCGCACGCCAACAAAACTAGGTTTTTTTTATGGTGTGTAAATGTTTCTTTTCTTTCACCTGCTGAAAACATTGATGTTTAAGTAAAGGAAATAATTAATTGACAAATTACTGAGTGATAATTTAGATGATGAAAAGAAGTTGTAATATCAAGAGTGTATTCAAATTAAAGCATCTTCCTTCATGTGGCCACTGAGAGATTTAAGCCTCAGTTAATTTCTTAGAGCTGTTCATTTCTAATCACGCTTTGCAAAAAGAGTGCAGTTCAAAACGAAAAGACGTTTTGAACTGCACTTGTGGGTGAAGAACACATGATAGCAGTATTGATTTATTTATTTGGAAGATGCGAAAAGTTACATTCAAGTTCTGCCTAAAAGCGATTTGGTCAGTTAAACGACACGTCCATAAATGAGCTCCACTGCTGCTTGGGGTTCTTATTTCTTAGACATCAATACGTGTTTACCCAGACTCATGTTTCAACAGAACATCTCTAATGATAATAAGTGTCATTTTGAATTAAATGGAATGCTTCCCTTGACTAACCCAAGTATTTTTTTCTCTCTTTATAGCTTGTGGGGAACCTGTTGGACTTTTGTTTCTACACTTTCCGTGAATCACAGGCTCTAAAGGTCGAGTTCCCTGAGATGCTGGTAGAAATTATAAGTGACCAGATACCAAAGGTGGAGTCGGGCCTAACACACACCCTCTTCTTTCATAAGAAATGACTGAAAGTTTGCGAAAGGAGGGAAGAATTAAGGATCCAATGAGAGGAAAAGCAGAGGACACCCTGCCCTCGAATAGAGAAAAAGAGCAAGCACGCTATGCACAAAGCAAGGTGCATTGAGAAGCTTGGTTTAAAGCCATAAAAGGCTTGCACAGTGAGGGAAGACAAAGAGTGATCTCTGCCAACAGAGAACTCATATTTCATGTGACAGTGCATTCCTTACCCCCAAAGACAATACTGACAATGTTCTATTTGGATATGAAGCCATATTCTTTGGTAAAGCTATAGTGCACAGGCACATGTGAATAAATCACACACTCTAGACATTTCCTTGACTCCCAGAATCGTCCAATCAGACAGTAAATACATAAATACTGTTACATTATGTACATTGGCATTCTTAAAATTATGGGAAAATGAAAGTTTTTTCAAACGGAATTAAAACTGTTCTATTTATCTGATTAATAAGGAAATATTTTCATGAAGAGAAAATTTTCATGAAGAGAGGATTAATTAGGGTATTTGTAAAGACGGCGTGCGGAAGGACAAACCCCAAGGGCTACAAAAATTTAAGCTGAGTAGTGACGAATTGGTATATGGTAGTTACACTTTCTTACTATTGTAGAAACAATCAAATCTAAACTGATCTGCAAAATATGAAAACATTTTGGTTTAAAATTTGTAATATTATGTGTTAATTTTGACTTTTTTCATTGGAATATGGTACAAGAAAAAACAAGAGTTCAGTTTAATTAAGTTATGCATTGAGCAATTTACCACTGACAACAAAAACTCACAGCTAATTTGATTTTGGATTTAGTTTAAAAAAAAATTTTTTTTTTAATGTGAGCAAAATAAGAGTGTGTGATTGTGATGTCACCTTATTTCCATTACAAGTGTTTACACAATGAGTACTGGCCACTCTGGTGTAGTTCTGGGGTCGCCTGATGATTTTATAATCTGAAAAATATGGCAGCTTGACAAAAATGCTATTGGTAAGGAGTGAGAAAAAGGCCCACAACATTTTTTCCGTTACAGCTAATACAGCAAAAATGATGGCACGTCTAATCAGCTAATTTCAACACAGATGCCATATTTTGTGTGAGAGCTAGGACTGTAGCAAATTTTGTAAATTGTACCTAAGCTTTTACTATGCCATTAACATCAGCACCCTGCTGATGTAAATGAAAATACAAATTTACAGTTCCAGAGAGTTAAAGCATTTTCTAATTGATTTATTTTTTTTTTTTTCAAAGAACGAATCCAGCTAGAAGCCATTTTCTAACAAGGTGCTTCTTTTTTCTTAACATAAAAAAGCAGATGTTAGACTTTCAGTAGCAGCACATGTACAGTTAGATATGGGCAAAACTCTCAGCTTTCATATTAGTAGTCAATAATAACATAAACCTGCTAATAAAAACACATAGTATATGTGAATTTATCTTACAAATGTATCTGTTGCTTGTAGGTATATTTTTCAGATGTTGTACAGAAGACATTTTTTTTTATTTAAATAACCTTTCAATTAAAACATGGATTTTGAGGAAACACCAGTCAACTTTTTTGTGAGAATTGTACAAAAAAAGCATAATCTGGACCACTGTTTCATGTTTCATAATCTTACTATGCTACTGATGGAAGTACGTTTAAAAAGGTACTGCTAATTCTGCTATGCTGTCAGTCTGAGGACAATGAAGGTGTTAGCGTGTATGTGTGGGTGTTGTGTGTGTGATGTTTTTGTCATCTCTTTCTAATTTCTTAAAGGCACAGAAAAAGCCGATTCACTTTTGAGAGGGCATTGATGGTATTCTCTGTGATAGGGTTAGTGTGATCCTATTGGCTGACTTTGATTTGCACAGACAAGATAATGTGATAATTGGGATTTTTGATGTTTTGGTATTGTGTTGGTTACTGTATGTAATGTGCTTGGGGGTGAGGGGTGGGAAGGGGGTCGGGGACATATTTGTACTGAAAAGGTCCAAGAACTTTTTATATTTGCCTTTGTGATGTAGGAGGTTGGTGGCAAACGACTGTTGGAGGACAAAAGAAAACAAGATCAACCAACAGAAACTAAGAATACAATTATTTATTAGTTTAAAAACAACACAAAACAACTCTGTGGTATCCAATTAATCTCATTTCACTGACCTGTCAATACACTGTCCACTGTATGTTTTTGAAGGACCTAAAACGAGAGACTGCAAATGTATTAAGTCTCATTTTCCAATTTTTCCCTTTTTTAAATACACCGATATATAAATGAGAATAAATGTTAAAAGGTTCATAGGATGTATGTGAAGTATTTTTGAGAGATTCTATTTTGCTGGACACATTATATTAGTAATTTGTCTAAAAAGAGTATATGAGAACTTTTGTAAAGTTAAATGTTTATGCATGCTTTTTGAAAAGATGTTTACAGTGTATTTAAGAAGGGAAACTTGTGCCTTTTTTTCTCAAAAAAGTTAACATTTTACAGTATCTATTGTAAATAAATTAGTGAATTATTATGTTGCATTGTATGGAACATTTCTGTATTAAAATATTTATCAAATATTCGGGACAAATATCGCACAGTTCACCCTAAATAGTTACAGACTGCAAGATCCCAAGAGCATGAAACGGAGACAGAATTTATTTTTCATTTACTTTACACAGCGAGAGAGACATTTTATTATCAGAATTTTAAAGTCACTGACTTTAAACTTTTGTCAATTTTCTCTGTTGGAATGTCAACAGTATGTGTACACACAGATCATACAATGTAAAAAAAACATTGAACATTGACCTTCTTAGTTTCCAATTATGTCAAGAGTTGCACTGAGAAAAACTTTTTTTTTTTATTATTATTTTCAACTTGGACTACATTGAAGCTCTATATATTATTATTTATATACATGGGATAATATATAGAATTTGTAATGACAGTAGTACAAAAAATATTAATAATAATAATAATTCTTTACATTTACATAGCGCTTTTCTAGGCACTCAAATCGCTTTATGTAATATAGTGGGAATCTCCTCAACCACCCCCAGTGTGCAGCATGCAGCTGGATGATGCGACGGCAGCCATAGTGCGCCAGAACGCTCACCACACACTAGCTATTGGTGGAGAGTAGAGTAGTGATGTAGTCAGTTCAGGGATGGAGATTATAATTGGGCCATGATAGATAAGGGCCAATGAGGGGAATTTGGCCAGGACACCGGGGTTATACCCCTACTCTTTACGAGAAGAGCCCTTTTAAATGATCACAGAGACAGGTCCTCGGTTTAACGTCTCATCCGAAAGATGGTGCTTTTTTACAGTGTAGTGTCCCCATCACTATACTGGGACATTAGGAACCACACAGACTGCAGGGTTGGCTGGCCTCCCTAATACCTCTTCCAGCAGCATCTTTAGTTTTCCCCAGGAGGTCTCCCATCCAGGTACTGGCTTGGCTCAACCCTGCTTAGCTTTAGTGGGCAACCAGGGAAGAGCTGCAGGGTGATATGGCTGCTGAAAATAAATGAACTAGGACTAGGAAACACTAAAGAACTAGGAAAGCAATCACAACTTATCATGAAGAAATTGATATTGCTCTTAACAGCATGTTTGCAGTGTGTGTTACTCAACCACCAAATCATGCGTATTGCGATAGTTGGGTTAATTTCACAGGACACTTCTGAACTGCGTGTTACTTCGGCTTGAGCTTTGCATAGGCACAGAACTTGTTTTTTGTTTTGTTTTTTTAAGTTTAATTATATGTGAACTATGCATTTGTACAAATCACATTACCACCAAGCAGCACCTTCGTGCAAAATAAGGGCAAAACATAGTCAAGGTAACCAATATCTTTAAACAGAATAAAATGCAGCTTACTAATGAAAACTCACAGCTCATACTAGTCAGTGGAAGTCGATCAACCTCTATGAATAACCATACATGTTCCCCTGTATTTTTTATTTATTTTTTGGCAAAAATTTGTATGTGTATATTAATTAATGTGACAAATCCATATCTTTTCCTGTTCATATTATGATTTGTTTTTCATTTTTTTAATTCAGTGCTTTGTACAGTACTTGTTTGCAAATCTCCTTAGTACAGAAATATTCAACACAGATGCAACTTATTTCTCTTAACTGTACATCTTGATACAGATCTTGCCATTACTGTGTTTGCAGAAACATCAAGGGATTCCAATAAACCTGTTAACAGTTCATTATTGTGCTTTATTTTTTACATTATTATTATTACAAAGGATATTTATAAGAACTTTATGATAAGTTAATGTAAACTTATGTGCATGTAAACTATGCAATTTTACCCTACATGTACATCTGGTAATGCTCATTCAGTGAGTTGAGTATACTATCAAGTGCACATAAGTTTTAGAAGTTGCATCAAGAAGAATCATTGGTATCATGAACTAACAGTGAACACCAGTTTCCAATCACCAAGTTAATTGTTAGTTCATAATAGTTTAACTAATGCTAATGTATATAACTGTATTTTTTAAAATTAAATTATGCATGAATTAACATTAATCAAGATTAATAAATGCTGTAAAATTATCAAACTTTTTTTATCCTACTGACATAAGCAAAACATACATTACATAAATCAATAATTATTAAGTAATTAACTTTTTTCTAGAGGAGGGTCAAAATGGCAATTTTCGACTAGAATGAGAAAACGAAGGGAAAGGTGGAAGCATTATCGTTTTATTTTTATACAGAGATAAGTAGATATTTGATAGGTAGGTGTATATATATATATATATATATATATATATATATATATATATAAAAACAAAAAGGATTGATTTGTAAATTTTATTCACCCTTCGCTATATATAAAGCACTACACCTAAACATTTTATGATGTTTTACCTTGTGAATTTCATTGCTTTGTTTTTTTAATGTACAGTCATTTAAAATCAGATAATTGCAACACACTCCAAAAAAATTGGGACAGTCCAGTGTTTACCACTGGGAAACATCACCATTTCTTCTAATAACACTTATGCATTTAGGCTGAAGACACAAGTTTGTTATGTTTAAGTGGAATTACCCCCGATTCATCCATTATGTAAGTCTTCAGCTGCACAATTGTATGGAGTCTTCATTGCCATATTGTGTGCTTCATAATGCACCACACATTCTGGAGAGGGTAAGGACCGCAGGCAGGCCAATCTAGCACCCGCACTCTCTATTCAGCCAATATGTAGTTTGAAGTTTTCCTGCTGAAAATGCTGGGGCGTCCCTGGAAAAGATGTTGCTGGATAGTAGTATATGTTGTTCCAAAATTTTTACATATGTGTCTGCATTAATGGTGCCCTCACAGATGTGCGAGTTCCCCATGCCATGAGCACTGACACACCCCTGGCTCATATACTGGCTTTTGGTATGACGCTGATAACAACTTGGATGGTCCTTTTCATCTTTGGCCCGGAGAATATGACGGCTATGTTTTTCAAAAACTATTTGAAATGTGGACCAAAAAACACAGTTCCACTGTTCTACTTTCCATCTAAGATGAGACAGAGCCCAGAGAAGTCAGCAGTGCTTCTAGACTGTGTTGATGTAGGGCTTCTGCTTTGCATAGTACAGTCTTCACTTGCATCTGTGGATGCAGCAGCAAATGGTGTTGACCAACAAAGGTTATGAACAAAAAAGTTATCCCAAAACCATGTTCATGATATCTATTACAGATTATGTTTTTTTTAAGACAGTGATTCACATTTCCTTGTTATTTTAACTTGTCAAATTGTTATAAGTCTTAAATTGCCCATCTCAACTTTTTTGGAGCGTGTTACAATCATCTGATTTGAAATTACTGTACGTTTAAAAAAAACAAAAAAACAATGATATTCGCAAGGTAAAACATAATAGAATGTGTAGTTGTAGTGTTTTCAATTTAGCAAAGGGTTAATATAATTTAGAAATCACCACTTCTGTTTTCATTAGCATTTTTCATACAGTCCCAACTTTTTTGGAACTGGGTTTGTAAATTCAAGAGAATGTCGTGATCTATGGTGTTGAAGGCAGCATTAAGATCTAAAAGCACTAGAAGAGAAATGCAGCTGCGATCAGATGATAAGAGCAAGTCATTTGTAACTCTGATAAGTGCAGTCTCTGTACTGTGATGGGGCCTAAATCCTGACTGAAATTGTTCATATATACTATTCCTATGTAGAAATGAACATAGTTGGGAGGACACTACCTTTTCTAGTATTTCGACATAAATGGGAGATTTGAAATCGGTCTATAATTAACCCATTTTCCAGGATCAAGCTGGGCTTTTTAATAAGTGGTTTGATAACTGCCATTATAAAGTTTCTTGGGACATGCCCTAAGGATAGCGAGGACTTAATAATATTAAGAAGAGGTTCTGAGATTACAGGTACCTCTTTATAAAATTGTTATACAAAAGTATAAAAAAAAAAACAATTAAATGAAAAATAGAACACCTTAAATGTACTGTGTGATTATTAGATATAGCCTACATTAATAAATAATCAATACAGTCAGTCAGAGTTTGAGTGAAAAGGAGACCTGTTATTGAAATTTATTGGGCTTAAAGCTTCTGAAGTTACCCAACCAATGACGGTGAGTGCTTTTATCTTTTTCTTGTCAATATTGTTTCTTGATTAATATTAACGATAGGCTTACAACAGCTGCAGCACGTCTATTAGGCTGCATTTACGCAGCGCACATTTAGGAAATTTAAATATGATTTTTGTCCTGTCTACATCACGTAATGCATTAATGGCTTCCATTAATATCGCATTAAGACAGAGCAGATTTTTGTCCCGTCTTGTAATAATTGCATAATACATTAACGCCTGTGTTTACATTCATATCGTGTAAAGAAGTGCATTATAGGTACAGTTCACCTAAAAACATTAATTATTCAATTAACCTGATGTCACGTAAGCGTGTCGGCAAGTTCACGCGATAATTCGGAAGTGGCGCTTATTTACAACAGATTCCGTTCTTCTAATTCATTGGATAAAGTCCATTTACTATATAAAAAAAAAAAAAAAACTCTTATGAATGTGCTGTTTTTGTTTATATTGCTGGTGCTTGACAGGGAATGGACTAGATAATAGCACTTGAGAGTTTGGCCATTTCAAGCAGCATCTGAGTCCTGGATGGAAGCTCTGATTTAATTATTAATTAATTATTGACTTGTTTATTACATAAACCTATCGATTCACTTCAGAAGACATTCATTGATCAACTGGAGTCACATGGATTACTTTCATGCTGCCTACATGTGACCCAAATGTGTCAAAGTGCTGGCACCTGTGTACTTGCATTATAAGGAACTGACAGAGTTCTATCTTTAAGACAGCCAGCCATACACGCCTGGGATGGCATCAGGGTAAGTGAATAATAAGAGAATTTATTTTTTGGGGGTGAACTATTCCTTTAAAATATTCACATACACAGCTTCATTCACCTCAATAAATGAACACTCTATAGAGAGCAGACGCATATTCATACGTGAGCGTGTAAAAACCTACCGGCAGTAGACACAGCGAGCGGGTATGGAATTGAGTCAGTACCTGGTACTGCCAATACTTTTAACTGGTGGCTATTCAAATGTTAAATTGAGCAGAAATTTGAGAAAATTGAGACTGGCACCCTAGCCAGTCCTGGCGGCACCCAGTTTGTCAATCACTGCCATAATAGATCTGTGATTGGCCAATCGACTTTTCTGAAACCCTCTACGTTTCCCTGTGGAACCCGAAAGCTTACTATTTGTAAGGTCTGAATTTCTGCTTTTTGGATTTTAGAATATTATGTTCTATATTGAATTTTGAATACTGAATACTAAATCTGCTTTTTAAAATACAAATCTATAAAATACGGCACAAAAAAAAAATGTCTACAATTAAATTTTATGAAATTCAAATGCAAAACTATAAAATACGCCATGGAATTTTAAAATGCCACAATTAAAAATCAAATCTTTTAGTCATAAATCTAGCACCATAAAATCGGCCTCTGCTTTCCGAAATTCAAAACACTGTTCCCCATTCGTCAAAGTGAAAAGTGTTAAGCTGGGTGTAATGTCCATGAAGGGGCAGCAAAAGCGATTTGTGAAGTGAGTTGTTTACAGCTCTACAGGCTGTAATGAAGTAAGTAGGACTGCATATTTTATAAAATGTAAAAACTGCACCGCCCAACAAACTGTAATATTAGAGGGAAAAATGCAACCTACATATTGCACATGTGACTGCTTATTCGAACACGATTACTTAATGGTTTCAGCGCAGGACTTGAACCCGGATGTGTGCTGATGTAATGCTTCCGGTTGTGCCACAGGGGAAGGTAAACACACTGGAGCCAATGCAACAATGTCTGATAGGAGATAGGTGCTCTTGTTAGTGAGTCTGTATAATATGGCCAATCCTAGGGTACAGGAATTCTCAGAAACAACATACCAACTTCCCTTGTGATCATGTTGACAAAACAAAGGTCTGAAATAAAAATGTAATTAAAACAATAAATACTCATTTGTTTATTCACATTAAACACAATTAAAACAAAATTATAATAATGTTAAAATCAAGATTTTTGGGAGACCAAAAATTAAGTATTATGGGGGTTCAACACCAGACGTCTCTGGCAGATGTTCTAAAATTAGAAACAACTGTTTTCAATGAAGGTACACTAACTGCTGCCCCCGCTCGGCATCTGTCATGCGGCGCCCAGTTACGACTCTGGAGGCTGCTAAAAGATCTGCATATGCATATTTCCCATTAAATTCGACACAAATTATTATCAAAGGACATAGATTATTTACTCCAGTGTTGTTCGTTCTTGAAGAAGGGATAAACCTTGGTAACTTTTGTGTGCACTGTCTGCCACCTAAACTGCATCAACGTGCCCTGTGTTTGATAACTGTGCCGTGTCCTTGACATGATGCGGCATGGTGCTTCTCGTCCAGTGTGCAACCGCCTGAAGTAGGAATAAGCAACGCATGTGGCTTTTTTGGTAGTGCTGTAACTTTAGTTATATTTAGAAAATTTACAGTTGGGAAGTTGTTGAAATTTGATTGATTTTAAATGAAATAACCCAAGTGTTTTTATCTAGATATAGGTGTCAAATGTAGTGAAAAAATACTAGGCAACTGTGTATTGGGTCATGGGAAGCTGCAGCGTGGGTGGTAAGTGAGTGAGAGAGAGAGAGAAACAGCAGCAGTGGGAAGAGAAGGGAAACAGGTGAAAAGAAATGGGCCTGGATACAGTATGTGGAAAATCCCAATGGAAAACAGAAAGAAAGAGAGATGTAGAAGAGAGCAGTGTAAATTTGATAGAAAGTTATAATTGAAACCACTGTGGCAGATTTCAGTTTGAGCAAATTAGATTTGCCAGAGGAGTGAGCATGAATGAGGGAGTGATTATGGCAATGAGAGAGAAAGTAAGAGTAAGAAAAGAGCAAGTTTCGCTTCTTGTCTGCATTTACTAGTGTAGCAGTGATGGAAAACTGCTCAGAGAATGGCAAGAGAGAGCGAGCTCTTCAGACAGAGAGCATAAGCATTAACAATGTAACACCTCCACGCCGCCAGAGAGAAAATTCGCCATTAACCTCGTTAGAAGCACAATCTCAAAAATGCGCTTGTTTGCCAGACTGTGAGTGTAGACAGTATACCTTTTGCTCTTTTGCGCAAATCCGCAGCTCACTCCAAATCTCTCCCAGATTGCCAATAGCGCAAGCTCTGTAGTCCTGCCAGATAAACAGAATCTGTTGGATCAGGCAGATTTCAAGGCTGTGGCTTCACACATGGCAGCTTTGGTGCCCCAGATTCTCTCCCAGCAGACGCTTTCGCTCTTTTTTGATATTTTTTTTCTTTATGTCCCAACTTCTCACGTTCCATTCATCTGAGTTACAAAAAAAAATCTTTCCCTCTATTTTATAAATAGTTGTATCCAGGGCAGAGCAGGAAACCTGGCATGAAGTGAGTGTTCTTGAAGAGCACAAAGAAAATGGTTCCACTTATACATAAGGGGGAATGAGTAGAATCTACAATGAGTAGAACACAAACTACCTTAAGCACAGACATTATAATCAGGCTGTGCCATAGTACACACAAAGAGCACAATTCAGGTGGTACTCTTTTCCTCCAAGCAGAAGTGCGCAGACTGGAAAGAGATGAGGGAGTAGAGATGCTGGTTGCAAGCGAAGTGTGCAAAATGGAATGAAAAATTTCCTAGTTTGGTGGATAATACCAAAGTACATAACAACATGTACATGGGAGATTAGATGCAGTACTGCACTGCAAACTGCACACACACATGCACAAGCAGAAGGGGTTGAAGGCAGAGACAGATAGAGGAACAGGAGACACTGGATTCTCCTGATTTGGTCTTAAAGGGTTAGTTCAATCAAAAGAGAAATTTCTGGCATCATTTACTCACCATCATATTGTTCCAAACTCTTATTGATTTTTTTATTCTGTGAAACTTGAGGAGAAATGTCAAAGAATGTTGACTCTGTATCAATATAATAGCAGTAAATGGGGACTGAGACAGTCAGAATGTCTAAGGTGCCATTCACAACGAACGTGCTTCCGTCAGCTAACCTGTTTCAATTGTTTCTCCATGTAAACATGCACTAGATGAGCATCTTTTACCACTATACAGTACCTTAACATTTTTAAGAATCTCCCACAAGAGAGACCCTTTTTAGCCGTGTCTACTAAGAACGTGTTTCGAGACACCTGTATTCTGCTCTATTCATAGTGCTATATCTTGATTTTTTTAAGGGCAATAAAGTATTCGTGCGAATGGTCCCTACCATCTCCATTTGTGTTCCAAGGCAGTAAAAAAGTAATATGACTTTGCAAAAACACGAGTAAATGATGACAAAACGTTCTCTTTTTTTTGTGTAAGAAGTGAGAAGTGAGAAGGGGAGACAAAGGAGAGGCGAGACAGACAAAGAGAAAGAGTGAGCGAGATGAAGTGGGTAAGAGAATGGGCTGGCAGGAGGGTGAGTTTGCCCATCTCATTAGCTCAGGCTCATTTGATTATGTAAGCACTGACTTGTCGACACGTTTGCTATTTTTAGCCATGTTTTGTCCTGTCATCTGCTCTAGTTATTGGATGTCTGTGACTTCACCATGTCATTATAATTATGCAATACATGCCACTCATACACATATACTCAGGGACACACATTTCACAGCAATCTGGAAGACATTTTTGTGCTAATGATGTGTACAGTGCAATGAAGTGTGATAACACATACAGTATGCACACACACCAAAGTCCAGAGGTGCTTTGCAAGCTAATTAGACAGAGGCTGTGTCTGACTCTGTACTTAAAGACAACATGAAATCAAAATTGACCCTATTTTTCCTCTTAATGCACGTTCCTGTTCTTTCGAATTGTGCATTATTGTGGTCTCATTATAATTCCTTCGTAATTGTAATACATAAAAATAACGACTTTCCTTTTCAGCTGATATCACCAAACTTAATTTTCAGCCAAGTTCATCATTGCTTCCACTAAAATTTGTGAGAAATGCAGCAATCAGTTTAATTTGTGTACAAACAATCAATATAAATGTCTTACCATTCTTTAGCATTTCAATATCTTAGCAAATAAAACTGTAAAATCACACACATCATTACCACTGTTCTTCCAATATATGCAGTCCGCTTTTTACATTTATGGTTTTCAAAGCACCAGAGCATGTTAGGGGAGGCACAGAGTATAATGATAAATTCACCAAGTAAAATCAAAGATTAATAAACAATAAAAACATTTAAAACATAAAAACATGCATTTTGATAATATAACATTATAAAGGACAATACCTGATAAAACTTCAAATAAGTGGCCAGAATCTACTGTTTAAGACTCTGAAAACACCTGGTCTACATGAATATACCCCTAGAAGTTAGTGGATGCATAGCTTAGATCCCCATTAAAGCAGTCTATGACAAA
Organism: Moxostoma hubbsi; assembly: GCA_032164185.1. Lineage (NCBI taxonomy): Eukaryota > Metazoa > Chordata > Actinopteri > Cypriniformes > Catostomidae > Moxostoma > Moxostoma hubbsi. The sequence continues at coordinate 20,453,574 of JAVLUX010000012.1, forward strand.
TACCGGTAACATTAGATTTCAGGAAGATCAATGTTCTTTGGACAAAAGGCTTTAAATACATAATTCTGGAAATCTATAGGAGCTTGATGTGCACTATTTGCACTGGATCTGCATCTGATTGCCTATTCAACATTGGGCTTTCGATCAATGTATTTTTGTCCTGTCTGGAATCCCAGCTTCTCTATATGGTGATATAGAGAAGCTGGTTGGGCTCTCAAATGGGCTAGATTTCACAACAGACAGTCAATAATTTAAGCAATGTACTTTACTGACAGCATATGAAAAGCACAGCTTGAGATATATGTTGTTGTGGAAATTCTGTAAAATAGAGATAATGTCTTTCTGGATCTTTAATAATACTTGCAAGTATGTCTCAGTCAAGGTTTCCACAGTTGAAGAGCTCCGAGTTCTTTGTGATCTCTTGCCTTATACTATGCCAGGCGTGGCATCTGTGATGCCCTGTGCCAGGAGCACACTTGCTCAGTGTCCATGCTTCGTCCATGCCTCGGGATAATTAATATATCGTGCCTTACCCCAATAATGCTGTTGCTGGGCAGAATAAGGAGGGAGAGGTCAACTAAAGGACACACACATGCTTTATCACCAAGTACAGAGTGTCCACACATTAAATGGTAAGACAGGAGAGAGAACAGACAGAGAGGACACAAAGTACACAGAAGAGAAACAGTAAAATACAAAGTATGAATAATTTTCCATAACAAGCCCCTCCTTTCAGCATTTTATGCTCACAAATGTACAAAAAAGTAAATTCAATAAAAATTTCAAAGTGCACAATTCAAATTATTCATCAATCATTATATGAATATCTAAAATACTAGCTACTAATTCTCTGAAATCCATTCCATATCCATTTCATTGATAAATATTTCGAGCAAGCCATTAAACCTAAAAATTCTTTACAGACATTTTTCAATCGTCATCATAATTTTGATAAGGAGCAACATAGTCTGGGACCGGGAAAAGATTAGGTTACTTCTCTGGATTGTAGTGGTCATAGTCATCATTTACCCTAGAAATTCTCATATATTGTAAATATCGTCCCATCATGGCACTAGTTAGTATCTTAATAATTCCCTGTAGTAAAGGTATTACGCAACATGACACTGCCATCTGTAAACTTTAGACCTCTAAGGCATTTCAAGATAGTTGTCAAGGACCTGTGTGCATTGGTATAAAGGTACAACACTGTTCCACAGGTTAGACCAAATCTCAAGCGTCTATATGGGTTCTGCGGTTTCCTCATTGGCATCATCGTTGCCTTCCTTCCCCCTCCGAGCTCTCCTCCTATATTCTCTGGGCATTGTTGGTTTCTTCACTGGGTCCAGGATGAATGCTCTCTGAAAGAACAACCCCCCTCCTTCCCCCACACCAACACTCTGCCACAGAGAAGTGAGTTGAGCCCCTCAGGTTCTAGCCAGGGATCAATGCACGCCTATAGATTACTTTTCTGTCAGTGCTGGTGCTCTTTTACAGAGGCTGGCATGTGTCAAAGTGGCTCTCTCAGCAACTTTCACTGCTGTGGCTGTTGTTAGCAAAACCTGGAATGGTCCTTGCCAGTGCAGTGCTTTCCAACTTTTCCTCATGTAGTCCTTTAGAACAATCAGATCGTGCAACTGACCTTAAGTTTCTTGAGGTAATGCCACCTTTACCTGTCTATGAATATCACAAAGCACAACAGAGATGTTTGCACAATAACGCAACATTTTATCTTCACATTGGTCTGTATTGGACAACTGTCTGTGCCAGTTCCCCATGTTGAGTGGTCTACCAAACAGTCTCTCAAAAAGGCTGAGGCCGTTTCTTTTGCTTGGTCTTGCTTGCATGTGCATTAAAACCAATGGCAGGGCCTGTACCCAATTCAGCCCTGTTTCAACACAGCTATTAGTAAGTTTGTTTTTCAGTGTACCATTTTTCCGCTCAATAGCAACCCCGCTTTTGGTGTGTGTTGTCATATCAATTCCCATATATTCACCAGTTGCCTTTAGAGCCTCATTCACAAAGTGGGTTCCATTATCACTACTTATCGTAGCCGGGATGCCACATCTCCGTATTATTTCTTGTGTTTGTATTTTTGACACCGCCCCAGCATCTGCTTTAGTTGTGGGGAATGCCTCCACCCATTTGGAAAACATGTCCACAATTACCAGGCAATATTTTTTCCCCTTCTCTTAGGGTTATCTCAATGAAATCCATTTGCAGATAATCAAATGGTTTCCCTGGTGGCAGTTGTGCACTGATTGGCATTTGCTGTCCCTTCCCAACATTATATTTGGTGCAAATTATGCAACTTCAGCTACATTTTTGGGTAAAATTGGAAAACCCCTTTGAGAACCAGTACCTATTTATTTCTGCTAGCATCCCTCCTTTTGAAACATGGTCTACCCCGTGTGTGAATTTCGCATAGTGTGAAAATAAATGTCATGGTAAGCATGGGTTACCTTTTGGCCAAAACCAGACACCCTCCTTATGGACACACTGGGCCCGTTTCCAAGCGGCCTTCTCTTCAAATGTAGCTCTGCCCTTTAAATCAATTAGATCAGCTTGTGGTGTGTGTGTGTGTCAGTTTGAGGGAGTGAAACACATGAGTGGTTAGTGAATTCCTGTTGTGCTGCTTGCTTTGCAGCTCCATCCACTCTAGCATTCCCCTGTGAAACTGGATCAAAGGAGTGGGTGTGAGCTTCGCATTTACAAACAAACACTTTGGCTGGTAACAAAACATCATTCAACAGCTCAGCCACAAAGGTGCTGTGTGAGATGGCTTTGCCAGTTGATGTTAGAAAATCTCCAAATTGTTTCCAAATTGCCTCAAAATCATGTACTACCTCAAATGCATATCTGCTGTCAGTGTAAATGTTAATCCTTTGCATATTTGCAAACAAGAAAGGTAGCTGGGTTTAAGACAGAACAGCAAAATGTCCACATATTGCAGAAGTGCACTTCCTCCTTTTAGTTTGCAGCTGTCAAGGTTGTCTTTCAATGCTGCATTATATTTTGCTGGACTTTCACTGTACCCTTGAGGCAGTCAGGTCCATGTGTATGTTTTTTCCTCAAATGAGAACGCAAACCAGTATTGTGAGCTTTTCAACTGGAATGCTGAAAAAAATTTGATAAACCTACAACAGAAAACCATTTGCTATTTGCCGACACTTGTGATAATATGGTGTGTGGATTTGGAACATTTGGAGCTCAAGCATTTGCAGCTGCATTAACTGGTTTCAAATCTTGTACAAATCTCCATTCTTTTGGCTGGCCAGCATCACAAATATTTTGACAGGACAAATTGGAGTTTGTACTGGAGATGTTGGACATGGCACAATTATGCCAGATATTAATAATAATTCAAAAACACAATGTATTCGCTCCTTCGCTTCCAATTTGAGGGAGTAATGTTCTTTGCACGGCCTATATGATGATTTGGGAATGATCGCAACCGATTCAACATTTTTCAGTAGTCCCACATCATATTTGCTTTGAGCCCACAAATCACTTGGTAATTCAGCTAGCTCAGGAGGCAGTTCTCCCAGCATTAAGAACGCCGGTGAAAGTTTGTCACATTTCTCCTGAACAATCTGAATGCCCCTTGAGGTTTCTATGTTATGCTGACAGTCTGTTTTGAAACTATCCATCTGTACATTATGCCACTTATTTGAGTCACCCACTTTAGTTCAGTTATCCGCAAATGTACATTGTTTCAATCATGGACCTATATTTTCCCATTCAAGAATTTTCGCTTTGGCCAGTGATATATGTGGTCTGGCATTGGGTACCCTATACTGATTCTATTGTAAGTGGCTGGGCAGCCGGACTCCATCAGCACACTTATCCTTAGTCCAAAACATCCAATCTGTTTTCAAGCAATGAGACGTCACTTGTTTTCAAACCAATCTTTCTCATACTGCTTGTCTGGCCCTTCTGACACAAATGCTGTCCAATGCATCTATTAATCAATCTCCATAAAATCAGTTCCATGTTATTTCATGTGCATATGTGCCAGTTTTACAAGCTCACTTCCTACTATGCTCTTTATGTCATCATGTAGTTGCCATTCATTCGCATATTCGACTGTATTCATGTTGCATTTTACCATTTATGCATGTTTTCTGATGGGTCAACAATTTCCATCCTGGCCACAACGACCCCTGAGGAGCCTTCAACCAAACTGATGCCCAAAGCGCACATTAAATCGTGGCCCAACAAATTTGTTGGAAAGCAGTCAGACAGCAAGAAGGAATGTTTGAAATTGCCTTTTAAATTGTCAGTCACAGACAAAGGTGTTGTATAGTATTCTTTTTCAACATTCCCCGTAACCCCAATTGTTCTTACAAATCTGCCATTTAACTTTCTCTTTAGGTTTAATTCCTTTGTCATCATGACTAACTCTGTGGCACAGGGTCTACTAAAAATATGATTGTTATGTTTCTTATTGTCAGTTTTGACATTGCCCTATAGGCCACATCAGAAAACATGGTGTACAGCATGTCATGCATGTGAGTGTGTGTAAGAGTCACATATCAAATTCTCTTGCTGGGTTTTCTCATAAGTCACCTGACATGTCCCCAGCCCCCCCAGGAGTCAATCAGCTTCAGTATCCTTGTCCTTCAATAATCCTTTCTTGGGTTAGTTTTTTGGACAGTCTCTAGCCCAGTGGTCCATCCCCCTGCAGAGGACACTCTTGGCAATGTCCCCGGCCTCACCATCGACCTTACCCACATCCTAGTGTTTCTTTTTGTACCTGAATATCGAGGGCATTCAGTTGAGCCATCTGCAGCCTAGCTGCCATAATCTTTTCCTTTTTTCTTATTCAGGGCCTTTTCGGTGTCCACAGCATACTTCTCAACATCAGCCAATCATCCTGTGTTGCAATCCACACAGTGGTCTCTAACATGAGACAAAAGTCCATGGACGGTACACATCATGAGTTCTGCCCTCCCCATTAGCCACTTGGATCTGGGGCATGTAAATGACTGCTGTGTTGGAGAGGCTTCTAGGTGATTTTGGTGATGACATTAACTTTGACAAACTGTCTTGCAACCCACTGTACACCTTTCCCTGGCATGTATGTGATGGTGAAGTCAGTTGCGGTTTCTCTGTATATGGTAATCCAGTGCTTACTGTATATGATAGCGGTGGTGGTGGTGCTGATGGTGAGATGCTAGCTAACTGGGGCTTCATTGTTGACCCCAGGGTTGCCTCATTTTGTGCTGCTTAATTTGATAATTCATTCTGATGATCTTGGTGTCGCCGAGTGGGAGCTGAGTTCAGGTCAGTATCATATGAGTACTTCAGACACTGAGAGAAGTTGTTAGTTTTATCTGACCCTGCCAAACATTTTCTTTCTGTTATGTTTGCTTCTGTGAGCCAGTCTGCATATGCTTTCGAGTCTGCCTGAAAAACTGCATTCTCTTGCCTCCTTTTTTACATTCCTTCATGTTCATCACAGCAGAATTTCTGTTGCGGTTCCAGGCCGGCTATTCCGACCCTGGTCTTTCCTCAACTAAATAACAATTCTAAAAATGATCATCTATTGAGAATCACAGTGGAATTTTCTTAGTTGCTGCTCGAATCTATTTGCTGGTTCTTTATCCTTCTATTCCGTGGATTGAACGTTGATCCAACTCCGCCCTCAGATTCCCATGTCTCACACTCTTTTGTAGAGGAGGTTAGGGCTACAGGGACTCTAACCCCGACTGTGCACAGTTTTCGTCCTTCGGGGCTGAGCATTTTGCCGGATCAGCCGACGATCTTGCCCGACTATTATTATTTATTATGCTTCCCCAATTTTCAAAAAGCACCAGCCGCTACTGTTTTCAGCCCTTCCCCTTAAAACACCTGTCATATAGAGACCACTTTTCAGGACCCAATCAATTCCCAATGGATGAAATCAAATCCTGTTCTGCTTTTTTTTGGTCTTTTTTTTTAAATCCTGAATATCCTGTTGTCGGGTATCTGCAAGTTTGAATAAATTATTTTTAAGATTTGTTAAGATAATTTAAGGCCAAATAAAAAAAAAATTTAAGGCCCCTTTTGCAGTGAAACAAATGGTTTAAAAACATAATTAAATAATTAATTAGCAGGTCAAAACAAACCCAACGAGGCTCCTTGAAAGTCTGTTCTTGGCAGATCATCTAACAAATACTTAATTAAAAGGGCAGTTCATTCAAAAATGAAATTTCTGTCTTAATTACTCAACCTCAAGCCATGTCTGAATTTCTCTTTCCCATAAAACAATCAAAAATGAGATGTTAAGCAACATCTCAACATTCACTGTCGCTGCATCTTTTTTTCATAAAAAAAGTGAATAATGCCTGAAACTAACATTCTCCCTAACATCTTCTATTGCGTTCCACTGAAAAAAGAAAGTCATACAGGTTTTCAACAACTAGTTCAAGTCAATACTCAGTTAGATTTAAAATGTCCATTTAAGCTTGACATAATATAATAAAATGTTAACAGATGAAATTACAAAAAATAACCTTGATACATAATCAGTTATGATGTATATTGAAAACAGATAATATATTAAATATAGATAATAATATATTTTCATATATTATGTACAGTATATTCTTAATATTATATTATTGATATTACTATATTTTTATTTATTATATATAGTACAAATTAAAATGGACTGATTCCCATAACAGAGAAAATGCCCACATAGATGGAGCTCCAGAGTAATGAGAGCTGTAACAGGCATTTAAATTAATAATTCACCCAAAAATTTTAATTATCTTATTTACTCACCATCATGCCATCCCAGATGTGTATGACATTTGTTTTCTTCTGCAGAAAACAAATAGTAGAATATCTCAGCTCTGTTGGTATTCACAATGCATGTGAATGGTGGCAGCATAAAAGTAATCCACAAGACTCCAGTGGTTTAATCAATTTAATCGTCTTCTGAAATGATCCAATCGGTTTTGGATGAGAACAAACCAGTGGTTTAATAAATTTAATCGTCTTCTGAAAGCAATCCAATCGGTTTTGGGTGAGAACAAACCAAAATATAGCACCTTTTTCACTGTGCACCTTGCCATTGCAGTCTCGATGCACGAGCATGATTTCAAGCTTGATTACACTTCCTAGTGCTTGACGCATTAGTGTGAGCCATCTTAAAATCACGATTGCCTAAGAGACTGCGGTCAAGAATTAAGGTAAAAAAGGAATTACATTTTGGTCTGTTCTCACCAAAAACCGACTGGATCACTTCAGAAGACATTGATAAATCCACTGGAATCGTATGGATTACTTTTATTATGCCTTTATGCGATATTTGGACGTTCAGAATTCTGGCCACCATTCACAAGCATTGTGAAGGCCAACAGAGCAGAAATATTCTTTCAAAAATCTTCATTTGTGTTCTACAGAAGGAAGAAAGTCATACATATCTGGGATGGCATGAGGGTGAGTAAATGATTAGTGAATTATTTTTTTTGGGTGAACTACGCCAGTAATCTTTTCTCTTCAACCTGCAGCTAAATAACTAGTAGCTTTATACATAGCATGTTTGCTTTTTCTGCCTTTCTTGCCAAATGTGCTATTATATATGGGAGTGCCACAATGTGAATAGTGATAAAACTTGAGCACTCCAAACCACTTTCAAGTTGCAACATTGACAGCTTTGTTTATAATAAACAAACAATAGTTTTATAGCATCACTGCATGTTAGATTAACAGGTTTATGAAGGTTTATTGATTTACTCGCTCAGAATCTGGAATTATAGTTTGAAAAATTATTGACTATTGATTTGATCATCTGTTTGGACTGGTTTACTAATTATCAGCTACATGTTTAAGTGAAAAAAAGTGTGTGGGAATTCCCTGCATTATAAATGTGGAACATGTGGGAATGTACATAATACCAGCAATCATGTGCTAAATTGCAGGCCTGATTACCTAATGTTTCCTTTATACTAATGTTTAGAACTCATTATCTTCAAGACACATGTTGTTAATCGTACATTTCTCCATTGTTTGGTATTTGATGACTTCACCTCTTAATCCACCTCAGTGCATGCCGTTACAGCTCATTTGCTGATTTAAATGTCTCTTCTATTCACACCCCAAAATTTAAGGCCTCCGCAAACTATATTTAATATTTCTTGGTTTTTATTTAATAAATTGAAACTCTTTATGGCCTTAAAAAAAAAAAATATATATATATATATATATATATATATATATATATATATATATATATATATATATATATATATATATATATATAAAACGTAGGGCTGTCAATCAATAAAATGTTTTAATCGAATTAATTACACAGTGTCCCGATTAATTAATCGCGATTAATCGCAACTACAAATATTTGCTGAGAAAGTCAATCATATTACAATAACTCAATATATATTATATTATACACATTATATATTATACACATTTATATCAATATAATTATACATAGTTATCTTTAAATATTTTAAAATTATATATATATATATATATATATATATATATATATATATATATATATATAAATATTCAGATAATTAAAATGCTTTACATTCCTATAGCAGAAGAGTTAATCATTGATAAGGCCAAACACAAAGCGGCTTTAGAATACATTGTATTGTTTACTACCATATTATTGATCATAAGTCATTCATTGGCATACAGTTCACAGCAATCTATTTCACAAGTGAATTTGTCAATCAGTTCAAGATTTATTATGAGGGCTTGTTTAAGGACACGTCAATTTATAACCTAGGTCGTGTTTTGGTCACTGTGTCAAGTTAAATATAGTTTAATACTCAATCTTTAAACACATCTTGAGATCCCTTAGATCACATTTGCACTCCTTCAAGTGTTTTGAACGCAAAAACATAACGCATGTTTGTGTTGTTCTGCCTACTGAAGTGTTTTCTTCACTGTATAAACTAAGCGTTGCTCATACAGCTGAAATTTCACTTACTGCCCTCTGGAGTAAACAGGTGGTACTACAAGCTTGCATTTCTCAGGAATCTTCCTTATTATGGTCCATGGGCATGCGTTTAATTGCTTAAATTTTGTTAACGCGTTATTTTTTGTAAAATTAATCGCACTGAATTAACGTGTTAATTTGACAGCCCTAATAAAAAGTTAATTAAGAGTAACTTGGTTTTACATAGAAATATGTTTCATTACGGAAGTAAAATCACAAATACTATTTCATGTTGACTTTAACCTGACTCTAAGACACAGAAATAGTCAGAAATCACAAAGATCAAGACAAGATCACCTGAGCACTGCTACTTCCACAAACTAGTTATGCAGTTAAAAAGAAGTGTGCATATGACAACTGTGGAAAAGAAAGGAAATACGAATAGGAAATAATGCAAACCATTTTTTCATTGCCTACACAAGCATAACAGCTCAAAAGTTAACCACAACTACACTGTGGCTCCAACAGATTCAGCCTAGTTTTATTGAACAAGTGGTTAGTTTTGAAGCACTGAATGCAGCTTATATTAATGTATGGCAAGGACATAGACTGCAGTGTTCTCCAGTTCAAGTCCAATATATGAGGAGGCAGTCCACATTTGCTAGGAAATGAGTATTGAATCTATTTAAGGGGAAGATGTTCAAATGTAAATGCTGTAGAGCTGCTCCAGGGCAAGCAGTGTGTGTGGGGGAGAGAATGAGCCAATGTCCTCTGAGCTGCAATGCAACCGTGATTTCAGTTAATTTGCATACAACACAAAGTAGTTGTGCACGTATGTCAAAATTCTTGCTGATAGACTGACAACAATGGTGAGGCAAATCTGCACTTCAATGACAGCAACAAATTGTCTTGCTAAATTGAGGTGTAAAAGACTTTTATTTTTCAGTCATATGGCAGAGATTGCTATAATGCAAACATTTAATTTTTTCATCAGAATCTTTAAAGAGGACCGAATATTTCTGACCTGGCTTGGAACACATCCTCAGAATTACGACATTAAGACATGATGCACAACTTTCCTTAATTTTTTAGGTCACATCACAAACACTTTTAGCTTATTTCCCAGCGAGCACATTAGGGAGTCCACAGCAGGGCTCGACGACATTAACTCTTGTCCGCCACAACTGGGTTTTTAACGGGGCAAGTGAAAGAAAATTTTGCTTGTCCAACCGGACAAGCAGCCTGATTAAAATTTCAATAATAATAAAAAAAAAATAGCTGGCTATATTTGTGATATAGCCTAGGCCTGTGTCACTTATTACAAAGTGGGCATTCAATTCGGTGAGGGATTGCGCACAATTTGTCCTGCTTTCTATCGTAATATTAGACTCAGCACGACTGATCAGTGCTACTGCTTCTCACAGCATTCCGTGTCTCATTGGACACATGTCGAGATAAGAAAGAGCGGGCAGTGCGATGTCGCATTTTTGCTGAACTTCAACCTGTTAATTTGACATGCAAATGTCTTTACACTAGGGCTGATTAACCGAAAAATAAACATAGAAATCGCGATATGACCCAGTGCAAACCACGAGGGCTGCAAATTAATAAAATAAATAGTCTCAACTATGTGCATGGCTGTTTTGACTGTAGTGCTTTCTTAAATATATGTAAACGGTACCATCGTAGTACACACTATCTATCTGGTGCCCTGAGTGACAGATGTGCAAACATGCAATGATTGCATTAATTAAAGTGCCCCAGATTTACTTTCAAATCAAATCAAATCACTTTATTGTCACAAATCAAAGTTTTATTTTAGTTTCTTTTATTTATATCACTTTAATTGCACATTTGCGTAATTTCACATACCTCTGTATTTGGACACTACAATTTACTATACACATTTAAAATAACTCCATGAGAGTGGGTTTTTGTTGACAGCAAGGCAGATGAGAGCATTTCACTGCATTAAAAGGCTGTTGTCAACTCAACTTCAAACAACATAAACTTCCGTCCATTCAGTTTTCAAAATAAAAGCTTCCACCGAACTAAAGCCTTGAGGGTTTACCGGGTCTGCAACTTAAGAAATAAATTATTATTAAATAATAATACATTATTATATTAATAATGATAATAAGAAGCTTGAGGAAGTCTCCCCAAAACTTTTGACCAAAGTACAAACAATTTGGTCAATGCTACCAATATATTTCTATAACAATTTCTTACAATTATTTTTATTGCAATAATATACAGTTCAAGTTTACTGGATTTAAACAAATATATATTATGAAAAGTGATTGTGATGTCCATAAAGCATGGGCAAAACATGGTTTAATTTTAGTTAAAAGGACGTTTTCTTTTTTTTTTTTTAAATAATCAAAATTAGATTTTTTTTTGTTCTGCCCTACTTCATCATTGACTTGAACTCTTAAAGGGAATATTTGAAATACTGTCATAACTTACTCACCTAATGTATCGAAAACCCATATGACATTCACTCTTTCATCCATGTACCACAAAAGATGTTAGGCAGAATATTATTTAAGTAAGAACAACAATGTGCATGTAAGTTGGTACATGACTGTATCACATCTTGCTGGGAAACAAGTGACTGAATAAGAATATTGATGAGAATATTATATTAGTATTAATATAATAATAATGATAAAATATCAGTAATTATATTTACACCACAGTTCGTAAGTAACGTTTTTACTCAGACAAGTAGATGACCCTTTTACTTGTTCATAGGACAAGCACATGTCTGAGCCCTGCAGTGTCTGGCTTCCCTTATTTATAGACACTCATTTTGACATATCAATAGAAACAAAGCAAGATATGAGAATGAACAGCTTTATTTATTTAACATCAATCAACAGAGGTCCAACCTTACAAAAATGACAATGATGGCAAGATCTTTGCAAAGGTTTTAAATTCTTAAATTATGGCAGTTACACTCTGTCAAAAACACAGACTTTTGGAACAAAAGCATTTGTTCTCATTTAACATAGCTTAAGCCTTGGCAAAAAGCATGAGGCAAACTTTTAACCACTTAAGAGGAAACAGGTGCTTGGCATTCAAGTGTCTTGGGAAGGAAATGATTACGTATACACAACACAGATGTTAGACTTGGCAATATTTAATTTGAAGTCAATGCAAGGGTAGATGTTTCTTTAACATAAAAACTTGAACGCTTTTGTACAGAATACGAATAAAAAAATTGCTCTGTTCAAGTTCTTGAACAGCGTCACACATGCCATGCAAAATAACTTTGGGACAAAGGTTAACTGATCACATATCAATTTTAATTAGAGATAAGCACTAAGGTCATGTCTAGTAAGCGCTCTGGTGTTCCAACCAACCATGAAAACTGATTATCTCAAAGTGATAATGGTTTCTGCACTGTAATAATATTGTGCTCAATATTATCCTTATATTTACATCATTATACATCATTACATGCCCAATTAAATGCATTTTAAGATCATCTTGATAATATTAAATAAAACGATATTGTGTGCACTGAGAAAATCAAAATTATTCTTCTAAAATCATGACACATGAAATTTAAAAGAGGTCAACACAGTCACAATGACATTTAATCTCCCCATGCAAAACTATATTTCCATTACCAAATTCTAAGTAACCTTTTGCAGGACTAAAAGTGCAGTCTTTTTATATGTATATAACAAATCATAGCTTACATTTTAAATTAACACCTGTGCGAGCAACATCTGTGTTTAGATACAGTGTATATACTCCATGCAGAGGGCTAAAGGAGTGATGAGCTGTACGTTAGTAAAAGAGCCAACACCATGGATACCATGTATATAAAGAGCAGTGTAAGGATTTACTGAGTTACAATATTTCCACATAGTTTTCAGGGATGAGTCCTCGCTTTCCCTCCAGCACCCCCTCCAGCCATCCGGGCTCCCTGGAGAGTGTCACTGCAGAGCACAACCACGAACACAAACATGAACGTAAAACTCTTACTGCAGCTCTTCTGTCACACCACATTGTCAGACAAGCAAGAACTCTTCATCAGATGAAAAAAAAGTTCTTATACCAGTATCAGTAGCCCAGCAAAGCTAAAACACAGTAACTATGCCAACACTAAAAACTGAGATAAATGCCTTTAAAGTGTTTTGATTGCCCAAAATGTGTAGTTACTGCTGCCATTTGCAGGGCAGTAATGTTAGCATAGCTGATGAATTGTAAATTACACCAAAGTTGGCAGGAGACACGAATGAGAACATTTTTGTTTAAACTAATGTTAAGACGATTCTGAACCATAGCAGAAAGAAATGATGCAAGATGTTTTTATGTTAGTTTTATTTTTTTGGTAAGAGCTGAAAGGATCTGAAGCAAAGTATCTGAAGCACCCAGGAATCATGTTAAGAGTCTATATCTATACATAGGATACTAAAATGTGTGAATGTTAATTATCACTGCATATTGAAGATGTTCAAACTGAAGTACATGATGTTTTAGACAGAAGCCAGGAGTGCCAGAAAAGTACTGAACCAACGATCGGCAACATGCACAAGCTTGCATTAAAAAAAAAAAAAAAATATACACAATATATATATATATATGTACACACACACACACACACACACACACACACAGTTGAAGTCAATATAACTAATTTTTTAACCACTCCACAGATTTCTACTTTGTGCATGACAACTATTTTTTCCAACAATAGTTTACAGACAGATTTTTTCACTTTTTTGACTATATCACAATTCCAGTGAGTCAGAAGTTTACATACACTAAGTTATCTGCCTTTAACAGCTTGGAAAACTCCAGAAAATGATGTCAAGCCTTTAGAAAATTAGCCAATTAGCTTCTGATGGGAGGTGTCCTGAATTGGAGGTGCACCTCTGGATGTATTTTAAGGCCTACCTTAAACTCAGTGCCTCTTTGCTTGACATAATGGGAAAATCAAAAGAAATCAGAACATTTTTGGGGCTCCACAAGTCTAGTTCATCCTTGGGAGCAATTTCCAAATGCCACGTTCATATGTACAAACAATATTATGCAAGTATAAATACCATGAGACCATGCAGCCATCATGCCACTCAGGAAGGAGACAACTTCTGTCTCCTAGAGATGAGCGTAGTTTAGTGCAAAAAGTGAAAATCAATCCTAGAACAACAACAAAGGACCTTGTGAATGCTGGAGGAAACAGGTAGACAAGTATCTATATCCACAGTAAAACAAGTCCTATATCAACATAACCTGAAAGGCTGCTCAGCAATGAAGAAGCCACTGCTCCAACACTGCCATAAAAAAAGCCAGACTAGAGTTTGCAAGTGCACACGAGGACAGAGATCTTACTTTTTGTAGAAATTTCCTCGGGTATGATGAAACGAAAATTTAACTGAGCCATAATGACCATCATTATGTTTGGAGGAAAAAGCGTGAGGCTTGCAAGCCGAAGAACACATCCCAACCGTGAAGCATGGGGGAGGCAGCATCATGTTGTGGGAGTACTTTGCTACATGAGGGACTGGTGCACTTCACAAAATTGATGGCAACATAAAGAAGAAACATTATATGGATATATTGAAGCAACATCTCAAGACATCAGCCATGATGTTAAAGCTTGGTCGCAAATGGGTCTTCCAAATGGACAATGACCCCAATCATTCCTCCAAAGTTTTAGCAAAATGACTAAAGGACAACAAAGTCAAGGTATTGGAGTGGCCATTACAAAGCCCTGACCTCAAACTGAAACTTCGTGGACAGAACTGAAAAGGCGTGTGCGAGCAAGGAGGCCTACAAACCTGACTCCGTTCTAGTTTGGTCTGGAGGAATGGGCCAAAATTCCAGCAACTTATTGTGAGAAGCTTGTGGAAGGCTACTCAAAACATTTTACCCAAGAATAAACAATTTAAAGGCAGTGCTACCAAATACTAACAAAGTGCATGTAAACTTCTGACCCATTGGGAATGTGATAAAAGGAATAAAAGCTGAAAAAATAAATAATTCTCTTTACTATTATTCTGACATTTCAAATTCTGACCTAAGACAGGTAATGTTTTCTACGATTCAATTTCAGGAATTGTGAAAAACTGAGTTTAAATGTATTTGGCTAAGGTGTATGTAACCTTCTGACTTCAACTGTATATTTTGCAGTGGGACAGAGCACATTTTATCATACAATAAATACAATGCATTAGAAAGACCATGTGAATGATGAAAAATGAATAACTCCCAGGTGAAACCAAAAAAAAAATTAAGTAAATGCACATGCATAAGGAACAAAGGAAAATTATGACTTCAAAAAATTGCAAATATAAAAACAAATATACAGTGTACATTTGTACATTTTGTTTTAATTTTAGTCAGATTGTTTTTGACGAGAATGTCCTTTAAAATTAGTAAATATTTATTGTCATATTATATGTCATATTCATACATTTTAGTCAGTTTTCTTTATGAAAATAATAACTTTTAGTTGATGATAAAGTGCAAAATGAAAAAAAAAAAAGGATATAAAAAATAATAAACATTTTCTCAATTTAAACACGTATCAAGCATATAAAGGGAGACTACCTACAAAATACTGTACAACTCTCCTTGTGAAAAACTGAGCTCCAAAAATAATAGCATATATTGAATATACCTAAGTATTAGCTACTGTTTAGAAATTAGCCAACTGTATTCTGAACTCTTCATGATTTAGAGACTTATCAAGTTTCTGTATTTAACCATTTTAGGATATTGTATTGCTTGTAGCATGTTTTGAACAGATACAGCATATTCAAAATGCAAGTTACGCATAGACTGTTCAAGGTAACCTGTTAATTGGCTTCATTGTCTGTGCAGATGTAAGTTGTGAGATCAAATACCGGATATAATTATTAATCTCTTGTATAAAAGGGATGTGTTTGAGAGAGGTAATGAACCCATTTTAAAGTGGTCAATTTTGAACTCGTGGGGAAATATCCATCATACTGAATTATTGGATTAGATTAATCTATATTTGATATCTTCTTCTATAAACAGATGTTTCTCTAGATGTTTCTTCTTTGTTTATTTCCAGCACTTGTAATATCTGCAGAATAATTTTTATCTCGTCATATTTTCGTCAACAGTAAGCTTTAGTAAAAATGTTTAATTGTCATCATGATACATTTTTTTCATCTTGTATTCTTTATCATTGATGAACTAAAAAAAAAGCATTCGTCAACCAATGTTTTCCTCAGTGATTTCGTTTGATTTTGTTGACTAAATTAATGCTGCATATACAATAATAAGAAATGATTATACAAATGTGATGGAACTTTTAAAGAGCACAGAATCTAAAAGTACATCAGATTTTCATTCTCATATTGTTAAACGCTTAGCCACCAAATGTATGTTAGGCTATTTTGTAAAAAGCAACATTTTTATGAAAATTTGAAAGTATTGTTTTCACCCTATTGTTGCTTTGATTTGATTTAACATGTCCATAGATATTATTATAATTGCTGTTTTATATATATATATATATATATATATATATATATATATATATATATATATATATATATATATATAAAATTCGTTTCTAAGGAGTGCTTTGCATACTATGAAACTGATTGGCACCTTATTACAAACTTGAATGATGTGAATGACACTATAACAGAGGTTTTTCATGGTTTCGGTGTTAGCTAAAATAATTTGCGTGTTTTCTTTAGTTCAGATAATTGAATAGAGTTCTATAGACATTCATTATATTATACAGGTTTTCATTAATTAATTTGTTATTTCTACTGGCCCTTTTGACAATCATGTTGCAAGTTTTAGACATTTACCCACATACAATAATAAAATGTTATTGAGAAAATCTGCCAATAAACTAAAATATTATTTTAATTCTAGGTTGTATTGATTTGACTCAAAGTTAAAAATCTAAGTGAAAATTAGAAAGTCTTCAGCTGAAGCTATCCTATATTGGCTTCAGAAAACAATAGTGCTGATGATAGTCATTTAGGCTCTTATTTACTTAATGTGTGATTCTAGCTCTGTATTGTCCTCTGTGGATTGATTTTAAGGGATGTTACACCCCTTGCCCCACTTCCCCTCTTCTCTGCTTCCACGCTTGCTGATATGAGATAAAAAAAAACGTTCCTTTTTTTTTCTGTGCTTGTCGTACCCACCAAATCCAATATGTCTGCAGATTCGAGTGAGTGCCCGTGGCAGTGATAACGTTAACACTTACCGTTGTGGAAGATTGCCCCAACTTGAAAAGAGAGTTCGGAATCGTGTTCAGCCTCACAGGGGTACACAGCCTTTGCTTTCATGTGGGTGACACTGAAAAATGGAGGCAATCAGTTAGTGGGCCTTTCGCTGTTCGGAAGGTTGGGGATTAGGACACCACTTTCTATCTAGCTGTAAAGTGGACTTCGCTGAAGTTATCAATGAAAGCAGTCTTCGCGATTAACGCCTGTCCGCATAAATCCCCAAGCTGAGCTTTGAAGGAGTAAAGCAGGAAGATAATCAAATAGCAGACACAATTCAATAAAGCAAAGAACTCTCAAGCAGGCTTTTGTGTATTCCTAAAAGGAATTTTCCAGGAATGGATCTGAAGCATGTATGTCTATGGAATGAAATATGTACCGTTGGGACTTGAACTTGAATTTTAGGCTTGAATTTTAACATGTTTACTTGAACTTAAATTACATCAAACTTGAAATTCAAATGTATGTGGCATGAATTCAGATCGTTAAATTCAGATAAAATTTTTTAATACACTGATTCAGGTTTTTTATTCAGATTTGGGTAAATTTGACAAAGACATCCGGGGTACTCAGAAAGAGCAAATGAGACTGGATGTAATGAAACTCATCCATGACTAATCACAACATAGCTTACAGTTCGCATAGATACAGTCAGCAACTTGTCATACTCTCGGGGCATGGTTTAGCATTGGGGAAATCTACTCTCCATTACCATAGTTACTCATTCATAACAATATTTGACAATGTTAACAACGAAAAACATGACAAAAAGCTGTTGTTTAGTTTTATGCACTTCAGACAAAGCCAAAAAACCCGGAACTGATTCATCACCTTCCAACTGACAAATATAGAAGCCAAAAGAAGACCACTGCTGCTGCAATCTGTTAATCCGCAGAGCCATAGAGTTCTGCAGTCTCAGGCAGAAGATTACATTCACGATTTACACTTTAGTATTTTGTTATTCTATTGGTATCTAAAACATTTTAACTGCTTTGATATTTGCTTTGTTTATTAACACTTTTTTAATATGATTATTAAAGTGTTTTATCCACACATTAATGCTATTTTGAAATGTTTGGCTTTGTCTGTGTAAAAAACTATACAACAGCTTTTCATCATGGGTTGCATAGTTAAAACAGCCAAACCTATCGGATATTTCTACCTGTTTTTCTCATTGTAATGAATGAGTAACTATGGTAACAGAGAATCTATTTTCCCAACTCTAAACCACACCCCCATAGTATCACATGTTGCCGACCACATCTGTGTGAACTGTAAGCTACATTGTGATTAATCAAGGAGTTTGATTACATATAGGCTCGATTGCTCTTTCTGAGTACCCCAGATCTCTTTGTCAAATTTACCTGAATCTGAATATATAACCTGAATCAGTGTATTAAAAAATGTAATCTAAATTTAACGATCTGAATTTGTGCCACGCACATTTGAATTTCAAATTCGATGTAATTCAAGTTCAAGTAAACATGTTCAAATTTAAGTTCAAGTCTCAATGGCACAAGTTCAAAAACTGCAAATTCAAGTTCAAGTAAAAATGTTTAAATTCTAGTCCTAAAATTCAAGTCCAAGTCCCAATGGCACATATCTCATTCCACACATGTCCTCCAAATACCTGAGCCCAGAACTGAGGATACAGCAATAATGCCATAAATCAGTACTCTAGACTTCTCTTCACCAGTACTTAAAGGTCTAGATCAAGCTAAAATGAAAATTCTGTCCTCATATACTCACCCCCATGTTGTTTAAAAAATGTATGACTTTTCTGTATGAGGTGGAATACAAAAGTAGATGATAGGCAAACTGTTATTGATCGACATCCTCCGTCCCTGTTCAATTTCATAGTATGAATAAAATAGCAGAGTGAACATTCTTCAAAATGTCTCCGCTTGTGTTCCATGGAAGAAAGTCATATAGTTTTGGAATGACATGAGGATAAGTCATAAGTAAATGATGACAGAATTTAATTTTGGGGTGAACTAACCCTTTAATACCATTCAACACCTGTCAGCCTAATTAATGTTTTATATATTGCCTCAGGACAGCAACACATCTAGAAGTCTGTACACGACCCAGACGGACGCTCAGACTCCAGAAAGTTTACAATGCAGGAGTTATGATGAAAATGCACTCTCTGAATTGGAATGAAAGAAAGAAAGTTATGTTTCTTGAAAGTCACCTCCTTTTTTGAGAAAAGCTTTTAAACAGAATAGCATTATGGTACTTTAAACTAAAATAAATCAACTGGCATTGGGCATCTGTTATTGTATAGGGTGGAAAGTTGATGCAAAAGGGTTTAAAGCAAAAATTTCGGAGTGACAAAAATTAGAGGTAGGCCAATACACAGTATCTGTTCTACCAAATAATCAGTGCTGATAGTTGCATTTTGGAACTATCGGCTCTTGGTTATTTTTTATTATATTTTTTAATTGAAGCAAGAGATTGCAAAGAAAAGCCCATCAGCACATTACGACTCCAACTTCCTATATTTTGAATAAAAATAGATTTTTTTCTATAATTTTATATAAAATATAATTTAAAAAATAAATTTAGAATTTCTTTTTTCATAAAATCTCATCTGGTTAAATACACAAAACACATCTGGTGAATATATAGGCTAAAAAGGCATAATAAGGTAAAAATTTACATATAGAGCATTGTAACACAGCCAAGTCTCCATCATTTTGGACTTATTTATAGTTAAAAGTCCAGCATTATGCACCAAATTTTATATATATATATATATATATATATATATATATATATATATATATATATATATATATATATATATATTTTTTTTTTTTATTTGTATTTTTTTTTATTCTAGATTTTTGTTGTTGTCATTATTAGGAATAAACTGCATTTGGTACTTTATTAATTTTTTAATCTTGTATTCTTCATGTCTGCGCCTGTCACAGTAAAGAAAGACTAAGATAATAAAAAAAAAAAAAAAAAAAAAAACCTATTCTATAAATTCTATAAATCGATTTAAAAAAAACGAATGGCCGATTATTCGGTTATTGGTCTTTTCCACCACCTTAGTTATCGGTGTCAGTAATATCAGATATTTAAAACATCTTATATATTTAAAAGTACAGGGAAAATGTCTGTTTGAATCCTGTTTTTCACTCCATGTGTCTGTAACATTTGATATAATTTAAAATAGTTTATTCTATGTTCTAGTCATGGGTTTAGTGAGTTTAGTCACTCTCTGAGAGGCAAGTTACAAATTATTGTTACTATTATTATTAATTAATTGGTTAACACATTATTTTATGGTTTCACAGTAATGTACTAGCATGAATAAGGCTTATATATGAATAATAATTATCTGAATGCTTAGAAAGATGATCTAAGCCATAATTTAACTTATAGATACCCTATTTCTGTATAGACAGTCTTGTAGTTAATGCTCTATTTCTGAGATCCATCATATATCAAGTTTATTAACCAGTATTAAGCCAGTAATTCATACTAAAAAGTACTGGCTTTACAAAGCTGTTACTTATTAATTGCTTCTCTGATGAACACTTTTTATTTATTCACAAAATTGACAAAGAAAAGAAAAACATAAAAACATAAACATATTCACAGAATCAACATTTAACCCCCACTATTACCTTTCCCACTTTTAATCCCCAACCCCACCCTGACCCTCAACAAACATCCCTGTTGTCTCACACACACACACACACGCGCACACACACATATTAAAAAAGAAAGAAAAATAATAAACATTTAAAACTTTACTTCTCTCTCCACTTCCCTCCCCGAGAAGGCCAAATATTTGTGTTTGGTGATAGAGACTCTTTGAGCAATCATGAGCGCTTTTAGCTTTACTCTCTTTAACATGAGCACTCTCTGTGTCAATCAAAGACATGCACGCTCTGCAGGTGCTCTCAATATCTCATCATCAGTCACTCATCCCAATTTAAATCAGGTTAATGTTGGTCACAATACCACTAATAATAAATATAATCGTTTAACCTTCAATAACGACACCGCGTCTTCATGCATTTGCTTAATAATTAGTGATGTGTGTTCAAAGACATTAAACAGACCAAAGAGCTTGTTATTAGGGCTGCAACTAACGGTTATTTTGATAATCGATTAATCTAACGATTATTAGAACGATTCTTCGACTATTCTGCGATTATTGCAATGATTCAACATTAGCTCTTAACCGATTATTCTGCTTGTGTCCAACTTAAAGGTAATATTAAACGTGTTTACTAACAATGAAGAGGAAAAAATTATCTTTTAGAAATACCTCTAACATTCACTGAATAACAGGAGGGAAAAATATGCTTTATTAAGTTTAATTCAGTAAAGAAATTTACTGTAAAAAAAAAACTATTGTTAACAAGTGTTTTTGTCTTGTTTTTCATTAAAAACTGTCTAAAAATCCTTAAAACAAGATACATTTAATTGAGAAGCAAAATATAAGTTATTTAGACTTGCTTTAAGAGGATGTATATTAAATATAAGTGTATGTTGTGTATATATGTAAATTTTTTCACTTGGTTATTCTTCTGAGAGTGCAGTAAAGACAAAATATGCTTACAGTATATTCAAGATCTATTCTCTAAAAGCAAGTCTAAATATATTATATGCTGCTTCTCAGGTGAATGCATCTTTTTTAAAAGGATTTTTAGATATTTTTAAATATTTGTATTTTTTTTATATTATATTCAACATTCAACTAGCTGCTATAGCTTCTACAGAAAATGTAAATTTTTCTATATTTTTATTGGAAAACAAGCCAAAACAAATCATAAACGTATTTTGTTGCAGTGTATAATGGGGTGAAGACTACACTCTCTCATCTTTCTGTTCACTTCAATCCATCTTTAACTCACAAAAAAAAAACCTCTCTTTTATTAATAAAGCTGCATATTGACTTTTTCTTCACGATAAGAAATGCACAGTGACATATTTTATGATTCAATAAGTCATGGGCCATCGCGTTATAATCTAGTTTTAATAAGTTCGGGGTTGAGGGAAGAGCGTCCCCGCAACAGAGTGCACATCAGCCGGATGCAGTTTCAATCTCTCCCCCTTAGATCGGGACATTCGCGCAACTCATAGAAGATGCGCTTACTGCGCAGAGAAATGCCAGAGTCTGAGTTTGTAGTTAATTATATGACCTGCTTCCGTATTATTTGAATTTTAATAAAACTATAACACATTAAAATTTCATTTCAGATGTAACCTTTAAAGAGCTCCAAATCCACTTATTCCACAAAGAGAGTGCTTCTGTATGTACTTATTTTGTATTTTTGTATAATTCCCTTGTACTTTGTGATGTACAGTGAATCCAGAAAGTATTCACGGCACTTCTCTTTTTCCACATTTTATGTTACAGCCTTATTCCAAAATGGAATTAATTTTTTTTTTTTTTTTTATAATCACATGTACATAAGTATTCACAGCCTTTGCACAATATTTTGTTGAAGCACCTCTGGCACCAATTACAGCCTCAAGTCTTTTTGTGTATGATGCTACAAGCTTGGCACACATATTTTTGGGCAGTTTCTCCTATTTTTCTTTGCAGGACCTCTCAAGCTCCATCAGGTTGGATGGGGAGCGTCGGTGCACAGCCATTTTTAGATCTCTCCAGAGATGTTCAATAAGGTTCAAGTCTGGGCTCTGGCTGGGCCACTCAAGGACATTCACAGAGTTGTCCCGTAGCCACTCCTTTGTTATCTTGGCTGTGTGCTTAGGGTTGTTGTCCTGTTGGAAGATGAACCTTCACCCCAGTCTGAAGTCCAGAGTGCTCTGGATCAAGTTTTCATCAAGGATGTCTCTGTACACTGCTGCATTCATCTTTCCCTTGATCCTGACTAGTCTCCCAGTTCCTGCCGCTGAAAAACATCACCACAGCATGATGCTGCCACCACCATGCTTCAGTGTAGGGATGGTATTGGCAAGGTAATGAGTGGTGCCTGGTTTCCTCCAGACATGATGCTTGCCATTCAGGCCAAAGAGTTCAATCTTTGTTTCATCAGACCAGAGAATTTTGTTTCTCAAAAGTCCTTCAGGTGCATTATGGCAAACTCCAGGCGGGCTGTCATGTGCCTTTTACTGAGGAGTGGCTTCTGTCTGGCCACTCTACCATACAAGCCTGACTGATGGAGTGCTGCAGAGATGTTTGTTCTTCTGGAAGGTTCTCCTCTCTCCACAGAGAAACGCTGGAGCTCTGTCAGAGTGACCATCGGGTTCTTGGTAACCTCCCTGACTAAGGCCCTTCCCCCCCGATCGCTCAGTTTGGCCAGGTGGCCAAACTTCTTCCATTTACGGATGATGGAGGCCACTGTGCTCAATGGGACCTTCAATGCTGCAGAAATTTTTCTGTAACCTTCCTCAAATCTGTGCCTCGATACAATCCTGTCTCTGAGGTCTACAGATAATTCCTTGGACTTCATGGCTTGGTTTGTGCTCTGACATGACCTGATAACTGTGGGACCTTATATAGACAGGTATGTGCCTTTCCAAATCATGTCGAATCAACTGAATTTACCACAGGTGGACTCCAATCAAGTTGTAGAAACATCTCAAGGATGATCAATTTTTAGTATCATGGCAAAGGCTGCGAATACTTATGTACATGTGATTTTCCCATTTT
The DNA here is from genome assembly GCA_032164185.1 of Moxostoma hubbsi. Taxonomy (NCBI): domain Eukaryota; kingdom Metazoa; phylum Chordata; class Actinopteri; order Cypriniformes; family Catostomidae; genus Moxostoma; species Moxostoma hubbsi. The sequence goes on from JAVLUX010000012.1 coordinate 20,477,350, forward strand.
TTATTTTTAATACACTTGCAAATATTTCAAACAAACGTCTTTCACGTCATTATGGGGTATTGTTTGTAGAATTTTGAGGAAAATAATAAATTGAATCAATTTTGGAATACGGCTGTAACGTAACAAAATGTGGAAAAAGTGAAGCGCTAATGAATACTTTCTGGATGCACTGTACATCACCTGAAGCTGTGAAAGTTTAGAGTGCATCTGGACTGTGAGCTGTGAGGTTCTTCCTCTCCTCAGTCAGTCATGAACTGTAGTGCTGCTCTCGTGCGCCATCCTTACAGTTTAACCCTCTGGGGTCTGAGGGTGTTTTGGACCCTGGAGAAGTTTTGAAATGCCTTGACATTTGTGCATTTTTCAGTTGCTTAATACTAATGGCTAAAGTCTGATAACACTGTATTCAGCACAAACTGGGCTACAATAATATGTGAGCAACATGTATGTACATGTTTGTATTTTTGAGAAAATAACGTTTATGCATGGTTTTTGAAAAAACTAAATTTTTAATTTAAATAAAGCCATACTAAACATTTGTCCACAAGCCTTTTGAGAACTGGATCTTGTAGCCTAGAGTTTTTGCAACAAAACGATGCGAAACTCATCCTGATCATTCATTCTTACAGAACAATATAGTAATTTAACTTTTGTAAGACACTTTTAGTGTTAGAAATGTCACATGCAAGGAGGCGTGAACTATCATGAATATGGATTGTAATTCACACCTGAGGAGACAAAAGACCCCTCCCCTGGGTCTATCAATGGTGAATGTGACAGAAAGAGAAAGAATGTGAGGAGACGTAATGATCAAAATCAAGTTTTAAGTAAAAATAAGTAATCTGACTATACATTTTCTTTACATAAAGACTTTACTTATTTTAGACCTACACTACTGTTTAAAAGAAGTCTCTTCTGCTCACCAAGACTGCATTTATTTGATCCAAAATACAGTAAAAACAGTGATATTGTAAACTGTTTTCTATTTGAATATATTGTAAAATGCAATTTGTGATCAAAGCTGAATTTTCAGCATCATTACTGCAGTCTTCAGTGTCACATTATACTTCAGAAATCATTATAATATGCAGATTTTTGAATATGGGCATATTTAAAGTGCATTTTACTCATTTAACCTGAACACATATTTGCAACACAAGCTTTGTTGATGATAATGTGGCAGCATAAACACTAGTAAAAATATAAATCTAAACATCCATATTATTTTTATATCATATTACATATCATATTTATATCATACAGCATACAATTTAAATACCTGCTTTAGCCGAAACAGCATTTAAATGTAACTAAAACTTGCTTATTTGGACATATTTCAAATTTCAAAACTCTGAATACTGGCTGGCAAGTCTGGAAACAGTCCCACTAGTAAAATATGTACATGTTTTTATAAAATAGCATGTCAACTAATAAAAACTACATGACTTACTCATCCAAAATTGTATCCTCAGCTGGATCAAGTCTCTCTACAAAATGCAAACATTCATCAGAGTCCCGCTCTTCTTCTGAGGAAAATGTTAACTCTTCGTCACTATCCAGGAGTTTTCTCACTTGTGTATCGTGCTGTCTTTCAAACGGGGGCGTCTGGGGCATTCACCATTTGCATTGATCACCTCAGCACATTAGCGTATGAATAGCGCCCTCTGCCCATGGGTGTGGTCACATTAGAGATCATTTGCTGAGCCAGTAAAAACTGTAGTTCGCTATGTTTCATACAGATTACATTGCAGGAGAATATTTGTTTTAAATTTTAATTAATTTATCTAAAAGTAGAAGCTTTCTTTAGACATATGTTGCATGTTTGTGTGATAAGTATTTGCGGAGTTTCAGTTCATTTTTGTGACGTGCTTCAGATATATGCTTGCAAACCCAGAGACTGCTGACTGCTCACCCTTTATATTTTCTTTATTTTACAAAAGCACAAGGTTTTGTTGTTATTGTGAGTGTACACAAATAAAAGTAGACCCTTTATAGTCTCTAATGATGTCTTACACTTATCTATATGTCCCAAAATGATGGAGAATATTATGTTGTTTCTGTTATAATGACGAAAAAATCCAGCAGGATGCGCCGGCGTGTCCGTTGACCCCAGAGGGTTAATGTGATCTCATGTTACAATAAATTAGATCAAACGACTATTCGACAACGATCATTTTTTTTTATTGTCGACGCTGTCGATAACATCCACTAATCGTTTCAGCCCTACTTTTTATGAATAAATGTTTCTTATTTTTGAATGTACCTCTGCAGTGTGTGATGCTTTCATGGTTTTTACTGGTTGTCAGTATGTCACAATAGCATTTTGATATAGACAACAGAACTATTAATAACCGTTTCATTATTGTTGAACTTGGGCCTGTTGTGTGACTATTCAAGTCAAGCTGTTTACACCATTTGTAAGTGTATGTAAGATTTCTATTCATCCATACAGAACTCAGTGGATTTGTGATTTATTTTTGTACCTGAATATTAAAGTTAAATAAAGCTATGACGCAATTCTAAATAGAAGTTGATTTTATATGTGAGTTTTATAAAAATGCTAGCTGCACTAAGTTAAATGCATTAAGCTGAAGACATCTTTTAGTTACTTTGTTTAATTGTTTACAAAAAAAACAGTCTGCAACTCTATTATCAAGGTAAATACTCTGTGTCGGCAGATATTTAATATTTAAATATCGGATCGGGGGCCAAAAAAGCTGATCAGTACATCCCTAATTAGTACATAGTTTTGGGTTCAGCCATATGCCCGGGGCTACATTTAAATAAATGTCCAAATTAAATACTCTGGACACTTTTGTCCATACTGAGTGCAAATGCAAGATAACAGGGTGTAAATTAACTTCTCCAATTAGTTTGATAGAAAGGCAAAATAGGGGCAAGAACTTCCTGTTTAACACAAAACCAGGGAGGGGCTCTCTCAGGTGGAAGGGACCAATGCGCCAAATGTCTGAGACCAAATGCATAATAATAAAAATAAATCTTGGGTAGGCCTAGCCCAGCTTTGTCAATCAGCCTATGCAACTTACTGAAATGTAATCTGGGACATTTACCATTCCAAAAATGAAGGACCTCGCTATGCTATCAAATTGCTTGAAATAAGAGAGGGGGACATCTATAGGGAGAGATTGTAGCAGGTAGTTGAATTTTGGAATACAATTCATTTTAGTAACATTAACCTTCCCAATTATAGACAAATGTAATAATGCTCACCAGCCCACAGTGCTCAAACCTTTTTATTAAAGGGTCAAAATTAACTTACTAAATCACACAAATTTGCTGGGAATAAAATACCCAAATACTTAATGCCCTGTTTGGGCCACTGGAAGGCGCCCAGCTGAAAAGAAATTACCAGGCAGTATGCTGTCATAGCCAAAGCTTCGTATTTATACCAAATAAATCTGTATCCTGAGAATTTAGAAAAGGAATTAATAATTCTGTGGAGGCAAGGCATAGATCTAGGGTGGTTGGAGACAAATAATAGAATATCATCTGCGTAAAGCAAAAGCTTATGCGCCACACCTTCCGCCATCACCAAAGGAAAATCTTCCTCCTTTTTTATCGCGGCTGCTAATGGTTTCAGGGCAAGACAGAACAATAATGGGGAAAGAGGGCAACCCTGCCGGGTGCCCCTATCCAGAGTGAAATAATCTGAAATTAATCAATTTGTTTGTACCGCCAATACCGGCTGTCTATAAAGTAAATTAATCCATCCAATAAAAGTATTCCCGAACACATCTTAAAAATTCGCAAATGACCACAGGATATTGATGAAACTCCTAATGTTATCAGAATGGCTACGTCTCTGAATAAACACAACCTGATCTATATGTATAAGAGATGTCATAACTTTACTTAATTGGTTAGCCAGAATTTTTGACAATAATAGCTGGATCACGGAAACTGGATGGTAACTCTTACACTCGCTTTGATCTTTGTCCTTTTTAAGAATCAGACTGATCTGGGCTTGTGTCATGGTTGGCGGGAGCTTTCCATTCTTTAATGAATCCATATAAACTTCTAGCAAAAATGAAGCCAGTTCTGTAGCATAAGATCTAAAAAATTCAGCGGCAAAGCCTTCTGCCCCCGAAGCCTTGCCTGTAGGCAAGGCCTTAATGACCTCGACAAGCTCCTCCAAGGTTATCTCAGAATCAAGATAAATGTTTTTGCCCAGACGTCAGTTTAGGAATTTTCGAATGGTATCACAAAGTTTCTAATATCTTCATCAGTAGACAAAGATGTTGAACTATAGAGATCAAGATATAATTCTTTAAAAGCATTATTAATATCCATGACAGAGGTAAATATTTCACCATCAGCAGATTTCACTAAGGGAATGGTAGAAAAAGACTCTCAGAAATTGTCCTGCTTTGTCTCCCGACTCAAAGTATATTAGACAACATTCGGCGCTTCAGCTGTGCCTCGGCACTTTTCATATTCCCTTCCAATTTCACGAGTTCTTGTGCTTTGGATTTTTTGGTGAATGAGGCAAATGTATGATCCGGCCCCTAAAAACCACCTAAAGTGCCTCCCAAGCCACGTCAACAGAGGATACTGTGGACCTGTGTCCATGTAGACATTGATTTCAGTCTTAAGCATTTTTTTTTTAAATTCAGGATTTTGCAAATGGGATACATTAAAATGCCAACTATATGATTTATTTTTCTCCGAATGTGGCAACACATCTAGACATAGCAGGGCATGATCAATTGTTTCCAATTGAGCAATCAATAACAAATGAAATGAGGGACTTAGATATATATATTTTTTCAGCTTCCTGCAGAGAAAGGTGTTTCTTAAAAAAACATACATATCATATTTCTTACGCTTAAGAAGAGAAATAACCTTCCCTCTTTTTATGGGGGTGCCCCAACCCATTCACATTCCACATGGAGAGAGACAATCCACTAATTTTAACATTCAACATTTTGACAGATGAGAAAAAATGTATTGTGTGTCAAAAACATGATTATAAAATAACTTATTATAAAGTAAATTATAACTTTGCCTCCAAGGAAGTGATAGATTGACGTATCACAGCCAGATCCTCCAAGTCAGCAACAACCTTCTTCAGCATTGCCGACATGCCTAGCAACTCTCGCCGCATTTCCTGCATTTCTCCGACCCAATCGACCCCCTTTCGGGGGTATCAGCTTGAGCACGTAAGTGTCTTTTAATGTCTCCAGAGCTTGAAGATTTTTCATTCTTTGACATAGTGTTCTCTTAGAACAGTTATGAAACAAGAATGTATCGAATGTCACCGGTTTATATTATTAAAAGTGTTAAAACTAGCAAAGTGTGCAGAGCTTGCCTTCAAACGTCCGATCCTCGCATTGCATCAAGTGACTCCATTTATTAATTGCTAATATCTTATATTAAAAGACAATTTGACCCCTTGTTCTAAAGTGGAAAAAAAATACTACCTCTGACTATTGCTTTGTTTTGCATGTATTAGGTTAGTCAAAAATTTTGTTACTAATGAATTGATAAAATATTAAAATAAAGACAATGTGGCTTCCATTTCTAAAGTCAAACTTTTACACAAGATATTGATTTGATTACAATATTTTCAGTATCTAAAAGAGTTCATATAGTTTTATTGTAACCTAACCCATTTTACAATTTTATAGATATTTTATATTCCTTAACCTTACCCTAACCACATTTTACTAATATTAAATGTACATAAGCAGATTAATGTAGTGGCAATTTTTGTTACAATTTGTTACAAACATTATATATTTTAGAGTCTCTAATCCCACCCCTACCCCTAAATCTAAACTTAACAATTTCTTAACCATATATATATATATATATATATATATATATATATATATATATATATATACAGTGAGGAAATAAGTATTTGAACACCCTGCTATTTTGCAAGTTCTCCCACTTGGAAATCATGGAGGGGTCTGAAATTGTCATCGTAGGTGCATGTCCACTGTGAGAGACATAATCTAAAAAAAAAAATCCAGAAATCACAATGTATGATTTTTTTAACTATTTATTTGTATGATACAGCTGCAAATAAGTATTTGAACACCTGAGAAAATCAATGTTAATATTTGGTACAGTAGCCTTTGTTTGCAATTACAGAGGTCAAACATTTCCTGTAGTTTTTCACCAGGTTTGCACACACTGCAGGAGGGATTTTGGCCCACTCCTCCACACAGATCTTCTCTAGACCAGTCAGGTTTCTGTGCTGTCGCTGAGAAACACGGAGTTTGAGCTCCCTCCAAAGATTCTCTATTGGGTTTAGGTCTGGAGACTGGCTAGGCCACGCCAGAACCTTGATATGCTTCTTACAGAGCCACTCCTTGGTTATCCTGGCTGTGTGCTTCGGGTCATTGTCATGTTGGAAGACCCAGCCTCGACCCATCTTCAATGCTCTAACTGAGGGAAGGAGGTTGTTCCCCAAAATCTCGCAATACATGGCCCCGGTCATCCTCTCCTTAATACAGTGCAGTCGCCCTGTCCCATGTGCAGAAAAACACCCCCAAAGCATGATGCTACCACCCCCATGCTTCACAGTAGGGATGGTGTTCTTGGGATGGTACTCATCATTCTTCTTCCTCCAAACACGGTTAGTGGAATTATGACCAAAAAGTTCTATTTTGGTCTCATCTGACCACATGACTTTCTCCCTTGACTCCTCTGGATCATCCAAATGATCATTGGCAAACTTAAGACGGGCCTTGACATGTGCTGGTTTAAGCAGGGGAACCTTCTGTGCCATGCATGATTTCAAACCATGACGTCTTAGTGTATTACCAACAGTAACCTTGGAAACGGTGGTCCCAGCTCTTTTCAGGTCATTGACCAGCTCCTCCCGTGTAGTTCTGGGCTGATTTCTCACCTTTCTTAGGATCATTGAGACCCCACGAGGTGAGATCTTGCATGGAGCCCCAGTCCGAGGGAGATTGACAGTCATGTTTAGCTTCTTCCATTTTCTAATGATTGCTCCAACAGTGGACCTTTTTTCACCAAGCTGCTTGGCAATTTCCCCGTAGCCCTTTCCAGCCTTGTGGAGGTGTACAATTTTGTCTCTAGTGTCTTTGGACAGCTCTTTGGTCTTGGCCATGTTAGTAGTTGGATTCTTACTGATTGTATGGGGTGGACAGGTGTCTTTATGCAGCTAACGACCTCAAAAAGGTGCATCTAATTTAGGATAATAAATGGAGTGGAGGTGGACATTTTAAAGGCAGACTAACAGGTCTTTGAGGGTCAGAATTCTAGCTGATAGACAGGTGTTCAAATACTTATTTGCAGCTGTATCATACAAATAAATAGTTAAAAAATCATACATTGTGATTTCTGGAATTTTTTTTTAGATTATGTCTCTCACAGTGGACATGCACCTACGATGACAATTTCAGACCCCTCCATGATTTCCAAGTGGGAAAACTTGCAAAATAGCAGGGTGTTCAAATACTTATTTTCCTCACTGTATATATATATATATATATATATATATATATATATATATATATATATATATATATATATATATATATAAAATTTAACAGGCAGACAAATGTAAATCACAAAATTTCCAAGTGGGAAAACTTGCAAAATAGCAGGGTGTTCAAATACTTATTTTCCTCACTGTATATATATATATATATATATATATATATATATATAAAATTTAACAGGCAGACAAATGTAAATCACAAAATTGTATTAGAAAAATTGCTAAATTCAGTACAAAAGTAGAATGACAATGTGGTGCATTCCAGGTTATCCCTGATGGTATAGATTAGCTTTGTGCAAAGTACACAGAGAGCGAAATCTAGGTTATTAATAGCTGGAAATCTTATTCTGAAGCACTCCATGAAGGTGATATCATAGTTCATTCAAACCAAAATCATGGAACATGGCAGGTCGCAATCTGTCACAAGACACGTCAGAGCCAATGAGCACTCAACATCACTTCCGTGAAAGCTGTGTCATAACGCTTCTTGAGGCTCCATTTTTTGAATATGAAATCAATGCGGGATGACAGCTGTTATGGGTGCTATGACTGATGAAGACGGAGATTGTTGATTCAAACATTTGAATTTGGGTCTATTCCTCAAACAGAGAACTGTAAATGTATTACGTTTTGTGTCATGTCAGGTAAATGTGTTAACTATGTTCAATAAATGTGATGGCATTTAACATTTTAATAATCTCATAGTCTATAAATGCAACCACATGAACAGATTCTATTAATTCAATATTCATCAATATGTAAAGATTTGTACATTTCTTAGTGTTAAAAAGAAAAATTACATTTTAGATTCTTTTATACGCCAATTGTAGGTTTCAGTGTCTATGCATATATAAGAGAATGCTAGAACCAAACTTTACATAAGAATATGAATTCTCATGAGATCACATTGACTCATAACACAAGAAATAGCATGTTTGATCTGAAAAAATAAACGACTAATTACACTTAACTTAACTTGAACTCTTAATTTAAAAAAAATATTTTAATCACTTAATAAGTGGAAATCATATCAATAACTTGTGTAAGTAAAAGTTCAACTTCTGTCTTAATTGTCAATTTTGTCTTAATTTTTATATTTTAGTACAATAATATACAATTCAAAAAGAACAACTTAGTAAAATAATTTACTATAACCTAATAAATGCAATAGAGTAAAGTAATTAGAGTAGTTTTTTTTTTACTTTAAAACAAGGGGTGAAATTGTTTTTATTACAAGATATTAGTAATTAATAAGTAACAGCTTTGTAAAGCCAGTACTAATTAGTATGAATTACTGGCTTAATATTAGTTAGTAAACTTGATATATGATGGATCTCATAGAGCATTATCTACAAGACTAATTAGTTAAATTATGGCTTAGTAAACATTCAGTTATTATTATTAATTACTGCCTTATTTCTGCTTAACTAGTGCATTATTGTGGACCCTTAAAATAAAGAGTTGGGGAGGGAGAGAGAGAGAGAGAAAAATCTCAGTGTGTTGGAGGAAAGGGAATGTTGCCGAATATGTGAGTTGGAGGCTAAACAATGACAGATGAATTTACAAGTGAGTGAATGCATGTGTGATTGAGTTAATAGCCCGAGGCTGTGAGCTTAAGTGAGACTTGGAGTGTGAGTGAAAGAATCAATGACAAAGTAAGAGTGTGTGTGAGAGAGAGAGAGAGAGAGAGAGAGAGAGAGAGAGAGAGCGGTTCAGCGAAAACTACCCAAGCAGACACCTAAATCGACAAAGATTGGAACAAATTAATAGGGCTGCACAATACCATTTTTAAGAGAATGTTTATAGCCTTTTCATTTGGTTGTCCTCACTCTCTGAAGTACAGCAGAACTGGAAAATGCTTGAATATTATTATTATTATTATTTTAAACATCTGAACCAAGAACCAATTCACTGCAATTAGTCAAACTTCACAAGACTTATACAAAAGGTTGCTGGGTAGACTTGCTTGTATGTAATCTGCATGAGCTCAATGCACTCTGCAGGTGTACTGAGGCTTAACAAATTGGTAATATTTTATTTTTTATTCATATTTTTGTTTGTTTTTACTTCTGTATGGCAATACATTTATGTCAGATGTTAATTTAGAAATATCAACAATGTGCTGACATTTTGTTCTGCTTCTAGTGTTTATTTGTGTTGCAAAAGTCACGAAGCGGTTATTGTATACATGCTGCATGTCATGGGTTTTACAAATTATTTACAAGCTATGAGAAATTAGATGCAGATGTGTGTGTGTGTATATATATATATATATATATATCTCTGTACCTTTCCCCAGGCTTATTCTTCTCCATTCCCACCGATACAGGTTTCATCTGTGTAGATGAGGCAAGGGAAGCAGAAATCATCCATGATGCTGTGGCAGTACATACTCTGTGAAAAGAGAGTCACAAAACTTGAAACCATCTTCACACAGTAAAAAATGTCCATTCTATAAATGCTGTTAGAAAAAGGGAGAAAAGGAAAGCAGTCACAGCAGCTCTGTCCCAAGTGGACCACAGCCCAGGTTTTTATCACTTCAACATTTTAGACCACAAATGTTACATTTCTAAGTTGTTGATATATTGGTGATATTGGGCAGGAACAAAAGAAATCTGGGCACATTCATTGGGCTAATGGATTGTTCATCAGCAGAGGATATTTTTTTAAAGTGTGTTCCAGTCAAATTACACAGGAAATGTTCTGCGTTGCACATGAAGTGCACATGACTGTACAGGATACAACACAATGCATACAAACATAATGTTGCATATGTTAGCACGCACAGACATATGCACACTTTTGTGTTCTTGTATTGTTAAATGTGTCTAGACTTTGTTTTATAGTGATTTCTACATCTACTTAAGCCCCTATCTTATTTCATGTATGGGATGTATTTATTGTATGTATTTTAATAGTTATAAATCTTAAACTCAATATTCTGTAATTTCTGTTTTAATTTTATAAGCCTAACCAGGGACAAGGGTTGCAAATTAGTCATGGCTAGAAACCTGTATGCGTGGCATCTACTTTGTATTCTTTATAAAGCAATGTTCTATGCATTTGTCCCTGTCAAATAAACATTAAATAATAAAAAATACATGAACAACAAAAAGGCCAAGAGCTGCTAAAAGAGGCTGAATAATATTTTGTAGCACATCAAAATACACAGATGACAGACACTTAATTAAGTACTCAAGAGTCTTACAGAGGCAGAGCAGCACCTCTCAAAATCTCACAGATAGACAGATAGACAGAGAGAGAGAGAGAGAGAGAGAGAGAGAGAGAGAGAGAGAGAGAGAGAGAGAGAGAGAGAGAGAGAGAGAGAGAGAGAGAGAGAGAGAGAGAGAGAGAGAGAGAGAGTGAGTGAGTGAGTGAGTGAGTGAGAGAGAAAGAGAGAAATGAAGGTTAGGGGGTAAATCGGCCAACGTCTTAGACCTTGTCTACACCAGAAGCGAGCTGCACAATGTGACAAAAGCTAATCACTTCCATTTTAATTAATGATGCAGTCTAAACTGGATGTGTAAGTTGCTGCACACCCTCGCGCCACTCCTGCCAACAAAACAAATAAACGGTTTAGAACGTCCTTTTCGATGCATTCAATGTAGACCGCCTTAAGCCGCTGTGGCATGACAAGAAATCGCTGGCATATGGTGTAGACAGGGTGTAAGAATTGGATGTATGTGGAAAATAATAAGAAACATAATAAACAATGCAAATGAGCACTTTAGTTTGCCAATAGCTGCCAGAAAGCTTTGAAGGAGGATACACTGAAAGACAACTTATTATAAAGTAAATTATAACTTCGCCTTCATGGAAGTGATAGATCGACGTATCACAGCCAGATACTCCAAGTCAGCAACAACCTTCTTCACCATTGCCGACATGCCTAGCAACTCTCGCCGCATTTCCCGCATTTCTCCGACCCAATCGATGTAAACATGTAATTATTAAAACTCTCAATTAAATTTCATTGGAACAAGAATCTCAACATTATCAATTTAAAAATTCAACAGAAGTGATTCTTTTTTAATACAAGTTTCTTATTTTGCAAGACTTGGTGGATTTTATTTAGAAGAAAAAAAGTTTGCCTGCATAGACTTTTATCAATATGTAATTTTAGAACTTTTTTTTTTCTACAATTATAGTTATTTCTTTTTCAACCCCTCTAATCCAACAACCTGATCGAATCTGGTTTGGAAAGCCCAATTTTCACAATCCAATCCCATTGGATAGAAATGCGTCATGCCCTAATTTGTTTCTTCTGATTGAAAATCCTATTTCACTCAGAATGACGTCACATTACAGAAGTAAAATGGGCTAGAAACTCTAGCGTTGACGAGCACAAATGTTGATTTTAAGTCGTACAAAGTTTGGACAACAGTTATGACAAAGTAATTATCTTGATTATAGTTGGCAAAATGAGTCTTGTAAACTCTGTCAAGACAATGGACAGAGGAAATTTGTGGTGTATGTGTGCTGAAGGTGAGGGGAGTGAAGGACTCGGAGCTCAGAGGCAGCTAAGGGGCAAATGAGGACAAGCACAGTCCAGCAGGGAAGACAAGGACAGAGAAATAGAGTTAGAGAAAAAAAAAAAAATATATATATATATATATATATATATATATAGTATGTACAGAGAGAGAGAGAGATGCAGTGATTTATGACTCTGCAGTGGGCGTGTGAGTGCTTAGCTGCTGCACATCAGCATGAGACTCCAACAGCGCTGCAGTGCAGCAAATACACTCATTAACCTCAGACCAGCCACAAACGCACGCACGCACACGCACGCACACACGCGCACACAGGCCACATGAGTCCCAGCGAATGAACAATACACTCACACACTGTTCATGCTCACAAGACGGGTGGCTCTGATACCAAAATTTTGGCTTTAGTATGATACCAGCCCTGGAACCTCGGTAACGATACTATATCGGTACTATAATCAAAAAATAAAAAGCATCAGATTTTTTATGAAATTACACAGAAAATTACTTGATTAAAAGAACTGCAGAAAGTCTCAAAGATTCAAATTATGCGTTTTCCGTTTAAATTATTTTGGTTAAACGTTTTAACAAAATGTTATGATCAAATGGAGTTTAACAAAATTGATGCATAGAGCTTTAAACAAAAAAAATATATATACATTTAAAAAAATTGCTTTTTAATAATTTTTGGTTAAATAAAATGCTGCACAACAGAGCTTCGTAGTATTAATGAAAACATTAGTGCATTTTATTTGGATACTTGTGGCACAAGGCTGCTACGGCTGAATCACAACATGCTGATAAAACACTTGCATTTGTGATGTTTACAGATAATAATAATAATAATAATAATAATAATAATAATTAGAAAATCAAAACAACCATTTAATATGATATAATTGTTAATATGAGTATTATTGCTACTTTTTGAATATTACATTTTATACAGTAGTTCGGTCTTCAATTTCACACATACAGTTGAATAGAGCTTTCATTTAAGCAGGACCTTTATTTTGACAGACCTTTGAGTTCTTCCTGTTTTTGATGGGTTAGTTATATCAAGCATCCCATTAATGAAGGGATAATCCCATCGCTGCTCTCCAGCTGAAATCTCCGAGCTGCACCGGAGGAATTCATTTAAGTGATAATTGCTGTTCATACTCTAAACACACAGCATAAAAATTAAGCACCAGTAGTGTGTGTTGGTTGTGCGTTCACGTGAGTGTGGGAATGATATGACAGGGCAGAGTGGCTCCTCTTGTTCATTCTGTAGCGTGCAGTGCATGTGACTATAATATTTCATTAAAATACATCCTTTTGCTGTTTAATGGTCAAACTTGTCCATATCCAGAATTTCGTATTTTATTTTATTTAATCTCAAAACTGTTACATCTCATAAAATTTTGGTAATGACAGCATACTGTAATATGGTACCGAAATTAGCAACAAGATGATATTGTACCATTTTATTTTTTTTTTGCTATACTTTGTTGGTACCGGTAAACTGCGCAACCCAACTTAGTGTTAAGATGAAAAGATCAAAATGTTACTTGGGTAAGAAGAATCACTCCAGAAGATAAAAAGTCTGAATTTTCCAAATCTTCAGTGACTAATAAAATCCAATATGGTTTCCCTGGCAACTAGCAGTACCACCGGAAAATGCTTTTACAATTACAACAACTAAGCCAAATCAAGAAAATCACTCCCATTTTGAGCTATTAAAAATAGCACCAATGTTGAAATTGGGTGTTGCTTCTTATTTTCTTCTGCTGAAACAAGAATCCTACTTTCAAAAAAAAAAAAAAAAAAAAAAGGATCACAAAAATATTCAAGACTAAAAAAGACCTGGAAAAGAAACACTGATCAACAGAGCAATGTAGCTCCTTTCTCTTTTGTTTATTGATACAACAATATCTGTTAATATATTAAGAATATACTGGTCAGAGGGCAGAACTCTTGCGATGTGCCCAGCGGGGACATTACACTCGTATACACACTACAAACAAACACACACAACAGTGAGTACAGAACGGACCTCTTCTAAATCAAAACGCTTCATTGCATTTTTTGTAAGTCAGCATTTTACCAAATAAGCATGTCAATTCTTACATGACTGCTGCACAGCTTGTACTCCGATGGATATTGATGCTTTGCTCAAATTTAAAATAATTTCAACTTTGTACCCATTGCCGCCGAGCTTCTGAAGCATAAGCTAATGATTACCAGACATTTCGGATTAATTATATTTCCATCGGTTGTGCCAGTGCTAAAAGCAGAACAAGGAGCGCTTTTCATGTGCATTCCATTTCCAAAGTGAAAAGACAGACTGATGACGCTACATATTGTGGAGGATGAGGGTTTAAGAGATTTAATGCGCATGGCAATGAATAGTAGTTCTACCAATCAGTCAACATCCCACTTAGACTTTGTTAAATGTTTAATTGGTGCTATTTTATTTATATCTTTGTACCGTGGAGTTTGGAAAATGTTAATAAAGCATTATTATTACATATTGTTTGTTGTATTGTGTTGTTCTTTCCAAAGAAGGAAAATAAATGCATTTTGACAGGAAATAAGTATATAGGCTATAGTCAAATTTCAGCACTTTTGAATACAGAGGGTTTACTCAAAACAAGGTGAGACAGTGTTTAGCTATTATGCCACCCGCAGCTGGAACCAGCTTCCAGAAGAGGTTACATGTGCCCCAACATTAGCCACATTTAAATCCAGAGAGAAAACACTTCTGTTTAGCTGTGCATTTTCTGATTGAGCATTGTGCTGCACTTACTGATTTTACTGAATCATTTTGCTTTTTTCTTTCATTTTAATTATTTTGTATCTCATCAACTTGTGATGCCTATTGAACGTACAGAGAACAAACAGTAAACTCTCTCTCTCTCATTTGATTATTGCAAAAGTTTTTATTCTTCAATATCCATATTGAGGACCCAGGAATTATTATAAATATTATAAAAGAAATAATGTGGAACAGGCAGCAGCACAAACACACCCACAAAATTACTGCTGAAAGCAATTTGCACGCACAATTCCGATCTTGCTGTACAGCATCTGACTGTAGTCAACAGTATCATCCCATGCATAATTAATTTTAACGTCTGCTTTCATCTGGCATTCATTTAAAAATGCATTTTTGTGAATGAAGCACAATCTATAAAATACTAAATTTACATAGAAAGGAGGAGCGTTTGTGTTGAAAGGAATATCAAGTGCAATGTTTTATTCACAGAAATAGGCCTGCCAAGTACAAAAAGAGGCATAACTGTTTGGTGAATTTGACCTGGAATGTGCCAAAACGTCACCCAAATAAATTGTACTTATTTTAGGGATGCATAATTGCTCGATCTGTGTGATTTTGAACTGCAAACTCCATCTTGCTGCATGTGCTGTACGGTGAGAGTGCATTTTTAAGAGAGTGACATCGCAGTACAAGAGAGATTTTTTGGAAAGCTCTTACTGCAGCTATATGGAGATTGCTCTGGAGAATTTTGTGCAAAGTTTAAACTACGAGTATTTGTAGGCCTATGCTTATTTTTAAACATTAAAATGAAGGCTATACAAAATGTTAGTGCATAGACACCTGTTGTGAATCTGGCGGAAATGTTGCGTGACTGCGCATAAATGCAAAACTTGTAAGCATTTATTAGTGCACAAGACCCATAAGAATATAATTAATGTCTCAAATTACACATTGGTCATCACCCATCATGTAGTGATAAACTGATAAATTGGCCAGCAAGATTATTCAGATGACATCTGGATATTTTGGGATAATCTGCATTTTACTGATGGCTATGTCCACTTTCTGACTGACAGAAGTGAAAGCTACCCCTATGGACAATAAACCTTTGTTTTACTCTTCAGTTAATTCTGAGTAAGTACTGTGTAAAATAAATTATGTAATGTATACATCTGCCAGCTCTCTAAATATTGTTATCAGGTCAAGTCACTCAAAAATACGTGCAAGTCAACCAATGTCGTCAACACTCTGAATATTTATTAAATATCATAAAGTAAAATTCAGCATAAAGCATCACTAGATAACTACTACCTTAATGATTGCTGCTGTTCTCTTTCAAGGGCACCAGCTGAGAGATTTATGGATAAGCAGGTGACAACTGCATGAAATATGGACAGGAGAAGATCCATAAGCGACAGAGTCTGCAAGAAGGGTAAACATGGCAAACATCTCTCTGTGTCAATAGTGTTTACAGGGTAGGGCCACGGCCACCTGTCCCTTGGACAAACAGCAGGCTGGATTTACAGGCACGCATGGAGCCGCTTCCTCTGATGGCAGAGAGTGGGAAACGGCAGCGGGAGAAGCAGAGGGTTACATAAGTGATGTCTGCACTCTGGACCGCAGGCCAAAAAGAGAGAGTGCATGTGCTCAGAGTGCAGCTCTACTGTACATGGGAAAAGGGGAATGTGAGGACATGAACGAGTGATTGAAAGAGATGCAGGAATGGACTGAGGTTAAGGTTTGAGAAATTAGCATGTCACCAAAGAGATAAAATGCTATATCATTCACAAAATGAATGAGAACAAACTCTATCCAAATTTGGGAGATAGAAAAAGAGTGGAGTGAGAGAAATGGTGAACAGATGTGTGGTCGAATTATTTCCAGGTGACTTTGCAGAATGTGCAGGTGACATCGTCAGCAAGTTGCAACTTTATTTGATCCCATATATGCGTACAACACAAGTGATTTGAAAAACACACAGCATCTAATGAACTGTGAAAGAGCTGAAAAACCAGACGTACTGGTGCAATATAAGGCTTTCAGCCCATGAACTTACTCACGATGACAAGCACAAGCTTGAGCTCAGAGACAGGATGAGAAAAAAAAACTAAACAAAACAACACAAATAAACTCTGAATAAGGAAGAGCAGAATGGAAGGCAAGGTTATGGCTTCAATATAGATCAGTTCTGATTGATGTGTGGTAGATATGGTGTCTGCTATCAAATTCAAATTATAGTTGGATGCTGGTTATGCTACAGGTTTCCTGCTGTTGTCATGAGTTCAAGGCAGAATATGTACAGTACATTCAACACATACAGTTGTAATCAAGTGTTATCTGTTGTTGCCTCTGACTTGTTCTGGCATGCAATACACTATAAAACAGGCATTAAATGAATATTCTGAGTTCAAAACATGTTAAGCACAATCAACAGCATTTGTGGCATAATGTTGATGACCATAACAATTCATTTTGACTCATCCCTCCTTTAAAAAAAGCAAAAATCGAGGTTGCAGTGAGGTACCTACAACATAAGTGAATGTGGCCAATTTTTGGAGGGTTTAAAAATGCAGACATTTGATGCTTATAACTTTATATAAGCACTTACATTAATTCTAATGTAATAGCCCATATTATGCTCATTTACAGGTTCATAATTTTATTTTGGGGGTCTACTAGAACAGGTTTAATTTTTAAAAAACATATTTTTTCTCATACTGTTCATTGCTGCAGCACCTCTTTTCACCCTCTGTCTGAAACGCTCTGTTGTAGCTCCTGTCTCTTTAAAGCCCTCTCTTTCCGAAAAGCCTAGTCTGCTCTGATTGGTCAGCTGGCCCAGTCTGTTGTGATTGGTGAACCGCTTAGAGTGCCGGAAATGTAACGGCCCTAACCATAACCGAGTTTCATCTCCTGAGGCTTCCTGAGCAGAGCATTTCTGAGGCGGGCATTATGCAAATGTGTTACATAATGACGTAGCTGTGTCACAGAAATAATGGCTCGTCTGCAAACCAGGCATTTCAAGCAGTTCAGAAGCAGTGTTTTCTGTGGGAGAGGGTAACTCTCTTTGGCATGGACTTGGTGCTTTGTAACTTTGCAGACATTTTACAAGCACAAACAGCTAGATTACACACTAAAGGAAAGGTAAAATCCCAAAAAGCATTATATGGCCTCTTTAAGAAAAGGAGGGGACAGTCAATATATACACCGATCAGCCATAACATTAAAACCACCTGCATAAGATTGTGTAGGTCCCCCTCATTCCGCCAAAACAGTGCCAACCCGCATCTCAGAATAACATTCTGAGATTATATACTTCTCACCACAATTGTACAGAGGGGTTATCTGAGTTACTGTAAACTTTGTCAGTTTGAACCAGTCTGGTCATTCTCTGTTGACCTCTCTCATCAACAAGCTCACTGGATGATTTTAGTTTTTGGCAACATTCAGAGTAAATTATAGAGACTGTTGTGTGTGAAAATCCCAAAAGATCAGCAGTTACAGAAATACTCAAACCAGCCCCTTCAGTGTGGAAAGTGTGTCCAAGACTTTACTTCACTGTATGTTTGTTAAATCAAGCCAAACTTACCTATAAAATGTAAAACAAAACTCTTCTTATCTTTTTTTTTTTTTTTTTTTTTTACATTCAACACATATGAAGTGGATAATATGTCTTAATTTGGAAAGAGACAAGTCTTTGCAACATACCCAGTTCTCTCTGGCAGGGACATGTTAATGGTGCTGTGAGGATTCTTAGACTTCTCGGGGGGCGTTCCAGAGGCGTTAGAGGACTGGGAGGAGACCGACTCATTACTGCACACTGATGTCTCATCGTTAGCAAGGACTGGACTCTCAGAGGACGGATACACTGCCGGAGCAAATGCAAGAAAGCAGCAAGAAACAGAAAGGGAAAAAAAATAAATACATTAAAAAAAAATGTAAGAAAGTTTGGACAGATAGACAAATATATTCAGAGAGAGAGAGAAAGGGAAAGAGAGAGAACATTTTTAATCAAACCTTTATTATAATAATAGCTAAAATAAAAACAAAATAAACACAACCAGTTTACAAAATTAACATAAGTCAACCAAGAAAATTAAAAAGCAACAAATTCATAATTTCCATAAAATGGGCATTTTACTTTACTTTACCCCCCCTCTAAATATAATACATTATTATTCAAGGTTTTTTTCCACCCAACATACAGCAGCACTAGTACTACAAGAACAAAAATACGTTAAACCAAAAACATTTTCTTTGGAACTGCTGAAAATAAAATTCTTCACCTAAAGATGAAAATCAACGACTTTGAGAGAGAGAGACTTTGAGTGTTCAAACACTGATTTAATGATTACAATATGAGATACACCCAAAGAAATGACTGGTAGCTGATGTTTGTGTGTGTGTTTGGGGCAAACTGAAGACACTGAAGTTGCTTTAAAAATGTGTTAGAGATTTTTGAGTCTAAACCATTTTAGTCCAAACGTTCTAAATATTTAGAAAGTAGGACAAAATTTCCTAAGAAATGTATTTTATTTAAACCAAGAAATCCAACATTACATGTGACAATATTTTTGGCAACTATCCCCAAGCTGGTTTTCTATTTCAAACCCACTCATTTAAGAACAGCAAACTTTTTTTTTTCTTTTAAGAGAACACTATGCTTTCACTATGTAACACTATGTATTCATATGCTACATCTTAAGGTCATACTTTTATGTTTCCCTTATCGTTTAAAGATAATGAATTTTATTATGGTAGCTGATGACCAGGAGACAATGTCATCTCGTAAAAATTAATTGAAAAATTATTTCTTGGTCCAAGACTTCACTGGAAACCAGTCAATGATGAAACTGAAGATTTTATTTGATGTATTTGGAGAATATTAGGCAAACTTTGTTTTTTGTTTTTTTAATGATTTGACAGTTAATTTTTTTGTTGTCAGAGCAAATAGAAACAGCCCTGATTGTTTCCTAAAAGAAAAAAGAGCTGCCATTCCCAAAGAGTTATATCATAAATGTTTTGAATTATTTTATTTTTGTATTGTTTAAACATTAAACATTTTCCCCCTTCATTAAGCTCTAATTATACTGGTAGAAAAAAAAAAAAAAAACATTTTCATATATTAAAAGGTTTTTTTTTTTTTTTTTTTTTTGGAATGACTATTTTGCACTCTCTGACCCTTAGAATTAAATGGGCTGTTTTTTTTGTTGTTGTTGTTTTTTTGTATTAATATTGATTTAAGACTACTTTGTAAATGCCCTATTCACATGTGAAATGACTAAATAGTTGCAGGTCTTTTATGAGGTCTACTAAAGGCACACCATTCTAAAAGCCTGTGCAGAGCCATACGTGCTGCTCCACAATCACATACAGTCCAGCATTTGGTGAAACTCCCCCATATCTTACCCTAATTGTTGGTAATAGGATAAACATCTCCACAACCTAACTCCTAAACCTAACCGTATCTCAACCTTAGTTGCAGCAAATGTGAGAATTTTGCAGAACAACATGTAATTACACAGAAAATACAAAGTCTTGTATTTATAAAGTATGTATTTAATGTTAGTACATAATAGTTAAGGCCACCTAATATAAAGTGAGACCAAAATAATTTAAACTGACATATGGGAGTTCCCTTCAAAATACCTTTTTCTGTAAGTTGTATACATCTAATACACAAGTTCTAATGCTGAGATAGAGCTCAAGGATGACGTTTTTTTTTATTTTTTCCATGAATTTAACACGGCTGCATTAATATTAAAATTGCAGTTTTCCACTCTAGTGTGACTGTGGCCATTTACTTTCTAATAGTAATATACCAAAACAAACACAGATCTTCACTTAACAAATACCCAGTGTTTACTATATTTAGTATGGAAAGTGTGATGTTTCTCTGGCCCTGAAAACTGCAGCGTTCTCAAAACCCAACACTGCTTGGAAAGCCAGCCAACATTGTGGTAATTCTCTATGATAAAAAAAGCCTGAACTAATCCAAGAACACCTGCACAGCTGTAGTGTGAAAGAGCAAGCAAAGACAGAAAAAAAACTATTTCTACACTGGAAAATAATTTGAGATATTGTCTGCTTTGTTCTTTAATAAAAATAAGTCTTAGCACAGAAACCTTGCCAGCCTAATCCTGTATTGATTCCAGTCTGAAATCATTCCTGTTGGGTTATGTAACAATCCTAAATAGAGAATTTAACAATGAATTCTAAGCAGACTAGGGTCACCAAGCATCTGTTATCCATCTAAAAATGGAATAGCAAACTACATCCTGTGGCCCAGAGCAACACTGGGGATAATCAGCATGTTTCAGCAAAGCATCACATCTTGTTTATTTGTTTGACTATACAAAAACAAAACAAAACAGTAGAAAAACAAAAGTTCCAAATATTTAATACACAATTATTATCATAAATACCTTATATATTTGTTTACCACCTTATTTAAAAAAATAAAATTAAATAAATTTGCAAAGCGAACTACACAGTCTTAATTCCTTGTCGCAACTATTCCACAAGTTTACCCCTTTGACAGCTATACATCTATTTTTTACATTTGTCCTTAACTTTGTTTTTTTTTTTTTTAAACATACATACTCCCCTAAATTCATATTGGCTCTCTCTTATTTCAAACAACCTTTGAATACACATAGCAAGTAAAAAAACAAAATTTGTGCTCTAGTTGATCTTAAAACGGCAAAGCATGTAATTTCATAAATAGTGTGTTGGTTGGTTGATAATCATAGTCTGATCGATTTACAATTCTTACAGCCCTCTTCTGTAGCCTGTTGTGCTAGTTTTTTTATGTGTTTCCCCATTCCTCCACAGAGTAAGTAATAAATGGAACTATGAGAGAGCAATACAGTATAAATAATGACTTCTGATTCAATATATCTTTAGTTTTATATAGTATTGCAATGGGTTTAGACATTTTTGCTTTTACATTATTTATAAGTGGTTTCCAACATAATTTATGTTCAATTATCACGCAGAGAAATGTATTTTCATACACTCTTTCCATTTCAACATTACTGACCATAAATTTAACTTGATTATTGATTTGCCGATTAACAAATATTAAAATTTGTTTTACTTAGATATACTGATAACTTGTTAATATCAAACCATTTCTTTAAGACTTCCATTTCCCTTTCTACTGCATTCAGAAACTGTTCCAAACTTTTCCTGGAGCAATATAAGAGTGTCATCAGCAAATTGAAAAAATTTTAGGGATATTTTGTCACTTTACATATATCATTTATATATAGTATAAACAGTTTGGGGCCTATCACTGAACCTCGTGGAACCCCACAAATAACTTTTGATAATTCAGATTTGACATTATTTATTCGTACATATTGACATCTGTCATCAAGGTAACTTTTTACATGCATTCTCTATCACCTTGGTAATACATGGCTTGTCCACAAAATTGTGCTTCCATATCAGTTATTTTAACAGTGT
This sequence comes from Moxostoma hubbsi, assembly GCA_032164185.1. Classification (NCBI taxonomy): domain Eukaryota; kingdom Metazoa; phylum Chordata; class Actinopteri; order Cypriniformes; family Catostomidae; genus Moxostoma; species Moxostoma hubbsi. The sequence continues at coordinate 20,499,560 of JAVLUX010000012.1, forward strand.
TTTATTCAAATTGCACAGTTAATGTGGGAAAAAAGCCCCATAGGCACTGTTAGAATCATCATTAGCATAAACCTCTTTCCAATTTTGTTTCATTAGGTCCACCTTCAGGGCAGTGATAACTTCTAGTGTTAACTTATTTTCATTTTTTATCTTAAAGAATTTCTGAAAAATTGCAAAAACAAACTTGTCATTTATAAGTAATCCTCAAACTAATCTGCCTTCAATTTTATTTGTGAATATGTTGTCTATCAATGTAGTTGTGTCTGTTGTTATATGCATCTGATTGCTCAGTGTGCAGTAGTCTTACACAGACATGCAACCTTGCTGAGGCAAACGGTCAAACTCCACATGTGAATAAACTGTGACCCTTTCCAACTGCTTTGCGTACAAATCTCTGTATTATTACAGAAAGGGTAATAGCTTAATATTTTATATACAACCCCAATTCCCAAAAGGTTAGGACAGTATATTTTATATATATATATATATATACACACACATACAGCTCTGGAAAAAAATAAGAGACCAATGCAAAATTATCAGTTTCTCTGGATTTACTCTTTAAAGGTATGTGTTTGGGTAAAATGAAAATTTTTGTTTTATTCGATACTGACAACATTTCTCCCAAAGTCCAAATAAATATACGGTCATTTAGAGCATTTATTTGCAGAAAATGACAACCAGTCAAAATAACTGCAGTGTTTTCAGATCTCGAATAATGCAAAGAATACAAGTTCATATTCATTTTTAAACAGCACAATACTAATGTTTTAACTTAGGAAGAGTTCAGAAATCAATATTTGGTGGAATATCCCTGATTTTCTACCAGTCTTTAACATTGCTGTTGGGTGACTTTATGGCACTCCTGGTGCAAAAATTCAAGCAGCTCGGCTTTTTTTGATTGCTTGTGGCCATCCATCTTCCTCTTGATCACATTTCCAGAGGTTTTCAATGGGGTGCAGGTCTGGAGATTGGGCTGGCAATGACAGGGTCTTAATCCGGTGGTCCTCCATCAACACCTTGACTGACCTTGCTGTGTGGCATGGAGCATTGTCCTGCTGGATAAACAAATCCTCAGAGTTGGGGAACATTTCAGAGCAGAAGGAAGCACGTTTTTTCCAGGATAACCTTGTACGTGGCTTGCTCAAACGTCCTTCAGGAAGACAAATCTGCCCTATTCCAGCCTTGCCGAAGCACCCCTAGATCAACACCGATCCTCCACCTAATTTAACAGTGGGTCCGAGAAACTGTGGCTTGAAGGCCTATCCAGGTCTCCGTCTAACCATTAGATGACCATGGGTGGAGGATGGGTGATTTTTTTTTATTATTGAGTGAACTAGAACAAGAAGTAGGGGACAGCAATAATTCCTTGTGGTTAGTCTGTCATACCTGTTTGAATATCCAGGACCTGTGGGTTGTACATCGCAAGCGGCCGATTCTGTCGGCTGAGCATCGTAGATTGTGTGGTTGGAGCTGAGAGGGGTGTAGTTGCCAAGGATGGAGAGATGCTTGGAGCATCCCCAAATATCTAAAAGAAGAATAAGTAATTGAAAATTGCTGGCTAAACTGAATGCGCTGTGTGTGTGTGTATATAAGTGTGTGTGTTGAAAGTAAAAATTATGAAAGTGAATGGTAACTAAGGCTAACATTCTGCCTTTTAGAAGAAAGAAAATCATGAGTTTTGGAACAACATGAGGGTGTATGATTACAAACCCTCATGAGTAAATGATAACAATGTTAAATTTTGTGTGAAAGAATAAAATATGGAGCCCTTTAAGACTAAATAAGAAACCCATTTATTGCTGATTAGCTCAAACAGTCGTGCATGTGAACGAGTGGCAGACATGTCACAGTTATGCGACATCACGGGAAGCATGTTTGATAAAAATGAAAAGTTTTATCCAAAAAATTAAAAATTCATAATTTGCTCACCCTCATGAAATCCCAGATGTGTATGACTTACTTTCTTCTGCAGAACTCAAACAAAGATTTTTAGAATATCACGTAGAAAGTATATATCTTTTTTCCTCCATACAATGCAAGTGAATGGTTACCAAAAAGAGCATAAAAGCAGCATAAAAGACTCCAGTAGTTAAATCCATGTCTTCAGAAACGATATAGGTTTTTGGTGAGAACAGACCAAAATATAACTTCTTTTTCATTATAAACCTTCGCAATCTTCGACATCCGCAATCTCCTTGAATATCATGATTCCAAGATCGATTAGACTTTCTGGTGCCATCAAGCACAAGTATGTGTAATCAAGCTTGAAAGTCTTGTGGATTACCTTCAAAGTTTAGGTCACTTTTCATGTGCATTGCATTTAAAAACCATTGTTTGTGTTCTGCAGATGAAAGAGAATTTTCATGATTTAAAAAAATAATAATTCTATCATTTTTGTGTAAACCATTCCTACAATTTGAGTCACACAATGTTTAAATTTGAACTCCAGACAGGAGGTGTGAGTGACTGAGATTAACAGAAGTGTGGAAGTCTCAACATGGATGAACAAAGGAATGAGAGAGCTGGTAGAAGAGATAGAAATCTGATACAACTGTGAAATTCTGCAGACGACAGCAAAGACTCTTTTTCCTTCTATTCCTCTCACTCTCTCAAACTTTCTTCCTCGTCTTTCTCCATCCGTGCTCTGCTCCTTTCTCTCTTGTTACCCTCTCACCCCTGTCTACCTCTCTTTGCCCTCTGTCTACACACTTTTTCCCCAACGTCTCTTCTTTGTCTCACAACTTTTCCAACTTCTCTCTCTCTACTGATGGACCTGAATTCAAAACACTGTCTGTTGAGTACATCTGGGGTATCAGCAGTCTGGAGAGGAGCCAATCAGTCTGCTGCTCTGCAGAGTCATTTCTTCACCTGAATCTCAAAACATCGCTCACTTATTTCAACTTGCCTCAAAACAACATCAAGGTCATATGCAGGAATATATTAAACATTAATTTGCCCTTCAATGGAATTTTGTGCGCTGCATCAGAACTGTTTTTCAGATGGCAAAAATAAAATAAATAAAATAATGCAGCACATTTCAGCTCCAAAGTGCATCTTAATTTTCCACTATAAATTAGGCTCAGATAGAAGAAATGTTCAAGAGATATTTGCATAACTCTTTCAAATGTTGTTTGAAAAGTTCTAATATGTTTGACAACACAATTTCCCTTGGCTGCATGTAAATTATGCTTAATAAAACTTGATACAAAAAAAATACAGCAGCAAATTCCTGTATTGTTCTGTCAACATTGCATTATTCAAATAAATGTTAAGGCTTTAAATGAACAAATCAGCACAAGTGATTATTAGATCCAAGAGTTTACTTTAAATACTTGAACTGAAATATGATCATCCGTGGCAACGTTATGCAAAGTATGCAATCAGTTCTATCACCCGGTTTCAAAAGAAGAGATTATCAAATAATCTCACACTCATTCTCATTTTGCCCCTCGGAATGAACCCCATTTGAGGATTAACCAGATTACTGACATTTAAAGCTGATTAAATCAGTGTTTTAACCTGCATTTTAGTCAAATGAGCATCATGGTCCAAATGTATTTAAGTCATCACAAAAAGAAGCTAACTGGGCAGTGGTATTACGGGCAAAAAACACACATGGTTCCCCCTGCTGGCTAAAGAGAGAATTACTTCTACCTCAGCGTGGCAAGATTTTACAGAAATGTGGAAATCTAACACTGTTCACCTTGTAAAGCTACAATTACATTCCTCAAGTCAAATTCCTTTCCATAATGTGATCCTAACGGAGATACTAGCGGTGTCTGAAATCCAGCCTACCCAGAAAATATTTTGTGCATCATAGGTGCCAATAACCAGCTTCCTGTAACTACACAGGGCATTCAAAAGCAGTTGTGTATTCTGATGAAAAATAAAATGTTTTTGCAAACAATATTTCATTGTATTATAGTAGATAATATAGTAGTACTAGTGACACATTTTTGGAGGGCTCTTAAAAGAACAAAAAGGGCAGTGTGTTCTGGTGGTTTCTTTTTCTGTCTGACTCTGCAAGAATTCTCACCTTTTCATGTTGCTCTATAAGAATTTCCACCACAATGTTCAGGAACTTGAGGTCCATGATGGCTGCCACAGTTTCTTCCTGCGGTCTCATGAGTGTGGGGCCAAAAACCACGCCCAGGTTTGCCACAGTCATAAGGTTCTGTTTACTATTGGCAGCAACGCTAAACACATAAACAGAAAAAAAATTTAACAAACTTTTCATGTGTGTTATTATTTATTCTCTTTAAAGATGAAAAAAGGTGGATAATAAATGATGAATGTGTGTATTTGCATTCAAGTTTTAAATGTAGCTAGAAAGCGATATTAGAACAGTTGTCCTCTCATTGTAAAGTTTCTCCCGAGAGGCCGTCTGCAGTCTCTTCTGAGTGCACAGTGCCTGCCCACTTTTTCAGTCGTCTTGGTTCTTGAGATATTTTTCACATTAATTTTTTCAAGAATTTCCTAAAGTCCTTTATTAAAGAGTTATAAGCCATGAACCAAACCAATTAGCTTTGAGGTAAATCAAAACATTACAATCTTTTATTTTTCCCAAGCAAAAAAGTATTTGAAAATCGGACAAAAAGACTAAATGTACAAGATTGCGTAAATGAATATTCCGGGTTCAAAACAAGTTAAGCTCAATCGACAGCATTTGTGGCATAACGTTGATTCCCACAAAAATTAATTCCCTCCTATTATTATTATTATTTTTTTAAATAAATAAAAAAATCTGGGTTACAGCGAAAAACTTACAATAGAAGTGAATGGGGCCAATTTTTAAATGTTAAAATACTAACTTCTTTAAATGTATAGCCACAAGACAAACAATATGCCTGTTAACATGATTTTATTGTGATGAATACATTTACTAACCTTTTCTGTATAAAGTTATTGCCAATTTTACAACTTCATTGCCATGACAATGTTGTCAACAAACCCTAAAAACAACTTTAGAGCTCAAATAATACATTATTTTAACAGAAGAATTAGTATGTGCTTTTATAAAATGATAAGCTTCACATTTCTGCCTTCTCCCCATTCACATCCATTGTAAGTGCCTCACTGTAACCTCGATTTGTACTTTTTTAGAGAGTGAAAAGGATGGGCAAATGGAAATACATTTTTGTGGTTATCAACATTATGCCAGAGTTGCTGTCGATTGACCTTAACTTGGAATATTCCTTTAATGTCTTTAGGAATGAACTACAATCCCATGAAGCATTATGAATGAAATTATTGGATTAAAAATAAATATGGAAAAACATAAAACTATTAAAGTTGTTAATTGTAAGTATAAATCAATATAAATGTAAAATATTTAGATATATACAAATATATAAGTAGTCGATTACATCATACACAAGGTGTCATTGGAGTGGAAGTTTGCTGCAGAGCTCTGATTCATGGGTAGTGAAGTTCTTCATCCAAATTTTTTTAGAAATCAAGGCAACTCAATTAACAACTTAAAACATCACGGTAGGTCTGTCTTAAAAAGATTTGAAGTTAAAGTTAATATTCAGTTTTCCTATAGAAGACTTGCACTCTATTGCAATAAATACCTGCTGAATTTACACTTATTGGGTTAATTATACAGAAATTAGAAGTAGAAAGAGAAGTGGCCAAAAGCGAGTGGCCAAAAGCTATTACATAAAAAAAAAAAAAAAATCATTATGCAGGAGGGGATTAGCATCATTGCAAACACAATTTTAGAGTTGCCATTATTCTGGCTATCATGTCCCGATTACATCCCCACACCCACCCGTCTTTCCCTCTCCCCTACTTTCCCATCAAATGAAGGCATAAAGCCTATAAACAAAAAACCCGATTGCAAAATATGGACTAAAGTACCGTTATTGCAACTTTTTGACATAAGTCTAACAGTTAAAGAATCTTTAGCCAATGTTCTTTTCTGATCATACTTTCCATGCAGGTCAATTTGTAAAACGAAACAATAACAATACCAAACTCTGTGGTGAGGTCAAAAAGTTATTCCTTCCCTGGGACGAGTCAAGACGACACATCTCAAACTTGTCTGAAGTTCATTCAGGTATTCTTTCCAGAGGCACCTTAGCTAGCGCAGTCTCAGAGTTCACCACTTTTAAAGGACGCACTCTGAAAGCTAAATATGCCAAAGACAACACCGATTTATCACCTCTATAGTCCCATTTCAGATAGCAGGGCAAAATTTGTCTTTTTCCTCTCCATCTCTGAAGGGTGCCTAACCGACCCAATTCCTGTTGGAGTTGATGGAAGTGAAATTTAGTGGCGGATAACCTGAATTTAATTTCCAAATGCACATCCTTGGCTGCCAGCAAATCCCACTCTATATTTTGAGGATTTGCAGATGCCCAGTCACTGATTGCCAAAAGTTAGGGAGATTATGTGTTTTTCTTCAATTTGCTTACATTCAAATAATATAAAAATGTGTGGCCTGAGGTAAAGCCTTGTAATGATAGCTAACGTTATTTGTAAATCTGTTGCATAACTGTCCTCCCAAAGTGGGCAGTTGTTGGGTGGAAATGGGAGTGGAAGGGGTTGCGCTCTCTAGAAAAAAAAAAGGTTTGATCTAGACAACAGAATTTTTTTTGTTTGTGTTCCTTTCTTCTTCCAGAGTGTGGAGGTCTCCATGTGAAGTTGTCACTGTGTTCAGTCTCTCTTCTCTCCAGTGCTGTCTGTCTGTTTGCTTTGTTGCTCAGCAACAGAGGCAGCCTACAGAAAGCCGGGAACATCTCTAGGAGTGCTGCCCGTATGATGGGTGTGTGTTTGTGTGTGTAGTGACCACAAGCACGGCAGAGAAGGGAAAAGTTGGATATGATGATTGAAAAAGGTGGCGGAAATCCAAGAGAAATAAAAAGATTGGCAACAAAGAGAAACAAAAAGAATTTACACAAATGAAAAATGAGAGAAAATCTGAATGGTGTCAGACTAGTTTCAACAGAGAGAGAAAAAGAGAAAGCAGTTTCCACTCACTTGGCGAGATGCTTGGTAACCAGACTGAGCACTAATCTGTTCTTCTCTGGCAGTTCATGAACCAGACAGTGAATGGCCTTAACTCTAGATTCTGGACTACCACTCTCTGTGTAGACAGAAAAGAAAAAAGAAAAACAAAACAAAATTTTTTTTTTTAAAAGACACCTCAAAATATACACTTATAAAAATTAAATCTTTCAAAATGAGAGACGAGAGTGGTGTTTATTTTTTTTTAGATTATTTCTATTTTAAATTGTGCCGTCAATGCCTGATCGATCATTGTAGTTATCCTTTTGAGTTTTGATAACGTTACCATTTTTTTCATTTTAAAGTGGAAAATAGTAATAAGGATAAGTAGATGACACTTTTGACTAGAGTATGTATCCTGAACCTCATACACAAGACTAATGAAGTCATCCCAAATTTTACAACAAAACCTTTAACATGTTGGCCTGGTGTGGTGTAGTGGATAAAGCCCATGAACAATCAACCATTGTTCAGATAAACAAGATATTAAACAATGCATTGCTCCAGGACAGTGATTGTTGTATTGTCATCAAGCGTGGGATTATCTTTTTGACTTTAACTCATTCAAATCCAAGTTTCTCCAACGCCTTCTCTTTACATGATGTCAGGCACGCTCACTGCACTAATGTAAACAAAGAAGTTGTCTCGTGCACACCAGGTTCGAATGTGTGAATGATTTTCAGCAAATTAACACTTAAATTTCAGTCTGTTCCTCACAAGCCACTTTTGTATGGGATGAACACTTGATATATAGTGCATGGGTGATACGCACATCTGTTATGCTGCTTTTATATGAATTGAGGGCGAGTATAGTAAATGTTGACATAATTTGTATCTTTGGATGAGCTTCTTGGTGAGATTTCTCATTTTGGGTTAAATTCTGTTAATTTTGCTCCAGCAAAGCTTTATTTTTATTACATTTTTGGATATTTAGAAAAAATATATAATAATAATAATAATAATAAATAAATAATCAATTAAAATGCTTTAATGTCGGCATTTCATTGCATTTTTGATAACAAGTAATTTTTTACACTTTTTGTTATTCATTAGAAAGTGACATGAAGCTGAAAGAAAATGCAGTTAATGTCTATAAGCAGTTTTTTTTTAATTAAACACATTAAACTAACATTTTTTTTTCTCTTCTAGCTTCAAATGAGGATGTTCACACACAAAAAAAACACACTGCTCTATATAGTATAATGCAACTCATTTATTTAGAATATAAATACAATAAAACAGGGTTCCCATTCTTTTCAAGGCACAATTATCCAGAACATTTCCAAGACATTTTATGTGCCACATGCAAAAACACACAAGAGGTTAATGAAGGATTATTTTTTCAAAATAATTTGACTGTAGTTTCTCACCTCTGTATGTCCCAGTGTGACAATTAAACCACAAAAAAGCTATAATTTCATTAAAATACATATATAGTCTGCATGTGCTTCACGCTTCAGATGCACTGTAATCTACTACAAAAATACAAACACCTAGAGTGAACGGGATGCTCATGAGATGTGTTTTCAGGGTACAAGCTGCCAGTTTCACACATTTATTATGAAGCACACAGCACATACAGATTACATATTTATTTATATCGCAGCCTTTTGCAGTTTAATAATCACACTTGGACATATTAAGATTTTAATTTAATAATTGTGCATTCAAACAACTTTTTGTCCCGAATATGTCAATATGATAGGATTCAGTGATTTCATCGATGTTTTCTGCATCACAGAATTCATAGGGTCCCACATGAGGTAACCGGTGTAAGCGGACACCGATCATTGAATTATTGAAAATGTATTTACATTCCGAGGTGTAAAGGCCGGATCTCCACTCTACCACCTCAAGTTGTGAATTCTTTTTCTTTTTTTTTAATCTGCGGTCCGACCATTGTCTTTGTCTAAATTCAAAATGGTTTTGTAGTTAGCACTACAGCAGTGTTGGAACTAAGTATATGTGCACAATATCCATACTTGTACATGTTACAAAAACCTTATCAGTGACACAATCAAACAGTTTTATAATTATTCAAAATATTTTCCAGGACAAATGAGAGTTTTTCTCATTTTTTATTACTTTTTCATGACTGGAAAACTTCACTGCAAAATTCCAGGTTTTCCAGGCTGTCCAGGACATGTGGGAACCCTGATATATTGCTGTTATACATGCTAATGATAGTATCCGTAATTTACAGAACACTTGACGGAATCCTCAAAACTGAGGTAAGAATGTGACAACGTTGACGCTTACGTGGTGCAAGATTAAAAAAGAGTGACGTTTCCCTTCTGAGATATCCCTGAATTAGTTATTAATTTACTATTCTGAGCTTTGTACAAAGAGTTAATTGGCTTGTCATTTTGTTATGCATTTGCAACCCCTTCCAAATCCACAACAACCCACTGACTCAAATCTTTATTTTGATATAATTTTCAGATTTCGAAAGTACTTAAACTGTTGTTTTTCATAACTGGAAATGAATCCAGGAATATTTTCGCTAAGTATTACACCCCCTTCCGCGTTTAACAAACAAGCTCACAATGACATACAAAAATTCTTAGTCTATATGGTATTAGTGAAGTAATTGATAGGGGGATTAGTTTGATTATTGTCTAAGCAAGGACAAAGAGCATACTTGCAGGGACGATGAACTCCTTATACAGCTCGTATGTCATTAGAGGCTCTGGAAGGCTCCTTGAGAGAGAGAGAGAGAGATTTATTGGTTTTATTGGGCATTATTGGACACAACACTATGATTAATGTGGCTGATCGCTGCAAGAAATAAGAGCACACGCGCACACACACACACACACGCACGCACGCACGCACGCACACGCGCACGCACGCACACACACGCACACACACACACACACACACACACACACACACATTGTGATAACCAAGTTCATCTGAAGGTACTTTCACTCAGACACTGGCAGACATCCCAGCACTGATACCGCAAAATGAGCCTAGCACGCCAATACCATCAGGCGGTCCAAAAGCCACCTTGTGCTGTTCTATTGTGACACATCAATTACAGAAGTGAATAAAAAGCACTGTTAATTAAAATGTTGATTAAAACGGTGTTTCTTCCAGGAATGCTCCACTGTAAATTATTAAAGAGATCTACAGATTTACCATCATTACTTTTGTTTGAGATTCTTACTGGAGAAAAGTTTGTTAAGACATTTCTCATGATCTTAAAAACCTTTTGACCAAAATGGTTATGCTTAAATTCCTGAATTTTTTTATTTTGTAGACATATAAATTATGGCTAAAAATTACTGATATATAATGCATTTTGTGAAAATTACTTATAATAATGCATTTTTTGAAAAGAAATCTGAAGCATCTATGTTGAAAAATGAAGTTGATGGAGAGGATGCAGTGTTTGCAGAGTTAATTTGTTTAACTTTACTACTGGGTTAGTCTAAAATGTGCAACATACTAATACTGAAAGAATGAGTAAGGGTTTCTTTCTGAGGGATCAAACTTGAAGTGTTGTAATTATTGTTGTGTCCTAGCAGTCAAAAAGCTGGCAAAAAATTTACTCTAAACTGAATTTTCTTTAACAACTGTGAATGGCTTGTGGCTTCCCAATTACAAATGAAATATTTTGATAATTTCTGTTAAATGACAACCAGCACATTTCGCGAAAGTAGCATATTTGTAAACACTAGTAAATTATGCTATTTTATATCTGCAAACAGAAACAAAATGTTGAAGTAACTCACCTCAGGTAAAGTTTTAATGCACTGGTGATTGTTTTTACATCCCATTCCTCACTGGTTGCTAAATCTACTTCACTGCTCTTCTCATCTAAAGATGAAAAATAAAAAATTAAACAAATTAAGACAAATAATTGAATTTGGAATTCCTATGTGTTGAATAAATCTTGATTAGGATGCACAGTACATTTACAATGAGAGAGGAAGAGAGGGCTGATTGGAAGTCAAGGTGTGGACGATGTGGGGGGCAGACATCTGGACCTTAATGTAGTACCACAGCCTGCCTAGAGGTTATTTTAATTTTTTTCCCCAGGAAGATTGCCAGAGTGCATGTATATGTAATTGTGAAATTATTCTTGTTGAGTCTGTAACTCTAGGGCTTTAATGCTTGTAAAGAATTAAAGCCAATTTATTCACTGACAATTACCTCTCTGTCTGGCTAACTGTTACCATGGTAATGACTTAACGATTGCTATATAAAAGCTGACAATCAAAAATGTCTTAAAGGGAAATGTCTTTAAGGGAAATTTAAATTCTCTCATCATTTACTCACCCTCATTTCATCCCAGATGTGTATGACTTACTTTCTTCAGCAGAAAATAAATTAAGATTTTTAGAAGAATATTTCAACTCTGTATGTCCATAAAATGAAAAGGACATAAAGGCAGCATGAAAGTAATCCATACAATTCCAGTGGTTAAATCCATATGTTCTGAAGGGATATGGTGAGAAAAAGAAAAAATACTTAAGACCTTCTTTAGTTTTAACCTTTAAAGTTCTGGTCACCATTCAATTGCATTTTATCAACCTACAGAGTTGAAATATTCTTCTAAAAATCTTAATTTGTGTTCTGCAGAAGAAAGAAAGTTATACATATCTGGGATGGCATGAGGGTAAAGTTATATACACATACTGTATATCTACGGTCCCATTTAAAATGTCATGAAACTGCAAAACAAGGTTAAATAGATTTTTAGATAAATAACATGTCACACAGCAGAACACTGCCTGGCATGTTATGTCAACAACCCAAAATATGAACCTGTCCTCCTGTATCCTCCTTTATTTGTTGTGAGCAAATCTACTAACCACAGCTAAGATACAGATTTTATATTAGCACTTGTTGTTTCATCTTAACACTCTATTTTTATTCAGTCTGCAGACATCTTGTCACAACATAATGCATGCACTAGACTGGTCACGATATCATAATTTTCACTCTGGTGTTCCGAGTAACACCGGTATTACCGCTGGTTGGTTGGACGCTAAGTTGTACTATGGGGTAATTTTTGTTAAGCAATAGTATACACAATAATGCAAAGCAGCTTGATTTCAAACTTTTACATTTATTTTTTTATTTATTTTAAATAAAAATTCAAATGAACGTGAAAAAAATTAAGTGCAATTAAAATGTGTGTTGTTAAATTTTTTGAAAGATGTCTTTTCAACAGTTGTGAAGGGCAACATCTCTTTGGCAACGAACCTACTTCATCAGTGCATTCTCTCCATGGGCTACCCATCATTTATTTAGTTGTCCAGACAAATGCATCACTTATTTTGGGTTGTTGCGGGTTTAATGTTGGCATTTTTTACCCTTCATCCCAGGACACAGTATAGCTGCTTCGAAACGGTAATGACTTTGAATGTTTGTGAATAAATACATTTTGTTCCCTCCTAGGGCTGGGCAATACAGAAGAAATATGTTCACAATATTTTTATTGTTTTTTATTGGGCTTGTTTAAGGACCCAATGAATTTACACCTGCGTCAGACATGCTTGTGTAGTGTCTCGGGTGTGTTGCATCATAAACATAAAATGTTTAGGTCACTGTGTCAAGTTAAATATAGTTTAATACTCAATCTTTAAACACATCTTGAGATTCCTTAGTTCGAATTTGCGCTCTATCAAGTGTTTTGAACGCAAGAACGTAACGCAAGTTTGTGTTGCTGCTAATGAAGTGTTTTCTTCACTGTATAAACTGCGTGTTGCTCATACAGCTGAAATTTCACTTACTGCCCTCTGGAGTAAACAGGTGGTACTACAATCTTGCATTTCTCAGGAATCTTCTTTATTATGGTCCGGGGGCATTGTGATTAATTGCGCATATATATATATATATATATATATATATATATATATATATATATATATATATATATATATATATACACACACACACACACACTCACCTAAAGGATTATTAGGAACACCTGTTCAATTTCTCATTAATGCAAATATCTAATCAACCAATCACATGGCAGTTGCTTGAATGCATTTAGGGGTGTGGTCCTGGTCAAGACAATCTCCTGAACTCCAAACTGAATGTCAGAATGGGAAAGAAAGGTGATTTAAGCAATTTTGAGCATGGCATGGTTGTTGGTGCCAGGCGGGCCGGTCTGAGTATTTCACAATCTGCTCAGTTACTGGGATTTTCACGCACAACCATTTCTAGGGTTTACAAAGAATGGTGTGAAAAGGGAAAAACATCCAGTATGCGGCAGTCCAGTGGGCGAAAATGCCTTGTTGATGCTAGAGGTCAGAGGAGAATGGGCCGACTTATTCAAGCTGATAGAAGAGCAACTTTGACTGAAATAACCACTCGTTACAACCGAGGTATGCAGCAAAGCATTTGTGAAGCCACAACACGCACAACCTTGAGGCGGATGGGCTACAACAGCAGAAGACCCCACCGGGTACCACTCATCTCCACTACAAATAGGAAAAAGAGGCTACAATTTGCAAGAGCTCACCAAAATTGGACAGTTGAAGACTGGAAAAATGTTGCCTGATCTTGATTTCTGTTGAGACATTCAGATGGTAGAGTCAGAATTTGGCATAAACAGAATGAGAACATGGATCCATCATGCCTTGTTACCACTGTGCAGGCTGGTGGTGGTGGTGTAATGGTGTGGGGGATGTTTTCTTGGCACACTTTAGGCCCCTTAGTGCCAATTGGGCATCGTTTAAATGCCACGGCCTACCTGAGCATTGTTTCTGACCATGTCCATCCCTTTATGGCCACCATGTACCCATCCTCTGATGGCTACTTCCAGCAGGATAATGCACCATGTCGCAAAGCTCGAATCATTTCAAATTGGTTTCTTGAACATGACCATGAGTTCACTGTACTAAAATGGCCCCCATAGTCACCAGATCTCAACCCAATACAGCATCTTTGGGATGTGGTGGAACGGGAGCTTCGTGCCCTGGATGTGCATCCCACAAATCTCCATCAACTGCAAGATGCTATCCTATCAATATGGGCCAACATTTCTAAAGAATGCTTTCAGCACCTTGTTGAATCAATGCCACGTAGAATTAAGGCAGTTCTGTAGTCGAAAGGGGGTCAAACACAGTATTAGTATGGTGTTCCTAATAATCCTTTAGGTGAGTGTATATATGTATATATATATATATATATATATATATATATATATATATATATATATATATATATATATATTCACACAGTATATAAAAACACACTCATCTCCTTTAAATAAGCAGAGAGTCTGGATATAATACTGCGACTGTGCTCCCTGATGTGTAAAACCACATGCAAGACTCTGGCAGAAACGTCGAATGACAGTGCTCTGAATTTAAAAATGAGAGGGGTGGTTTTGTTGTGTTCTGGATATTTCACAGCTTTTTAGTGAATGAGTCAACTACAAAGGGCTCAGGGTGTTCTCAGATGAGGACAGTGGATATATATATTGTTAATGGCTATTAGACTCTGGAGTGGCTGAGTTCATGTAGCAGCAGGGGCTCAGGCAGCCTGCCGACTCGACACGTCGCTTAGAATTCAGACCTGAGAGGTAGCAGTTCATGCTATGACTGCAGACAGACAAAGAAAAGAAAGAATTTCTTTATAAAGCCACTGTTTAAAAAAAAAAAAAAAAAGACAAAAATGTATTTGTGGTCATTTGCATATCATTTTAGATAGTTGTGGAGTCATACAAACTAATTTGAGGACAGCAGTGGTTGTACAAAAGCGAGATTGTGATCGGTGTGTGTGTGACAGAGAGAAAGCAGACGGAAATATGATTGCTTCCAGTAATGGAGCCAAGTGCCACCTACAAGGACAGGACAGGACAGAAGGACATACAGAAAGAGACCAGACTGGGTGATTGAATGGTCTGAATGGTAAAGAGACTCAGCAGGACACTGGCTTAAGCTACAATTATATGGCTTCAATTTAATAATCTTAGGATTTAAGGCTGTTTTTATACCACCTAAAATTGTCAGCACCAATTACAGAATACACAAAGCATCAATACAATAATAAAATCAACTTACCAATCATTAAACTGAGAAGCTTCTGGACTTTTGAACTGACCCCGACCACTCTGTATAGGCCCTGATCATTAATACCTGTAATAAAACAACAATCAAGCGAAAAAGTTTTCAGACACCTTGTTCAAAGTCTGGTCTTTGGACTATATACTCTTCCCATCTGAAACTAAATACTAGCAAACTAAGCATCTCCCATTCATCCTGGTAAGAACAACAGGTTACTGGTATGGTATGAATTGATAAACTGCTAGATTAGCCTGCCATCTAGTGTTCAGAAAGTGTTACTGCAGTATGTAAACAACAGAGCGGTTCAGTTTGTAGTCCTAAAAAACAAAAGAAAATACTACTTGAGGACACAACGGTTTCAAATTTTCCCATTGAGGTATGACTGTGCACAATTGTTTTACACATAAGCAAAAGGAACAAAAGGGGAAAGTTTATAGAAGTGATGTTAGGCAAAAACCGCTAGAGCAAAAGAAATGGACTTGCACCAGAATACATATAGTATAAGTTATACACACCTATACCCCTTCTGATTGTTTGTTTGTTACTTTATTTATTTTGAATATGATGTCTATATATTCAAACATATTATGGGTGGATACCTCTGGACTCAATGGCATTAATTGAGTTTTTTACAAAGTTTATTCCCACGTCATCCAGCTGGGCATCAACTACAGAAACACACAAATACATTAATGACCGAACTGTCACAATACTTGAACCAATATTAAAATCAAACAAAAACAAATCATTAAAAACCCATCGGCATTAATATTCCATTTAATGGTAAATGTGTAGCTCTGTTACAACAAGAATCTTTATTTCTAGTGTCAATTACACATATAATATTTTAGTTTACTCACTTCCTCTTTCTCTTGATTGCATCCTGTTGAGAAACTGCATCTGTTTGTCAGAGATAAACATCAGGCAGAGACACAAACTAGACCAGAATGAATAACAAATCATCAAAAAACATAAAAGGAATAGTTCACCCAAAAGTGACAATTCTCTCATCATTTACTCATCCTTATACCATCTCAAAATCTTATGATGTTCTTTGTTCCATGGAACAATAGAAAGATGATGTCTGCTTGTCCATACAATACAAGTGAATTGTGACCAATTTTTCAAGCTCCAAAAAAGACAAAGGCAGCGTAAATTTAATCCATGAGACTCCAGTGGAGTCTTTTATATTATAAATATTGAAATCAGCAGTCTTCTTGACGATCATCTCAGTTACACTTCTTAGCGCAATCTACATAGCTCTGTGCATGCATCAAGCCCTAGGAAGTGTAATCGAGCTTGAAATCATGATTGTTCCAAGAGATTGCAATGGCAAAATGTGCAGCATTACATTTTAGTCTATCTTCACCCAAAATCGATTGGCTCACTTCAAAAGACATGGATTAAGCCACCAGAGTTTTATGGATTACATTTATGCTGTATTTACTGTATGTCCTTTTAGGAGAGGGAAAATTTGGTCACCATTCACTTGCATTTTATGGACAAACAGTCATCGTATTCTCCATAAAAATATCTTTGTTTGATGAGAGAATTATTGTTTTGGGGTGAACTATTCCTTATGTCCAAACAAGAGACTCTGTACTATAAATATGATACATCTTATAGTAACTGCTTGAAGCAAAGCTCTGATGCAAAGATGTATTAAAAAGAATCTAAAGTGGATTTGGTCAGAAAAATGCTTTCATTGAATAAAGCTGTTGGGTTTATTTCAGGGAGTTAAAGTGAATGATTGACGCACTGGCTCCTTTCCTCCCATCGCATGAATCCAGAATCTGTAGTCATCTTCCGAGACAGCCTGGACAGTCAACACTGTGCCTGGTCTAGAAAAATCAAAACGCAAACTCAGCCTGTTGCTACATGTATTTAAATCAACTGCAAGATTTGGAGGCATGCTGTGATCTTTTACACTCCACAAACCACTGCTTGAGTTTCCACATGAAATTGTGCCCAGGCTGGTGTTGGCTGAAGGCATTGATTAATAATGTCCCTGTGTGTTTCGTGGATGTTCAAAATATTTTGATTTCTTAATTATCTGATGTACGAGAGGCAGCATCATTAAATCTCACACTCTCTTATTAACATCTCTAGCTTCCAAAGGAAGGGTCTTCAGTCCTATATTAATAGAGATTTTTTATTATTATTATTTTAATTTTGTATTTTTTTATATTTCTTATATTTCTAGTATATATTTTTTCTTATTATAATATGGTAAAAAGGAAATGCAAGTGTTAAAGTTGTTAAAGAAACTGGAAATAATTGAAAAACATTCAAGTATTGGCCAATCACAAATGCTTAATTTTGTGTGATCTGTTAATTGACAGCAAATTCTTCTTGTGAAGAAATACAGAGTTGGAGATGAGTCACATTTTTTCCAAACATTGTGCAAGTTGCCCTAAAGTGTGACTACTTTTGTTTTAAGGTAGTATACAAGTACTCTTATTCCCACTAGTTGGGAGCCAGAAATGCATATTGATATTTATACAGTATTTATTCATGTAAAAGTGGAATGCCACAACGCAAGCAATTCATCTTAAAGAGACAGTAACATAAATAAGCGAGGATATAGAAAACATTATAGGATTTATATATATAATGTTTTTGTTCCCCACATCAAGTTTCTCTTTGTATATATTCATCAAATTTTAGAATGAAATTGAAGAAAAGTGAGAAAAAAAACCCTAATATCTTTCTGGCTCAGAGAGCACAAACATACAGTGGGGTCTGAAGTGTCTACATGTGAAAATGCAACTATTACGTATTATCTTTTATTTTTAACATACAAAATGACATCAACATCATGACAACTTGAGTTAAATGTTATATTAACAAGAATTCCTATTCGGTGTTGTACCCCTTTTGCTTTACTGCACTCAAGCTGTCATAGACTCCACAAGTTTGTGCAAAATCTGATCATCCATGTTATCACAGAAGGATTTGAGAACATTGGAATGAGCACTAAGAGCATATTGTGTGCTTTTGTAAGAAAGGAAACCTGACCTTTTGTACAAATGAGTTAACATGTTAAATGTCTCAATTTATTATGATTAGTAACCTTTTAAGCAGAATAAAAAGGTAGTGGAAAACTCTGTAAATACAAACATTGTATTTATTTGACTTTAAATGAGGACCAATGAAGTAAAACAGGCTTGTATTGTGACTGTGGACAACATACCGATCTGTGATCTCTATGTCTAGGCAGAACCTCCTGTCAAGCATGTCTGTGGTTTTGCGGACACAAGACTTTAGTGTGACAGAGTCCGTCTCACCCTGAAATGATACAGAACATTTCATAAACAGCAGATTAGCTAGATTACAATCAATCATAGTCCTTGGACATGTCAAAAATCAACTCTCTGTAATGCATTTAAACTATAACAAAAGATGAAACCTGAAACTTACATTTTATGAAACCAAGACTACGTTACCATTTACATTACCAAGACTAGTGTGTCATATTATCTACACTTACAAGCTTGCCCACTGATCTCTGGTCAAACGTGATCATGTGCAGAATTTTCTGTTCTTTGACAAAAGTGCAATATCGTTTCACCCAGCTGGATCCAAAAGGTGGAGGTCCTGAAGAAATCCAAAAAAAATTTTTTCGCAATACCAGAGGAGCAGAAGGCACATGACATGCAAGTCAATAAAATCACATGCTACGAGGCACCCTGCAGTGTGTTACATCATGAAATTTATTTTGCGTACGTTTCTCCTGTATGTAAAGATAGCCCTCACTGCTGATGGGGCTGGTCTGTCGGTACTCCTGCGGCGACTCTTTGATTCTATTCATTAACTCGTACACCTCAGAGCGGGCACCCTCAAAACGACTCCGTGTCTGAAAGGAAACGCACACGAAAACAAAACATCATCATGGATAAACACTTGGGGAATCCTTGGCAATCAGTCAACTCAGTTTCTCATAAGGCTTCCACAATTATTAATTTTACTAGCAGATTAGTTACCCAAAAATGTTAAGGTGTGTCAAAAGTTTAACCAATGTAAATTACTCATCATATACCATGAAGCATTAGCAGTCATTTCCATTACTGCAGAGGTGAGAGCAAGTCACAAGTGCAACTTTTAGGCAAGTCTCAAGTCATTGCTTTCAATTCCAGTGTAAAGTCTCAAGTCAGCAGTACAGTCAAGCAAGACAAGTAAAGTCAGTGGTTCACCTCAAGCAAGTCAAGTTGAGACCTGCTAAGAGTCATATCGTGCCAAGTCACAGTACAAAACACAATCAATGAGAACGGTTATATTTATTTTTTATTTCCCAACAGGAATTATGAATGTCCTCAATTATGATATGTACAGTGTATATATATATATATATATATATATATATATATATATATATATATATATATATATATATATATATATATATATACACTCTTGTGAACAGCCAGCCTCTTTAGCAATGACCTTTTGTGTCTTGCCCTCCTTGTGCAAGATGTCAATGGTCGTCTTTTGGACAGCTGTCAAGTCAGCAGTCTTCCCCATGATTGTGTAGCCTACAGAACTAGACTGAGAGACCATTTAAAGGCCTTTGCAGGTGTTTTGAGTTAATTAGCTGATTAGAGTGTGGCACCAGGTGTCTTCAATATTGAACCTTTTCACAATATTCTAATTTTCTGAGATACTGATTTTGGGGTTTTTATTAGTTGTCAGTTATAATCATCAAAATTAAAAGGAATGAACACTTGAAATATATGACTCTGTGTGGAATGAATGTATACATTATACAAGTTTCACTTTTTGAATGGAATTACTGAAATAAATCAACTTTTTGACAATATTCTAATTATATGACCAGCACCTGTATATACATACATACATACATACATACATACATACACACATACACATACACATACACACACACACACACACACACACACACCTGTACACCTACTTATTCATGCGAATATCTAATCATCCAATCGTGTGGCAGCAAATAAATGCATGAAATCATGCAGATACAGCTCAGGAGCTTCAGTTAATGCTCACATCAACCATCAGAATGGGATAAAAATGTGATCTCAGTGATTTCAACCATGGCACGATTGTTGGCGCCAGATGGGCTGGTTTGAGTATTTCTGTAACTGCTGATCTCCTTGGATTTTCAAGCACAACAGTCTCTAGATATTACTCAGAATGGTGCCAAAAACAAACAAATTAAAAAAAAAACATCCAGTGAGTGGCAGTTCTGCGGTCGGAAAAGCCTTGTTGATGAGAGAGGCCAACAGAGAATGGCCAGACTTGTTCTGGTAACAAAGATAACTTCTCTGTTCAATTCTAGTGAGCAGAATAGCATCTCAGAATGCACAACAGGAAGGTTACGGTAACAAAGATAATCTCTCTGTACAGTTATAGTGAGCAGAACAGCATCTCAGAATGCACAACAGGAAGGTTACGGTAACAAAGATAATCTCTCTGTACAATTATAGTGAGCAGAATAGAATCTCAGAATGCACAACATGTCTTGAGGCGGATGGGCTATAACAGTAGAAGACCAAATAGGATTCCACTTCTATCAGCCAAAAACAGAAAGCTGAGGCTCTCCAAAGGCTCACCAAAACTGGACAGTTAAATACTGGAAAACATAGCCTGGTCTGACAAATTTGGATTTCTTCTGATGTACACAGATGGTAAAGCCCAGTGCAGCCTCAGCTTTCTGACAAAACAAGTAAAGCTCAATTGGCAGCAGTTGTGGCATAATGTTGATTACCACAAAAATGTATTTAGACTCATACCTCCTTGAAAAAAAAAAAAAAAAAGAAAGAAATAAAGAAAAAACATTTAAATTAGAGGTTTCAGTGAGGCACTTACAATGGAAGTGTATGTGGCCAATTTTTGGAGGGTTTGCAGGCAGAAATGTGAAGCATAAAAATGTATAAAAGAACTTACATTTATTCTTCAGTTAAAACTTGTGTATTATTGGTTTATAATGTTGTTTTTGCAAGATTAAATGGTTTATGGCATAACTGTACCCCAAATTTGTGAAAAGATAAGACAAAACAAAAAAATATTTTTTAAATATTATGCCACAAACGCTGTCAATTGAGCTTAACTTGTGTGAAACTCATAACATTCCTTTAATATCTGAAAATGGTTGAAGTATACATATATAAATATATATATCTATACACACAAAATGCTTGCTGACGTTTTTACAACAGTTCACTATTTATCACTATTTATAACAGTATCACTACAAAATTGAAGGTCAGTTCAACACCACTGACTCCAGAAGTATGTGGAAGGGAATTAACATCATCACGGACTATAAACAGAATAAAAACTCCGCCATGAACACCGTTGCCTCTCTCCCGGACGAGCTTAATACATTTTATGCTCGCTTCGAGAACAACAACACCGCCCTCGCGGAGAGAGCACTCGCGGCCGATACTACAGATGATGGTTCACTCTCCGTCTCTGTTGCGGATGTAACCCGATCCTTCCGACGGGTGAACGTTTGTAAAGCCGCGGGTCCAGACGGCATTCCGGGCCGCGTCATCAGAGCATGCGCGAACCAACTGGCTGGTGTTTTTACGGACATTTTCAACCTGTCCCTCTCCCTGTCTGTAGTCCCCACATGCTTCAAAACATCAACCATTGTGCCTGTACCGAAGCAAGCCAAAATCACTTGTTTAAATGACTGGCGTCCTGTTGCTCCGACCCCCATCATCAACAAATGCTTTGAGAGGTTGATCAGAGATCACATCTGCTCTGTTCTGCCCACCTCTTTGGACCCATTGCAGTTTGCCTACCGTAAAAACCGCTCCACTGATGATGCTATTGCATCTACAATACACACTGCTCTTTCCCACCTGGAAAAAAGGAACACATATGTGAGAATGCTGTTTGTAGACTACAGTTCAGCATTCAACACCATAGTGCCCTCCAAGCTTGATGTGAAACTCCGGGCTCTGGGCTTAAACAGCTCGCTGTGCAGCTGGATCCTGGATTTCCTGTCAGGCAGACGTCAGGTGGTTAGAATGGGCAGCAACATCTCCTCACCACTGACCCTCAACACTGGAGCCCCGCAGGGCTGTGTTCTCAGCCCACTCCTGTATTCCCTTTACACACATGACTGTGTGGCGACACATAGCTCCAATGCCATCATTAAGTTTGCTGACGATACGACGGTAGTAGGTCTGATCACTGACAATGATGAAACAGCCTACAGAGAGGAGGTGCACACTCTGACACGCTGGTGTCAGGAGCACAACCTCTCCCTCAACGTCAGTAAAACCAAGGAGCTTGTGGTGGACTTCAGGAAGAAAGACAGAGAACACACCCCCATCACCATCAATGGAGCACCGGTGGAGAGAGTCAGCAGTTTCAAGTTCCTCGGTGTCCACATTACTGAGGAACTCACATGGTCCGTCCACACTGAGGCCGTTGTGAAGAAGGCCCACCAGCGCCTCTTCTTCCTGAGACGGCTGAGGAAGTTTGGAATGAACCAACACATCCTCACACTGTTCTACACTAGTACTGTTGAGAGCATCTTGACTGGCTGCATCACCGCCTGGTACGGCAATAGCACCGCCCACAACCGCAAAGACCTGCAAAGGGTGGTGCGAACGGCCAGAAACATCATCGGAGGTGAGCTTCCCTCCCTCCAGGATATATATAACAGACGGTGTGTGAAGAAAGCTCGGAGGATTATCAAAGACTCCAGCCACCCGAGTCATGGGCTGCTCTCACTGCTTCCATCAGGCAGGCGGTATCGCAGCATCAGGACCCACACCACCCGACTACATGACAGCTTCTTCCCACAAGCAATAAGACTTTTGAACACATGATCTCTCACGATCTACAATCAGCACTGCACTTTATAAATCCTCATTCTGTCAATATATTCTCCCAATTCAGTTAGTGTATATATATATATATTTATACCCGTATCTAGTGTGTGTATTCTACATTGTGTGTATTGTGTACATTTGTTATGTAAATTGTTGTGTATGTGTACATTTGTTATGTAAATTGTTGTGTAAGTTTGTTATGTAAATTGTTTTGTGTAATATGTTGTTTATTGTAAAGTGGTTTATGTCTCGTCACTGTTATTACTGCTATGTTGCTCGGAACTGCACACAAGAATTTCACCTGCTGTTGCACTCGTGTACACAGTAGTGTGACAATAAAGTGATTTGATTTGATTTGATTTGATTTTGATATTGCAACAAATGTCTACAAATGTCAGTCTACATTAATATCTACTAAAATTTGATGCTAAAATGTGTTGTTTTTACAGAAGAGCAGGTTTGACAAAAGTTTAGGTCACCTGAGGTTGCGCTAGAAAAGATTTTTGTCCATTACTATGATGGACTGAGTTTCTATTACATTCTAAAAGATTTTTCCCCAAAACAAAAATGTACTGTGGTTAAGTGTATGTGTGGAAAGAATGAATGCAGGTGAGATATGAAATATTTGTTTTTTTTAAAAAAAACATCACAATTGCCAGATTCATTGTTCTAAATGTTGCAAAAACAAATGTTTCACTTGGTTGGAGTTTTAGTCAGCCTCTGGGAGAAACACGAATAGTTTCAGGGTGTTTTGCACACATTTTGTCTTGTAAGTCAAGATTCCAATGAACTCAGACCATAGCTGTCTGCAACACATGCTGGAAGGTTTGGTTATAATGCGCTTTGTGTAAGCAAAGCACCCCGGGTTTATTTTCACCTTTGCATAATACCAAATTGTTTTGACTGTTACAGATTGTTATATAAAGTTAATGGCATGCAGCTACATTGGGACACAGTTTGTGGACAAGAAAATGGAACAAGAGCAACTGAAGTCATGTGAATTACATACCAATTATTGGCAGAAATAATCAACTAATCGGGCAGTCAGTGAAACCCCTAGTTGTCCACCATCACTACTTACAGGTATAGGCTAGTTCAACAAAGTTTAACAAAGTGGATTATTACAGAGAAATTATTTTCCAAATCTGTTTGGAATTTCTCAGCTAATAAAGCAAGATAATCCACTTTCTCAAGCTACAGCTGAAGTCAGAAGTTTACATACACTTAGGTTGAAGTCATTAAAACTAATTTTTTAACCACTATCTATTTGTTAACTGTGCCTTTAAGCATTTAGGAAAAGTCCAGAAAATTATGTCAAGCCTTTAGGCAATTAGACAATTAACTTCTGATAGGCTAATTGGCTAATATGAGTAACCTGGGGATGTACCTGTGGATGTATTTTAAGGCCTATCTTCAAACTCAGTGCCTTTTTGCTTGGCATCATGGGAAAATCAAAAGAAATCAGCCAAGACCTCAGAAAAAACATTGTGGATCTCCACAAGTCTGGTTCATCCTTTGGAGCAATTTTCAAATGCCTGAAGGTACCATGTTCATCTGTACAAACAATAGTACACAATTATAAACACCACAGGACCACACAACCATCATACTGCTCAGGAAGGAGACTCATTCTGTCTCTTAGAGATGAACGTTTTTTGGTGTGAAAAGTGAAAATCAATCCCAAAACAACAGCAAAGGACTTTGTGAAGATGCTGGAGGAAACAGGTAGACAAGTATCTATATCCACAGTAAAACGTGACCTATATCATAACCTGAAAGGCTGCTCAGCAAGGAAAAAGCCTATTTCTCCAAAACTGCTATAAAAAAGCCAGACTACAGTTTGCAAGTGCACATGGGGACGAAGATCTTATTTTTTGGAGAAATGTCCTCTGGTCTGATGAAACTTTTTGGCTATAATGACCATTGTTATGTTTAGAGGAAAAATCCAAAAGAAGCCATCTTGCAAGGGGGTGGCAGCATCATGTTTTGGGGATGCTTTGCTGCAGGAGGGACTGGTGCACTACACAAAATAGATGGCATTTGGAAGGAAAATTATGTGGATATTTTGAAGCAACATCTCAAGATATCAGCCAGGAAGTTAAAGCTCGGTCGAAAATTACTCTTCCAAGTGGACAATGACAACAAGCATACCTCCAAAGTTGTGGCAAAATGGCTTAAGGACAACAGAGCCAAGGTATTGGAGTGGCCATCACAAAGCCCTGACCTTAGTCCAATAGAACATTTGTGGGCAGAAAATGTTTGGGCAAGTTAAACAATTTAAAGTCAATGCTACCATATATTAACAAAGTGTATGCAAACTTCTGACCCACTGGGAATGTTACAAAAGAAATAAAAGCTAAAATAAATAATTCTCTCAACAATTATTCTGAAATTTCACATTTTTTTATTTTTGTTTAGTTTTTTTATCCTCTTTTCTCCCAATTTGGAATGCCCAATTCCCACTACTTAGTAAGTCTTCATGGTGGCACAGTTACTCACCTCAATTTGGGTGGTGGAGGACAAGTCTCTCAGTCCGCTTCTGAGACCATCAATCTGCGCATCTTATCACGTGGCTTGTTGTGTATGACATTGTGGAGACTCCCAGCATGCAGAGGCTCATGCTACTCTCTACGGTCCACACACAAATTACTACGTGCCCCATTGAGAGCGAGAACCATCCATCACGACCACGAGGAGGTTACCCCATGTGACTCTACCCTACCTAGTAACCGGACCAATTTGTTTGCCTAGGAGACCTGTCTGAAGTCACTCAGCACACCCTGAATTCGAACTCGTGACTCCAGGGGTGGTAGTCAGTGTCAATACTTGTTGAGCTAACCAGCCCCCCCATAAAGTAGTGATCCTAACTGACATAAGACTGGGAAAGATTTCTATGATTAAATGTCAGGGATTGTGTTTAAATGAATTTGTCTAAGGTGTATGTAAACTTCTGACTTCAACTGTATACATTTTCATAACACTGACCTTGACCACTCTACTTGATTTTGAACTAATTCAAATTAAGCAGTGAGGAGAGTGATGTGGTTCAATCAAACAGGCAGGGGGAGGAAGTCAGCTCTCAAACTTCTGGCTTTAAAGTGAAATACAATGGAAGGTCAATGCAACAAAGGCCTTTAATGTCCCTTGGAAACCTTGGTCCTTTCGAAATGCTGCTGTATACTCTCTCAGTAGCTCTTTCCACATCACCCAGCAGGGCAACACAATGGTAGCCAGAGAAAGATGAGTGAAAAATGACAATTGTGCCAAATCACAACTGTTTTGATTAAATGCTTATTTGCCATTTAATGTACTTGGCACACAAGTACATTAAATTCAACAAAATGGATTCAACAGAATGAAAAGTATTAATGTGGAAAGTGAGTGGATAAATGTATATTCTGCAAACCTTTATGAGTATGTGTTTTAAAATAACAGGCTTAAGAGTGTGTATTTATGATGAAAACATTAATACTTACATTTTGGATATTGATTTGAAGTGCCTTTTTGTAATGGTCAAAATCTTCAGCCAACTCATATCCCTGATGATAGAAAGTAAAAACGGTCTGAAAGAATGCCAGCATCTGGAGCAGAAAAAGAGAAAAAAAGGGAATGGGTGTTAGTTAATTTCTTTATATTCAGTGTAGTGCATCAATGACAATGTAAAAATGAACCAACAAGAAGAAGCTGGATGCAGGACAAGCATCTAGAGATTATTTATCTTATTATTTATTTTTATTATATATATATATATATATATATATATATATATATATATACAGGTGCTGGTCATATAATTAGAATATCATCAAAAAGTTGATTTCAGTAATTCCATTCAAAAAGTGAAACTTGGATATTATATTCATTCATTACACACAGACTGATATATTTCAAATGTTTATTTCATTTACTTGTGATGATTAAAACTGACAACTAATGAAAATCCCAAATTCAGTATCTCCGAAAATTAGAATATTACTTAAGACCAATACAAAAAAAGGATTTTTTGAAATGTTGGCCAACTGAAAAGTATGAACATGAAAAGTATGAGCATGTACAGCACTCAATACTTAGTTGGGGCTCCTTTTGCCTGAATTACTGCAGCAATGCGGTGTGGCATGGAGTCGATCAGTCTGTGGCACTGCTCAGGTGTTATGAGAACCCAGGTTGCTCTGATAGTGGCCTTCAGCTCTTCTGCATTGTTGGGTCTGGCGTATCGCATCTTCCTCTTCACAATACCTCATAGATTTTCTATAGGGTTAAGGTCAGGCGAGTTTGCTGGCCAATTAAGAACAGGGATACCATGGTCCTTAAACCAGGTACTGGTAGCTTTGGCACTGTGTGCAGATGCCAAGTCCTGTTGGAAAATGAAATCTGCATCTCCATAAAATTGGTCAGCAGCAGGAAGCATGAAGTGCTCTAAAACTTCCTGGTAGACGGCTGCGTTGTCCTTGGACCTCAGAAAACACAGTGGACCAACACCAGCAGATGACATGGCACCCCAAACCATCACTGACTGTGGAAACTTTACACTGGACTTCAAGCAATGTGGATTCTGTGCCTCTCCTCTCTTCCTCCAGACTCTGGGACCTTGTTTTCCAAAGGAAATGCAAAATTTACTTTCATCAGAGAACATAACTTTGGACCACTCAGCAGCAGTCCAGTCCTTTTTGTCTTTAGCCCAGGTGAGACGCTTCTGACGCTGTGTCTTGTTCAAGAGTGGCTTGACACAAGGAATGCGACAGCTGAAACCCATGTCTTGCATACGTCTGTGCGTGGTGGTTCTTGAAGCACTGACTCCAGCTGCAGTCCACTCTTTGTGAATCTCCCCCACATTTTTTAATGGGTTTTGTTTCACAATCCTCTCCAGGGTGCGGTTATCCCTATTGCTTGTTCACTTTTTTTCTACCACATCTTTTTCTTCCCTTCGCCTCTCTATTAATGTGCTTGGACACAGAGCTCTGTGAACAGCCAGCCTCTTTAGCAATGACCTTTTGTGTCTTGCTCTCCTTGTGCAAGATGTCAATGGTCGTCCTTTGGACAGCTGTCAAGTCAGCAGTCTTCCCCATGATTGTGTAGCCTACAGAACTAGTCTGAGAGACCATTTAAAGGCCTTTGCAGGTGTTTTGAGTTAATTAGCTGATTAGAGTGTGGCACCAGGTGTCTTCAATATTGAACATTTTCACAATATTCTAATTTTCTGAGATACTGATTTTGGGGTTTTCATTAGTTGTCAGTTATAATCATCACAATTAAATGAAATAAACATTTGAAATATATCAGTCTGTGTGGAATGAATGTATACATTATACAAGTTTCACTTTTTGAATGGAATTACTGACATAAATCAACTTTTTGATGATATTCTAATTATATGACCAGCACCTGTATATACACACACATACATATATACATACACACTGTATATGTCTTGAGATCTCTGCATTCTGTTCCATCTCACTGTGCTCTGTCTAACTGACTAGAACTAGTGTACCTCCTGTGGTAAATTTCATGAGGTTAACTGCAATGTATAGAATATAAGACTAAGACTCTCTCTAATGAAGACAAATAAAGACACAACATTTGAAATATTTTTGAAATGAATACAATTAAACCAGCTGTAAGCAATCTGTTGTTTGTATACCATGAATAAAATGTGTACTGAGAACTCACACCTTTCCCTGTGACAGCCCTAGGCTCTTTAAACAACAAAAAATGTCAGAGGAGCCGCCCACATTTTTATTTATTTATTAGTTTTTTACCTAAGAGGTAAAAAGAAATGTTCTCTGCCTGCCAATCATTTTTTTAAAAATAAAAAATGTCATAGTCATTTTTTTAAGCACTCATTTGACTTATTCAGTACAAATAATGTTTTTTTATTTGATCTGTAAAAATGTATATTTTTAGTTCTAGTTCTAGTGCTTTATAATTGACTTAGAAACTTCCACTGAAAGTACATCAATGTAAACAGGTTTCTACAAAAGGTTTCTTTTTGAGTGTGGGTGTGGTGGTGGGGGCACGTCAGAGACACTGATTGAGTTGATAAGAGTGTAAGGTGTATTTACTTGGAATACACTCTAAAACACAACAGAAAACAAACTCTGAAACAAATAAAGTTGAATGAATAATGAAGCACTCACAGGCTCAACACACTCAAACTTTTTCCTCTCTTGTATCTCCTGCAGCTTGCACACATACTCCAGAGACGATTCCTGAAAATGATGTCTCATCACCTCCACTGACACGTCTGCCTGCAAGAGAAACAGATAGACTGAATGAAAAAATATTTTTAAAAAAACAGCCTTCTTCTGCCTGCTAACTGTAATTTTACAGTCAGCCGAAGTCACCTGTATTAAGTGTCTGCTGCCAAAGTACTGCCTGCTTTTAAAACATGCAGAGACTTGCAAAAGAAATATGACTGAATAACACCAAGGTAAAACAATAAGATTTTTCAAATACAGTTTAAGAAAAGGCTCTCACCCATTTTGTTCCATTTTATTTTTTATATATATATACACATATATACACACACACATACACACACACCCACACACACACACACACACTAATCAGCCAAAACCGCAAAAACTGTGCAAACCCGGATCTCAGACTAGCATTGCAAGATGACATTCTACTCACCACAATTGTAAGTGTGGTTATCTGACTTACTATAGACTATGTCAGTTCAAACCAGTCTAGCCATTCTCTGTTGACCTCTCTCATCAACAAGGCATTTCCGTCCACAGAACTGCCACTCACTGGATGATTTTTGTTTTTGGCACCGTTACATATTTATGACATATTTTTGTCTCATAAATGTTCACAACCCTTTCATAATTTATATCAATAAAACAGATAACATTTTATATTTAGTACTGCTCTTGAGAATCTGAATAACAGATATTTACATAAAGTATAGTATGCATATAGTAGTATATTGTCTTCTTGAGCATCAATGAATGTTTGCACCTTGTGTATTAGTTGTGTACAAGTCCCTCACCCAAGTTTTTCACACTCTGGGTTTTGGAACGCGGAAGTAAATGTTTGCAGGGTAAACTCCACAGCGGTGAATGGGAGACCACAGCAAATCTTATTTTTACTTACCCATTTGCTCCAAGAACAAAAGAAAAAATCCACTATTACATTTGAATGACTTTCCAGAAGAAGAAAAATAGAGAGCGCTCAGATGGGAGAAGATACCAAATTTACTGTCACTCTCTCAGCAGCTGTAATAGAAACCCCCTTGCAGCTGTGGCAATTTTATTATGTTTTTTTACTTATTCCAAGGTAATATAACACAAAGCACAATGTTATAAACTTACACTCAATATAAAAATAAATAAATAAAAAATATCATATAATAACATTTGCCAGATTTACACTGCTAAATAAGGTGGAAACACGTCATCACAGTCTGTGAAAAAGGTCTATTGTCCTAAGTGTCAAAAGCTTGATTTTTTATATATATATATATATAGCCCGAAATGCACATGGGTGTCTAATTTTGAAATGTCTGCACTACTAGTTGTGTATAAACTGATGGCTGATTCGCTGAGAAAGTGAATCTGATTCAAAGTGCTAATGATAAGCCGAGTTACTGAGTTCACACCCACAGTTCGTTTTGGTAGGGCGTGTGGTGAGCTGTGCTTGGATGCCGCGATGGATGGCATGAAGCCTCCACACGTGCTATGTCTCCGCGGTAACACGCTCAACAAGCCACGTTGCATTTCCGGCCATTTTAGTTGCAGTCCGGTGCCCTTGATTTTGATGAACTGCACTGCTGCCACATGATTGGCTGATTAGATAATAGCATGGATGATTGTTGGTGCCAGACGGGCTGGTTTGAGTATTTCTGTAACAGCTGATCTCCTTGTGTGATTTTCACACACAACAATCTCTAGAATTTACTCTGAATGGTGCCAAAAATAAAAAAACATCATGTGAGTGGAAGTTGATGAGTGAGGTCAACAGAGAATGGCCAGACTGGTTAAAATTGACAAAGTCTACAGTAACTCAGATAACCACTCTGTACAATTGTGATGAGAAGAATATAATCTCAGA
This sequence comes from Moxostoma hubbsi, assembly GCA_032164185.1. Lineage (NCBI taxonomy): Eukaryota > Metazoa > Chordata > Actinopteri > Cypriniformes > Catostomidae > Moxostoma > Moxostoma hubbsi. The sequence continues at coordinate 20,530,497 of JAVLUX010000012.1, forward strand.
ATGCTATTCTGAAATGTGATTAGGCGCTGTTTTGGGAGCAGGAGGGGGACCTACACAATATTAGGCAGATAGCTTTATTGTTGCGGCTGATCATTGTAAATACATATACACATACACATACTATGGAATAACATAAATGAACTATGGGAATAAATGTTGTGACTAAAAAAAAATCTAAAATAAATAAAAACTGTGATTTGTTTTAGCATCTTCAAAGTAGTCACCCTTTGCCTAGAATATGCAGAAATGTACTCTGGACAGTTTCTCAACCAACTTCTTGAAGTATCACCCTGGGATGCTTTTTAAACAGTATTGAAGGAGTTCCCATCTATGTTGGACACTTATTGGATGCTTTTCTTTATTATTTGGTCAGTCATCAATTTCAAAAACTTTTTTGTTTTATAAAATTTTAGTTTTATAATTAAATAAATTAATATGGTGGCACAATTATATTTTTGTCTACAAAACTAATTTCAAATATTTAAGCATACACCTTCAGATCAAAAAGATTTTTAAGCTTGTGAGAAACATTTCAGTCAAGAGTTTCAAAAGTTTATAAACTGTATACAAAAACAGATCAGCCACAACATTAAAATATATATATATATATATATACACATACACACATACATACACACACACACACACACAGTGGATATAAAAAGTCTACACATCCCTGTTAAAACAGCAGGTTTTTGTGATGTAAAAAATGAAACAAAGATAAATCATATCAGAATTTTTGCACTTTTAATGTAAATATTACAACCTATGCAATGCCACTGAAAAACTATTTCTTCTTTCTTCCATTTCTGATGCTCTACAGATAAAAACTACTTTCTGGAATACATTTGCATGATACATCCATGTGTGCTGGAAGAGGAAAATATCATGTACCTCCTGTAATTGTGGCTCCTTCTTCTTTGCTGATATGTTCAGAAGTTTCTCTAGTGAGCTATAGTATTTCTCAGTTTCCTTCTCGTACCTCTTTCTCTCTGCCTGGAGAAAAAAAAAACAATGCAATGAAGGAACGTACTACTGTTAATCTACAGAAAAAGAAGCAAGAATGAAATACTAAACTGGTTTCAATATTTTTCCAGCTATTATTTTCTTTTAAATAATAATAAATTTAAAAAAATCAGCTCAAATATAACGATAAGGGAGATGATAGGGAGAATTATGTTTCTACCTTTGCTGAGCCAAGCTGTTCTTTCCGAAACTGTTCTAAAGGCTTCATCAGCGTCTCTGTGATGTTTCTCATCTGTGAAAGACAAGTGATAATATGAAGGGCAATTCAGAATGCGAGCCCATTTCATTGTAGAAAACATTAGGAGAAACTGGATGCTTCTCATGACTCAAAACTTACACTAACACATTATAACATCTTTATTAATGTTTATAGACGAAATGTGCAATTTCTTCAATTGAGGAAAATCAATGCATTATTCTATGGAAACTGCACCAGCACAATTACAGAATACTCCCCACATTTCCAGAGAAAGTTCTGCTCATCCCCCACCCCATTAACTTTTTTTTAAACAAATTTAAAGGGATAGTTCACCCCAAAATCATAATTCAGTCAATGTTTACTCACCCCTGTGTTGTTATAACCCCACTTCCTTTTCAATCTATTTCTTAACACAAAGGGAGAAATTGTGAAAAAAATTGTGCTCAGTGATGTCATACAATGGCAGTTTATGGTGACCACCTCTTCAAGCTTCAAAAGGATAATTCAGAAGTCCAATAAATTATTCCATGAGACTCATGATTGTTATCTGCCACGACATCATCTTAAACACGACACAAATCAATAAACAATAACACGACCGCTAGCTGTTAGCTACTAGTTCATTGTGCTGCATAAAGCAGTTGTTGCATGGTGCTTTTACACAATTGTAACAGTTAAATTGGTCTGGTTGTTTTAGAAGCACGCCTTCCAGTAACTGGTCAACTTAATAAAGTGAAGCTTTCAATCAGAGTATAGCATTAACGTACCATCCTCCATTGTGGACTCCAGCCATGGCTGAGTCCAGGGCACTCTCCCTCCCATTGCTCGCCTGTCTAGATAGCGTCCATTTGGTCGAACCACTTCCACTTTTCCTTGATGGTTCTGTAGTCACTTTTAAGTTTTTTTTTTACTTTTCCCTACATTGTTGGTAGGTCTGGTGGTAGCCGTGTGCAGCCAACAGCTTCAGCGCTGGTGTCACAAATCGACATTCTGATGAAGTTCAGGTTGTAAAGAGGACATAATGTGACTGTTATAACATGCTTACAGATTGTTTTTCACCTGGCAAAGTTTCAGCACTTGATAAACGGTGAGCCAATGTTATTTCCCCCATTTGCCCTGGTGTGCAGACAATAATTACACAAATTAAAGGCTGAATCATTTAAAAATAAAAGCATCCCAAAGAGGTTTATAAACCGTAATGTTCGCTGCCTCATGGAAAGTGAACCTGCCCTGGCAGAATTATGCATTTTCCATTGAATAAGAATAGGCATATGTTGCAAGCAGTGACAGAAAATATTTTTGTTCGACTTTAAAGTGATTTTATAATTTGAAGATCTATATTGTACTATTTAGGCTCAAAGCTCTCTGTGAACATTATTCCCTGCTAATAGGAGTTTGTGCCTGACACACACGGCAATAAACCTTTTTGATTCCCGACTCCCGACAAATGATAGAGTAACCATTCGTAAACTTTCACACATATTTAGGGTATTTAAGGCATCTTTAGCTTTATCATTAAACATTAAATGCATGCAAAACTCTCCATACTGTTGCACGAATTCTGTAGCTTATATGAATTTAAACCATCAGCTTTGTACACAGCAAGGGTAAACTGCACCTTATCTTTGTGTTTGAGAGTGTTTTGAGAATCAAAGTCTGTTCTCTAAAGTACTTCAAATAAACACGCTGTCTGAATGCCGTTTGAATGCCCCATTTCGAGAGTGGGGGCTGTTTGAACTTGATCTCGTGCAGTGTCATGAACGTGCAGATGAGAGCAACGGTCGGTCAAAAGTTACACTAAATAATACATTTGATTCTGACCAAAGCTCATTATATACTTTCATAACAATCATGAGTCTCATAGAATAATTTATTAGGCTTCTGAATTATTCCTTTGCATCCTTTTGAAGCTTAAATAGGTGGTCTCAAAAAACTGCCATTGTATGACATCAATGAGCAAAACATTATTTTTTCCACAATTTCTCCCTTTGTGTTAAAAAAACCCAAAAGGAGGTCATATAGGGTTATAACAACACAGGGGTGAGTAAACAATGACTGAATTTTAATTTTGGGGTGAACCAACTCTTTAATAATGCTTTCATCTACCATGAAATCTAATCTCACTCAATTAAAGCAATTGCAAGAGGTATACACCAGATTAAATACCAGCCTGGTCTCATAAAATTACATAAACATTGCAATGTTTTTGCAAAACTGAAAATACGTGCTTCATTAAACGTTTTCCATTGGGGGGGGGGGGGGGGGGGGGGTCCAGACCAGAGAATTTTGTTTCTCATGGTCTGATAGAGTCCTTCAGGTGCCTTATAGCAAACTCCAGGTTGGCAGTCATGTGCCATTTACTGAAGAGTGGCTTCCGTCTGGCCACTCTACCATACAGGCATGATTGGTGGAGTGCTGCAGAGATGGTTGTTCTTCTGAAAGGTTCTCCTCTCTCCACAGAGAAATGCTGGAGCTCTGTCAGAGTGACCATCGGGTTCTTGGTCACCTCCCTGACTAAGGCCCTTCTCCCCCGATCGCTCAGTTTGGCTGGGCGGCCAGCTCTAGGAAAAGTCCTGGTGGTTCCAAACTTCTTCCATTTACGGATGATGGAGGCCACTGTGCTCATTGGGACCTTCAATGCTGCAGAAATTGTTCTGTACCCTTCCCCAGATCTGTGCCTCGATACAATCCTGCCTCGAGGTCTACAGACAATTCCTTGGACTTCATGGCTTGGTTTGTGCACTGACATGCACTGTTAACTGTGGGAACTTGTATAGACAGGTGTGTGCTTTTCCAAATGATGTCCAATCAACTGAATTTACCACAGGTGGACTCCAATCAAATTGTAGAAACATCTCAAGGATGATCAGTGGAAACAGGGTGCACCTGAGCTCAATTTTGAGTGTCATGGCAAAGGCTGTAATTTTTATTAATTTTTTTTTATATATATAAATTTGGAAAGATTTCAAACAAACTTCTTTCACGTTGTCATTATGGGGTATTGTTTGTAGAATTTTGAGGAAAATAATGAATTTAATACATTTTGGAATAAGGCTGTAACATAACAAAATGTGGAAAAAGTGAAGCGCTGTGAATACTTCCCGGATGCGCTGTGTGTGTGTGTGTGTGTGTGTGTGTGTGTGTGTGTGTGTGTGTGTGTGTATATATATGTATATATATATATATATATGTTTCAGAAAATCAGTCACTCTATGCCACTTTCTCTTTCATGCATCTTTGGCTGGACTTGAACCACAGCCGTCACTATTTTTAGCATTTCTGTTTGGTGGTGCTAATAATGCAGAAACTACTCATTTCAGGTTAAATAAAAGCGTAGTTCATATATTCGAGGAATGACAGCCGGTGTGGTGGCTCTGTAGGGAGAAGATGCACTACGTAGACAGCATAATATGCATATAGGGAGCAGAAGTACCGGTCAGTAATACTACATTGAAGATGAATAATACCAATACATTAATGCTTAATTTATTAATATTAAAAAGTGTATATCCTTTGTTATATGCTGAGAACTTTCCTGAACCATAATTTATAAAAACATATTTATTTATTTCTTTGATTATTTATCTTTATGTATACATCTGTGATCTGTCGTGGTTTATGTATATTTTTAAGTTGTTTTATTTACTTTATTTTAATTATTTATTTTTTTTCTTCATCTGTCATTCTTGTCTTTATGACCCAGTGATAGTAGTCATTCATTGTTGGATCTGGGTAATTTTGTTTTAGCACAATGTGTGGACTTTTCAGATGGTACCTTACCGCACCCTCCACACAGTATTAGCATGTTTCAGCACAATGTGTGGACTTTTTAGACGACACCGTTCCAACTGCAAGAAATAATTCCAACTTATATCAACGTTAAATTAACTAACTGAAATGATTTCACTGTGAAGCCATCTGACCACCTTATGGGAAAATTTGTGTCCCATATTGATTCGATGCGGGATGCATCATTTCATACTTAAATACAGGACAATCCCATATGCAAAGTGTGGATGTGGAAAATCACAAGTTTATCAGGAGAAACTGTAAATCGGGAGTACAGCGGGAGCAGGAATAGAAAAACGGGAGTGTTGGCAGTTAAGTTCATACCTAACCCAAACCTTCCATTAAAATACCCTAAACCTAACCTCTCCACAAAAAAATAACAATGTATAATGTTACTGCAGTAACCATAGCACTACCATAGTATTTTGTAGTACAATCAAAGTAACCACAAAATGCAACATGGTTAATATATTAGCACCAGGGAGTAAAAACAGATCAAGGAACAAAACGTTTTTTTGCAGAACGTAACAAAAAACGGGAACAAAATGATTTTCAGTTGTTCCGGATAGATACTTTATAATCATAATTTATAAATGCAGATAGTAACCGGATAATTCCATTCAGAATATTTTCATAAAACCAAAGGCCAAAAAATTAAACGTGCTTTGATCCTGAAGGAAACACATTTCTTTTCCTAATTTCCCATTGTGGAAGTTGCATTCTGTGAATGAAGACCTTCATTCAACTTCTGAACCAGAATGATAAAATACAGTTTTTGCTCAGAACGAACCGAAATGAAAATCATTTTGTTTTTAGTCCCTGTAAGCAACATATTACTGTTGTAACACCATGGTTATTTACATAAAACTGTGGCTTTCACCAAAACACATGGTTATTACAATATTACTAGTGTAAAGTAATGGTTAATTTAAACCAGATAAAATTTTTCTCTCAACCCCCTGATCTATACAGTGACCAAATCACTTTTATTTATTATTATAAGTAGTATTAAAGGAAACAGGATGGGGAAAAGTGGGAAAACATGAAAAAAAGCACATAAACATGGTTGTTACTCCCCACACCACTGCAGTGACACTATTTGTCATCAACATCTCTGTTGCAGGTGCGATTTACACTTAGTGCAAATAGTCACTGTATTTTATATTTTATGTATTTTGTAGTATATGAAATATAAAATTATATATTCTGATGGTTTATCAATGGGATTCATCACTCCAATAGGTTGAAGTATTTTCTTTTAAGTTTTCTAAATAGAAGCAAACAATTTATTCATATTTTACATTTTTAAAAGTGATTATTTTGCAGATGTCCTTACGAATATTATTTCAGAGGCTTTAATCTCAAACTCTGAAAAGAAACCAAGGAGTTAAAAAGGAGTGCCACTGCACTTTCACCATACTGTATGAAAGTACTGATCCTGCTCAACATAGTTAAAGTGACATGACTCAACACAAGCAGTGGTATTGAGTAATCTCATGGTTAATACTGACTGCACATTCACAGAGAGAGGACACAAGTAACTGATGGCAAAGTAACTCACTTCCTGTGATAAAACTCTATTACTGCATGCAGGAACTAACAGGGGCTGATGTAGCTTATGTGTATGTATGAGCATGTGTTTGTGTCTTTGTACAGAGTAGCAGTTCTTCCTCTGATTATGAACATAGCGCATGCAAATTGTCATGATCGCACATTCCAAAAATATATTTTAGCATGCAAGGATTTAAGTGAGATGATATCAGAGAGCAAACAGAGAGAGAGAGATGGATATCAGATAGTGGGTGTGGTGCAAGTCTCAGCAGGTAGTGCTCACCATCAGCTCCCTTTGGTCTTCCAAGTTTATGAGAAAGGAGGAAAACTCTTGTAGAGATTCATCTAAAACGACACAAGAAAACATACAGTAAGGGACACTGACTGAACATAATAGTACATGCACAAAAACATACTTCACATACACTAATCTCACCCACACTAGATTTATGCAAATATATATGCAAATATGTGCATGAATGTAAATACACAAACATGAAACACACTTACCAATGCATTTCTCATCGTCAGTTTTGGCATCACCGATGTACTCAAACTTAAACTCACCCAGGCACTGAGCAAACTTCCTCTGGGCAAAGGAAAGCTCTGAAAAAGCAGAGAGATGTGAATTAACAGCTTTAAATACAAGTTGAAATGTTGAAATTTTTTTTTGTCATTTTCATTCACTCCAAAAAAAATTGGTATTCGTCAAATATCACATGACATGACCTTAAACATTGAAGGCATACATAGGCCAATCCTTCTTTTGATTGCTTTGGAAATATTTTAACATCTTCATCCAGCCCTCTGTTTAAGAACATAGCAAAGTATTCCAGAAGAAAAGCTAAACAATGCTACCCCTTCACATATATGAACTGGTGACATCCTGCTGGAAATCCCTTCCCTCTGGGAAACCCCACAGAAAAAATAGGGAAGGACAATGCCTTGTATGAGTGTTTGAATATCACTGGCACGGTTTCTGGCAAGATGGCGGACTAGGCAGAACCCTTTTTGTTTGCTCTTCATGCGATTCCCCAAATTAAAAAGTTTTTATAGGCTGTAATATCTTAATTTGAATGTAGTTTTTATATTAAAAATGTGCCATTTGCATGACAGCTTCGATCTCAAAAGTGGTAGCGTTTAATGCCGCAGAGGTGAAAAGAAAGGGTATCAGTGATTCAGAAACACATCTCGCTGGCTACTAAGAACAATGATCTGAAAGCATCCGTTCATGATCTAGCCAGATACAAAAGGCGATGGAATCTTTGCATCAATGGTCTAAAAGAAAAAGAAAATGAAGATATCAGGCAAGACATCATAAATCTTCTGGGAAGGATTGCTCCCGGGATGGCACCTAAGATAGAGGACGCGGTGGATCCTGTGCATCGTTTGCCGATAAGAGATGGAAAGAAACTGTGACAGGTTATTCTGCAGTTTACCACGCGCCTTCACAGATATTTAATTTGAAAAGCTACAAAAACCTCACAGGTCTGTCAAGAACTTGGCTTCTGGTTTGCAGAAGTTCTAACGAAGGAAGACAGTGCAAGGTGCTCTTTGGCCTAAAATCAAAAGGCAAGAAAGTCAGGGAAAAAGGCGTATTTTTGAGGCCCATTATGGTACTTCAATGGACAGGGTATATCAACAATTTGAAAGGTAGACAAAGTTGAAGAAGAAAGAGAATCTTAAGTGAGTGTCTATGAGGACAGACAGAGGAGTTTATATCAGGATGTCTTATGGAAACAAGTTTCTCAAAAGAGATTGTTCCTGTGTTAATCTATTGATCCGATAAAGAAATGCGAGAGGTTTCAAATATAAGGTAAAACGGGCAACCTTTTTGTTTTGTAAGGGTCAGAAAGCAAATGTCTTTTTTCTGCAGAAACACATTTAACTGAGTTTAATGTTCAGTTTTGGTCCACTCAGTGGGGTGATAAAATAATTTTTAGTCATGGTACCTCACGGTATCTGCAGAGGTCACGGTTTTGTTAAATAATGCTTCAGGGAAAGTAATATTTCAAAAGCGGATAACTTTGGACATTGGTTGATCATTGGTTGGACATTTAATTATTCTTGTAAATGTATATGGTTATAACAATATAAATCAGAACAAAGAATTACTCTCTAAATTGGCATATCTGATCAATGATACAAAAAGATTGTACTCAACGGATAATATTGTAGTGGGGGAGACTTTAAATAAGGTTTTTGATGACTGGATGGACCCTTTCCCTACAAAGCTCACAAACTACCATTATAATTCTGTCTTGATTGAGTTTTGTGATTCTGTAGGCCTAGAAGATATTTGTAGAAGAAATAATCCAGAAAACACTAGACACTATTCGTGGTTTAAAACAGATGGTACTTCTAAGTCTAGAATAGACTTCAGGTTGAACTTTTATTACATTTCAATGATAGTTGATAATCGGTCCATTAGTGCAGCTCCTTGAATGGATCATTCTATTATTTCTTTCACTCTTATGCCTTGTGAAAAAATAAGGTTTACAAAAGGGTATTGGAAATTTAATTCTTCATTGCTTAATGATGGAATTTTTTTGTAATAATATTAGACTAATTATTAAAATCGTTCTGTTAGACAGTACTATACATTTGTATATTTCAAAATGGGTATTTATTAAATACAAAGTCTGCAGTTATTCAATATCCAATAGCAAAAACATTGCAAGACCTCAGAAACAATTAGAATGGAATTTGGTACAACAGCTAAATTTATTTATACTGTAATATGAACGATTTGTCGGAAGTCGATGGACAAAACGCATGTTTTTGAAATAGACAAAATTGGATGATTTGTTTTGTAAAAAGCTAAGGGGGGCTTTTATTCAATCATGTGCTAGATGGATAGAAGGTGGCAAACAAAATATGGCTTACTTTTGTAAATGAGAAAAAAGCACCAGATCCGTAATACAATTAAATACTTGGTTATTAATGGGAAAGAGTGTACAGATCCATCTGCTATTTCGAAAGAGATTTACTCGTTTTATAGGAACATATACTCTTCATGTTACTCACCAACAGATTGTCTTGGGTATGTGTTTTTTATAGACTTAAAGCAAAGATAGAGGACAGCTTCAAATTTGGTATGTGATGCGGAATTGAGTATAAATGAGCATAATGATGCCACTGATATTTTAACATTAAATAAAGCCTCAGGCCCAGAGCTGGTCTCACAGCTAATTTTTACAAATATTTCTGGGGAGATATATGACAAATATTACATAATGTTTTTGAAGAAGCCTTAGGTAATTAGAAACTCCCGGAAAGTATAAAGCAAGGTGTTATTCTTCTAATTTCTAAAGCTGGTAAAGATTCTAAATGTATTGATAATCTTAGACCTGTTACATTATTAAACAGTGATTATAAACTAATTGCTCAAATCTTTGCGAACCGTTTGAAAAAAGGATTAATCCAAATCATTAGTGAAACACAATCAGGATTTATGAAAGGAAGGGTTGTTCATAATAACATTAGATAAGTATTGGATATATTGGATTATAATGAATGAACTGAAAATTAAGGTTTATTTTATTTTTGGATTTCAAGAAAGCATTCGATACACTTGAAATCCCTTTTAATTTTGAGACTTTGTGAAACTTTGGATTTGGAGAAAATTTCAGGAATGTGGTAAAGATGAAATATGATGGAATCAATAGTTCAGTTTCATTACCTTTTGGCAGAACAAGTAGATTTGATATTTTTTATCATAAAAAATAAATAAGACAAGGCTGTCCTCTCAGTCCATTGCTTTTTATAATGGTGGCAGAGATGTTATCCTTGATATGTTAGTCATATCATCTTGATTAAAAAATTGTGACAGTTTGGGTGGACTGGACATACATATATGAAAAAGAAGAATGCCATTACATTATTTAATTAAGTAGAAAGTCTTGAAATGACCTAACTTTGGTTTTCAAAAAAGTATGTATTTTATTTAATTATTTTACTTTTATTTTTTCCCCCCCTCATCATTATTATTATGCTGATGTCCGCTCAGCTTAGTTGAAATGTATGTTATAATGTTTTGGCGCCTTATTTGTTGTATTATTTGAATTTTTGCAATAATAATAATAATATTAAACACAATAAAGGAGGAGCATTTTGGCCTCTTAAGACATCAGAGAATGGATATTTTTTTGTGGTTCTGCCCAGTCAAGCATCACTATTAACCGTAACACCCTAACAACCACATAGCAATGCACTAAAAACCACTGAGAACACCCAAAGTCAGTTCCCTCGACTGCCATCTTTGGATGCTCATGGGAAGCTATTTTTTCTAATTAAACAAGCAGCATGCCAGTGCAGCTCTTATCTACTTTAATTGGGGAAGACCAAAATCTCCAAAATGGTTGGTCAAGATTACGATCAAAGAACATATTTCAAATCAGCAGTAAAATGTGACTATGCTGGTATCATAAACGGTGCTTCCTTACCTTTCCTTTTCCCAGCTTGCATAGCTAATGTGCATGTGCATTCTCATGTTGATTGACAGGTGATATCTGTATCCCATTAATTTTAATAGAAGTGACCCATCTCTGCTAAATATTCTCTGGAACACCTTAGTAACTGCATAGCAATGCCCTAGCAGCCACCCATGACACTCAAAACAATTAATGGCAGCACCACTCTTCAGATACGTTTTATTCTTCAGAAAATGTAGAGAATGTATTTTTTTTTTTTTAATAAATAAGCAAAAAGAATCTTTTCCGCCATGGGGCTGAATGGTTCTGAACAAGGTGAGTAACGGTTCCAGTAGCATTTCCACTTGAAAATGGTTTGATACAGTAATATTACAAACTGTTCCCAGTCCAGACTCTGTTAAACTAACTGTACTCAGAACAGAGAGCCATTACCAAATCAAAAAACCCACCTTACCAAAAAAACAAGCCCCCACTTGGACATTGTTTAAAGATATAAGGAAATCAATACAATCAAGCAAATCTAAAAGGCATTCATATTTCTCTTAAGGTTTGGATGAGAACATGAGGTGGGGAGTGTTTGTGAATCAGAGGAAGCATATTTGTGGCATGATCGCGATATAAGTGAACTCTCCATTGGGGTGCGTGGGACATAGCGGTGGGGTAGGAGGAACACTAGGAGCAGTATCCAGCATTGTGTTGTTGTCGACATCGACAGCTGGGCTTGTCTGTAAGAAATGAGCTGGCAAAGTACACCCATCACATTTTCTTTTGCTTATTATGGTGCCTTCTATATTTAGTTGCCATATTTGTCAGAGATTAACAATTAATTCTATGCTTGAATCCACGTTGACACTCAAATATATTTAATTCAACCATTCATTCTTTTAATACCTGTAATGCTTGAAGAGCTATATTCCTCCCTTCAAGTTATTATCATTCACAATAGAGAATGGACGCAGAATGGAATTAAGTCCAGGCCAAAAACGCATGGTCAACTCCTCTGGGTGAGGCAGGGTGAGTGTGGATTACAATACAACAAAGCTCTGTCATGTGAGTCTAGAAGAGAGGGCTCGTGGACTACATGCAAGCCTGATCCCTTGACAGAGTGGACTGCGATTTCAAGAGAAATGTTTTAGGGCAGAGGTATTGATTTAAAGTTCATTTCAAATTCCTTCCTATCAAAGGTCTGAACATTCATAATAGTTTCAGCAGTCATTATGTTGTATAGCTATAAAAAAAAATATTGTGCGTTTCAGGAAAATTCATTGTAAATCATATACATTTCAAATTGGCAACCATAATGTCTTAATATGAAGAACTAATAAAAAATAAATAGTCCAAAACTGCTCAATTTGTCCAGAACAGAAATGTAAATAGCAATTTGGCATGCATTTTGTTTGTCGACACATATTTTTCATTGTACACCTTTGCAGAGAAAAAAATAAAAAAGTTCAGTTTGGTTAAAAAAGTTTTTTATAAAGTCATAGAAAATGTAATTCATATTCATAGCCATATGAATATTATTATATGAATATAATAATTAGGGCTGTCAATCGATTAACATTTTAATCTAATTAATTACATGGTGTCCCGATTAATTAATTGTGATTAATCAAATTTAATCGCATATAAATATTTGCTGAGAAAGCCCCTCATATAACAATAATTCAATATAAAGATTATACATATTTATATCAATATATAATTATACATAGTTATCTTTAAATATTTAAAAATTATATATACTGTATATATAAAATTCAATAAGAGCTGGTGACTTCCAGCAACATGAGTGACAGCAACCAGTTCCAACTAGACGGTGGAGTGTCCATTGACTTCAGAAAGTTGAGAGGTTTAACTATGCAAATGATGAGCGTCTTTCTGATTATCTCTGGCACAAGGCAGCAATGACTGAATCACAGTGTTGATATTCAGTAGGCCTACACTTGTTTTTTCTGACAATGCATACATGTAAATAATTTTTTATTATTTTGATTATAAAATTTTTCTATAATAGTAATATTTTTCTTTCGTAATGTCTTCCATTTCACGCATCTAGTTAAACAGAGCTTTTATTTTGATGTTAAATTTGAATTCAATGAATTTCTCCTGTGTGGTAGTTTTTAATAATGTACGAATTTTAAATGAAATGCTGAAATACTCGCAAGCTGAGATCTCAGATCAGCACCAGAGGAGTGTTCACAGCCTCTCAAACACTAAACTAACTGCATTATGAGCATGACATGCGATCTGTTTGTGTATGTGAAGTATGACAGACAGCAGAGCGGCACCTCTCGTTCATTCTGATGTGGGCATACTAGTATATCTCATTTGATTAAATTACATCCTTCTGCTGTTTAATGATTATATGTGGCTATATAGACATTTTAAATATCAAATTGTCAATTTGATCTCAAAAATATCACATTGCATATATATATATATTTTTTTTTTAATAGCACCACATTGTAAAATTGTACCGAAATTTGCAACATATTTTTTTTGTTATCACAATATTTCATTAGTGTCGGTATACCACACTGCATAACCTTAACATGGATATAATAAAAAAATTATGTGTGGGCAAGAAATTGTTCATTTTGTTATTGATGTGATGCAGTGAGCATTACTGGGTGTGTGTATCTATATCTATCTATCTATCTATCTATCTATCTATATACACACATTTTTGCACAGCATCAATCCATATTTAAAGGTGGGAGTTGGGGTGGGCAAATGGCAGTCAGTGGGCACAGTCTATGAGGAGTGCTAGCACCATGTGATGCTCTGGACTAAGTCAACTCGTTGTTTGTTTAACTTTAAAACTCAGTCCGACTCAAAATAGAAGCAACAGGAAACTCTTTCCTTTCTTCCGTATGTGTGTAAGGTAGGTATCACTCTGTGAACACATGACGGGCGTGGCTGTGGAAGTTGCCACAGGTTTCAACATGCAATCGGAACAGTATTACAAAATTAAATACCATTAACCAAGTGGCAGGCAGATAGATCATACTTTGGTTCAACAGAAATTAGACTAAATTATTAGTAATATATGGCCCTAAAATATGACCCCATGTAAATTTTTCTAAATTCTGTTTTATTAATTTTTTTCCCCAAATGCAGTTTCCCATGTCCCAGTTTATTTTTTCTGGATTTCATGTTTTATACTTTAATGAAAATGTATCATCAATATGAAATAATGTTTTTCACAACACTGAATAGGGCTGCACAATGAATCATATTTTATTCATGATCATGATTTCTGCCTCTCACGACTAATTAAGCATGACATCTGTGATATTACTGAGCAGCTAGAAAACAGAAATTATCAGGTTGTTAAAGTTGAGAATTGTTGTTCATTTTCATTTTAGGCTGTGTCCACAGATGATAGACCAAATCACAAGCCCTTTCATGGTCCATTTTCACCTCATCTGACCAATCACGCACCTGTCAGAATCACGGTTTCACTTGAGTATACGCTGAAATACAGAACCACAGATGTTTACGAGTATCGTATGTGAGCCATAATGATCTGTAATATTACACATGCACAGAACACACGTAAGGATAATGATACAGTGAGGATAATGCACAAGGTTTCATCTCGTGCTTTGATAATGAATGTAACGCACAGAACAGCTGTGCTCTGAGTTCGGTTGATGCGTGTCACTAAAGTGCACTGACAGAGTTATGTATAAAGCGCTTCAGATTTACTTAATTTGCTCATTTTCCTAATTCCAATTATGTTTGGCCATTACAAGTGTGTAAACAAATGGAATCGGGGTTGTGTGGAGCGAGGAGGAGATAAGATCATTTCAGCATGTATGGCGGAGCATATTTCTGTATGGTTTGGGAATATAATAATGTTAATAATAATACAAATAATTAATAATAATATTTTAAAGATTGGATCTTAAAAGAGGATGCAGTGATAAACAACTTAGAGTAACTTTCTATTAGCAGTAAAGAATTGGCAAAATTTTCACTTAATTTTGGTCAAAATTTACAAATTAATTGTTTTGTAGTTCTAACAACTTGTTTAACATGAGCGCTAATGTTTAATGTAATTTTATGTTTGTTTTTTGGGGGGAATCTTTTTAGGATCAATATCTCAGCAGTTCAGCAGTATGGTGGCTCAGTGGGTAGCACTGTCGCCTCATAGCAAGAAAGTCCTGGGATCGAGTCCTGGCTCAACTGGGTCTTTCTGTGTGGATTTTGCATGCTCTCCCCGTGTTCACGTTGGGCTTCCTCCGGGTGCTCCAGTCTACCCCACAGTCCAAAAAGTCATGCAGGTTAAGTTAATTGGAGACCCTAAATTGCCCATAGGGGTGAATGTGAATTTGCATGTATGTTTGTGTTGCCCTGTGATGGACTGGCCACCTGTCCGAGACAGCTGGGATAGGCTATAGCAGATGGGTGGATGGATCTATGCAGTTGCAATATTTTATTAAAAAATTTTTTTATCAAATTGTGCAGCCCTGTAATTTTTTTTTCTTTTTTTTTTTCAAATCACAGAATAGTCGTGATTATTAATTGTGATTACAATTTTTTCAATTTTTATTATTATCATGCAGCCATAACATTGAAGATTTCATTTTTCTATACATGAGTTATTTATTTCTGTTGTGATATCTTCAGTTTCACGCATCCATTTGGAGCAACCTTTTATTTTTGTGGAAAACTGAGTGAATACCTTTGAGTTCCTGTATGTTTTTGACAAAGTTTTTAATAAACTCCCTATTCTAAATGAAAAGCAGAAACCATCTCGAGCTGAACTCTCAAAGCAAGACTGGAGATGGAGTTTGCGGGATCATTCACAGACACAGTTTTTAAACAGTTATAATTTACAGCTGTAAACAGCCGGCAGCTGTTCTTGTGCTGAAAACATTGTATCTTGAGCATCACACGCTTAGTGTATGTAGTACATGAGAGAAATTGGGGGACATCATAGGGTCCTAAATAGAAAAGTTACAAGAAAGCAGAGAAAAATCTTTCTACACAATTTCAGCAATTTTGTTAGTGATAAACTGATAGGTCAGCCAGGCTGATACATCGGCTGATGCATTGTTAGTAAGAATTTATGGGCACTGGCCTAAAACCTTTTCTGCTTAGCTGATGAACAAGTTATTTTACCTATCAGTTTTACATTTTACTACAGTCTTGTCATTGGATTGCGCACTTTTAGCAAGTTTTTTTTGACTTTGAGAATTAAAGGTTAATTTAAACTTTAAATATAGACAATGTTTTAAATCTGTTTCGCTATAACTAAATTGTATTATGTAAATCAGTAGTATATAGGCCAAACTGCTCTCTAAATATCAGTATTGGAATTGGCCATTAAAAACCATCATATTGGTCGACCACAAACTTTACTTTTAATCTATAATACACCGAGGCATTATCCGCATGGCAAACATGTTATACAGACCAGCGACCAACCTGAGAAGTGGTTTACCCAGCATGCTCTGGTGTCTAAGCAACAATGCTGAACCAGCTGCATGTTACGCATTCATTGTAATGTGGGCACACACAGAGATCTGAACCTGACTTATGCCGCTCACTCATGGAGAATGCCTGAAGCATTGATTCGCTTTGGAGGAAATGTGACTGGGGGGTCTCAGGATGTGTATTCAGAAAAGGCATCTGTTAGTGTTATGGGAAAATCAAGAAGGCTTTTTGGACAGCACACAATCATGGAGGTTGGGCCCATAGACGATCTCCAAAAAAACTCCCTGGTAAATCCAAGGGAATTCCTTAAACAGAAAACCATTAGAAAACACAAACCAAAAACAACACACCCTGGAAACAGTGATTTTAAGGTCACATTCTGAGGAGAACCAAACCCTGGTACTGGCCCAAGCATAATATTTAGTCAAACTTGGGGTAGCGACTGAGTGACAATTACATTTTTCTTTCTACAATTATCTGATGCAGACCTTCAAATTTTAGCAAAAAGATACTTGTTTGAGGAAACTGACAACTCATGTCATGTCAACCTATATATTATGGAGATGTTAAATATGGGTTTGGTGACTTATTGTCAAAACAGAGGCACTGGCAGAGGTGCATATTTTAGTTTCAAACACAGCAACCTATATTTAAAGTGACGGTTCTGAAAAGAGAGTACAGGCACACTTTATGCATACATGAACTGAACTACAAGGTTCTGATTTTAACATCAGCACCAATGATATTAGGTAGATAGCATATTAAACAAGGGTGTGATAGACATACCTTTTTGAAATACACAGAACTAAGAATATTTTAAAGAAGAAAATACCAATATTTGCATTTATTTGGCCTAAAGTTGCATTCATTCAACTCAGATGTGGGATATTCCTCCTACATGATATCTCCGACCTCCAACCATAAATGCATTCCATTTCCAGATGCTCAAAAAAATGACATTTAAGAAAACAAAACTACAACGCTCCCGTTAGCTTAGCAGGTGTTTGACAGTCACCAGAGATGTCTCCTAACAACCCAATTCATAAACAATTTGCAACACTAGCATTTGTGCTACAGGTGTACGATTATCAAAAGAGTGTATATTTTACCATGTTTTGAAAACCTGCTATGCTGTTAACGTTTGTTAAACATGCTTTAATATCATGTAATGTAGGAACTTTGACTCATTTATCGATATTATTTAATACAAGTGAATGTTTATCACTTATTTTGTATATCTTCCTGGGTGCCGACATGATTGTGTGATATCACACAGCTGCATCTCGGCGAAATCGGAGTTAGACATTTCCGCACGTCTTTCCAAGTTGGAAATATGACTTCAAGTGGCGTTCCATTGCACTTTTTCCACTAGGAAGTTGGAAAATCAGACTTTCTGAGTTGAATGGAATGTAGCATAAGTATTTAAATAATATTTAAACTGTACTCTACATGCACATATTATTTTGAGTCCTCCATGTGCATTTTGCATTAACGTTGATGATTCAGAAATTTACCAATCGTTAAATTCCACTACAATCGATTTTGAAAATATCTGAAAATTGACATCCCTTAGATTAAACATTAAGAATGCAAGTATTAAAAATGCAATAAAATATAGTTAATTCTTTCCATACTGTTGTTCACTAAATAAAAAACACCATTATAAGAAATAACAGTAAAACAAAAATATTTACCTAAACATATTTTTACTAAAACTTTTTATATAAAAAATTAGGGCTGGGACGATTCATCGGCGTAATCGACGTCATCGATTACAAAAATACGTCGATTTGCATAACATGCGTCGGTGCGTCGCAATGGAATAATTAAAATGGCATCGCCTGGTTTAAGCATGGATTCCTCAAAGAACAAACTGCAGCTAAAAAAAAAACTTGCCCATGGTGATCTAAAGTGTGGGAGTATTTTAGCCAGAGACCCAACAATGTGGTGCTGTGTAAGATATGCTAATTGGAAATGGCTTATCACAGCCGTACAACCGCCATGAACGAACACTTGAAGCGAAAGCATCCCGGATCGCTTGTCAAGACAGTAGCACTGTAAGTCCTGTTTACACTTTGTCCCCACCCACCCGCTCTATGACCTGAGCCACAGCTGCCCCTACAAAAGGCTTGTTCTGAGACAATGTTTATGACTAATGGGGATTTTAAAAAAAGGACTGGGTGAATTTTTATCATTATAGGATGGTTGTGTACACACACTGCCAAAACATATTTACATATTCAAACATCATGTGAAAGTGAATTTTGCATAATAGGTCCCCTTTAATGTCTTCATCATTTCAAATTTTTCAAACCTATGTTTTTTTTGTTTTGGAAAGATGCAATTTCAACTATATGGTGGCTGAACGTTCATAACAAAGATTCACAAGTGCAACCTATTAAACGGACTGTATGTCTTGTTTTTATGATTTGTGAACAATTAAATCTGGTGTCTTCGCTGACTAAGGTGAATAATGGTAAAATTGGCCATGTCACATGGGCTCATTTTTCAGCTTATTATAGAGTGATAACATCAGTATTTCTTATAGGTTCTGGTGAAAGAGTAATGTCCTCAAGTAAACAAAGGTTTCTTTGTTCTTAATGTTGGGGTAAAACAAGAAAGCCTGAAAGACTTACTGCTTACTGCTCTGACATTCAGCTTCACAAACTGCAGAGCACAACCAGCATAAGCACACTAACATAAGAAATACTGTCTCAGCCTAAGTTGTGTAACAACACTGTTACTGTCCAGTTACTAATAAATGTCTACACGAGACACACCTCTCATGCTCCTTTGCAATTTTTGCTGTCTGAGCTGTCTTGCCCTGTTGAGAACAGATGACTGGCAGGAACACTTGGCTAAGTATCTCAAATCAGCATTGTGTGTTTTTTTTTTTTTTTTTTTGGTTTAATTTCTTCTCTACTGAGCAATTATGTCACAGTCTGGTGTTGACATCTTTCACACAACTGTCTGAGGTACAGTTTATATCTTCAGCTTTAGTGAGTCAATAGGAAATATAAATGTAAGACTCCCAGACATTACTTTTACAAATAGAAAAGATTAGAATAGAGGAACAGGAAGCCTTGCAACAGATGCCATGGCCCCCACAAAGTTGTCAGTCTGAGATTAAGAGAAAGAAACAATTGAGACAGCCTAAATAGATTGAAGAACTTTGGCAAATTCTCCAAGAAGCTTGGAACAGTCTATATGCCAATAACCAAGAAAAACTGTGTCCAGGTGTAAGTAGGAGAATTGGTGCTGTTTTTAAGGCAAAGGTGGTCGCACCACATATTTATTTAGTTTGTTTTATGTTTACTGGACTTTAAATGACAATAAGTGATAAATGAAAACTATTTATATCATTATCTTTGAAGACATCCTCACTATGCAATATTTTTCACAAATGCCTAAACTTTTGCACAATACAGTATTTTATGCAATAGCTGCACAAAGTACTATTAGCTAATACCACAATGACAAATCTGTCTGTAGTCCCCACATGCTTCAAAACATCAACCATTGTGCCTGTACCGAAGCAAGCCAAAATCACTTGTTTAAATGACTGGCGTCCTGTTGCCCTCACCCCCATCATCAGCAAATGCTTTGAGAGGTTGATCAGAGATCACATCTGCTCTGTTCTGCCCACCTCTTTGGACCCATTGCAGTTTGCCTACCGTAACAACCGCTCCACTGATGATGCTATTGCATCTACAATACACACTGCTCTCTCCCACCTGGAAAAAAGGAACACATATGTGAGAATGCTGTTTGTAGACTACAGCTCAGCATTTAACACCATAGTGCCCTCCAAGCTTGATGTGAAACTCCGGGCTCTGGGCTTAAACAGCTCGCTGTGCAGCTGGATCCTGGATTTCCTGTCAGGCAGACGTCAGGTGGTTAGAATGGGCAGCAACATCTCCTCATCACTGACCCTCAACACTGGAGCCCCGCAGGGCTGTGTTCTCAGCCCACTCCTGTATTCCCTTTACACACATGACTGTGTGGCGACACATAGCTCCAATGCCATCATTAAGTTTGCTGACGATACGACGGTTGTAGGTCTGATCACTGACAATGATGAAACAGCCTACAGAGAGGAGGTGCACACTCTGACGTGCTGGTGTCAGGAGCACAAACTCTCCCTCAACGTCAGTAAAACCAAGGAGCTTGTGGTGGACTTCAGGAAGAAAGACAGAGAACACAGCCCCATCACCATTAATGGAGCACCGGTGGAGAGAGTCAGCAGCTTCAAGTTCCTCGGTGTCCACATTACTGAGGAACTCACATGGTCCGTCCACACTGAGGCCGTTGTGAAGAAGGCTCACCAGCGCCTCTTCTTCCTGAGACGGCTGAGGAAGTTTGGAATGAACCAACACATCCTCACACGGTTCTACACTAGTACTGTTGAGAGCATCTTGACTGGCTGCATCACCGCCTGGTACAGCAATAGCACCGCCCACAACCGCAAAGACCTGCAAAGGGTGGTGCGAACGGCCAGAAACATCATCGGAGGTGAGCTTCCCTCCCTCCAGGATATATATAACAGACAGTGTGTGAAGAAAGCTCGGAGGATTATCAAAGACTCCAGCCACCCGAGTCATGGGCTGCTCTCACTGCTTCCATCAGGCAGGCGGTATCGCAGCATCAGGACCCGCACCACCCGACTACATGACAGCTTCTTCCCACAAGCAATAAGACTTTTGAACACTTGATCCCTCACGATCAACAATCAGCACTGCACTTTATTAATCCTCATTCTGTCAATATATTCTCGCTCCCAATTCAGTCAGTGTATATATATATATATATATATATATATATATATATATATATATTTATACCCTTCTCTAGTGTGTGTATTCTACATTGTGTGTATTGTGTACATTTGTTATGTAAATTGTTGTGTAGGTATGTGTACATTTGTTATGTAAATTGTTGTGTAAGTTTATGTAAATTGTTTTGTGTAATATGTTGTTTATTGTAAAGTGGTTTATGTCTCGTCACTGTCATTACTGCTATGTTACTCGGAACTGCACACAAGAATTTCACCTGCTGTTGCACTCGTGTACACAGTAGTGTGACAATAAAGTGATTTGATTTGATTTGATTTGAATCCACATTAAATTAGTTTTGGTGAAGGTGTGTGACTTATCTTGTCTCATGAAGTTTGTGTCACTGAACCCAGGAAGCCAGAATGGAAAATGCAGGAAAATGCCCCTCCCACTGCTCATCACAGAAAACCACGTTAAAAACATCTGTACTTTAGCACATGCACACAATACTGTACTGAAGGCCTGGGTTTAAAGCCAGATTGGAACAGGCTCCCTAAGCCGAGTATGGTTTCTCCAATTTTTATTTTTTATTTATTTTGATTTTTTTAAATTTAAAATTTTATTTTCATTAAATAACATCTTATGGATTTTTGGGTCCACACAGTCACCTCTGGCTTGCTCTAGACAAATAATTTAGAAGTCATGATTTTCAATAAAAATTTTCAATGAAACTGCTCAGCAGGGGCAGACTGGCCATCGGGAGAACCAGGATTTTCCCCAGTGGGCCGGCCGCGAAACAGGCTGAAATGGGCTGCCACGTTATGCAGAAAAGGACAGTGACATCCCCTAACAATTTTAGGGCCTGATTCCTTCAACCCTTGTGAAAAAGTAAATCTAATGAAAGCTTGTAGGTTTGTGGAGAAAAAAATAACACATTTACAACTTAAGTAGTACTTAAAACAGCAAATGTAGCTTTAGTAGTTTAGTGAACTTAGTAACTGAACAAAAGGGAAAAATGCAACCTCTGAATCGCCCTTGTCACTGATTGATCATGCCAAGGTGATTACTTTCTGGTTTTAATGTGGGATCTGAACACAGGTTTCCCAAGCTGCTGACGCAACGTACTTCAAGTCACACCACAGGGGAAGATAAACACTGAAGCCTATGAAAACATGTCTGATGCTTATTGTCAGAGAGCTTAATGAGCAAAAAGTGACCGATCCTTCGATACTGGAACTCTCGGAAACAACATGCCGACTTCTCATGTGATCATGTTGTTTCGTAGTCCACTTAAAAAAGAAAGTAATGCAGGTTTGAATCAACATGAACGTGAGTAAATGTAATAATTTTCATTGCTTAGTGAACTATCCTTTTAAGAACTTTTTACTATTTCATTGGATTTTAAAACCATACAGAAAGAATTGTGTACTTTTGTTTATATAGGTGTTTTTGAGCTGTTTGGTTCTGATTTACATCAAAATAAATCCCTCTTCCGTTCCTGGGACACACAGACTAAAAAATTACCATTGGCTCCTAAACTGAAACATTAAGGTGCTAGATGGCTGTTTTTAGTAGTCAAATTTAGTTCTCAATTTAGATTACTGTTCAGTAACCGAAAGTTTGAAAGCAGAAGAAAAGGAAGTCATTGCACCCATTCATTGCAGGTTTAATATACAGTATATATAGTTGAAAAGATAAGTTTGCATTCCCTTTGGTCTCATAAATGTTCACAATCCTTTTATAATTGATACAAATAGAAGAGATAAAAACATTACAGATATTTACATAAAGTATAGTATGAATATAGTGGTATGTTGTCTTCTTGAGCATACTACTTGTGTAATGCACCTTGTGTAATAGTTGTGTACAAGTCCCATACATACACACACACACACACACACACACACACACACACTTTTAATTGTTTTAAACTATTGTCTTAGTCTTTCTTTAATGTTACCGGATGGCCCTAGACACAGAGACTACAAGAGTGCAAAATAAATAAAATCTCAGATGCAGTTTATTATGCTACTACAATACCAATCAATAATTACCAGAAGAAAAAAAAGTGGTACACAATATGGGACTTTTAATTATAAAAAAGCCTGAAATACACATGACTCTTATTTTGAAATGTCTGCATTCCCAGTTGTGAGCTCACTGATGCCTGATTCACTGAGAAAGTGACTCTGAATCAAACTGCTAACCTGAGCTCCTGAGTTCAAACCCACAGTTCTTTTTGGGTGATTCATGAAAAAGATCTGGTTCAAGTGTCATTTGTTCACAACTCTCTCATGCTGGGTTTGTTGTTGCAAGTGGTGTAGTGAGCTCTAAATATATATTCAATTACTCACAAGATGATATCTGACGAAACCGCATATGAACGCACACAACCCGACTGTCGGCAGTGGAGACTAGATTTTAAATTATTGTCGCAATCAATTATTTTTGGTCGCATTTGTGACCATTTTAGTCACAGACTTGATCCCTCCCTGTAAGTGAGCATAAAAAACAAACTATGTCAGAAGAGCGATGTCACCCACAATGACGTTCACGTGTGATTCAGCTAAGGGGTTAAAAGGGAATCAAGGCTCAAGGGTGCTTCTAGTAGTATGCAAGTCACTCATGTGTAGTTACGCTTCTGACTAACAGTATAAATACTGGTTCAGTTTACAGCTTATTCTGGCCAAGAACTGCCATGAGGCATGTCTGACCACCAGGAAAAACTGTTAAACACAAGATGCCAGTCTAATGACGCCATCAAATACTTAACATGTTAGCCGAGCACGCAACCTAATTGTCAGTAAATACTGGTTTAGTTTTGGAGATTAACTTGTAGCATGCATCCCAACTTGGAAAGTTTGTGTTTCTGTAGTATAACCAACGGCAATGAATGATGCCTTACAATGAAACTGTTCACATTGATAGATTGTTGTAACAAAGCAACCAAAAGCAGGGCTGGAATGATAAATAAACATTTGAAATATTGTAAACCAAAAATATTACTAAACATATTGAGGCACAATTTTAATACTTTGGAATTTGTGACATTGTTATCTGTCCATATGATCATAAATGATCCAAGATGAAGATGGTAGTGGACGTTACTTCCAATGAGTTACATGCAGAAGCAGGTGGTCAGAGAAGAGCCTGAAAATCTGATATGGATATCTATTTTTTAATTATTAATTTATTAATGGGAAATAAATCTATAATTATTATATATTTATTATAATTTTTTTATAACAATAAAAAGAGAATGTAACATAAAAATGTGAACACAACACGTGCATCAAATTATCCAATATTTAGGCCAGGCTATGCAGGTAATCAATGGGGCTTTAGAAGAAAGGGGGAGCAAAGTATGGACACACTTGACATCAAAGGATGTGAAACTGACTGGAACATTGTAACTTTAAGTGGTAAGAAATTTACATCAGGCGAGTCAGATGGGTATCATGTCATGAGTCATCTAGTCTATATGTATGGCTTTTGAACATGGAGTTTCAGCAGAAGCGTTCAGGTGCAGGACAGAAAGTAGCGGGATGGAAGATACACAAATAAAGAATGCTCCATCTATGCTGAAGTAGACCTTATTCACAAAGCATCAACATAGAATTTAACAGGAATGAAAACGAGGCTGTAAGGGATAGACTTACCATCTCTGCAATGGCATGCAAGTTAGATCCCATCTAATTTTCAACAACTCATGATTTGTGTCTACTGAATGTTCTTGGAAAGATATTTCTATAATGTTATGTCCGCAGAACAATCCAAAAACAGTTTAAACTGCAATACAGCCCATTGAATAGACTGCAAGTCTATCCCTCACAGCCTAGTAACCATTCATGTCAAAAATCAAAGATGGCACTGCAGTGAATAAGGTCTTTCAACAGCATCACAGCACTTTGGCTTCCCTGTGACGTACTTTAACAACACAAGGGTAGTTGACAAGATACAGACTATCTGTAAGTTATGTAAACTATAAAACTGTACACAGCTGTCCTTTGAATGTTATTGAGCAGCAGTACTCAAAACGCAGACCATGGCATGTGGCCCCCGAGCCAACATTTGCAGCCTGCATTACATTTTTATCAAAAATATACATCATATTTTCAAATGTGTATTAAGGTGGATTTTCTCTGTATTGCTGATTCACAGCAAAGTTAGAGAGGGAAATAAACTGCAAAAGGATGTAAAAAATGAAATAAACAATAAAAACAAAATATCTGAACATATATCTTGGCGGTCAGTCAGGGCGCATGTTCATTGTCACTCAAACATGCACGCTCTCAATCAAACTTGATCACTTATCACCATGAATCTGATTTAACCCTGTTTGAACAGCTCAACAGAGATATATGCAAAAATTTATAGTAAAAGCCTGCAATAACGGTGTTGAGACGCCTTCACACAAATGAGTATTAGTGATCAGCGTTGGTTTACCTCAAAATGATAGGGGGAATGAATAAATCATTATTACTTCTCACTGGAGCACTTTGGAGTTAATATTGGATACATCAATCTTGTTTTTCAACGATTCGATTTTTTTTGCTATATCAGGATGACCGGAGCAACATTTCAGTTGCAATGATTGGTCTGCTGGTTAGTCCAGTTATGAATGAGTTATTCAGTCACATTACTTTTTTGATGTGCAACTTATTTTCCAAATAAATTCAATAGGAGTTTATTTGGTAAATGTGTTTCAATCACAGTTTGGCTTAAATTTATGAAATACTTACTATAAAATAAAAATATAAAAATGTTTACTATAAAGATTAACATAAGTAAATACATATATACTGTACACTGTAATTACAAATAAACAACAACAACAACAAAAACAATAATATAATAATAAAAATTACTATAAATATTAAGAGTGTGGCCCTTGAGACTACAGGGATGATTAGGCCTGTTACAGAGTTTTGATTGATAACCATATTTTTTTATTTGATAAGTCATATTTTACAGGGATGTTTAGATAAGTCATCTTGCTTGACCTGCACCTGTTCAGCCTGAAGGTAGCCAACTATTCTTAAAGGTTTATTTAACTGTGTTCTTTTCTTACTGTAAAGAAGTTCGCCCTCACGGGCAAGGAAGAGGCGAGAAACCGGCTTGACATACAAACTAAAGGTTTAATGTGAAACTCAAAAGAGAAACACATAGGACGACGGACATGTCCGTGAACGATCTCTCTCTCACGCACGTTTGGCCTAATACAGGACCGGACGTGTTGAGTCACGACCCGGCCCCGCCCTCCACCGTGCCACACTTACGTATACGAAAACCTCTTATAGGACCCTATGGATGAAATCGCAGAATCCGTCATAAAAACGAAATTAATAATAAAGCATGGAATGTCACAGATTTTAACATATTTGTGATAACTTGAGTGTATGAATGCACAATTAATCAGCTGATTAAGTAAAATCATGTTTTCCCCTAGTATGATGATTAAACCACAAATGGATGAGATTTAATTAAAGAAATGTACTATAAAGTCTGAATGTGCTGCACGCTTCAAAGTGAATGTGTGAAACTGGCCGCTCATACATTGATAAAACCGCATCATAAAAATGCATGCACGTTCAGTCAAAGTCCCTTTCAAGGGGCTAAATAGTCTCTAGTTCTATGCATGTGTATATTACAAAGAGCAGAGCATGTATTCACCGTAAAGTGTGCAGCACATGCAGACTACATATGTATATAATTAAATCGCAGCCTAAAGCAGTTTAACAAGCACAGTAATTCCTGGGCCTGTACATCTCCAACGACCTCACATGGTCACTGAACACCTCGTCCTTAGTAAAGAAGGTCCATTTTCTAAGGAGGCTGAAGAGAGCTGGCATTCAACAACCCTCAATGATTGAGTAGTAAATTGAGATTGTTGTTGTAAAAGTGGAACTCATTCCGTGTAATATGTGCCCAAATGACAAGATCCACAGCAGGATTTTTCCTGCATTATAAATTATTCTGCGGCCACCAAAGCGAAATTGCGGGCTGCATAAGTAAATTTTATGATATAATACACAGAAAAAAAAAATACGCGCTAAATATGCTTTACATGTGGTATGCGGATGTGCATGGGGTAAATGAAAACTGTAATCGCTTGCGAGTCACGCGATCCACCGAGAATCTCACTATTGTATAATAAAGCACACAGGTGCACGCCCATAAAACAGGCTTCCCTTGATATGTGAGCTCCGATAACAGGACAGTGCAGAGCAGATCACCTGGGCGATTAAACTGGGTTTCCTTTGATTATCAAGGCGCATAACAAACATCATGCAACCCATTTTAATTCTGTGAGAATTTTCTACTTTAAAGTGCTATGGAGCAATTCAGCCATTTCAAATGGCAAGAAAGAACTGAAATTCTGAACAGTGCTGACTAAAGAAAGAGAAAACACCTGCCCTTCACAGCCCCGAAAAAGTATTGAGTGCATAAATTAACATACTTTTCACAGAAGGTCGACATTTCTGTATTCTAAAATTCTTTATTCTAATATTTTGAGATACTGGATTTTTAAAAATAACTTTTCCACGATATTCAAATTTTTTGAGATGCACCTGTATGTATGTATGTATATATATATATATATATATATATATATGTGTATGCGTGTATATATATATATATATATATATATATATATATATATATATGTGTGTGTGTGTGTGTGCGCGTGTGTGTGTAAAATATATATATATATATATATATATATATATATATATATATATATATATATATATATATATATATATATATATATATATATATATATATATATATATATATATATATATATATATATATATATATATATACATATGAGGAGTGATACAATAAGGCAACTACCAATGAGAGTGAAGACAGAGATACTATGTGTCAGAAAGATGGAGAATTCGATGTTTTAGTATTGTGAGTGATTTCCCAGTTTTACATGATTTCTCCCTGAAAACATAAGGATTTTATTTTACAAAAATGTTCAAACTGTGTCAGAAATTGACTGTAAACTCTAATATAAGTGTAACCTGTGTCCGTAAGCTGCTAAGTGCCGGGCTAACCTCAACCAGCACCTCACCATTCACTCATTGATCATGGTTTATCTATTTCATGATATGGACACAGAAAATGTATCCCTTGTCAAAGATTTGCACATCAGCAAAACATCTTATTGTTACTATATTCTAGAGACTACAGCCAGTTGCGAAGCCCATCAATAATGTTAAGTCATCAAGCAGTAACAGTTGCTAGTAACAGTACATCGACCTGGTGACCCTCCAGCAATAAAGTTGCTATCATTTGCAGATCAAAAGGTCACATACTCTTGCAAAATTTTTCTCTTCATCCTTAAGGCAAAGAAATGGAGAGCGATTCAGCCAAATCAGTCATTACATAATGCATTGCAATCTGCACAATGAGAAAATAACATTTCATTAATTCAGCACAAACATTCTCATTGCTCTCAGCAAAGTTTTCCTTATAAGGCATGCTGGTAGAAATGCTGGAAATGGTCAAGATCTCCCTAATGAAAGACACAACCATCTATTACTATAAAATCTGAGTTTCCCCTCATGGCAAAACAAACCACAAAAAGGACAGAAAGCAACTTAACCCACCTAAAACGACCTTTGTAAGATGCCCAGAGTCTCAAAGGTTGTGGGATGTGTATAATTTTATGGCACTTTCTAAGCTGCTTAAAGGCACAGTTAACTTAGTGTATATAAACGTCTGACTCACTTGAATTTTGATGTAGTCAATTAAAAGTGAAACAATCTGTCTGTAAACAACTGTAAATAATTGTCATGTCTTGCACAAAGCAGATGTCCTAAACGACTTGCCAAAACTATAATTTGCTAATATAAAATCTGTGGAGTGGTTAAAAAAATGGTTTTAATGACTTCAACCTAAGTGTATGTAAATTCTGACTTCAAAATTACTTAGGAATAAGATATTTTAATGATTAATCCTGCAAGTATGTTGTGCATTATGCATACTTTCAAGCAAATATATTAGGAATAGTACACTTGCATAAATTGTATGGTGCCTATTTATAAGAGTGTTTACAGTAATCTTGATGAATCGCTCACAGAGATTAATGAACTTCTAACAGCTGTAATAATACATTAAACTAAAATGAGGTGATAAACCACATGTAACGAACATTAAATAACAAAACACACAATAAAAAACCCTAATTTCCATGTACTTGGTGTAATATTTAAGCTTGCAGACAGACAGTGAATGCAGAGGTGGTTTGTGTGTGTTACAGTGCATCCGGGAAGTATTCACAGCGCTTAAATTTTTCCACATTTTGTTTTGTTACAGCCTTGTTCCAAAATTTATTCAATTCATTATTTTCCTCAAAATTCTACAAACAATACACCATAATGACAACGTGAAAGAAGTTTGTTTGAAATCATTGCAAATGTAATAAATGTAATATATATATATATATATATATATATATATATATATATATATATATGTATTTATTTATTTATTTATTTATTTTTTTAAAATCACATGTACATAAGTATTCACAGCCTTTGCCATGACACTCAAAATTGAGCTCAGGTGCATCCTGTTTCCACTGATTATCCTTGAGATGTTTCTACAACTTGGAGTCCACCTGTGGTAAATTCAGTTGATTGGATATGATTTGGAAAAGTACACACTGTACACACTATACAAGGTCTCACAGTTAACAGTGCATGTCAGAGCACAAACCAAGCCATGAAGTCCAAGGAATTGTCTGTTGACCTCCGAGACAGGATTGTATCGAGGCACAGATCTGGGGAAGGGTACAGAAACATTTCTGCAGCATTGAAGGTCCAAACAGTGGCCTTCATCATCCGTGGAAGAAGAAGTTTGGAACCACCAGGACTCTTCCTAGAGCTGGCCGCCCGGCCAAACTGAGCGATCGGGGGAGAAGGGCCTTAGTCAGGGAGGTGACCTAGAACCCCATGGTCACTCTGACAGAGCTCCAGCGTTTCTCTGTGGAGAGAGGAGAAACTTCCAGAAGAACAACTATCTCTGCAGCACTCCACCAATCAGGCCTGTATGGTAGAGTAGCCAGACGGAAGCCACACCTCAGTAAAAGGCACATGACAGCCCGCCTGGAATTTATATAAGGCAACTGAAGGACTCCCAGACCATGAGAAACAAAATTCTCTGGTCTGATGAAACAAAGATTGATCTCTTTGGCCTAAATGGCAAGCGTCATGTCTGGAGGAAACCAGGCACTGCTTATCAACTGGTCAGTACTATCCCTACAGTGAAGCATGGTGGTGGAAGCATCATGCTGTGGGGATGTTTTTCAGCGGCAGGAACTGGGAGACTAGTCAGGATCGAGGGAAAGATGAATGCAGCAATGTACAGAGACATCCTTGGTGAAAACCTCCTCCAGAGCACTCTGGACTTCAGATTGGGGCGAAGGTTCATCTTCCAACAGAACAACGACCCTAAGCACACAGCCAAGATAACAAAGGAGTGGCTACGGGGCAACTCTGTGAATGTCCTTGAGTGGCCCAGCCAAAGCCCAGACTTGAACCTGATTGAACAACTCTGGAGAGATCTGATGTCTGTGCACCGACACTCCCCATCCAACTTGATGGATCTTGAGAGGTCCTGCAAAGAAGAATGGGAGAAACTGCCCAAAAATAGGTGTGCCAAGCTTGTAGCATCATACACAAAAATACTTGAGGCTGTACTTGGTGCCAAAGGTTCTTCAACAAAGTATTGAGCAAAGGCTGTGAATACTTTCGTTTTTTATTTTTAATAAATTTGCAAAGATTTCAAACAAACTTCTTTCATGTCGCCATTATGGGGTATTGTTTGTAGATTTTTGAGGAAAATAATGAATTTAATCAATTTTGGAATAAGGCTGTAACATAAAAAAAATGTGGAAAAAGTGAAGTGCTGTGAATACATTCCGGATGCACTGTACGTGTATATGTGTGTGTGTGTGTGTGTGTGTGTGCATTGTGCTCATGCACTTCTCATTCATAGACGCTTGTAACAGACCTCAGCTGTAACAGTTCTATTATATAACTGGTGAAATATAATCACAATAATTTTCATATTCTGTTTGTTTCATGAAGTCATAAGCAAAAAGTATTGCCCCAAGTAACATGCATACATGTTTTTGCTGCGTTTTCATTTATTGCTTCATGAAACAAACACAATATGGTAAATGGCACGTCATTACTAACAGTAGATGATCCCACCTGAAACAAGCCCCAAAACAGCATAAGGTGCAAAGATGTTGAAATAATCCTCAAGGGTAAAACAAAAATTATCCACATGCACTTTCATGATACTGACACATAGAAAATTGATTCCTTGTAAAAAAAAAAATGTGACATCAGATTTGTACATCAGCAACACATCTATTAATAAAAAAAAAAAAAAAAAAACGCGTTCACGAATCTATGAAATAATTTTTCCCCCATATCCTTTTTTGTAAATAAATTTCCCCAGAATTCCATGTTTTATACTTCAATTGAATTTCATCATTAAAATGGTGTCTACTCAAAATAACTTTTAACAATTGAAAATAGAACAATTACTTTTGTTTCAAAAAAATTCTAAAAAATAGAAGTTTATTTTCAACATACCATTGCATTTAACAAACTTTTATTCAGCACACTTTTAATTTATTAATTATTATAATTATTCTACAGTAAATTATTTGTTACTATACACTTGTAATATATTTCTGTTGCAATTTCTGAAATTTTAGGTGTCTAGCTATTATTTTCAATTGTGCTTTATTTTGATGTTAGCTTTTATTTTGAAGTGTGATTTGACAGAAGCTTCACGTCCCCTGATAAACAGATTGCTTTATGGTACAGTGTGATTGCTAAAGGGTTAGTTCTCCCAAAATTCTCTCATCATTTACTCTGCCTCATGATATCCCAGGTGTGTTTGACTTTCTTCAGCAGAACACATTTGAAGAAAAATTGAAAAATATCTCAGCTCTGTGGGTCCTTAAAATGTAAGTTGATGGTGATCCGACATTTGAAGTTCCAAAAAGAACAGTCAGCATAAACTTCATCCATACGACTCCAGTGGATTAATTAATGTCTTCTAAAGTGATGCAAAAGATCAATATTTAAGTACTTTTTAACTATAATCCAATGCTTCCGGTCAGCAGCAGTTGCGTGTGTGACATAATAGCATTGGCATGTGAGACACATGAGAACTGACACCCGTGCGGCATACCCGGAAGAGCAGCACGTTTAAAAGTGAGCAGAAGGAATGCTGTACAGAAGCTTTGTTGGTTTTGGTTTAGATCTGTATTTGTATCAGTTTACTTACTCACAATGGTGTGTTTGTTTGCTTATCCTGGACAACCCAACTGAGAGAAGAAAGTGAAATTATGTCTGTAACATGGCAATGCAAATACGTCACACAAGAGACCACGTGAACTCTGCTCGTGAAGCTTAATGAAAGCGATGGCTTATAGTTAAAATGTCCTTAAATATTGATATTTTTTGCACAAAAAGTTATCGTATTCTTTAGAAGACAATTTAACCGCAGGAGTCGAACAGATGATTTTATGCTGACTGTTTGTGATTTTTGAAAATTCAAAAGGTCTGATCACCATTCACTTGCATTTTAAGGACCTACAGTGCAGAGCTGAGATAGTTTTCAATTTAAATTCTAATGTGCTCTGCTGAAGAAAGAAAGTCACACACCTGGGATATCATGAGGGTGAGTAAATGATGAGAGAATTGTAATTTTTGGGTTTACTTTCCCTTTGAAGCACAAATGCTGTGATTTAATTATATAAATATATATATTTGTATGTGCTGTGTGCTTCACTGTGGATTAGTGTTCTTTTTTGTCATCTCATACAATCAAATGATTCTCAATATCTGTGGAGTTTCCGGTGTATGAGCGATCGGCCTCACAAATTTATTTAATATAATAATGCGGACATTCGCGGTTTAATAATCATACTAAATCATATCACGATTTTTTTTGATTGAGCATTTCAGATTATATGCTCAAATAAGCATGTGAGTATTTGAAAGCAGTTGTGTCAGACGGACAGCGTGCGGGTATTGACCTGTTTCATGTGACGTCACTGTATGATCATGCTGCCATGTATGTGAACAAAATTCCATATGTCTTCAGTGTGCTGCACTGTGGCATGTGGCAAAAGCCAGATAATTTGGGGTTTCCATTAATAATGCTTGAAAGTGATCTGCTCTTTACTTACCAGAGCTAAAATGCTTGTCTTTCAAGTGAAATTACGTCAAACATCAAGTTTCATTATGCAAAAGTCAAGCGGTGATGCAGGAGGAGAGCAGGGATAAAACAATTGTTGGTGTTCACAAATGCATTCAGACATGTCAGATATCTGTAGACATGTCAATTATATTTATTACATAATCGATTCAGATACAATTAAACTGGGAGGACAGTGTTAAATTCATAACAACCAGACTGTATAAAAGGTATGCCATTAATGCAACATTGAAATAAATTTTAAAAAGCAATATAATGTCAATAAGTTGTCATTTTAATATGTATATACTAGGGCTGTCGGTTTAATGCATTAATTCAGTGCAATTAATTTGACTAAAAATAACACGTAAAAAAAAAATAATGCTGTTTATCGCAATGCCCCCGGACCATAATATGGAAGATTCCTGAGAAATGTAAGCTTGTAGTACCACCTGTTTACTTCAGAGGGCAGTAAGGGAAACTTCAGCTGCGTGGCAACGCACAGTTTATACAGTGAAGAAAACACGTTCTTGCGTTCAAAACACTTGATGGAGCGCAAATCCGAACTAAGGGATCTCAATGTGTGTTCTAATATTAAACTATATTTAACTTGAAACAGTGACCTAAACATTTTATGTTTATGACGCGACGCACCCGAGACACTACACAAGCATGTCTGATGCAGATGTAAATTGACGGGTCCATAAATAAGCCCTCATAATAAATCTCGAACTGATTGACAAATTCACTTGTGAAATGGATTGCTGTCAACTGTATGACAATGATTGACTTATGATCATATGGTAGTAAACAATACATTGTATTCTAAAGCTGCTTTTTGTATTGTCTTATCAATGATTAACTCTTCTGCCCCAAGAATGTAATGCATTTTAATTATCTGAATATTAAAAAAAAATAATAATTATATATATAATTTTTAAATATTTAAAGATAACTATGTATCATTATTTCATCATTATATTTTGAATTATCGTTATATGAGGGGCTTTCTCAGCAAATATTTGTATATTCGATTAACTGCGATTAATTAATTGGGACACCATGTAATTAATTAGATTAAAAAATTTTACCGATTGACAGCCCTAGTATATACACTAATGTTAGTCAATAAACACCACATTATAAAATTGTAACGCACAGACTTAATTCACAGCATCAGATGTGTAAAGATTAGTCAAACTAAAAATCATTGGTTGCTTTCTGTGTATTCTTTTTGAGCTAAAATATGCTGATCTAGACACCGAGTGCAGGGACAATAGATGGAGGGCTGCCACGTACACATTGGAGGTTGTGTGTCGAGGGTTTGAAACATTAATGTAGCACCTGTTGAAAAACACTGGTGTCTTTGGATCAGCGTTGAAGAAGTTTCTTAAAGAAATTGCAGAGGAAGCAGGAAAAGGGAGCTTCTGGCTATGTTTAAGCAGGAAGAAGCGAGTATGTAGGAATAGGTAATAATTGAGATATGTGGTGAGGTAGCATGTAGAAGAGGAAAGGAATTATTTTGGCTGACCCACTCAGTCCTTATCCAGGGTGTTTTTGTAAGGGATTGAGTGGGGGAGCGAAATCAGGCCAAGCTAGGCATTGGAAGGGCTGATATAGTCTCGCAGTTCGCTCTCCTACTTAATCTGTTGGAGGATTGGTTAAGGAATCTAGAGATTGATAGCTTGTGTTTTTTTTCTAATCTCTGATTGCTGCCCCACCACCAGATGTTCGGGGATTAATGGGGCAAAACATCTGAGATAGGTGGCTTTAAATGCAAATAAGGTGCTGCTCCCCGTCCCCTTTCCGGAAGAGGGCTGTGCCTTTACAGCTCATGCTTCGGATACTACAGCAACAACAAATCAGAACCAATATGACTGACATATATATATATATATATATATATATATACATATATATATATATATATATATAAATAAATAAATAAATAAATAATATACACACACACACAATATATATATATATATATATATATATATATATATATAGCTCTATCAGGTTCAAATCTGGGCTCTGGCTGGGCCACTCACGGAAATTCATACTTCATGTCATGCTTCACTGTAGGGATGATATTGGGGGTGAGCAGTGCCTGGTTTCCTCCAGACATTCAGCCCAAAGTGTTCAATCTTTGTTTCATCAGACCAGAGAATTTTGTTTCTCGTGGTCTGAAAGTCCTTCAGGTGCCTTTTGGCAAACACCAGGCAGGCTGTCATGTGCATATTATTGAGGAGTGGCTTCCATCTGGCCACTCTACCATACAGGCCTAATTGGTGGAGTGCTGCAGAGATGGTTGTTCTTCTGGAAGGTTCTCCTCGCTCCACAGAAATGCTGGAGCTCTGTCAGAGTGACCATCAGGTTCTTGGTCACCTCCCTGACTAAGGCCCTTCTCCCCTGATCGCTCAGTTTGGCCGGGCGGCCAGCTCTAGGAAGAGTCCTGGTGGTTCCAAACTTCTTCCACTTATGGATAATGGAGGCCACTGTGGTCATTGGGACCTTCAATTCTACAGACATTTTTATGTATCCTACCCCAGATCTGTGCCTTGATTCAATCCTGTCTCGGAGGTCAACAGACAATTCCTTGGACTTCATGGCTTGGTTTGTTCTCTGATATGCACAGTTATCTGCGGGACCTTGTATAGAATGTTTCCAAATCATGTCCAATCAACTGAATTTACCACAGGTGGACTCCAATCAAGTTGTAGAAACATCAAGGATGATCAGTGGAAACAGGATGCACCTGAGCTCAATTTTGAGTGTCATGGCAAAGTCACATACTTATGTACATGTGATTTTTTTTTTTTCTCTCTTTTTATTTTTAATAAATTTGCAAAGATTTCAAACAAACTTCTTTCATGTTGTCATTATGGGGTATTGTTTGTAGAATTTTGAGGAATAAGGCTGTAACATAACAAAATGTGGAAAAAGTGAAGCGCTGTGAATACTTTCCGGATGCACTCTATTCTCTACTGGATTCAAAATCTGGACTCCGACGAAGCCAAAACATGAGCCTGATGGACCTGATGGAGCACTGTCTTACTGAAAAAAAAAAAATCTGATCGTTCCTCTTTAGAAAGCTTTTCAATTGTGGGAAGAAACCCTTTCTGCAATATTTTCCTGCAGTCCAAATAATTCATTGACTTTTCACATTGAAGCAGCTCACCAGTACCAGCAGATGAAAAGGCTCCCCACACCTTGGCACCTCTTCCTCTAGGCTTCACTGTGGTACAGATGAATTCATTATTGTATTTCTCACCAGATCTTGGAAGACACCTCTCTGAAGTACAGGCATGTGCCGCGAGCTTTGAGACAGGGTAAGCATTTACGTTTACATTTATGCATTTGACAGACGCTTTTATCCAAAGCGACTTACAATGCACCTATTACAGGGACAATCCCCCTGGAGCAACCTGGAGTTAAGTGCCTTGCTCAAGGACACAATGGTGGTGGCTTTGGGGATCGAACCAGCAACCTTCTGATTAACAGTTATGTCATTTAGGCCACTACGCCACCATCACTCCATTAAAATCTAATTTATTTTACATTTAAATTTTAAATTACACATTATTAAACGATGTGCCCAAAACACATTATGCGGGTGAGTGTAATTTCACAGAACTGTTATTGACATAAATTGTTGCCCTAGAACCCACCAATCAATGGAAACATCTATGTTACAGGGGCGAACTTCATGACAGTAATATTGCTCATATCACACAAATTAAAGAGCCAAGCATGTTTGTTGATTAAATCATACAATGAACCATATCTCCAGAAGAGCTTGTTTTGACAACGCAAAAAGAAAAAGATTGCCAGTTACTAGCAGGCTATGTTTCAACATCATAGGCCTCACACATCACTCTTTCCACAGTTCAGAACCACTGGAATGACAGCAGCAATTAACTAATCTGACCACCTAAGACAACAATCTTAACCTAAATGCACAAGGAAAATGTAACGTAGACATGGCAGTCTACATCCCTTATTTTTTTTAACACTGCGCCCTAACATTAGAACTATAAAACAGACAGAGAACAACTCAAGGAAGTGATTGCTAGATCACCACTGCATAGCTGCAGACTAACCAGAAACAATGACCTAGAATCAATAACACATATTTTATAAATATTAACTTACCTTTACTTGAACACAAAATATGTGCGTCTTGCAAATGAACACTTACGTCACTTTGTTGTAAAAGTCTCCCGCTTGTTAATGTTTTGATAGCCTCTCTTCATTCCATTGAAATCAAGTTTGCGTAATCCCTGTAGGTCATTGATGCTTACACTATATAAATTTTAGCGCTTAATCATGCATTAGTTCCGAGAAATTGAACGTGTTGAAAATCTAGCCTATCAGATAGCATAACTTAAGGAATGAGCTTCTTATTGGCCTACTCATTGATGAGCATACTTACATTGGCCATTTATAGTAGCTGGTATGATTAAATTTGAAAGAACGCACAGTCTTGAATGAAAGAGCAGTAAGCGTTGCTTTAACTCTAAGTCAGAGAAAGCATTACATAAAGTGCTTATACCTGAGAGTGGCGACAAAGCGAAAAAACAAATAACTGTCTGTGCTGCTCAACGGGGATGAAAGATGATGAATTTGAATGAAAACTGTAGCTTATATTAACAATTATATTTAAATATTTCATAGTGTTATTTTTATTTTCACCCTTCTGGGAGGTAAGCACTGCTTACCTTGCTTATATGGATGGCACGTCCCTTCTAGAGCATCACAATGCAATCATGACTCATCACTCCTCAAAACTCTGCTGAACCACTCTGAATCAAACTTTCCATATTGTGCCAAAACGTAATTCTGTCTTTTATGTTTTTCTGAGACAGCAATGTCTTTTTAACATATTCTAGACACAAAAGCAGCATTAGATAACCTGGTTACTGGTTATTGTTCTTCTCGAAAGAGTCTTGTTTTCTGAGGCCTTGAATTCTGCTGACAGTTTTTGACAGTTTTTTTCCTACTTCAAGAACTACATTTCAGTAGGTGGTTATCCCTGTATGAAGAGACTTTGGGCCTTTAATTCTGCCAACATCACCTGTTGTTTCAAAGCGTAGAACTATTCTCTTAATAGCTGTTAGAGAAATAGGGATTTTTCTCAGCCTTTATGGTCTTGTAAACTTCAAAATAGCTACAGTTGGCTTGATGCAGACCAGCTATGTGGTTTCTATCAGCAATCGCTGCATGATATTTTTTGGAGCAGATTTTCTCACTCCCTTATCTTTGGACTCGCAACACTGTATATTGCAGATCTCTCCCTACTCTATCACTCCTGGTTACATTTATGAGCTTGTTATCAGGCCTTTGATGGGCTACATCAGGTGTGGTAGATCAGAAGTTAATGACTAATATTATAAGAAAAAAAAATATCCCAGAATATTTTTTTGGACAATTTTGTACTCCCCCGGCATGCGTTAGTTTGAATTTTATTTCATCATGATTTTACCTTTGCATTCAAAAAGACTACATAAGAGAAATTCCCTGTTTCCAACTTTTCCCAAAAAACTGGAAGCAAAAGTTAATGAGCAGATGGTGGTACAGAAGTGCACCAGGAGTGCATTTGTTTAATTCTTGATAATTTCCTGACCAATGACTTTTTGTGGAGACCATTAAAAGCTTAATGTTTTGCCATATTGGGCCAGGCCTTTTTTTCTTTCTTCCCTGGAGTGTGGATCATCACAGATGGGATCTTCACAGAAATTTTGTAAAATTGTGACCAAATCAGACCAGAAAACAACACAAAAACATTTGCAACTTCTAAATGAGGCGGTTTATGGTGATGTAACGGTAGGCGTTTGTACTCACCGGTCACACATCAGACTCGCAGGTGTATACAAAGATGAACCATTGATAAAACATATTTACATGTATGCGAAAGTCAAATTTGGCAATATTTGTGCTGTCTTCAGATCTGTATCCACTTTTCCTTCAAACTTTTTCAAAAACTTTTTTTTATGTCTTTTTTATATTATTTCATGGATGTTTTTTTTTAATTCACCACCAT